>LR999963.1:61812500-63062500 GCA_905220375.1 Tachina fera
ATAAAAAAAACACACACTGAAAGTGAATGCAAGAAAATAAAAATAAAATAAGGGGTTAATAATAATGCATGTTCAAGACGTTACGATTATTTTGCAATTCTTTAATTTTATTAGTTTTGCTTCGAGAATAGGTGGCCGGCATATCGTCATGCATGGCCGCCTGAATTGAAAAACACACGGGGGCTGCGCTTGTTAAATTTATTTTGTAATTAATTTCATGTTAACCTATCTTAATTTATTGATAGATCAAAGAAAACTTGTACACGTTTCTAGGACAAAATTGTTGCTAGAATATTCGTTGCTTTGAATATTCGACTCGACATACGCCATACCGGTGAATGTAAATATTTGTATGTAAGTATAAGAGAATAACAATGAGTACTCTGAAAAAAATATACATACGGAAAATATTCTTCATTTTACTAACTGCGTATAATATAATCACATATTTTCACTCAAGCAACTATGACTATAGCTCCAGGCTGCCCAGAGTAGCGCCAGAGTGCCGAACACCAATCGGCTTTTTATACACTTATACATTTCTCTCGGTTGTCTCTCTGTGGGCAGCTCTGCTATACCCCATCCCAACATACAAGAGCATCCATCTCTACCTTGTTTATGTGTTGAGTCTTATATTCTGAGTATGCTTATACTCAGGCTATGGATATTTAAGCGGGCAAAAAATATATGCGCATGATACTCGGGATATTTATTCATCATTCGCCACCGTGTGCATGCATTTGTGTAAATAAAATGGAATGGAAAATGTGTGGGTATGTGGGTGGCTGTTTGAAAACATACTTTATGTGTGTCGGAAAATTTCAAGAGTAGAATATTTTTATGCGTGGGTCAAAAACGCTCATTGGCACATCTCTAGTGGAAACCCTACATTTAGCCATTTTCTGGCTAAATTTAGCAATTTTTCATCCCATTTAGCCGGAAGAAAAGTGAGTTTAGCTATTAGCTATCTTTTTAGCCATTTTTATTTTAATCTAGCTATTAAAAAAAAACATGAATTTTTTTGTGACTGTCTATAACTCGCAACAAAGGAATATTTATTAAAAACCAAAAAACACAACAGAGTAATAAATAAATCACGGTGCTAACTTGCCATTTTTCTTGCAGGGCTTATATGAAAGAGATGGCTAAATTAATAATAATAAGATTGGCTACACCGTTCTTATAATGGTTGCAATGTTGCTGTAACTTTTCGGGTCTAATTTGTGGTTTATGATATCAACCAAATCAGGGTCATTTTTGTTTTACACGAGTGAAAATAAAATATGAATTAAATTTTTTAAACAAAAGAAAATGAATAAAAATTTTGAACAAAAATTTCACAACGAATGGATTAGTAACCCAAAAATTTAAGGGCTGAATAGCAGAATGTACAAATGAATAGAGGGCGTGCTGCAAGTATTACAAGTTTGCTCTAACTATATGCGCAGTTGCTTGATTACCTGAAGAAAAATTATTTTCCCGACTTGATAAAAAAATATATGAAATACCTTCTTGTTTTTGATAAAGTTCATGCTTTTTGCACTCGATGGCGCTTAGCCATTTTTTAGCTACTTTTTAGCTATTTTTTAGCCAATTTTTTGTCTACATTTATCCATTTTTGGAGAATGAATTCTGACATCACTGGAAAACCCACATGCTCATGTGGCTTATAATAACCAGGATGGATAAAAACTTAACGTTTCTCAAAAATCAGTGCAATAAAAAATATGAACAACCGATTACTGAATAATGATAGTGATAAGCAGGGAAACCAGAAATATGTATGCTCTAAAAAAAGTGTTTTATGCGCATTCAATATGCACTCAAAACTTGAAAGTATGCACTAAAAAGTCAAAAATATGCTCTTAAAAAAATAAATTGGTTTTTTTAAACTGAAAATATATTTTTAAGTAAAAAATTCAACAACATTTGCATATAAAATAACAAAAATTAAAAAATTTAAAAACCCCCCGAGTATATCAAGAGAAGGTGTGATATCACGGCTGGACTGATTTTCCTAGCTAAGAATTCTCTCGATCAAGTCACCTTTCAAACAGAAGATTCTAAATTAAAATCGGTCCAGCCGTTTGATATGTACGTGGACTCGGACAGACACACACCGATACATAGAGACACACTACAAACTTTTAACACCCCTTTTTTGGTCGGGGTTTATAAGACAAAAAAAGTAAACAAAATGAGGAAGAAAAATTAACAAAGAATAACTGGGTTTGAAGTGCAGGTTAAAACAAAATTACCATACAAATTTTGACTAAAACAAATAATACAAATTAATTTTTATCGGATGCTCTGATAAGAATTTAACTTCAATTTCAAAAGATCACGATATGCTTTCAAACCTGGCACTCGTTACTGAACGAAATTACAAAATATTTCAATAGAGTTTATATAGAAATATTTTAAAATTTCGAAACGAACCGAATGCCGTAATTTGCCACCTGTATTTTGAATAAATAGCACAATATTTTTATTTACATATATTTTTATTGCAATAAATAACAAAATATTGACATATAATTTCAAATAAAAATTGTTTCTGTGTCATCTAAATAAACTTCTATATATTGGCAATGTTCCTTCAACGTCCTTTCGGTACACAGTCCGTCACAAATAGCAAAACTAAATTTGTATTAAAACTAACGTCCGTAAAACTGAGTAATATATAAGAAGAATTTATACACCACATGGAACATTGGAACAGAGATTTAAATGGCGAAAAATATAAATAAAAATTTTGACCAACCTCGTAATTTTTAAGCATATTAACCCAGATAGCGCCGGAACAAATTTTTCCTTAAAACTAAAATTTTTATTTCGTTAATGAAATTTTAATAAGTTTCTAGAAAAAAATTTTATATATTTTTTTCGTAGTGGGGTGTCCTTTTAAAAGAACGGATGTGCTAAGAGGGTTAAAATAAAAAAATAAATTCTATAAAGTATCAAAATATGCCGTAAAAGCGTAAATTATGCTCTAAAAAGTCGAAAATAAGCTAAAACTGTGCGTATAAGACTACTATGTGCAAAAACATGCTTTATAGGGTAAAATATGCACTAACAAATCGATGTCAAAGTTCTTAAAAAAAGCTCTGAAGCGAATAAATATCTTGTTCACGCATTAATACTTCACACAGGAAAAAACATGCCATTACATATTTGAGGTTTCCCTGGTGATAAGAAATATAACTATTTTTTAATTAAGTTCCCAGCTAAAAAAATATGTATGGATCATATATGATATCCCATATATGGTTCGGATCCGAAAAATGAGGGTATATGGGCATATATAATGATTATAAGTATATATTCATACACTTTTATACATGTATTATATATTTATATTCATACACTCTTGATTCACAAAAGCGCACGCACTGCTGTGCAATAAATTAAATTACTAACACTACTTTTTCTTAGACTTGAGGGATATTTTGTATTTAATGAAACATTTGTTTGGATAAATAATTCAAAACGAACTAAGTCATTTCATTCACCAAAAGGTTAATCAATTATTTAAAAAACACATAAATCATATTCGTACATAACATTTAGCTTAAGAAATCTGATTAAAAACTAATGCAATTAATTATAAAAGAAAAAATAATCCCTCTAACAATAGTTTTCAATACAGTAATATGAACTTTGTTTCTTATCTAGAGAATTTTGTTATTTTCTATAAAATTAATGACTGGATTATCCTTTTGATTATTTGATATATTAAATGGGGCAACAATGTATAAAATCATACAAGAATGGTTTTTTTTTTAACAAAAAGTTTTTCTTTTTTAAAAGTTGAGGGTACGCATATAAACTTTCCATACCGTATGTATTTTCTAATAGATTTCCAATTCAGCAGTGATAGAACTCCAAGCTTTTTTTGATTGCAAAATCGATCTTATGTGAGATATCATGTATGCATACATTTTTATATGGCTCCATATATAAAATCTTATATTTATATATCGATGAACATATGAATTATTTATTTAATTATGTTTTCATATATGAGATCATATGTTATAATACATTTTATATATAACAGTTTTGCCATGTATAATCCCATATATTTCCATACATGAATTCATACATATTCATATATAGTTATATAAATTCATATATTAAAAATATATGGACCATATATCGCTCATTTGCTTCAATAGTGGCACAACTCAAAAAAAACAGTTTTGCAGAAAACGCGTTTTAAGTTTTCAATTTGCATACAACTCAATGGAGAAATGAAAAAAAAATCTTCTCTCAGGAGGTGATGGTACAAGCTATTTGCATGAAATTTTTACACAAGATAAAATACAAAATACCGAATCTTTCTGCATTATTAACTCAAAAAACCCATTTTTTGAGTTATGCCACTATTGAAGTAAATGAGCGATATAATTTTTTTAGCTGGGTTATTGAGCTTCCCCAAATAAAAATCGATGGATTTATATTTAAATCACATTTACTGGTCTACATACATACATATATACATGTGTACATACAAATGTTTAGCAACTAGGACACGTGCTTAAAACTCTCACCTTATTCTTTTTATTTACTAAAATTTACAGATCACCCAATGAAAAAAAACTTGATCAGAAGTTATAAGTACAACATTGTAGTATATATGTAAGTAAGACAATGTGAGATCGCGTGACTGTCAATTGTATTCTAAAGGAGTAAAAGAAATCAACATGTTCGTATAAGTGAATAAAATATGGCAGTATTGCACTTGTTTCAGATCTAAGGAATCTTTTTAGACATTTTACAATTAAAGAAGAAATAAAAAAATATAAATAAAAATAAAAAAAATTACCATTTAGCAAGTCGCTTGAGGCCGTGAAAGTGATGTCAAAAGCTAACTGTCAAAAGTTGTGAGGAAAAGTTGTGCTCCTTCCTAAAATTTATTTATTTAATGAGTTTAATATCCATATAATATTTATTTTATTAAAATTTAACACGTTCTTATTACGATAATAAAAATACAATTTAAGAAGCAAAAACAAAAAGAAACAATTTTAAAATGAAAATGAAATTTACAAAGTTATTTTTACTGCAATAAGATGCTTTAGCTAAAATTGCGTGTTGTATGCAATGTGTGTACATATGTATGTATGTATTTATGTACGATATATATGTATGTATGTATATACATATGTGTATATTTCTCAGTTTTAAAATTCAGTAGACATATTTTGAATGGGTGGTCTGTTGCTTTGCAATATGTTATTGTGGTTGAGTGGGAAAACATGGGTGGAGGGAAATTGGTTCTTGTTCAATTTTTTCCCCCAAACAATTTTAATATTCATTAAAGTCAAATTAAATGTCTCATTGTTGTTGGAAAACTCATATTTTTGCAAATCACACATCCACAGTTCTGCTCGCATTTTTAAACCCACCACGGAACTTCTGACAAACAAGTGTAAATAAAAAGTGATATGTATGGGATTTTTTTAACAAAGTTGGTTATATTGTTTAAAAAACAAATGTTTGCTTTATCTTATGTCAATATTGTCTATGAAATGATGACGATATCATGGCACATCAATTGAGACAATAAAATTTTTAAATCGAAAGATTCTTAAATTTTATAATTGGTATTTTAAGAAACTTGTATATGAACATAAAATTTTATGTAAACATCGGTTTGAATGGCTCAACATTGTCAAATACCAGGCTAGGTTTGGTTGAAAGAGCATACAGAAAAAAATACCAATGTAGAATGAACATGCCAAAATGTTGATTCAAATTCATTCAAATCACATTGAATTTACAAGAAATAATATGTTATTTGAGTGTGTTGGTGTTTATTTGTTTTGTTCAAAGCTGCAATACACTTTTTTGCTTAGTTGTGTAGGTTGTTTTTGTATTGTTGTTGTCTCTATTATGTCTGTAAACAGCCGAAAAACTGCTGCTGGCTGGTAGGCAGTGTATCAGTCTTGCATTTGGAGAATCGTAGGTTCGAATCCTGGAGTGAAGTCAAAATATTTTTTTTTAACTTTCAAGTAAAAGCAATTTGTTTTTTTTACTAAAACTAACACTTTTCAAATAAATTGTATGTTAAATAATAAGAAACGGTGTTAAATTATAATTTAATTCAAGATTTAATTCTAATTCATAAAAAATATTTTAGGTTTATTTGACAAATTTCTCATAGAAATATGTCAAATAAGCGCTTAATAAACCTGAAATAAATTTTATGAATTAGACCGTTAGTGTGTGTGTATCTTAAGGATATTTAAAGTTTTTGTGGCTGCAGGGGTAAGCACGTTGACTACCACACGATGAGTTCCGAGTTCAAATCTTGGCCATCTATGTCAACCACACGTAAGTTATATAATTAATAATATACAATTACTACGTTGAATTAAATTCATGTTGATCTAACTTGAAATAACTTTGATTCAACATGATTCTTCATTTTGATTTTAACAGTACTTAAATGTTAATTCAATGTGAAATAAAGTTATTTCAAAAGAAAATTTTTTTTTGACAATTACTATAAATTATGTTAAATAAACATTAAACACACATAAAGCAAAATCATTGCCAAAAAATGTAAAATTAACCCTACGACTATTTTTTTCAGTGTGAGGGACAATCAATATTGACCCAATCAGTTTCGGATTACAATTATTATTTTATAGCATTTTGCTCTATTTTCAGTAAAATGTACTAACTGTACTGTACATTGTAAGACTACCAACTGACAACAAATTGTATGAACACATTAGAGGCCTGCGCAAACAGCCTTGAAATGTGTAAATACGTCTTGTTTTTTAAATGTTTTCTCGTGGCATTATTATTATTATTATATTATACCAAACCAATGATGCCAGTTTCTTGGCACAATTATGCAAATTAAAATCACACACATTCTTATTCTCTTTCGTCAATGAGACAGCGACGATAACACATGCGTAGCTGGTGTATTAAGTTCTTTATAGATATAGTGAAAAAAATAAATTCAGTGAAGTGCGACTTTGACCCGCGAACGAAGGGTTCCGTACGGGCACGAGATATGTAATTTAATACGAACAATATAAACTATAGTTTTGGTATTTTTTTCGTTTTTGGGTTTTTTCGGTTTTAAGCGTTTTTTTAGTTTGGGGGTTTTTTTGAATTTATTGGCGCTTTCTGAGTTTTGGCACTTTTTTTCACGTTTTGACGATATTTTTTTTAGTTTTTGAAGTTTTTTTAATTTTGGCGATGTTTATTATTTTGGTGTTTTTTTTTACATTGGCGATTTTTTTAATTTTGGCGTTTTTTTCATATAGGTGATTGTTTTTTGGTTTTGCCGATTTTTTTAGTTTTGGCCCTTTTTTTCGTTTTGAGGATTTTTTTTTTAAATTTGGCGATTTTTTTTAATTTTGGCGATTTTTTTTCATTTTGGCGATTTTTTTCACATAAAGAATTATTTTGGTTTTTGGCGCATTTTTCGCGTTTTGGCGATTTTTTCGGTTTATGGCGTTTATTTTCATTTTGGCGATTTTTTTTCATTAAAACGATTTTTTCGAATTTGGCGATTTATTTTAGTGCTAGAATTTTTTTTAAATTTTGTCGATTTTTTTCTATTTATCGATTTTTTTTTTAAATTTTCGGCGTTTTTTTTCTTGTTTTGGCGATTTTGTTCGGTTTGGCTATTTTATAATTTTCGGGTTTTTTAGTTTGATCGTTTTTGAACATTTCAAGAGTTTACCTCTTACGGTCTCCAAGATATAGCAAGTTGTCAAAATTACATATTCAAAATTGCATTAACTGATGGACCACCCTTTAATTAAATTTTTTTAATATTAATCAGAAATAATTCATAGTTAGGCTCAAGTTCAGTAATTTCAATTCTTATTGAATGAAATATTTTTATTAATTAATGTGAGTTTCTAAAGAAGAGAAGAAAAATTAAACTTAGACTTTAAGCTGGGGGAAATTGAAATTACGGAACTTGAGCCTAACTATGAATTATTTCTGATTAAAATTCACTACAGTTCAATTAAAAAATCTAAAAATTTCTCACTTAATACATCATGGGCACGTGACAAAATATGTTCACTTGGCAATCACTGTTCACTTGGTTATCACAGTTTCAGAAGGCTGGAATAACTAAAATAAAACTGTAGAATGCAACAACAAGTAACATAAGACCACTACAACAATACTTACATGCATGTACCAATGGTACATCGAATAAGTAAAAATAATTAATGTGATGATCGTAAAAGATAAGCAAGAATAGTTAAACATACTTAGGTAGAGTAATATAATTTCGTGCTAACCTAAATAGAAAAATGAAAAATTGGAAAAAACAGAAAATTAATAGTTATACTTATAAATGTGTTTACCAAAGGTAAATCAATTGTATACACAACAATCGTTTCTCATATTCCCTTCATTGTACATTTAAGTTAAATAGCTGATATTAATAAGAATCTCTACCCAAGTAGATAGACTAGGGTGCTGATGAAGTGCGTGGCTGCACAGAAAAGTATCGGTATTTCCCCCAGCTTAAAGTCTAAGTTTAATTTTTCTTCTCTTCTTTAGAAACTCACATTAATTAATAAAAATATTTCATTCAATAAGAATTGAAATTACTGAACTTGAGCCTAACTATGAATTATTTCTGATTAAAATTCACTACAGTTCAATTAAAAAATATCTAAAAAATTTTTTAATATTTTAATGTTTATTGTTGTAGTCTATATAAAAATACATCAATTTTACAAATTTCAAGTGTCAATATACATATGTACATACAATTGTATGTATATTACATGAGATTTTAACATTTTTCGTCGCTCGTTTTGGAGCACCCTTTAATTTCTAATTCTCATGTATTTGTTGTTGTAGTGGCCAAGGTTCTACATACTCTGTCCAAATTTCAGGTCCGTAGCTCTTACGGTTCCTGAGAAAATACCGTGTGACGAATAGACGGACAGACGGACAGCGTAGCGAAAACAATAGGGTTCCTTTTTTCACCTTTTGTGTACGGAACCCTAAAAAGTGGCATGCGAAAAATATTCTATGATCAGTAATGCTTTTCGCGACATTCAATGTGTTTTATGTTACAAAAGTTTTAAGGAAAAAAAATTTATACATATGTATTAAAAAGACATTTGATTTTTTGGAGCAGACTTACTAAACTTTATTTAATATCAAAAATTAAAAGACCAATAACTCGGAAAATATGGGTCACAGCAAATTTTTTTGTTTAATTTGTTCTTCTTCTTGTTTCTATCAGATAAGCTATTTAAAAATGTATTTTTTAGAAATTCTTCACAGTTTTCTATGAAAAGTTCACAGTCCCATAACTCGGAAAATATGGGTCGACACCAACTTTTTTTTTAAATTTTATTCCTTATTTTTTAATTTTCATTTGTATTTGTTGCAAATATTTATTTTCTTCTATGTACTTCAGAGACGAGTGAGACAACTTTTCTCAAACATACAACTGTAGTTTTATTTTTGACGCCACTGCTCTATAGCCATGTACAGACGTTTGTAAGATCTAACAATATTGTCAGTAAAATGTACTAAAAATTTATTAAAACCCTGTGAACTGACAATGTTTTGTCTGGCAACGTCAGTACATTGTAAGACAACACTGAACCAAAAAAGCATTCATAAAACAAGAATTTTGCTTTTTCGTTTTAAAAATGTCGCATTTTTAAAAATAATTGTTAAAATAAGAATGTTTCTCATAATATTAATATATAAAATTCTTATTTATATAACGAAGCAGTTTTTAAACAAAAGTGTGCATTTTTAAAAATAAATATTTCAAAATAAGAATGTTTCTTATAATATTAATACACAACATTCTGCTTTTTATAACGAAGCACACTTAAAACAAAAATGTCCGATATTGTTTTAAGAATGTAAAGTTATAAAATCAAGAAGAAACAATTTGATTTTAAAAACGCAACCTCTATGAAATAGAACTAAGTTT
Organism: Tachina fera; assembly: GCA_905220375.1. Taxonomy (NCBI): domain Eukaryota; kingdom Metazoa; phylum Arthropoda; class Insecta; order Diptera; family Tachinidae; genus Tachina; species Tachina fera. The sequence continues at coordinate 61,822,456 of LR999963.1, forward strand.
GTTTTCTGTTATTTTAAAAATTGTCATTCTTGGTTTAAATAAATGAAATATATTAAATCAAAAAATAGTATTGTTTTTTTTAAAAACCTTGATATAAAATCGAACATACTCAAATTAAAAGATTTGCTTAATTCACAACAGTCTTTATCGTGTATTTGTGTATCAAATACACTTTTTGTTTTGTAATTGTGAACACCCTCTGTGTAGTGTATCAATTTATTTTGTATTTTAAATGAAAAAAGAAGAACAAGCTACATACAAATTCTCTCAGAGAGCCTCTCTCTGAATACAACATTTTAAAAACATGAAATAAAAGTGGAATAGTGTATTTCATTTTTATATGAAAATTTCATACAACAAATGTTACACTCTTGTATTTAATATGATAATACAATCGATACAGAGATACAAGAGGTTTTGTGTTAAGAATGAAATATTCTTGAAGTAATAATGAAGCATTTTATTATTTTTATATTAAAAATGAAGCGTTTGAATTAATAATGGAGGATTATTAAATTAAGAATGAAACGTCTTAAATTAATAATAAAGCATTTTTGAATTAAAAATGGAACGTCCTAAATTAATAATGGAGCATTCTTAAATCATGATGAATGTCAAAGTGATATCATGATGAAAATTCATCACTTATAGACTCGATTTATTAATATTATGGAATCGTTATGATATAACTCATGGTCTGATGAATTTATCTTGATTTCAAACATCATTTTATATGTTACTGTGCATTTAAAGTTTATGTATTAAACAACTTTCGTTTAAAAGTGGCGGTACAATAATTATTTATGACTAAAAAATTAAACAACACGCAAATTAATTATTTTTGGCAAGTATTTTTCATATATATGTTTGATTCATCATAATATAAAATCATCAACGTCTACCCCTTTGTGTTGATATTAATGAAAAAATTATAGTTGTTCTGCCGGCGTCATATTACAAGGTATGATAAAAAATCATTAGGTGTGGACACTATGTTATGGTCCACGAAAATTTATATTTTCACTTTTTACATTTAACACAAGCACAAGCGATTGATAGTTGAAAATTTTTTTAAGGAGAGGTAACACCTTGTTTAGGAAAGGGATAGTGATAGAGAAGACAGCTGGTGAAGGAAGAGCTAGAGAGAAGCTTCATTATTTTTACAACTCTGCCTTATGCACGTTTTTTTACGTAGAGTTGCAGCGCCTCTGGTGTCAATGAGGCGCATTAAATTTTCGAAGTTGTGCTTAGTAGCATTTTATGAGTTATTTTAATTCACCGATGATTCTGCTACACAATACCGACGAAGGAGGGTGCTCTGATGTTACATTATGATTAGTATCTGATGAAGTCGGTATAGTTTTTAGTGACCAGTGTCTATTACCTTCATCCTATAACAACTGACGCAAAGGTACACTAATGCACATCAGAAAAAAACCAACGCCTCAATTTCAATTTCTTTCATCTGCTTTGAGTTTGGCAATGCATAACAACAAATCAGAAAATTTTTTGAGTTTGGTACACCAAAGGTGCGTGTTTATCCTCTTGTTTTACTCGTATAGTATATTACAGATAATTATATATACAAGTAGACACTTCAAAGTTAGTGCATTTTTAATGCAGATTATGCAGATTAACACTGAAATTTAAAATAAATAAAAATCAAAAGGGTATTATAATTCTTTTGTCAACTTGCTGAATCTTGGAAACCGTAAAAAGCAAACTTGAAATTTTCAACAAAGATTAAACAAAAAAATTGCTAACTAAAAAAGTGCCGAAACCAGAAATAATAAAAATGAAAAAAGCGCTTAAATAAAAAATATCACAAAAAATAAAAAAATCGCTAAAAATTAAAAAAAATCACCAAAAGTAAAAAATTTCGCAAAAAAATTTAAAAAATCGCGAAAAAGAAACTAGTTCCAAAACTAAAAATTATTCGCTGTATCTGAAAATATCGTCAGTTAACGAAAAAAGCGCCAAAACTAAAAAACAAAAAAAATTCGCAAAAAAAAATTGCCCAAGAAGAAAAAAGCGCCAAAATTTAAAAAATCATTAAAAACAAAATAAATCGGCAAAAATCCAAAAAAATGCTAAAATAAAAAAAAAACGTCAGAACTAAAGAAATCCCAAAAAGCGACAAAACTAAGAAGAAGTGCCACAACTAAAAAAATCGTCAATAGGCTAAAATTCGTTTAGTATTACAAATGTAGTCTCCGTACGGATCTAAAAATTTTTTCACTGACGATATTGTGAGCTAGATTTATTGTCATACAATCGTCTGAGACCATTTGACACAACTGTGTAAACTAGCAGCGATGCCAACTTAGCTATTTAAGAGCTAAATTTAGCTCTTTTTGATTGCTTCTAACTCGAAATTTTTTGAGCTCTTTTCAATTGTGGAAACGGCACGTTTGGCACTTTTTGGATCTTATAGTAAATTTTCCCGCTTTAGCCCTATTGTTTCTGCTTTGGGCATTTACATTTTGGGCAACTATGTTTTTGCAAATGCAAATACTTTTTTTTCGCAATTATGTAAGATACATATATTTATGTATTTAGGTATTTCAAATTGTAAAACCCCGTTTTTATTATAAAGTGTTCATTAGAAAATTTTCCACAAATTATTGAAATGGATTCTTACTGCCAAAAATATAGGAAAGCTTGGAAATCAAATCCCGCGTTTAAAAAAATGGATTAAACCAACAAAAAATCCTTCTAAAGCTAACTCTTTTTGAAAATGATTGTTCTTATTTTGTAACTTAACGTATATGTAGGTTTTTGTATATGTGCGTGGTTATATTGTTAATGCAGATAAATATTTGCATCAATTGCTGTGAAATGATTTTATTTTAAATTATTATTTTTTATTTTTTCTTACTATTATTTTTATTAATGTAAAAAAATCTTGAAGTGCAAATTGAATAATAAATATGTACATTCATAGATTTAAAACGGAAAAATCTTGAGTTTTTAAATTTAGCTCTTTTTGGCTACTCAGTTGGCTCGTTTTGCCCTTGAATTGTTGGCATCACTGTAAACTAGTAGTCTACCTTGTGATGCATATTTTTGATAATCAGTACATTGCCAGATCTGGCAATATTGTAAGATCTGATAATTGTCTATATATACAGGGTGGCCCAGAAAGACCGAAGTGGTGTGAATTGCTTATAACTTTTTATTTAAGAGATATTTTTTTAATTATTTTTTTTTAAATACATTAAATTTATGGGGAATATTTTTGGATTAGTTATTAAAAATGATATCCCGCAAGTGGTGGCCATATTCTGCTTCGCACAAATGTGCTCTTTCCAACACATTTTCCATGACCTTTCGCAAAACTTCCGGTGGTATGTTGTTAATTTCTTCTCGAATATTGGTTTTTAACTCCTCAATAGTCCTAGGCTTATTAACATAAACTTTTCCTTTTAAATAGCCCCAAAGAAAACAGTCTGGAGCGGTTAAATCCGGGGAACGCGGAGGCCAATTAAAATTGCTGTTACGAGAAATTATTCTTTCACCAAAGATGTCGCGTAAAAGAGTCATTGTGGCCCTCGCAGTGTGCGCTGTGGCTCCATCCTGTTGGAACCATATTTGCGGATGGTTTTCCACGGCTGGCCTTACAAAATTTTGCAACATGGCCCGATATCGATCATCATTGACGGAAATGGCGACACCTTGTTCATTTTCAAAAAAAAATGGGCCAATGATCCTTTCTGAAGAAACACCGCACCAAACGGTACACTTAACTGGGTGCAATTGTCGTTGATGAAGTACTCTCGGGTTTTATGTAGCCCATATCCTACAGTTTTGCTTGTTAACGAACCCATTTAATTGAAAATGGGCTTCGTCACTCATTATTACTGAGTCAACACAATGGACCGTTGATTTGAAAAGTAAATTTCAACAATTTGGGCACGTTGTTCAATTGTGTATTGCTCCATTATAAATTATCCAAGTCTTCTTTACAAAATACTGAAAAGAAAAGAAAAAAAAAATTATAATAAAAAAGTTATAAGGAATTCACACCACTTCGGTCTTTCTGGGCCACCCTGTAGCTTTGGATTGAATTGGACTCCTTTTCCACATGCAATGTTCTCTTTGCAAAGTCTTAATTCAGCTGGCAGAAAGATAGAAAGAGCAAGTATTTCTCTCCTTGTCTTTCACTCGGCTGAATTATGACTTTGCAAAGTGAACTTAGCGTGTGGAAAAGGGATTTTACTAAAATTATGTATTTATTTAATACATCAAGCCTAACGCAATCGAGTTATACATATCTTAGTGATCACATCGATAATTAATTTCTCAATTACTTTTTTTATAAATTGCTCCCATTTATAACTATGAGTTTATTATAATAAAGTAAGTATTACTTCTCAGAACTGACAATATTTTATACAAATCAAATATCTTAAAGGGAACATATAAGTTAAATCTTGAAGGAAAATTTTTTCTCTAGACATTCAGTATAACCGAAAATACCTGATAACAAATTGCACAAGGATTCGAGCACTTAATAATATAACAAGTAACTACCTACTGAGTTATTGTTATGTTGCATTCTGTAACAATTATGTGCATATGTATGTATATATGTGTGTATGTATGTATGTATATATGTATGTATGTATGTTATTCTTTAAAACACCCATAATTTTCTTTGTAGCGGCTTTGTAGTTCCCTTTGAAGTGTGTCTTTTTGTCGATCCTCCTATTAATTTATTTTTATTGATGTGCTCTGGTAACGAGTTGCAAAATACTTTCTTTATCTGTAATCAAAAGATTACGAGTGAGATGGTTTTGAGTTGTTTCAATATTTTGTTTAGGTTTCGTTGTGTATTCTTGAAAGATGCAATGTTTTGCCAACATGGTGTGTGTGACACTGTTGGGTTTCCAAACAACTAAGTAACAACTATGAAGACAATAATATGAAATTATTGATTTCTATCATTGATAGAATTTGTTATATTTGTTGTTAAATAGTTTTAAATTTTCTTTCATTTTGCTGCACAATCTTAGTGGCGCCGGTATAAATATATTTTTTTTTAAAAATTTAAATTTTGTTTTCTGTATGCACGAAGATGCTGCTCGTTAAGTGTAAAGATGTACATATTTTAGATTGATTAATCAGTGTTACTGAATATATTATATAAAGTACACCAAATTCTTCAACTTAAACAAGTGTAGGAGTTCGTTTTATGTTCGCTTCATATCAAAAATATTACAAAAAATAAAACTAAACATATTTGCATCTTCCTTAAGAATTAAATATAAGTTGAATATTTTCTACATTATTTTTATATTTCCCACTTTAATCATAAATATAAGGTTATAAATTAAAAACAATTATAAATATTATTAAAAAGAAATCATGTTCGAGACTTCGTTTCTATAACCACGAAATTTTGTAAAGCTTGTGATACTGTATTTGAACAATACAGCTTACAGAGAATTGCACCAAATCAAAAAAACAAGCAGAAAAGACAAGATGCAAGTATGTATTATAATCAAAACTTTTATGAAAGTTTGTAGGAGAATATATGTATTTGGAAAATACTTACAGAAAAGCAATAAACTTTATCGCATTTAATGATAACAGCAACATGTATAAGAACAAAAATTTGTTGCACACATTTAAAAATAAAAGACACACAATTCGTACAAAGGCAGGTGTAATGGAAAGGCGTTCGTAAAACAAATGTCACAACTCGTTTACATAAAATCGCTAAAGACAAATAGTAGGCCACCGTATGCGTACGATTGGCAGACACTGCAAAGAGTGTATTATTTTTTGAAGGGGATTGTTTGAATGTACTAAAGTACAAATAGAATTTTAAATTTTAAAAAACAACACAAAAAATATTTTTTTTTGTTTTTCGAAGGATCAAGACTTGGCATTTATATTTGAAATTTTTTTCGGTCATATGGCCACCGCGCTATAAAGAAGCGCATTCTGCACGTCCAATTTCGGGCATTGCTGGCCGTATGTCATGAATAACACGAACAATGTTGGCCTCAAAAGCGTCAAGTGTTGCTGGAATTCACTTGGGCCCATAGAAAATACTCGCGTGCTGTCAAATCGCACGTGAGCTCTGAATTAATAGTTTAAGAAATAAGGTCCAATGATGCCTGAAAGGAGCCCCATCGAAGGGGGCCCCATTCTGGATGTCCAATTTCGTGCTAGTTTTTCAAAATTGTTCAACACGAACAATGTTGGCCTCAGAGGTGTCAAGTCTTGCTGGATCTCACTTTTGACCATAGAAAATACTCGAGAGCTGTCAAATCTCACCAATTGATAGGTCAAATCAATTAATCGCCAAATTTTGATTTCAACAAGTCGATGGTTGCGGTCGCCTTATGACACTTAGCGATTTAAGGATCTCCGTGGATCTAACGCGAGCTCCGACTTAATAGTTGAAGAAATAAGGCCCAATGATGCCTGAAAGGAGTCATCGCTGAACACACGAAGTTATCTCTAAGTTGCGCGGATTGATGACTGATTTGATTTTCAAAGCAAATCTGGAGATTTACAAAAAAAAACCAATGTAAAATCACCATGCAAAGATTTTGATTGGAAATCATATAAAATTTATAAGAAATAATATACATTTATGTTGTTTAAGTGTGTTGGTGTTTGCAACGGTAAGCGCAATGAGTTCAAGTTCTATTCTTGGCCAAGGAAGCCATCTGTCATTCATTACAACACACAATTTTCCTGATGCCTGTGACAATGCCCACAAAACACTTAAGTTAAATAATTAATAAAATAAAATTACTACATTAACTGAACTCATGTTTCAAATTGAAATGACTTTGATTTAACATAGTTCTTCATATTATTTCAGTATCAAATTCACTTTGTTGAACATTGAAATAACTTTGATTCAATATGATTCTTCATTTTGATTTAACAGTACTGGCATGTTAAATCAACATAAAATAAAATTATTTCAAAAGGAAAAATTTTCTTTGAAGTTTTCTGTAAATCATATTGAATTAGTTTAGGTTAGTAGGTTGCTGGTAAGAATGAGTGACAATTATGAATCCTTCTCATTTGAATCCTATGCAATGATGCCTTTGTGATACTTGTGAGAGAAGATAGGGAGAGAGAGAAATAGGGTGGGGAAAAGGTTGAAAAAGGTAGATGAAGAAAAGAGATAAAAGTGTGCCGAGAATTGGATAGGGGGTATCAGCAGCGATACCAGCCAGTGCTCCTAATATTATTAAAATTTTGAGTCCCATTTTTTAGTGAAGGATAATCTGCCAAAGAAGTGCAGACGGAGATCTTCCAGAGCGGGACAAGAGAAGGGGTGATGCAAAATACTTTCCTCCTAATACTCATCATGGCAACTGAAGCCGTAGTCATTATACGCGAGATGCCTAGCATGGGTTCCAAAATCGCAGTGACTAGTCAGAGTGGCCAACAGATTCCTCAATTGCTTCCTGTTAGAATTCATGAGGTTTTCGTTCTGCGAGTGCTTAGGCGCGGCCGGAGAGTTATCACTGTTGCGCATGTGGGCTCATTGCGTCATCTGTCTTGAGCTGATTGCAGAAAGGCAACATCTATGAGAGACCACAGATTTTCTTGCGACTTCTCTGAGTAAGGTTCGCCTATTTGCCACATCATCCGCAACTATGTTGCCTGAAATGGTCCCGTGCACAAGCACCCAGTTTAATGTGATACGTGAGTGCTGCGCGATCATATTTAGGGCTTTGCGACATTCTTGGACAAGAATAAATGTGGTATACACACCTATGAGGGAATTTATGGCAGACTGCCTGTCAGTTATAATATGGATATCTCTATTTGAAATCCAATAGAACCTTAGCCATTGTATCGCTCTTTTAATGGCAGATATATCTGCTTGCAATATTCTAAATTCATGTGGGAGTTTGAAGGACTCCGATTCCGAAATACATACTCCCCCACCAACTCCATGCCCATTTTTTTGGGCCGCAAAACCCTTCGTCATTGAAATTCAAAAATTCCTATTGAAGTAGGGTTTCAGAGTGCAGTAGTCAATAAGATCCGGTATGTTATTTACTATAGCACTTAAAATGCTAGCATGACCCCAAGATCAATGCTTCCATGCGACTTTTGCTTTTAGTCTGACGGTGGGACGTAGAGCTAGCTTCCTAGCCGTTAAGTCCACTGGAAGCCAACATAGCGAGGAGCACATTTGTGGGCGTGGATCTCAGAGCACATGTAATCATAGTTGTCATTTTGCCGAGAATTCCCTTTAGGCCAGACTGATTACTCGCTGAGTCGAGTGCAGACGGAAATTCCACTTAGGACTTATTCCCCAAGTAGGGCCAATTGCCTTTCTACAGACATAGATTGCCGTTATGGCTTTCGCTAGATGTTGAATTAATATGAAACACATATGAAACGAAATCATTGCCAAACGAATGTTAAAGTAACCTTGTTTTCATAAATTTTAATATGAACTTTTTTCGTGTGTAGCGAAGTGAAAGCGTCAATCTGATTATGATTACGATTTTAGAGAGCATACTAATCATCAAAGTGCATGAATTATTGTTGTCTTTTAAACATTTGCATAAACTCACTCTATACCAGAGTTGTATTTTCTCAAAAGTCGTACGTACGTTTGTGTAGGATAGTGAATCCTAGCCTTGATTGGTTTAGTTTTTTCTTGTTCATTTCAGCCAATTTATCATTTATTAGTTAGAATTGAACTCATTCCTTTAAATTTTCTCACACATTGATCTTAAAGTTGCAGTTGCATAAAATATGCATGTTCAATAATATGAGATAGCTGAAGAAAAATGTAACGGCGAGAAGTTTTTGTTTTGCGTTGTTAAACAATTGAGGGTGAGTTCCGAATTGTCATGTGCATACGAGTATTTAGATAGAGTTTGGAACAAGTGCAAAAAGGTTACTTTGTTGAAACCTATAAATTTTATTTTTGTTGCTTGTTGTGTGGTTACTGCTACTTGTCAATTGTTTCAATGGTTAAACAGCAGTAGCAGCAGCAGCAGCAGCAGCAGCAGAGTTCTTGTGTGCCTGCTTTTCTAATATAATTCGTTTGTTTGACAGTTTTTATTAAAGATGATCATAAAGATTGCTAATCGTTCATGCCTTTACACTGTACAATTGTTAAGTAGTTTTTTTATTTTTTCTTCCAATTCCTGTAGAGAACATTTGACAATATTGAGGTTTCTTTAATAGTTTGTGCGCAAATTTGTCGGTTTAGTTTCTTCATCCATTTTTGTTTTGTGTTTTTGGGGTGTGCTGCTAGTTACTTCAATTGCAGTTCTTTTGTTCTTTGAACCTTTTAACATTTAGTTTATTTCATATTTATCTATGTAGCTATTGTTGTGGTGAATATTAAACATCTATAAAGAAAATTTATTAGCTTCTGATGAATGAAAGTGGTTAAAAAAAATCAACGCCTTACAAGGTTTTAATACCTTTTGATGTTAAAAGTTGATTGTTATTTGGAGCCAAGTGAGATGAAAACTTACTTTCTCTTCTCAGCAAGCTGTCAACCCAAAGTCCAGTGATATAAAATTTATGTAGCAGTATATATGTATGTACATATGTACGTATAACATGTGAGGTTTGGAAAATATCTTTTGATTTGATTCCAGAAGAACTTCGAAGAATTTCCATCTATCAAAAGGAAAAATCACGTCAATCAAATAATAAATCATTTGTCTTAAGTATAACAAAAATAAGCAATTTAATGCGCATGTGCATAATTAGTAAAAAAAAAGACAATGGCAAGACTGTTGTAAATTAAGAGATGGTAAAATTGAGCTTTAATTACAAAAAAAGCTTTCAGCAAATCGTAATACGTAGAATGAAAACAATTCACATATTTCATTTGCACTAAAATATAAAATATAAAGCTGAAATTTTGCATCAACTGACAGCACACATAGTGGACAAAACAAAGAACGCTGATGATAAAGGTGCAGTGACCTTCGAAAGAAGCTAGTTCTTCCGTCAGAAGGGTTCCGTACGGACACTACATATGTAATACTATACTATAATGTAGACATTTTTAAAAAAAGTTTGTGTACCCGGTATACTTTTTTCGGGTTTTTGGCGATTTTTTTAGTTTTGGCGTTTTTTTTCGGTTTTTTCCAATTGTTTTGTTTGATTTGACGATTTTTTTAGTTTAAGGTATTTTTTTGTTCTGGCATTGTTTTTTCATTTTGGCGGTTTTTTAGTTGTGGTGATTTTTTTGTTTTGGCATTTTTTAATTTTAGTCACCAGCCCGGCCTAGTGATAGTGGTAGACATTAGACCCCTGCACAAGACCACGTACAAGAACTTTTAACACATGAGGGACTTTTCAAATGCTTTACTACAGCCTAATCTTCTAAACCACACGCTAAATAACACTGTTGGCAAGACATTTGTTTCAGTTATTGCAGGTATAGGAGTAAAGAAGAAACTACTTCGTGGGTGAAAAACTTTGTGATGCTTGTTTCGTCATACGCATGGGCGCGTATACAAACGTCATGTATGTAGATACGCACACACGTTGTGTGTAGGATCTTTTATTTTTCTGCGCTCATACAAACGCACACATAAATTGACATTAATTGCGTGCACTTGCTTTAAAAAAACCTCCCTTAAACACATAATAGCTTGCCATCTACATCTTACACACACACTTAAACGTAAAATATTCAAAATAAGAAGCATACATGCATCAACACTACTTCTTTTGATTGTTTGTTACGAACAAAAAGTCTTCACGACATCGTATGTTAACACTCATATACATGAACATCAATACATCCATCGTGCTTCGCTTATTAAACGACAACATTTATTATTGGTTTAGTATAATACATGCTACGACAACACATTTAAAAAACAAGACGTATTTACATTTTAAAGGCTCAGTTAGCCGATTCTAATGTAATGTAACTGCAACTTAAGAAACAGCTGATCGATATTTTTATATGAAAAGTAGGTTACGTTACATTACATCTCTATAACCATTTTCATCAGCTGTTTCCTACTGCTGCAGTTACATTACATTACAGTCGGGTAACTTAGCCTTAAGACTGTTTACGCAGCGCTCTAGTAGGCATTCATTGCCTGAGTGTTACTTTTGATTCGAACTATTTTTACTTGGCGAAACGAGTTGGTTTAGAGAAAATGCTATAAAAATTTTCAACATACAATTTCAATTAAAAAAATTAAATATTTTTATATAATTTATATTCTGCATATTTTTCTCTGCCTACTTTACATTTAAGTTATAGTAAATTTCTGCTGAAAAGATAATCCACACATTTCTGTTGTCAAATTCTCTCCTAATTTTGCTAGCCCAGTTTTATTTTGTAGTAAGCTTTACATAATGTTCGTTTTAACCCGTCGCACACTGGGGCCAAATGAATGAAAAGTGGCGATTAATTGAAAATATGAACTTTAAAATTCATAATCGTGTTTGGTACCGGGTTAAAGTGGATAAAATTCTGCATCACTAATTGCAAAAATTTTACTTTTATGTTGTTTGCTTTAGTTGAAGTGAGCACTTAAAGTTGAATAATTTTTATTTTTTTGTGCATATTGAAAAAAAGTGAAAATTTTGATATTTCAATTGATAATTTTTTTCTATTTATACTTCTAAAAGTTAAATTTTTATAATGGAACCGTCAACTTCAGGTAGTTTACTATATAGAACATGTTTTTTTGTTTAAATTAATGTTTTAAAAATATTAAATGTTAATAAAATAAAATTAGCCCAAAAATGGGCTATTTTTGATTTATATATGGAGTTTCAACAACTTTGTTCGTGAGCTTGCGTAAAATCGTCTATATAGTGTTATAATATCAGATCTCAACTAATAAACCGCAAAATATTTTTTTGCGACTTGTTGCGATTTTTTTGTTATGCTTGTTTTTGTGAAATAACTCAAGATGCTAAAAATCCACAAATATGAAAAAAAAACAACAAAACAAAACATCAAGTTGTTTTTACTTTGTTTTGTTATTATTTTCGTTATAGTAGTTGTTATTGTAGCTAAAAAATGTGTTGTTAATTAGAGATGGGGGCGTGAGTAACTTTAATTCACGCATACTCACGTGATTGCGTATGTTGGGTTTATTTACTATGAATAAAAGTAATTAAATTATTTTACATGTGTTTATGATATTTCAATGAATTTTACTTAAACATTTGTTAATTTTAAATTATTAGAAAATTGTATATGGCACAAGTGCACTATTTTGAAAAATTGAAGGAGGTGACGCTCCCATCCCTATTTATTATTGTCATTTATTTGAGTCATATACATGCATCATATTTATTTATTGTTTTAGCTGTCAATGTTTTGTGATGTGATGTTACATATTTAAAGTGTTGTGAAAGTGTAAATTATTCTAATGCCAAAATCTGCATTGGAGTTGCTTGTACTTCCCAGCAATCAAAATAGCAATGATGAAGATGGAGATGAAGATGGAGATGAAGATGGAGATGAAGATGCAGATGGAGATGAAGATTAAGATTATTGTAACGAATTAATTTATGATTATGAAATTGAATGTGAAGTAAATACTAACATTGAAGGTAATAATGAATATAATAAAAAATTGTTGTTTTCAAAAAAAAAAAAAATAGAATAACCGAATTTAATTAAATTTTTTTTAAATAGTGTGTTTATGGTTATTTATCAATAAAAAAACAATTCGATTTTAAAATGTTTCATTTTTGAGCGAAATTTTCAAATTTCGAGAAAAAAGGTATGATTTTAATTTAAACATTTTCTAATAAAAATACATATAAAATATTTATTCCTTATTATTTTTAAAAATATTACTTATTTTTCTTAAAGTACATTTAGTATGCTTTAATTTGCAATTTAATTGAATAATTTATAGCGCACCGTTCCAAAGTTACAGCAAAAAATGTGAAAAAAGAGGATTTTTTACAGAACACAAAATGGCCCATAAAGGGTTACAAAATGTGTTTTTTCACTCTGTTTTTTTTTAATGTTGGTTTTTTATGTATTTATAAATATCCATTAATAAAAAATATTTTTTTTTTTTAATTACGACTTCTATGAATTAATCGCCACTTTTCATGCATTTGGCCCCACTGTGCGTCGATTCCAGGTTGATCTTTATTGAATCCCTCTCAAGCCGACTCACAATCTCCAAGTGGCAAAACCTGGGCATTTTTAAATCATGACACCCGTTATAATGCTTGCCACTGCACATCAAGCGAAGAAAATCCTATTGATTGGGTTATGCCTCTCACCAGCAGTTAATTAATGGCAATGGGAAAAAGAAAGAAAGAGAAACATGCGTTTATCCCTACTAATTGCTGTTGATAAAATGCCAGGGACTTGGAGACCACCAAGTGAATTAATAGTTTTCCAATAACCACTAAATTCTGCCTAATCACGCGCAAAACAATTACGATTTCACTCTTATTATAAAAAAAGTTAAAGAAATAACGAGCCTCCCTTAAACAATTGATGTGCCGCTATTAAAAGCAATAAATATTTCAATAAAAATATCTTTACATTTCACCCGGTTTGTACACGCTTCAGTTAATATTGTGTTAAAAAAAGTATAGATTGTGTAAAACGGGAAAAAATGCTAAAGGGCGAGGAGGCACATAAACTCTGTCGTGCGTATGTCAAAAGTAGCCTGTTTCAACTGACATTAACGTAACGACGGAGTATGTTGACACAATGAGCCTAATGACAAGTGTCTTATTTCGACTTCGACTATGACGATTTTGTTTACGGAGGTATAAGGAAACAAGTACTTCAACTGAGTTTTCGTTGGAAAAACGCGCCGTACAGTGGGTGATTTTGGGGGAAAAAAATTTAAATAATTCAACAGTTTCTAAACGGGCCGTAAATTACAGCATACAACTTTTTAGCAGGTGTTACAGAACTTTAGTTTGGAATTTAGACTTTATACAAATGGTAAAATTGAGCTTTCCTTACCAAAAAAGGTTTCAGTAATTGATGATACGATGAACTGAAAAAGGAGTATATAAAGCTGAAATGTGCATCAACACATACCACACACAGTGGACTGAACACAAGAAGACTGATGATGAAGGTGGGCGGCCTTCGAGAACAGCATGTTGTTCCGTTCTGCTAAAGTTTATCAGAATATTTACAATTAACGTTGGTGTGATTTGTTTCTTAATTTTCTTATGCTTGTTAAGCTCGATGTTCTTTTAATAAAATTGTAATTCATTTTTTATTTATTTTAAATTTTTTGATAATAGCTTGTTAATATTCTGGCAAAAAATTGAAAATGAATAAAAAATCGAGCTTAAAAAAAACATAAGAAAATAAACTAAAAAGGTTAATAAATATATATTGAAAGTTATAAGTAAAGATAGTATTAGGTGTACATACTTAAAATAAAATGCTAAAAAATTATTTACAGAAATTTATTACAAAATAAAATCATATAAATTGTTTCTTGGTGGTGTGCACGCTTATTAGGTGCCAAATCATCCATTCAAAATGTGGATTTCACAATGACGCATTTAAAAAAAAGGACAAGCATGAAGAGCCGGCGCTAGCAGTTAAAAGATAAATTTTAAGTAAATGGGCGTCTCCTCTTTTAGTACATACTGCAACAATTGAAGGAGAAAATTCAGCAAATAAAAACTAAAACCTTCATTCACATTCACATGTTGTTGTAAATTTATGTGTGCAGTTGAATTCAAAGAGTCATAAACAATATATTTTTTTGTAATTGAGGCAGCAAATGTGTTTCGCTTCTATTACCGAAACAAATTTTACTTTTCCTATTGCTACTAAATGAAAATGAAAGTAAATTGGTGCTTTTGGTTTATAATGTTCTTAGTAGTCATTGAGGTTAACAATAGAAAAATAGAAATGTGAAACTGAATAAAATCGGTGCGCTTTATTGGCCCCTGAATAGTTTTTATTTTCAAGGTCGATGTATTCAAATAGTTTGACAGATGGCAATGTGATTGGTGACAATATCAGAAGTAATTTTCACGCATTTACTGCCTCTTAATTGGACCCAAGTGAGCTGTAAACTTAATTTCTCTTTGTTACTTTCTCTTTTCAGTACGCCAAATTATTTTTCAATTATACCGTATTACGTTCGTTATCAGCTCGATATACATTTACGATTTAAGTAATTTCCACAAAATGTATGCTTTTAGGTGCAGTAAATACTTTCTGCGATACTCTGTTAATTAAGTAGATAATCAACCCAATTGTTAACAAAAATTCCGTGTGTGTTTTTTCACTTTTCTCTTTTCTTCTATTATGAATTTGTTTTCCCCTTTTTTTTTACTAAATGCGGGAATAAAAAACTTTCCGGGGAAAAATTACGTTGCATTATAAGTGCTGTTGAACCTGCTTTTTTCACTTAAAATTTTTCCCTACACTCAAAAAAAGACATGTACTATTATTAAGAAAATCTTTTTCAGAAATAATTCATAGTTAGGCTCAAGTTCAGTAATTTCAATTCTTGTTGAATGAAATTTTTTTTTATTAATTAATGTGAGTTTCTAAAGAAGAGAAGAAAAATTAAACTTAGACTTTAAGCTGGGGGAAATACCTTTTTCCTAAATTCAAGTAAAAAAAATTTCTAAGTTTAAGTAATTTTTTCTAAGTTTTAGTAAATTCTTACAAAAATCTAGTAAAAATTGCTTAATATGAGTAAAAAATAAAAAGTTCATATCCTCAAAAATAGTTCATAAGAACACACAATAAATTTCCCACATTTCAGGAAATGTTTATGTTTACTGACTTAAAGAAAGTATTTACTAAGAGTAGGAAAGTGGTTATAAACTGAAGCAAATTTTATATTAAGGACTAGTAAATTTCGTCTTAAATCAAAAAATAAACTTTAGGAAATGAATTACTCCTGATTAGTTCATGATATTTTACTTACTTGAAAGATATAAAAAGTTATTCTAAATTTTAGAAAAATATTTACCAGTTTTAAGTATTTTTTCTTTAAATTAGAGAATATATATTTTTTTTGCATTAAGCAAAAAATTTAAGTAAATTTTTCATATTTTCGAGGAATATTTGGACTTGAAATTTATTTTTTTGTAAATAAAATTAAATTTTAAAACTCAATAATTTCAATGCTTATGTATATGTATGGTGAATGGTGTATTATAATTAAGAATATAATATAAAATATAATAAATAACATATCAGTTGGTATAGAATTTAATTAAAAATAAAAATAACTACCAAAGTTAAAGACAAAAAAAATTGGAAAATTTACTAAATTTGAGATCAAAGATGAAACATTTTTTTTGCAAAGCTCCGAATTTTATGGGAAAATTTTACTTAATTTAAGGAAAATTTTACTTAAATATGGAAATATAGTTACTAGAAACTAGTTCATTAATGAACTAGAAACTTAGTAAATATTTTACTGGTTTCAAGTAAAAACAGCTTTGGCGCCATACGACAACTTTTTTTATTCAAATTTAGAAAATTTTCCAAAGTTTTAGTTAGTTTTTCTTTTGAGTGTAGTAAAACAGAAACGAGTTGACATAAAAATAAAGTTAATACTTCCTTAAAACAAAATTTACATATGGGCATTTCCTGATGTCACGAACGTACATTCGTACGCTTTTGATGTACAAAGAATATTGATACCAAAACTTTTGCTAGCATTTTATTTTGGGAATTGATAGCATTTTCGTAGCGCTATTTTTAATGCAAAAGAAGGATTTCATTGCGTTTAAGTTTTCATAATGATAGTTATAAATTTGTTGTCAAGAAAGTACGCAAAATAGAAGTCAACTTTGGCTGACAATAATGAAATGTAAAAATCTGCGAAATGGAAAAGAATAATGAAAAGTGATTAATTTATTTTAAAAATGTATTAATGTAGGTTCCTTATCCAGTACTTACACAAATAAATATTGGTTTATGTTTAATTGGCTTAATTACCGGTTGCTTTTGTTGATTTTTCCACACACATGTCATATCCCCTTTTCGAACTTTATTTGTTCTCCTTCTTATTTTTTGCATGTAAAAGAGTTATATATAAAAACGTCTTCAGAAGTAGCTTAAAAAGAAACTATACATTTTTCCAGCTTCCAGTCCAATTTCTTCAAGTAAATCTCTCAGCTAAAATATGCTATGAAACCATTCTATTATAAAAACATGGACTTTTTTTATAATTATAAACAATAAAACACGATGATTATCAACATTTTATATTTCCATCCTGGTTGACGATTCGGGGAAAATGCCCATATACAAATAAAATAATATTTTATAGTTCTGTTATTTCGAAAAACACAAATAATGTGCAAGTACATCATTTGAAAACTTTTTTATATATATTTTTAAAGTTGTTGAATTTCAATAGTTTTGTTTATGATTGCACGTAGCGTTGACAAATGTGCAGATTTATCTCTATTGTGCAGTTTTTTGAACTCTTGGGCAGTCTTACGGCCTGGCCCACTATGTCGACAAGAAATTATCTTTCGCTTACTTATATTGAAAACAAAAACAAATTTTGTTATTTTGTTTTTGTTTTCAGTATAACTAAGCGAAAGATAATTTCTTGTCGACATCGTGGGCCAGGCCGTTATAGTTTTTTGTTTAAAAAAAATTTTTTTTAACTGACTAAAAAAAAAAAGAGGAGGAGTCACGCGCATTAAAATTTAATATTTTGCTTTAAGTGGTTCTACTTTACCGATTTTTACAAAACTTGACTCACACGCTAAACTCTGAAAAAAACACACAATCTTACATTTAAGAAAATAGGCGGAGGTACGCCCATTAAAATATAATTTTATAATTCACATAATTATTCTTAACCAAGGGATTTTAAATTTTTTGTTTGTTTGAAAGTCTTTGCTTCCAATTTGGTGACATACATTTTTTTCGAAAATGTTCTGTCAGATCTTTGCATTGAAGTCGATTTTTTTTGCAGAATTATTTAATTATCAGTTCTTACAGTTTTTTTTGCCTTTCTTCTTTTTTACTTTTCAGTAAATATTTATATTCCTATAAATATTTCCAACTTTCCAGTAATTATTATTTTGTTTTTCTGATACACGTTCATCACCGTGACAAGATCAAAATTTCATCAAAGTGAAATTTATGTACATACATATATACAATGTAACATAATAGCCACTACTATAATACTTACATGTATGTATCGACGGTACATCCAATAAGTAAAAATAATTAATGTGATGATCGTAAAAGATAAGCAAGAATAGTTAAACATACTGAGGTAGAGTAATATAAATTCGTGCTAAACTAAATAGAAAAATGAAAAAAAAACATAAAATAATAATAAATAGTAATACTTATAAATGTGTTTACCAAAGGTAAATCAATTGTATGCACAACAATCATTTCTCATATTCCGTTTCATAAACATTTACGTTAAATGGCTGATGTTAATAACACTCTCTATCCAAGTAGATGGACTAGGGTGCTGGTGAAGTGCGTGGCTGCACAGAAAAATATTGGTTTTTCCCCCAGCTATAAAAAGTCTAGTTTAATTTTCTTCTCTTCTTTAGAAACTCACATTAAATAATAAAAATATTTCATTCAATAAGAATTGAAATTACTGAGCTTAAGCCCGAATAAAAAATTATTTCTGATTAAAATTCACTACAGTTCAACTAAATCTAAAAATGTCTCAATATTCAAAAATATTAAACAATTTGGTTATGTTTTTCATATAAGCTTCAAAAATTATGAAAGAAAATAATTTGTTTGAAAAATATTTACATGTTTTGATAATTACTTTCTCCCATATTCATAAAAAATATTACGGCTTTATTTAGCGCTTATTTGACATATTTCTATGGGAATTTTGTCAAATAAATCTGTAACAAACCTAAAATATATTTTATGAATTAGACCGTTTTTCTTTTCTAGAAATGTACGCTTCGTGATGATTTTTCTACGATAATGCTTCCAATGATCACACTAAGTACCTTTTTTGCATTATTGATCACATAATGCTAAATAAATACTTAATGAATTTACGAAATTTTTGTGATTAAAGCTCTAAACACTTAGACGACAGCAGGCAGCAGACAGCAAATTGTCAAAAATAAAATACATGTGTTTAAATGAAAACGATTATTTTGACGACATCACAGCAGCACGACTACACAACTTAGACTAATTTCTATTTTCGTGAGCAGCAAAGAGCAAATGCAGTGCTGCCACTATAAATTGGAAGAAATAAGAGCTTAAAATTTTTCGTAATATTTAAAAGAAAATAACATTACAAAATTAAAATTATGAAAGAAATTGATGTGTTTTTACATTTTTACGTGATATTAGTACGTTTTGAGTCAGTAACTTTAATTTTATTTATGTAAAATATATATCTGGCAGTGTTGCTGCTGCCTTCAAAATAATTATGTAGCTGACTACACCGCAGCATTTGAAGCCAACTTCATTTGAAGTCGTGAAGTTGTGAAGTCTGCTGTCGTCTAAGTGTTTGGAGCTTAAAATAATGTGACTATTCAGACTCTCTACTCTCTCTCTCTCTCTCTCTCTCAAGAATAATTTTTAACCCTTTATCACATATCAGTTGCAAACTATTAAATCTCTATAAAAACTACTAATTAATTGTAATTAAAATTTTTTATTTCAACTCAATAACTTTGGTACAATATCAATTGCATCTGCTACAAGAAAATAAATAAATGCCACTGTGCAGTTTTTTAAAAGTTATATTTTCTGCATTCTAATTGATTAAATTTTGTACATGTGCAAGTCAATTATTGCTTTTATTTCTAAAATATTGTGAGTGAAATTATTTTTTAATTTGAAGCTCTTATCGCCAACATATTTGACGTTCTGTACTATTCCTTCTTAAACCATTTTCGCAAAAACAAAAAATTAAATTTAAAAAAAATCCTAGAACAATTTTTTTTACTTATATTCAAAAAGTTTGAAAATTTTAGAAGACCGCAAAAAACTGTTATTTTCTCAAAGTGCAAGGGCTAATAACTAAATTTTGATGAATAGTACCATTTACAGAAGACATCTTAATTCTACTAATGTTAGTCAAATACAGTTATTGCTCTTGAACTTAGAGAAAATAACAGTTTTATTTTGTCTACTAAAATATTCAAGAATTGCTTTTAAAATATTTTAAGTACAAATACAGGGTGACTGATGAAAGCCGCTACCAAGAGAAAATTGAATTGTCTTTTCATGTCTGATGAAGCTCATTTCGATCTGAACGGTAATGTAAGCCAACAAAAGTGTCGCATATGGAGTGGTTCCAACTGCATGAGAGGGAATTTTATCCAATTCGCGTCACAGTGTTGTGTGCAGTTGATTCACGCTGTATTGTGCATCTATACCATTTTTAACAAAACGGACACAGCATTGCGGTTGATGGAGACCGTTCCTTAAGCATCGTAAAATGTTTTTTTTAGCAGGTCGTTCCGAAAGAGATTTCCTTTCAACTCTGTGTGGTTTCAACAAAATTGTTCAACTGTGACAAAAGCTGCAATTCAGATATCAACTTTGCGGGCAGTGATGAAAAACGTCTTGCTATGATGCCCCACCTTCATCAACGAGCAGGGCGGGCATTTAAATTCAACTATCTTTAAGAATAATTCAATTACTATTAATACAATTCAGTGGGCTTTGAAATAAAAAAGATTGAACAAATTCCATGTACTACAAAAAAAGTTATTCCAGTTTCTTAATGTAGCGAAATTCATCAGCCACCCTGTAGTTTACGATGTTGAGTTATGAAGGGGAGGTGCATGCAAACGTTATTTTAAGAAAAGCGATATTGAAGATTTTGTAATAGACATACTAAGGTTGGAATTTTATTTTTGGCATTTTTGTCTTGTCGAAAGAAGTTTTTTGTGCGATATAGGCCGTTTTTTTCCTCAAACGTATGTGGCAACACTGCTTGCACGCGAAAAAAGGGAGACTAAAGGCTCAGTTAGCCGACTGAATTGTAAAGTAACTGCAACGTAGGAAACAGCTGATCGATATTTTTATTTGAAAAGTAGGTTACCTTGCATTACATCTCTATAACCATTTTCATTACTTTTCACATAATAATATAGATCAGCTATTTCCTACTGTTGCAGTTACTTTACATTACAGTCGGCTAACTGAGCCTTAAAAGAAATGGAGAAAGCAAAAGCAAACGAAACATTCGGATGAATATTAAAAATATTTAAAAGAAAAACAAATTTTAGTTTTTGTTTTTAATACAAATGTTTGATCGAGCAGGACCTACATTCGATTCGATGTTTTAATTATTTGTAAAAAAAAATCAAATAAAAACTTTTGGGACGTAAAATTTCACAAAATCAGTGGCCACTCAATAACGTCTAGGAGGAAGAAAAGCTATGTTCTCATAGACAATTTTGCCTCTGGCATGTATGGAGTGTCGTTCTCTTGAGGCGGACATGACTGTCTTAAACTTCCTTGCCCATTATAAGCAACAATGTTTGTTGTACAATGATTAGATAATCGTAGCATAAGCAAAATTACATAAATTTCTTTTGGCAATATTTAAAAAAAAAGTTTATACATCGCATGTCAGTTCATTCATAAGTATAAACCAAGACGAGACAAGTGATATCACTATACCGATTTTAGATTAAACATTTTGCCTCTTGCCAATATTATACTTACATACATATGTTTGAGCTTAAGAACAAGATGTAATTATCAGTGTGATCTTGCCAGAACGTCAATGCTATTGGCAGGTGCGGTGCATTAGGACGGTACTTTTCTTGCTTCACTTTATAATTTTATTTTATTCAGATATATTATATTTTGATAAGTACTGGAATCATGTGATATACTGTAGTTTTTGCCGAAGTCAAATTTTTTAGACTGATCTTAGACTTTTTTCTTTCTACATAAAACACTTTTGACCGGCTAATGTTTGACAGAATAATTAAAATTTGTCTTGGTGTAAGTTTTTCCCTAAAAGATTATCACATGACATCGGGCGAAACAGTCTTGCAAGAACTGCTATAACAAGATAAAAGTTTTGATGTCATTAAGAGATCAAACGCTCCCCTAAAAGCCCTATGTTCCCAATTAAAATATATAAGGGGGAAAAGCTCTCTTCTCTAGGAAATATAAAAAGGTTTTGTGCATTAATGGCGTTGGTTGGATGGTTGGCTGGTTTGCGTGACTGTCTTCTTCACGCCACTCGTCGTTGTCAACCTATGTACAACCTTATCTAAGTATTCGGATACGGTAATAGGTACTACATACCATCCGTCGCGCTGAGATATCTTATAAGCTCACTCAAACCAATCTCCGATAAATCTGTACCTGGATTCTGTAACTTTTTTGCGAACCGAAAATCGTAATATTTATCGACATATTTATTAATTTGCGTTAACAATAATGGTGATTCTGTTATTTACTTTTTATGATAGCGTACATTTGTGTCTAACTCGGCATTTAATTGTTTATCATGTGGGATCCCTGCATTAAAAGTGTTAAAATAAGAAAAAAAACACAAAGAAAAATAAAAGAAACATTAAATGAATTTGATTTTTTTATATAAAGTTTTTCTTCAATCGACAGCGAATATCGTTAAAATGTGTTACTGGATAACAAAGTCCATACGATACGACTCGTAATTTAAAAAAATTTTCACATAAACTCTATTGAAATATTTTTAAATTACGAGTCGTATCGAATGCCGTACTTTGCCCCCCAGGTACTGTAAAGTGGTCTAGTACATGACTGCATAAAAACTTGAGTCTCGAGAGATGCAAAGCTGGCGATTCGCAAAGAAAGTGGAAGATTGCTTCTTCTTTGCTTTTTTCTGGACAACTTTGGCAGAACTCATTATGGAACAGACCTGTCCTACTAGCATGTCTGCCGAACGTCCGATGCACCACCATGACAGCAACAAGCGTTAAGATCTTCCCAAGAGTCGTAATTATTAATTTTATTGTAGCAAGGCTACATGTTATTACAAACTTGCACATGTCTACATTGCGCTATCTCCGATCAGCTTTCAAGATGAAGTTTCTAATAATATCAAACGGCATGGCTACCAATTCAGCATTGCAGGTATTCATAGCAAAGCCAGCTCGTATCGTTACCTGAAAAAAAGCTATGTGCTGGAACCCAGACGAGGGTGGGGTTAACCTAACCACCCAGTCTAAATAGCACACTCCTACATTGCCCAACCCAGGGAATGAGGAAGTGGATGAACTGGCCAACAGGGCCTCTTCTGCTCCTTTTATTGGCTCAGAGCCGTTTTGTGGCGTAAGTCAGTCACCTGTAACAACTCGTATCAAAGAAGATGACACCTTGACCGCTAGATACATGTGGCTGTCTTCTTCTGGTTTAAGGCAGACCAAAGCTTTGGTGCAATCATTTACATATAATGTTATCCTGAACCTCAATATGAATAATTTACGGTTTGTTACTGGTTTTCTTTCTGGTCACTTTGGACGGAAAAGTAAACAAGTCCGTTGACCTTTGTGTCGTTTATGCTTGGCAGATGACGAGATGACGACAGAAGGCGTGTTTTTCATTCAGAGTCTCTGTGTTCAGGTGATATTAGGTGGGCTTTTTCAATATCTCTACAGACTTTCATAAGGAGCGTTATACATAGATTGACTTAATTTAATTCATAGATATATGGTAGAACACATCCATCAGGTGTCGCAGTGCCGGTCTTTGGATCAGATCTTTCCCCTATTCTATTCTATTCTATTCTACATTGCCCAACTAGAATGGGGGGATAAAATCGCTCCTTGGCTGCCGACAAAGATACCAACTCTATCCTGTACCTTCCTATCAATCAGCACCCTAGCCGCTTGTCTTACCACCAAAGTTTCAGCCTGAAATACAGTGGCTTGGTTAGGGAGACGATTGTCTGTAGATACTCTAGAGCCGACACCGCAGACCTTTCTTTATCCATCAGTGTTTATTCTGATATCGTATTCTCTTACTATTGTGGCTCCACTCCCACCGGGGTGGAATCAGAACTTTAAACACTTTAGCAAAGTCCAAATGAGGCACGTTTAATCAGTAGATTTCCTAAGCTTAGAGGATAGTTGATCCAGGACTCTGGCATGACCATAATACCTTGATCTCCACCATCCAGATGCAACTAATATTGCCGCACTACTTGAGTATACCGCCAATACATGAAGGTCGATCGGAATAAGGTTTAGTATAGCATTGAGAGCCTACAAGCCTGTTATCCCCACGCAAGTGGATCTTAGGCAATTAATGTTTACTACTACTACTAGGTGCTACCTTCTTTAGGAAAGAGGGGTAGTGATAGAGAAGACAGGTGGTGAAGGAAGAGATAGAGGAACGCTTAATTCTTTTACATTTCTGGTCCTTTTGCACGTTTTATTAGCAATGCAGTGTTGCAGCGCCTCTGGTGTCAACGAGGTGTATTTTCAAAGCTGTGTTCAGCTGCCATTTTATTAGGTATTTTCCTTCGCCGACGAAGTAGGGTGTATTAGGATGTTACATTAGAATTAGTATCCTCATATTAGAAGTTGTATTCCATAAAGTTGTTCCACCACATATTTCTTACTTCATTGTCTAATTTCTTCGGAATTACAATAAGAATTTCAACTAAGAATCTAAAATTTAGCTACTCTCTGTAGGGCAGAATAAAATGTTAAATATAAAAAACGTATCACCCTAATGCACTTACCAATATTATTGACGTTCTAACAAGATCACAATGATAATTATATCTTCTTCTTAAATTCAAACTTGAGTATAATATTAGTAAGCGGCAAAATTTTTAATCTCAAAGCAGTATTGCGTTATCATTACTCTTGTCTTTTCCTCTATAGTTATGAATGTGCTGGCATACAGAGTAGCCTTGTTTTTACTTCGAGTATTGCCAAAAAGTAATGCATGTAATTGTGTTTATGATGCGATTATGATAAGAAGAAAAGCCGGAAAGATCAGTGTGATCACTAGTTTGCTGGCAAGATGAAAACTATGAGATACATAGATGTGCTGACAAATTTGCTGAGTATGGAAAAGGTATGCTGGCTGGTGGTGCGTCCTTGTTTTCTTTCCCTCCGCTCAAGAGTTGTGTGAAACAAACCTTTTGTTGTGTGTTTTTTTATGTTTTTAGTTACGCTTATTCACTTTGATGGTGTTCATCGGTCATTGTTGTTCTTTTTGTTTCTATTTCATTTGTTTGTTTTTTCCCAAATTAATTATGTATTTTGCGAAGATTTGCCAATAAGGTAAGTATAGTTTTAATCTTGTTTTTAATTCTAGGTTATTCACAATTTGTTTATATAGATTTTACAAGTTAGTGTAATATCCGTCTTCACTTATTAAATGTGGTTTTTCTTCATCGTTCCGGTTTGTTTTTACAATGATTATCGTTCAACTTTTACCAGTACAAGATTAAGAGTTTAAAAATAGTGCAAAGTAAAATTATGCTGTCTACAGAACGCGTACAATAATTTTAGCTTAGTAAATTGTTCAAACTTTTTTTTATTGTTTTAAATACTAAACCCACATATGCAAAAAAATAATGTGTGCTGCAAGTGTACATTAAAACAAAATTTTCATAGAAAAAAATTATTTTTTTTTGCATATGGTAGTTACTGTTTGGAAAAAATACAGTTTTCTTAAAAGAAAACTTCTCGACAATGTGATGGGGTAACCTCTTTATCAACGGGTGTGACCTAGTATGAAAACTCAAAAGTTTGAGGCAATAAAACTTTGTATTGACTTTAATCAATAGAAAGGAATTTTGATTCCTCTGCTTTTTGAAAGCACCAGTGATTCTGAAGGAGGTAGATACTGAAAGAACATGATTTCTGGTCAGAATGACAGTGAGAATGATGTGACGGGTGTGACCTTAAAAATCGCGTATTTACTCTGTTTTATGCTGTGGCGTGAGCACTTTATACGATGGTCACACCATAGAATACTGTGAAGAAATATGACTTCAGTTATAATCAATATAAAGTTAAAGTAACTGAAAATAATAAGAAATTAGTTTATTCGATGATTTAAAAGCAGGTGCATAATATTTTTAATTCAGATAGAACGAAAAAGAAAACTTTTAAATGTATTCAAAACGCTTATAATTACACTCAAATGCTTCTTACGTTTATCTACTCTTTCTTCTTCTGTATCGGTAATTTTTTTTTCTTTTTAAATAATTCTTGAGTCCTGATAATTTTCTTAGTATTACTTTTTTCCTTGTCCCTTCCTCACTCTGAACCTTAAAGTTTAAAGCTAAGTTAGGTTCATATTTTGTATAAGCGATTGCCTCTGTTCCTGTTTTCTATTATTGATATCCATTCAAGAGAAGCACTTCAGAGTTTTTGTGACGGGTGTGACCTAATATTTAATATAACCTATTACCGGAATATTAAAAGAGATTATATTATTAATTCCACTTATATTTTATTGCTGGAAAGTATCATATTTACTGTGACGGTTGTGACCAAAACTCTTAACACGAGTATAAATATAAATCCCCAAAACTCTTATTATAAAAAATATACAAAGGTGAAACTTCAGAAAAAAGCAAATAAAAGTATAGAGTTTTCATAGATAACAGTTTTTAATATAGATGAGATTCGGAATAAAATAAAACGTAAATTAAAGATCAAACATACAAATAGGGAAAGCAGAGTGAGTGCTCACCATATGCACATAAAAATAGACAATTTTTTTAGTTAGTTTTATTATTATTGTTTGAACTTCATTAGTTTTTATATTTATGATTTGATTAGGCTAAATTTCGTATAGCTTTGTAAGCCAAATTATAAATTACATGTGATAATTATTAATGAACAAAGCAAATAATACCAAAGTTAATTGTAAATATATTGACAAACATGTAGTAGAACGGAACAACTAGCTATTTTCGAAGGCCACTACACCTTCATCATTAGCGTTCTTTTCTCTAATTTTATTTACAAACAAACAAATATTATTGTTAAGGTTTCAAACAAAATTTTGTAATATAATCTCGACTTTCGTATGACTTGAATAAATAAATATTCTCACAATTTCATTGAATGCTCTGAAATCACTAACTGATAGTCAATACAAATTTGCATGAGAATCTTAAGAAAATTTCTCAAAAGTTCATGTTTCAAAATCAAAATAAACTACTGTTGGCTTAGCAACGTTTATGCTGAGAATATTCCTGAATTAAAAATATCATTAACCATATGTTGCTCCGAAATACTCGTACATATTTTCACAGTTTCAAAATATTTCTTAATGCAAATATTTTAGTGCAAATCAAAATAATAATAAAAAAAAACTAAAATCATGCATATCATATAACGCAGTATATAGAAATAACACTTCAGTGATCTTAAAACTAAATGCAAATACTTTTAATACTTTTGCAGAAATGTAACATTTGCTTGTTACGAATACGAAGACTTATAAAAAGTTTGAAATCTTGAGATTTCTTTACACAAAAAAAAACGAATAACTAAAGTTGTAAGTAAGACTTACAACAATTTTGCAAATGCCACCACAAAATATTAATACAGTTGCAAGAAAAAAAATAATAACAAAACAATCACCAGACAGCAGTAACCAATCAGAGCAGCTTAAGACCGATTCCCACCACACTCATACTGGGAATTGGCTATTGGTTGCAAGAGCAACAACAACTTTTATTGTGGCTATAAAAAGTTCCAAAGCAAAAGTCCAGTAGAAAAAAAAAGTAATAACAGACGGCTCAAAGAGCACGTGCTGGCTTGGCTGGTCTTGCTATGAGAAGACCATAAATTCCAACACATTAAAGGCGCTGAGAAACCAAGACGAACAACAACAAAAAACACAAACCCTCTTAATAAAGAAGGCAGGCAACGAAACCAGACAACAGCAGACTCACGCACACAGAAACCAACAGCCCTTGTTGCAACCCAAATACTGTTTGAATGTACGTAAGAATATGAGTATCGGTGTGACCACTTTTGGGCAAAAGAATGCAAAGGAAAGCAATACTACTGTTGCAACTTGCAACATTAAATAAAAAAATAAAAAAATGTTTTACCTGTGTTTGTCTATACCTGGCGTGGTAGATTTCATTTAGTTACCACAGCACTGGCAGAACTATAAATAGCGGCAACAGGACAATGGTTAAAACAGAAACTCAGTTCTTGCACACGGAATAACATTAACGTTCTTAAAAGTTTTATTTTTATACATACATTCGTTCGTTCGTTCTAAGTAAATTAACGCAAAATGTCGTCCAGTGAAATTTATCGTTATTACTATAAAACCTCCGAGGATTTACAAAGCTTCAAGGCCAACACCGGCGAAACATACTTCAATCCAATGGCTGCCTACAATCCAGCCATTAATGTACCAGTTCAAAATCATCTCGCTTATCAAGGCGGTTTAATGGTTAATTCCTCAACGAGTTATATGAATAACAATGGATTTTTAAGCTTCGAACAGGCTTCATCTGATGGTTGGCTGACATCCTCGCCAGCCTCTCATCGTTCCGAAAGTCCCGAATTTATTGATCTGAACACTATATATGCAGGTCATATGCAGCAGCAGCAACAACAACAGTTGCCAATCTTAAATCAATATAACGCAGCAATGAATGAACAGCAAAAGTTAAGCGAGCAGCAACCTCAGCAGTTGTCACCTGATATTCAACAGCAGTCCCCATGCTTAGCCATGGGTTCTTCCAATGTGGGCACTTGTAAAACTGTGGCAACTATAAAACCAAAACGTTCTTACAACCGTAAACCAAAAGATTCGACCTCTTCAAAAGCGTTAAAAAACGATATACTACCAATTTCAACCACTGCTTATAGTGAAGATATCAATAACTTTGTTGATTTTGATAACACCGGCCTATTCGATGACAGTGTGGATAACGATGATAATATCATGTTTTTCAATCACGACGGCAGCAGTTCTTCACATGATGATTTCGATGTTAGCGGCTCCTTTGATCTCAACGAGGGTGATATTGATGATTCTCTTAACGAGTTTGATACATCACCCACTGCTCAGCCGGGTTGTAAGAGACGCCGTGGCAAACAAATTTCACCCGTAGTAAAACGAAAACGTCGTTTAGCCGCCAATGCTCGTGAACGCCGTCGCATGCAGAATCTCAATCAGGCATTCGACCGTCTGCGACAATATCTTCCCTGTTTAGGCAACGATCGTCAACTCTCTAAACATGAAACTCTACAAATGGCTCAAACTTATATATCAGCTTTAGGTGATTTGCTGCGCTAAATGCATATTTCTTCAATGCATATTCCTCCTGGCCTCATACCTCACATACACTTTATTGGCTTTCTACGTCGAGAGTTGAGCTAGTGCCAAAGTTTGTACCTTAAACCAATTCCTGCCTCTCAATTAACTAATCGTATTGCTGTATTATATAAAATTCTAGTTATGCTGATAATGATAACTAATGTTGTTTGTTAAAATGGTTTATTATTATTAAATTTAGTTTTTATATTAAAATTTAAATATTCTTAAATCTAATTACCGGAAGACATGATTACATTTATGTTTAATTTTAAGTTTTTTTTATACCTTAAGAAAATTAGTTCAAATATATATTTTTAACGGAAAAAAATATACATGAATTCTTGAGTGGTTTTTTTCTTCAAATTTTAAAAGTTAGAGTTTTGCAGAAAAAGTTGCAACTGAAAAATGTTTTAAGAAGTTAGGTTTATCCATTAATAGAATCTTCCATTAGAGATTTTAGAATTTTTGTCAAACTAAGACCAAGACGGTTTCTGCCTGGGGAGGGGTGGGAAAATTCCTGCCTCTCCAACACAATTTAACCATTTTTTATGAAATTCAAAATAAAGATACATCTTCATGTTAAACGACCCATCTTTTCTTAAAAAGTAGGGGGTCGGAGGGCAGTTTCTGCCTCGGCAAAACTATCTAAGTAGTTTTAATGAAATTTCAGATATAGATAGATCTATACATAAAGGAAGACACATACTTCATATATCTCAAAAATTAAATCCAAGAGGACGGAGGCTTAGGGGAAATTTTTGCCTCTTAAAAACTAGGACCAAGACGGAGGGATCATCGACACTAACCTGGTGGGTAAACTTATTCGGGTGATAACAATTTTTTTAGGTTAGCTCTTGTTTAAAAAATAATGAAGATTGAAAACTTGGTTAAAAGCACTTAAAATCCCAATTTTTCCCGGTGTTTTACCTTTCATTCATTTAAATATCAATTAGAAGAACACAATATGAATGAATATTTGAAAAAAATTGCAAAAAAAATTAAAAAGTTGCCCCCAATTAAAAAAAATGGATATAATTGACGAAAAAAAAAATTCGGAAACAATTTTCCAATTTTGTTCTAAAATGTTTTTTCAGCACGTAAGTTTATCAATACATGTCCTTTTCATCGATATATATCGATATAAATGGTGATAAATGGTGTAAAACTCGAAAAATTTGTGATTTTCAGGTGCTTTTAACCAATTATTTTTTAATCAAGAGCTAACCTAAAAAAAATGATTAGCACCATTGGATTCAACGTACTCGAATTTGTCACAAAAAAAGTTTCGAATTCGAGCACAAAATCGCATTGTTTTAATTTTTTGTTTATTATTTGGAAAATACTCTTTCAACAAAGTAATACTCTTGAATTATACAGATTTTGAAGTTCAATACAAAATGCCATAAAAATCGCCATGTCGCCAAATGAAAAATTTACACGCCAAACAATTTGAAAAATCGCCACATTTGGCGACAAATTGCAATATCTGACAGGCTTGGACGCATCTGCGTCTAAAAGGACACTTTTAAAACTAAAACATACATTGATAGGTACGGGTTCAAAAAAAAAAAGAACAGGCTTTAATTTTTGAGGCCACATAGGATTTGCAGTTTTCACGTTATTCTTTTGCAATTTTGACGACTTTTTCAATTTTATGGTTTTTGCCGTAAATTATGATTGAAACAATTGTAAATTTTTAATTGAACTTTTTTTTTAGTGATTTTTAATCAGAAATAATTTTTAGTCAGGCTTAAGTTTAGTAATTTCAATTCTTATTGAATGAAATATTTTTATTAATTAGTGTGAGTATCTAAAGAAGAGAAGAAAAATTAAACTTAGACTTTAAGCTGGGGGAAATACCGATGCTTTTCTGTGCAGCCACGCACTTCATCAGCACCCTAGTCTATCTACTTGGGTAGAGATTCTTGTTAACATCAGCTATTTAACTTAAATTTTCAATGAAACGGAATATGAGAAACGATTGTTGTGTATACAATTGATTTACCTTTGTAAACACATTTATAAGTATCACTATTAATTTTCTGTTTTTCCATTTTTTCATTTTTCTATTTAGGTTAGCACTGGTTACTGAACTTAAGCCTGACTAAAAATTATTTCTGATTAAAAATCAATAAATTATGATTTTTATATATTAAAGCGTTTTTGAAGCGATTTGGAAGAGGAATTGAGCTATAAAAAATTGAGCAGTGCTACGAAACCCTATGTTCGAAAGTATGTACCACTATCACATTGACGAATTTGTTAACTAAACTAAATAGTATTTTCCATTTTTATACTCTTACACGAGTATATACACTCTAAAACATTGGCTCAAATTTAGGATCATATGTTGTCTAATTTGTTGTTGAAATATTCTTAATGTCTAAGGGTCTTATGCAAAAAAACTTAACAAAGCTTTGCAAAGCAATGTTAAGTAAAGTTGTATTCTAAAAAAATTATTATATCAAAATTCTAAAGCAGGCACCCACGTTTGTTAAGACTACTTTAAGTTGATATTTCGAAAATGTGTATTTTGTACCTCAAATATTTTTGTTAATATAGCACATATTGATTTATGTTACATCTGAAATTGAAGCTAGAAGTGTTAGCTCTTAGCTTAGATTTACTATTTCTGTCATGTAATGGAAAACCTCATCAAATTATCCAACTGATTCAAAATGCATCGTAAAATCTATAAAAAAAAATATTGAAATAAACACAATTATAAAAAAAATGTTTTAGTGATGTACATACAATCAAAACAAATCGAAATAAGCTTGATATTCAAATACTCATTTCATTCGAATAAAAGAAATTGTGATAAATATTCTTTGTTCATCATATTTTTTACTTTTACTTCATAGAAATATTTATCTGTTTTCTGTCACAACCTCATATTTGTTTAAATTATGTTTCTTTACTTCAAGATAAAAAGTTATTTAATAAAATAAAAAAATATTTGAATACCCGAATGAAATTTTATTCAATTTTGTACATCATAAGCTGTGAAGTGGTTATTGAACACGGTGGTCTTACCAGTATTTATTATTTAATAACAAAATAATTAAAGTTGTGTTTTGCATAGAATTTCTTAACAAAGCAATGTTAGCCTTAAAGTGCTTGTCAACTAATATGAACTTTAAGCCTAAAGTAAAATATTTTTTTGCATAAGGGGGTAAATTTCTATCGATTTGGTTGTTATTTGTATAAAATAAACAATATTTGTCCTCTTTTACACAAAAATTGGAATCTACTGCTAAAAAGATTTATTTTTAAGCAAATTGTACTTCAAAATACAGCCAGGTATGTCTAAATAACGTCAAAATGTTGAAAATTAAGCATATATGCGTAAAACACCAGAAATATGTTTAACAAAAAAAAGTAGAAGTACAAAAGCGTACAAGTTGCAAAAGAAGCACGCCATATTTTTTATTAAGTTAATTAAAATTAAATTTAAACCAGATTATATGTCATAACAGTACTCGTAGTATGTTTTTATTTTATGTAAATAGTGAATAGTAAATATTGTGAAACTGGACAAAACATTTATGTGCAAAATTAAAAGAATCTCTCACTTACATACATACATGTAAATGATTATGCATTTAGGCGTATTTAAAATGCAAGAAGGTGTTTATCAATTATAATAATGATTTAGTGCATTTCACGGAGTATTTCTAATAAAAACAGTGTTTTTAAAAATAATTTGTGTACCGATATTCTGACCAGGTGTTTGGTGAATGTTTGCAGTTTTATTGAAAAGGTCGTATATGAAATTTATTTATTTATTTATTTTAATGGGTGAGATTATGATGATTAAACATATTTTATTAAAAATTAAACATATTGTGCTTAAAAATCAACGAAAGGTTTACAAATATAGTTGTGTTATTTTAGGTCGAAAGTAGTCTGTAAAGTGTTGCCTACTATTATCGACCTAATTTTTAACAAAAGTGTTGTAGAGTGTACATAGTTAGGCAAGTTCCGCCCAATGCACGCAGTGTGTATATTTACTGGAAGCCATTCGAGCTGTTTTTATCCCCTCATAACTTTGTTCCCCCCAATCGTTCGTTACCTCATATGCGAAGTGTGAAAGTTTTACAATGAAAGGTTCCAGAGATATGGAGGGTGCAAAAAGTGCTGCATATTTTAAGACATACTCACTGACTCACTCATCAATATTATGAAGCACTTCCACTATAGCTAGAGAGCTGAAATTTGGTACACAAGTAGGCAGGGGTGAGCAATTAACTACAAAAATCTGAAAATCCGAAAATTTTAACCAGGCGGCGGGACTAAGCCCATAAAAATTTAACTTTGTGCTAGTGATCTGAAATTTGGTACTCAAGTAGAAATATGTGAGTAATAACCTAGAAAAATCTGAAAACCCCAAAATTTTTACCAAGGGTCCGGGGCTACGCCCATAAAGCTTAGAATTAAAAATACGTATCTAAAGCGTTTAATTCAAGCGATTTTGTTGAAATTTGACACACATGTTACAATAACACAAGGCTGTAAATATTTGTTAAAAAAATTGGTCGTTAACATGCCCATACAATTTACATCTCATATCTTATGTACTGCCGGTCAGCACATTTAAATGTACTATTTATGTAACTACTATTATGCGTTTCCAACGAAAATAATCAGAAAATATAAACAC
Source organism: Tachina fera (assembly GCA_905220375.1). NCBI lineage: Eukaryota > Metazoa > Arthropoda > Insecta > Diptera > Tachinidae > Tachina > Tachina fera. The sequence goes on from LR999963.1 coordinate 61,856,325, forward strand.
TAGCCAAAGAAAATTTTGGATCAAAAAAAGTAGGCGGAAACACGCCCATGAGAATAAAAAAATTAAAATTTGCGCTATTGAGCTGAAATTTGATAAACGAGTAGTTATAGATTAAAAAATTAGTAGAAAAATCTGAAAACTCAAACATTTTACCAATTTGGGCGGGGCTGTGCCCATAAGGCTTACAATTTAAAATTCAAATCCTTCAAAGCCTTTAACTGAAGCGATTTTATTGAAATTTGGCATACATTTCCCTGTGGCTGAGTGGTAGCGATGCTATCCTCTCAGTCCAGAGGTCGTGGGTTCGATTCCAACAACAGACTTTGAGTGTTTTCTGCAGACAAGCTAATCGCTTTGCGGGTTGTCTTTGTTCTTAAAAAAATAGCTAAAAATTCGCTGTGCATGTTGCAATAATGCAAGGCTATAAATTTACGTTGAAAAAAGTGGTCGTTAACACGCCCATAAATTTTAAGCCTACTATTTCATATACATTCGAATATACTACATATTTATAAATTTATTACTATCCGTTTCCAACGAAGCTCGACAAGAAAGACAACTACTGGCCAAAGAAAATCTTGAGATTGAAAAAGTGGGCGGCATCACGCCCATTAGAAAAAAATTTTAAATTTGCGCTAGCAAGCTGAAATTTTGATAAAGAAGTAGGTCAAGATTAGGAACTAGATCAAAAAATCTGAAAACCTGAAAATTATAGCCAAGGGGCGGGGCTACGTCCACAAGGCTCAGAATTAAAAAAAACAAATCCAATGCGTTTAACTCAACCGATTTTATTGTAATTTGGGTTACATGTTGCAATAATACAAGGTTATAAATGTTCTTTAAACAAAATGGGCGTTAAAAACCCACAAAATTTGCCTTCCTATTCCTATAATATTTATGTATTTATTATTAAATGTTTCCAACGAAACTCAACAGGAAATATAAACACTCGCAAAGGAAAATCTTGAGTTTGGTCTTGATCATTCCTATAAGAATAAAAATGAGGTGAAATTTGATACACAAGTAGGTGTAAGGTAGAAACTAACTATAAAAATCTTAAAGCCAGGAAAATATAGTAATAAGGGCGGGGCTACGCCCATTAAGCTTAGAACAAAACATGAAATTCAAATCGTTGGCGTAAGCAGTTTTATTGAAATTTGGCATACATATAGTAAAACTAGTCCCAATACAATATCGCGAGTGCCCAAGAACGCCGGACCACTATTTTTCACCGCCCCATTACATGGATGTCAAATTTAAACGAACTTTTGAGAAGAAAACACAAAATACACTGAAAATATTTGGGGAAATGGATATGCCCAAATATAATGTGTCTCAAATAAGGAGGTTTGATGTGTGGGTTTAAGGAATTAACACGAAAAAAACTTTTTATATACATATGGATGTGGCATTTAAAATGCCCACTAATAGTAGGCAATATGCTGGTATACATACGTACATACATATATTTCTAGCCTCCATAACAAATATTCCATCTATTGCAAAACTTTAATGTTATATTTGATTTTCAACAGCCATTTCTTTCAGTGGAAATTAATTTCGACACATTTTCGTTTGATTGTTTTTATTTTTCTTCTGATCGCTGTTACCACTTTATTATTAGTAAAGGTGATCGATTTGGCGCTTCGTGATCAATTTAAGCAAACACAAAAAATAACAAACCGACTGCCCTAGACAGACAAACGGACAAATAAGAAAAAATCAGCACCAACAAAAATAATAAAAAAATATACACCCCATCTTCATTCAGTTAAAGCTAAAAAACAAATAATCCTGCGCAAAAACAAATAAAGATCTTATTTAAAGGCTTCTTTAATTTAATGTTGACCCAAACCTTGCACACACCTCCATCGAATTGTAGACTCTGGGTCGTATTGTGCCAATAATGACACGACAAGTGTGTGTATGTGTGTTGTTGTTGTGGTGCTTTTGCCAAATTAAGTTAAATGTTTGAATTTTAGGTCGATATTCTTATAGAGAAGTGTTTAGTTTTTTTGGATTGTTATTGCAGTTGTTTTACTTTTGGAAGCTTTTCTTCGCAAGCTCCAAAAAAAAGTAGAAAGACATAAAGAAGATTAAGCTGGCATATTATTTTCTTTATTGGTTAGGAGAAAAGGTATTCACTTTTTAAACGACTGCAAAAAAGGAGGACTTTCGCAATTTCTTTCTACTTGTTTTTATGTGTGCTACGTCAGAACTCTGTCAGTTTAAGACCGATTAAGACATTTGTTCCATTTAAAATGCCAAAATATAACATTAAACCTTAATGAAGCTACAATTAAAGAATTTTTTTTTATAAATTCTATGATTTTCGACATTAATCCAATGAAAAAATTCATTAAAATTCAACCAACGTCACGCTTCATTGGATTAATGAAACAAGTTTCGTTAAAATTATTTTAATGAAAACTACGTGAAATGTATTAAGCAGTGTCATCAACGCAATGAAAGAATTTCATCGAAACAACGAAATAATTTCATTAAAACAATGATATTATTTCATTAAAACAATGAAATAACTTTATTATAACAACGAAATAACTAAATTGAAACTGTATGTGTAAATAAGCATACAAAGAGTACAAGAACAATCATACACAACTACTTTTGATGTAAGTTTTTGATTGACAAATGTTGATATACATTTATTTTTTATCAGACTTTCATGACTACAATGAAGTTGTCATTGGGACAACGAATACATTTTATAGCTATAATGAAATTCTTAATTGCTGTATATTTTATTAATTTTTTTCGTTTTAAAGAATTTAATCTTTAACTTAATTGCTTTAAGTTATAGACTCATGTATATATGTTTATTTCAAGCAACAACTGTAAATGTTTCTTAAATATAAGGGGGTTTCTTAATAAATTGAAAATATTGTTGTCATAAATCCAATGAAATATTGTTACGAAACTAGAATACCAACGAAGCAATTCCAATGTTATTATTTTACAGTATTCGTGAAATTTTCACTAGATTTGTGAAATTATCATTAGATTTTTGAAAAAAATAACAGCACGGATAAAAGATAAAAAGAGAACAGCACGGAACCTAGAATTAAATTCCACAAAAGTGACGAAAGAACAGCGTTGTCAACTTTAAAATTTCAAAAAAGCACTGAAACCGCTAAAAAAGCGCGTAATTTAGGAAAAAAAGCACTCAATTCTTAATTATTTTAAAATATTAAAAAAAAATTTATACACAAATATGCATATAAAAATAAAGGAATCGGTTGACCTTGCATTCCATTTCTAAAACTATAAAATTGAGGCATCCGATACACATTTTAATTGTATAAGAATGATTGAATTCTTAAATAAGTTTGGCGAAGCCTTTTGAAGTTATCACAAAAAGATTTAATTTTAATAGTTTTTCGCCAGGAAACAAACGTATTTTTCGAATTCAGTAAAATTAGCAGTAATCGGTAAGTCTTTATGAGGTTAAGAGCTGATTACATTTTGAAGTCGATGGTATAAGTAGTTAAAAAAATGTTTAAATAAAATTTGGTTTTTATTGTATTATGGTGTGAAAATATTATTTAGGCTGCGACTGAACATGTGAAAAAGATAATAAATTATGATGGAAATAAAAAAGGTTTCAAAAATGTTGTGCAGCAAACCCAATATAAACAACAAATTTAATAATTAAAATATTATTATTATTAATATTTTAGAAAAAATTTAACCAAAATTAAAAAAAAATAACTCGACATTGGGGAAAAATGTTACCATTTTTCAAACTAACGAAGGCATGAATCAAGTGTAAGGACATTCTGTTTCGTATTTTAGACTTAAAGTCATAGAAAAAAAATGCGATCAACTTCTGCGTTTAAATATGGAAGTTACAGAAGTTTGATGGGAATGCAACTTTTGATAATGCCTCCAACGAGTTCATATCAACTGAAAATTCGATAGTGGACTTAATATTTGCCCTAGACTAGACAAAATTTCGATATTCCACTGTACTTGGACAAATACTTCTATTGTGTCTTTTTTGATGTGTGGCGAAACATTGTTTATATTAATTATGCTTAAAATATTAAAATTTGAGGGTAATATGGGGATTATTTCTTCAACCAAGCATTGTACAATCTTAGTAGAATTGTTTGCAATGCTTAATTAAAGTTCAAAGCTTAGTTTTTTTAATATAGACTTCCTCGAAAGAAAAAATAGGTAAGGAAATTTTTCTTTGAATTTTTGGTTCAGTGCCACCGCCTCGAAACAAAAAGCACCGAAATGAATTTAAAAAAGCACTGAGCACTAAACTTCAAAATTTATCGCGTCGAAAATTTCAAAAAGCACTAAAAATGGTGCGAAAAGCACCGAGTTGACAACGCTGCGCAAGAACTCCTTCCTGCGATATACGTCTATATAAACATAGGGCCAGCTTAGAAGTTCTTAGAACCGAGGTTATCCTACGGTAATTGCATAATTCTACATTAAAATACAAGTTCGATAAGACACCGAAAGCAAATGTACATATTTTAAATTTTCAACATCAAAATGACAACAGCAATGCTTTTTCGACACTTTGGCAACATAATACCCCTTATCGTTGTTGGCGTATTTCGACTCTTCCTACAACGTTTTTGTAATAGATTAAAGAACATGGCACAATTTTTTCTTTAATCTAGCACGAAACTGTCGTAATCGTAGTCGAATTCGAAATACGGCAACCACGATAAGGCCCAATGTTTTGACATAAACTTGATGTATCCGCGAAGCCACGTAAGTCGCACAACAAAATCGCTGAGTGTTCTTCCTAGTCGTCTCTGCATCGGCTGTAGTTCGACTTGAATTTGGCGACTTCATGTATACATGTTGTATGGGACATCCATTCTTTTTGCTGCCTGTGGGCCATAATTAAGGAATTTCTCATAGATGATATTGGCTGGCTTATGTACATAGATATGACCCAACCTTTGCGTATTTTGAAGTTATTGCATTCTAAACCAAAGTCAGAACTTGTTATAGTGTTATATATAGTTTTTGTATATCAAGGTTAGTTAAGCTCCGTTTCGGAGACCTAACCTTTTTCCACTCCGTCTGGTTTCCTCTTTTTGGGACATTTCCTTAAGGGCACTCTGAAGCTCTGATTTGTAGATCTGAGATACTGGTAAAGTCAGGAAAGTAAAGAAAATTGCACGAGTTATTAAAGTTTTTCGGTTTCAACATGTTTGTATGATATTTTTTGTGGCTAAACGAATGAAGATATTACGTTGATTTTATTTTTCGCTGAAAGATTTAATCAACAGCTATTTTTAGTATTAAAAAAAAGTTATCTGGAGTTTAATGTAGAAACGATTCTTTTAAAAATTAAAAAAATAAAACTTATACACTTTATTTTAAAACTAATAAAAGAAGACGGTTTTCATAATTATGCTTTATACCACAATAAAATTTAAAATCTCTAAGTTTTCGCAAGTGTGCGCCATTTTTTTGTGATTTGTATATTTATATGAGTAAGAAAGGTTTTTGTCAGTCATAAAATGTTTTGCTTTAAGGGGAGGGATACTTCTCCCTTCCCATAAAAACTCAAAAGCTTAATTTTTATGATATTAAGGCAAAAGTAGTAAGTCCTAATTTACACTATGCAAGTCTTATTGCTAAGCTGATTAGTTTGTTTGGGACAAAGAAACATTTATGTTCCCCTCTATCTTACTCAAACTATTCAGCTTAGCAATAAGACTTGCATAGTGTAAATTAGGACTAAATGATTTTAATATTTACATTAAGGGTTTTCATGAGAATGTTCAAAAATCTTGCAAACTGTTTAATTGTGCATTTTTAATCTCTCGTAAATAAAAAGTCAAAAATTGTGTGGAACTTTATTTTCACAAACCTGTTAAGTTTGCCCAATAATTTTGGATCGTAAGTTTAAGGGGCTGTCCATATATTACGTAACGCTCCTAGGCGTGGGGGGGGGGGGGTTCGAGTTTTGTTACGATTTGTCATGAAGGGAAGGAAGGGGTCTTTGAAAATGTTATGTAACAGAAAAAATTACTAATTTCGTACAAAAATACGTACGTATGTATTTCTCATTTATTTATCTAATTGATAATACATGTTACCTACATATGTTATGTTTGTATTACTGATGTAACGATATTCAAATTTTGATATTCGCGAATACGAATATTATGTGTGAAATTCATAGACGTAAAATTGGTGTTCTGTTTATTAATTAAATTAGCGAATATTCAAAAATGGCCGAATATTCCCCAATTCAGATACGAATACGAATATTCGTGCATCACTAATATTGTACACGCAAAGAAGATATAGGGTTGTAGAATGGTTGAGAAAACAATATTATGCTCTCAGAAACAGATGTGTGGTCGTTGAAAACAAGTTATTATTATTTTAAACATTAATTTTGTTACGGTAAGCAAAGTAATGTTTGAATTTAATAATTACATAAAATAATTAATTATAATAATAAATAATTACTCATAAAAAAGTGTGATATGGTTAGAGTTTAACAATTATTTTTGTTAAAAATTTATGACTGCAACATAATTTTTGTTATTTTTTAAAAATAGTATAATGTAAATAACAATATAATGTTATCCAAAACCATACTGTGCTAAGTTTTAAAAAAAATCTTTTTCAGAAACCTGTTCTGTCAGTTTAGTGTTTCGTTTGCTGGCTATCGGTATTGCACGCGTCGTTTAATAAATAAATAAAGTACAAACAAACAAAAGGGTAGATAAATAAAAACATATATGTACATATGTATGTATGTTTATCTCTTTATACAGATTGGCTGTATTTCGTGCATACATACATTTGTAAGTATACATTTCTATATATACATATATTTTATTTCAATAATATTAATTTATTTTTATTTCGAATTTAACGCACAGCTGTTTTAGCCAATAAATATATGATTGAAAAACCAAATATTATTATTATATTAAAAATATTTAACAATATTATTATAAGATAAGAACATGGTATAGTGAGTCTCAATAATATTTTCGTCACATCTAACAGTAGTGTTGTCATATTTACAATAATAAGATAAGGTGTAACAAATTTTATTGTTTTCGTTGATAATATTATTATTAACTCAGATAATATTATTATTTAAAGTTTGCTTTTCTATTGACAATAATATGATTTAACTACAACCATATAATTCAATCATAGTATGTTGCTGTTTGATTATAGTTACCTCAACCATATTTTTTCTTTGCGTGTATGTATACATACATACATGTGCCGAATGTCAATAATGAAAATCGTGAATTCGAATATTTAAAACGATATCCGCGAATACGAATATTTAAAATGATATTCGCGAATGCGAGTATCTATTGCATGTGAAATTTATAGACATTTACAATAAAAAAAAATTTTTATGGAAAATAACTGCATACTCCTGTCCGCTTACTTTAAAGTTTATGAAAACTATCCAAAAATATACATAAAACTTCTTTCCATATCAAACTGCAACATATATTAACATTAAATCCACCAAATACATAGAAGGAAATGTTATTTGCAGAAGTTTACGAAAACATATCTTGCAATTCCCATGGAAAAAGTGTACTTTCAAAAAATATATTCTTCCATAAATGTGCATGAAAATATCCAATTATCAAGTTTTAAAATTTTTGTTGCTCGATTTGAGGCTACAATGTTTAAGTCTGAGAGATGTGTTAATGGAAACTTGCATACATAGACGTATTTTCATAAGGATATTATTTAAATTTTTTATACTACCGAACAAGAAAAAATATTTAGTATAGGAACTAGATTGTGTGCCCCTCTAATTTTAAGGTATTTTAAATGAATATTTTTTTAAATGAGCAAATATTATCTATTTAAAATGTAATGTTGCAGAAAGGACTAAATTAAGAAAAGGAATATTAGATATCTTTCGTAATTGTCATAATTTCGAGTCATTTCATCTCCCAAAATACTCCAACAAATATATATGCTTAAAGCCCTCCCGCTAAGTGCACTGCTTAGAAAATGTCTTTTAGATAATGAAATATTTTTCAACACAAACCTTTATTGATCCCATATAATATATATAATTTTCTTTTAGTTTCACTCACATTTTAGATTTATTTGCAGGTGGCCAAACGGAGTATCTTCCAGATCTTTGAAATACATGACGACTTCACTTACAGACACTACACTGAGAGAAAAACCTTCGTAAATGCAACGATTTTCGACATTATATTTACGATTTTGTCATTATTTTTCAACCAATGCAACGCTTCATTCGTATTATGACAATTGTTTCATTAGCTGAAAAAATGTCATATATACAACGAAATATTTTCATTCATAAGCAACGTACATTTTCATATTTTAAATGAAAAATATAATCATTGCGATGAAACTTTTTAGTTTATACAATGAAGTGACATTAGTTTTACTTTTTTTACCAACTATTTCATTGAATAAACAACATTCGCCATGTACATCATAACAATATTTCATTACTGAGACGTAACATATCATTTTTTTATGATATCGTATCATTGTGTAAACAACATAAGTCATTATTGTAATGACTGATTCATTTATTTAATTATCATTGTATCTTAATAAATATTCAACTTACGTGTGTATATTGGCACAGGCATCAGAAAAACGTTTGTATGATAGATAATTGGCTTTCCCGGTCAAGAGTTGAACTTGAACTTGAAACTCATCGCGTGGTAGATAGCGCGCTTACCGCTGCAGCCACAACAACCACAAATATTATTTAGATACACTCTAATACATACGTGCCATCATTAATGAAATTTTAATTCAAAGTTATGTAATTGATCTAATTAATTCAACATTATTTAATTTATTTGAAAAGTTATAACTTATAAATATATATATTATATATTAAAAAAAATTTGACTTATCTCCAGGATTCGAACTTGGGATTACAAGAGTGGCACACTGCCTACTAGCCAGCAGCAGGATGTTTTCTTCATTATAGTTACGAAAATATATCATTAAAGTTGCAACAAAACTATAATTTCCATAACTATAGATTAATTACATATTTTTTTGATACTTTGATACAATTTGATACTTTGAAATTATATTATGTAACCTAATCAATTTAAAATATTTTTTTGTATAAATTCGTCACAAAAACATGTATTTAAGTTTTTCGTTACCCGAATGAAAATTATTTCGTAACATAAATGATACTAGAAAATGTAAAATATTAAGTACTAGATTGGTTTCATTACATTAATGCAATTTACATCAATATAATGTAATATTTCATTTTATTAATGAAATTTGTCGTTGTATTAATGAAAGGGGTTCAGCGTAACGGTTTCATTCCCGTGACGAAGTGTTTTTCTTTCAGTGTAGTGAAAGCGACGTAAGGCTAATGCCAATTCTTATCTTGGTGTTTCAAATACTGCTCAGTTATCAATACGGAATACTATAGCAGATTATTTAGTGCAAAAACGGGCTGCAAAAATATACAAATAAATTTCTTTTTATTTAATTATTGTAAACTAATATTTGTGTGCCATTCATTTAAATTTCGTTTTGGATTTATGAATTTCTTTATACATACATTTTTTAAACGATTACGAGAATATCTAGAAATGGCCGAATATTTGGGAATTCGAATACGCATCACTAATTCATACATGCAGTTTAGAAATAAGCTCTCTCCATAAAACCATAATTTTTGGAATTTGAGGACACTTGGGAAAAAATTTAAAAAATATTTTTGCCAATATTTGGAGTGCGTTCATAAGTAAGCTTATTTCATTTTTGTCTACGCACTGTGCTAGTCTAACAAATGACTTTAATACAATGAAATAAATTTATTGCCCATTCAGGCTGACCCGAAATTAAGTAATTTCAAGCTCAAACTACGAACGAAATGAAAGGTGTTTATGCAGGCACTGAATGACATTTGAGCTGATTTCGCAAACATATTATTCACTGTGGCAAACATTAAAGTAGTTTTTTCAGTTGAATAAATTCTTTGTTACACTTATACCTGATTTACATTAAGCATTTTTTTCATGAAATTAGTTGCATGAAAATTTTTTATTTTCTAATAGGAGGCCTGGAAGAAAAACTTTTATCAAAAACGTTGTCAAAAATGGATCAGAGATTCAATCTATGTCCTTTTTTATACAACATTCTCTTTTATATCGCTACAATTAGCAAATAGAAAAAGTTGCGTGCAACAAAATTCATGAAATTTCATGAAAAAATGCTTAATGTAAATCAGGTATTATACACATTTTTCTTTCAAAAATTTTCATAAATTTAATAATTTTCAATGTTTTCTTAATTTAATATTGAATGTCAAAATTTTTATTTCTTTTAATTGTTGTTTCTCATAACTGTAAATTTACTCATGTTTGAAAATAAAAGTAGTTTTAGTACAAAAACAGAGTTGTATTTTGTAATTTCTTGTTAATTTCTTCGAAATTAAGTGAAATAATTTAATTTGGAAAATGTCAAAATATATGGGAAATTAATTAATTTCAACTTGTTTTCGATTCGACCGAAATCACGAAACTGCTTAAATTGGAGTCAGCCTGAATGGGCTATTAATTTTTTTAAATAAAAACTTTTTAAACTATGTACATATGTATGGGGGGTCAAAAATCGAAGAAAACAGCGTAACGTAATATATGGACAGCCCCTAAGGTGTGCAATTTTGCAATTTATAAACAACAACTTCTTGCTTCTGTGGCTTTCTTTAGGCATTTTTAGACACACACACACTTTTTTATTTTTATAGAAATATATAAATATGTTTTTAAAATTAAAAATTGCTTGAAATTTTTTTATATAATTTTTATTATATGAACTTTTTGACGTTTGTTTCAGAGTTCAAAATGGGCTCATCAAGGCGAATTCAGTATCAGGTGACCTTATCAGTACAACAATTTTACAACACAAAAAACAACATGTAGTTAGCTATGCTACTAAGCCAATCTGTAAAAGATTTCTGAGCAAATTTTGACATTTTGGTTCAAATTGCTCAATTTTGCACAACAGCTGATAATCAGCCGGGCTGATAAGGTCACCTGATACTGAATTCGCCTTGGGCTTCATGAAACAAGTCTCGCAAGTTTGCCCAATTGCACAAATGGCAATTTTAAGAGTTCTCATGAAAACAATTATTATTTTTTCTAATAATATTTTTGATGTGCGTGAAGATAAATTTTAAAATTTATAACCCTAGACACAAACCGTCTTCTTTAACAGAGCTCTGTTAACAAAAAAACAGAGTTCTGTTAACTAATAATAATTAGTTTTTTCCCATAAAATAGACTTAATACCCAAATTTTCAAGCAAAATAAACCAGAAAATTTAAACCAAGAGACTTCTCTATGCCTCCTTTATATAGATATAACATTTCATACATCCAACAACACAAAAAATCCATATCTTCACCCACAGTCATAAATTGGTTTTTAGTAATTTTTTTCAAAAACCGTACGAGATGGGGTAAAAAAGAATATTGGAGGAGACTCCTGGACGCCTCTGGATCAATGTCCAATAGTCAAAAGTCTTAACAGCCTGTTTTTGTAAAAATTACAGCACAATTTCAAAAAATAAAATTTAAAATTTGAAAAATAATGTTGATAATTTTTTTCAAAAACCGTAGGAGATGGGGTAAAAAAAAATATTGGAGGAGACTCCTGGACGCCTCTGGATCAATGTCCAATAGTCAAAAGTCTTAACAGCCTGTTTTTGTAAAAATTACAGCACAATTTCAAAAAATAAAATTTTAAATTTGAAAAATAATGTTGGTCATTTTTTTCAAAAACCGTAGGAGATGGGGTAAAAAAGAATATTGGAGGAGACTCTTGGACGCCTCTGGATCAATGTCCAATAGTCAAAAGTCTTAACAGCCTGTTTTTGTAAAAATTACAGCACAATTTCAAAAATTAAAATTTTAGGAGTCTCCTCCAATATTCTTTTTTACCTTATCTCCTACGGTTTTTGAAAAAAATGACCAACATTATTTTTCAAATTTCAAATTTTATTTTTTGAAATTGTGCTGTAATTTTTACAAAAACAGGCTGTTAAGATTTTTGACTATTGGACATTGATCCAGAGGCGTCCAAGAGTCTCCTCCAATATTCTTTTTTACCCCATCTCCTACGGTTTTTGAAAAAAATGACCAACATTATTTTTCAAATTTAAAATTTTATTTTTTGAAATTGTGCTGTAATTTTTACAAAAACAGGCTGTTAAGACTTTTGACTATTGGACATTGATCCAGAGGCGTCCAGGAGTCTCCTCCAATATTCTTTTTTACCCCATCTCCTACGGTTTTTGAAAAAAATGACCAACATTATTTTTCAAATTTCAAATTTTATTTTTTGAAATTGTGCTGTAATTTTTACAAAAACAGGCTGTTAAGACTTTTGACTATTGGACATTGATCCAGAGGCGTCCAGGAGTCTCCTCCAATATTCTTTTTTACCCCATCTCCTACGGTTTTTGAAAAAAATGACCAACATTATTTTTCAAATTTTAAATTTTATTTTTTGAAATTGTGCTGTAATTTTTACAAAAACAGGCTGTTAAGACTTTTGACTATTGGACATTGATCCAGAGGCGTCCAGGAGTCTCCTCCAATATTCTTTTTTACCCCATCTCCTACGGTTTTTTAAAAAAAATTACTAAAAACCAATTTATGACTGTGGGTGAAGATATGGATTTTTTGTGTTGTTGGATGTATGAAGTGTTATATCTATATAAAGGAGGCATAGAGAAGTCTCTTGGTTTAAATTTTCTGGTTTATTTTGCTTGAAAAATTGGGTATTAAGTCTATTTTATGGGAAAAAACTAATTACTATTAGTTAACAGAGCTCTGTTTTTTTGTTAATAGAGCTCTGTTAAAGAAGACGGTTTGTGTCTAGGGTTATAAATTTTAAAATTTATCTTCACGCACATATATTTTTGTCACCGCCCACAAAAGGAAGCGAAGACGAAATGGACATCTTACGGTCTCCTGGGTCCAAGTTTAGTGGTTTGAACTTTCGCTGATGTTAAAAGTTACATTTGCCAAACAAAAGTATGGGAAAAATTAAGAAAAAAATTAATTTTTCAGAGGTAGGATTAGTTCTTCTGAGGGGTAATTGTTTCCTCTTCGTGCGATTTTTTTTATTATGATATAAATTCAATAGGAGGATATCGAAATATCGACATTAAAAAATAAATATGTATAACGTTATTAAAAAGTGACCTAGAGCTCATTAATTATATACATACATTCATACATTTAATTGAGATGGGTGTGACGTTAGAACTCATTCACTTCAACATTGTTTCCGCCATCAAGTATGGTTCCGATAGTGGTCTTCCCATACTCGCAGTTGAACTGCTTTTGTGTACTCCAGTTCACATTTCGCACCTGTTCGATTCGTTGCTCTTTTGCGTCTCTGCAGTAGCTGCTAACATACTAAACTTTAATTGCATGTTACAACTCAGCTGAGGGAATAAATATGCTTCTGCAAATTAAATTAATTAAAATTATTATTTAGGATATGTTTATACCAGCTAAAAGATAAAATTCCTGCCAAAAATTTACTTAACTGCAAATAAGATTTTCTCAGATCAATTAAACAAACCCTTAGGACAGATAGCAGATGCGATCACAGATTCTTTTAAGAGAAAACTGAAATATTGTATAACAAATTTTAAAACTTTTCTCCTCAGACTGATTGACTTTAATCAAACATGTATCATGACTTCAAATTATGCTTTAATATTATTAAATTGCAAAATGTCTAATACTTCCAGCGATAGGCGAAACTACTTGCTCCCTTAGCTAATAAATAATTTTGTGTTTTGGTCGATTATTGTGGCCTTTGCTCATTTTTATGGTGATGACCTAAACTTAACGCGATCAATAAATTGTGTTGAACTTTTTGTAGGTTTTGTGCGGGTTTTATTGTTGTTGCTTTTTAAATTTTACAAGTTGTCTGTGAGTTATTGAAGATTTTCTTAAGGGATAAGCCGCTCAAGAAGTTGGTTGTTGGTTTTGCTTTCCTGTTATTGTTTCATTCATAACTGTTGGTTTTGTTGTTCGATTATTCGTGCATTTATTTGTTTTAATATCTTCGTATGTATACAGGAGTGAGTGAGTGAATGAGTGGAGTATTCATTGCAAAAAAAAAACCAATTTGTCGATATGTGGTAATCGAAAAAAGGTGATCAGATCAACGTGTTGACTAGGTCTACTGTGTGAATGCTGCTGGCAAGACAGTGGTGTATTATGTGTTGAGGGATTAACTTGACAACACTGTCGCAGTTTTTTTCTTTATATTTTTTATGGGAAATCGTTTAATTCATTTTGTTTAAGGATTTTTTTTTGAAAATTTATTTTAAAGGGGGCGTTTAAGTGTTTATACATACTCGTATGTATGCACATGTATGTATGTATAAACACATTTTAATGTTACTTTATTTTTGTTTTCTTTATTTAAGCTACAAATTTGTTTTGTGTTATTTGATTATTATAATCATAAAGGAAATTCTCATAATCAGTTATAATATTGGGTTCCAAGTAGATTTGAGAGCCAACATCTTTGGGCTGCTTGTGTGCGTGGAGGTGGTGCCGTTTTTAAACTAAATAAATATTAGCGCCGCTTTAATAAGCAGCTTCAATATTATAGTAGTTTCTCAAATATTTAATGACTTAATCAAAAATTAAAATTTTTTTTAATGAAACACTGATATAATCATTCATTTAAGTCAGGTGCTTAATTAAGCTTACTTATATATATATATATATATATATATATATATATATATATATATATATATATATATATATATTTATATTTGATTATACTGATATATATACCTTAAATTAAGTTTGTTGTAAAGAAACAAATTTAAAAACTTTACTTTAATATTTAAAGGATTAAAATAAAAAGGTCTAGTGGTAAAATAGAAAAATAGGTATTATTTAGTAAGCCACCAACATTTTTTAGCATTGAGGTTCGGGAAAGTATTTCTTTTTTTGGTTTTAAGATCGCAACTGTTGACGATTTTAATTAAAAAACGTAACAACTCTCAATTTATTTGGGTTTTTGTATCACGGTTTGGGTCATTATAAACGTCAAAATGGGCGAATAAAAAATTATAATCGTGTTCAAAAAAAGTGCACCAAAATGAATAAATACTGACAATACACATACACTCACATGCATTTTACATAGTTTCATAAATATCATAATTTTTGTTCTTCAAATAACAGCAGAAATTTTGAAGAACAATTAATTTTTTTACAACAAAATAATAAAAAACCTATATATACGCTTTTACCATTTTTTGGTAAAGGGTATAAAAATATATAAAAATAAATTTTCATTCAGTTGCCAATTGTTTTTTTTATCACAAGAATAGGGTTACCATTTTTTTAAGTTGAATATATAATTTTTTATGATAAAAGATTAATAAAAACTATTTGTGGACATGTTGGCAACATAATGTTTTGCCACAGGGTGGGATATATAGGCGAATTAACGTAAGCTGCACGACAAAGTCGAGTCGCGTTGCACAAACACTTTTCATTACGTATTCGTTTAGCAACTGGCTATATATATATAGCAACAGACTATAAGACCAGTCTGTTCAAACTTTTAAAAAAATATTGAGCACCATTCATTATTTCGTACAGAAAATTTTAAATGCAAACAATTTTAACTACCACTTGTTTGTTGTAAATTCTATACGAAACAAATGCCACGCATGTTATTTCGCATAAAATCTTAAAATTTTTAAAATATACTACATACAAGACGTAGTAATACTTCTCCAAAACTTTTTCATGAATTCGTGCCAATTTTTCTTAATATGTATTTTGGCAGCATTTCATATGAAATGCTGTACGTAGTACATTTATGTACATATGTATGTATATAATACAACAACTTCATGTTCTAAAACAAAATTATGGTAGAATTAGTCGATTCGTATGGTGTTATTTTTGAAGTGGTCGTATCGTTCAATTCTTGATGTTATTTAGTAAAAACGTGAGGTTGCCAGCGAACCTGTCAGCTGTTATTGTATTTCTCTTTACTTTATACATGTGTGTGTATGTATGTAAGAGATAAGTTGACGTTGAAATCTATTTTCTGTAGATTTCTACCTCACGTACGTTACGATACATATTAAATAAACAGCAAAATGTTTTATTAATGTTACAGATTTTGTCAGCTGATCCGTCAACTCACCATACGAATCTACTAATTCTACCATTAAGGCCCAACTATAATATGAATAAGTTGGCTTAAGCTAATGCCAGAATTGAACGATAAGTCTGTCAAATACTTAAGCAATTCAGATGTGACTTTTAGGTGGGTGCACATATAGGTAATGTTCACAATTGTTTATTAATTTTGTTTCTTCTTATAACTACTAAATGAATGCAATTCAATCAAATTAAATTGTTAGAATATCCTAATCTATTAAAAATTCACTTTATTACTTCTTTTATTTGTTTTGTCTACTGAAAAGTACAACAATGAACATACATAAATAAACTCATGTGTATGTGTGTATATGTGTATTGTAAAACAAAGAATGAAAATAAATGTTTTGCTTTCTTTTCTGAGTTTAAAATAAGAAACAATAAAAATATATTTAAAATCAATGAATATTTTCTGATTATGTTTGCTTGAGTTTAAAAAATGCATAAACCGTGTTTTCCGTACGGAATATGCGTTCAGTTTGGCACTTAGCTTAAGCAAATGACATTTGACGAAAAGTTCCATAAGTACATTATAGTTTGCCACATACGTTTTATATGTAACCGCAAAGTTGCTTAAATTCGCTTATTCCTATTATAGTTGGGCCTTTAGTTTCATGTGTTTTTTACCGTATTGTATGTATTTGCATTCGCTTTTGCAAAAATTCAAATGCATTATTCGTTTTCGCATTCACATTCGCTAAACTGGTATTCGTTATGTTCCTAATACTGAGTGCTTAATTTAATTAGTGTTTTTAAGGTAATTTTTTTAAATGCATTTTTTTGTATTTTTTGTTCATTAAAATCCGAGCCTTGGTCATGACGACCCTTAATATAGCGGGCTATTGCGAAAATAAACTCAAGTTAAATGTTTTCATAGATTTCTTCTCTTCCCTGTTTTAAAGCATTTTTGTTATTAGAATAGCTCCAAACTCATTAAATAAAACTATTTTCATAAAAATACAATATAAAAAAATATAAGTATAAATAAAATTACAACACAAAATTTTAAGTTGGTTTATTTGCTTTGGTAAATTTTATTAACAATCTTTTAGTTCTTTCCCTTCAAAACCATAAACAAAACTCCCTTAAAACTTTTCCTGCCAAAAGTATACATACATACATACATATTCGTACATATACGAGTATTTATTATGCAACAAATAAAAGAAAAGCTGCTGCGTAACAACAAACAAAAATTATCATGCTAAATTCAACCAGCATCTGGATTAACTTCACATCATGACCATCATCCAAAGATCTTTCGTTTTTTTTTGGTGTTTCACAAGAGCAAAAGTAAAATCCATACTAAATCGCAGTAGTTGTATGTTGTTTTTTTTTTGGTAGCGCAATGTCGTTTTATTCCTTCATTCATGAATTCTAAACTAATTGACATCCGTTCGATCTATGTCGTCATTGTGCATTGCTTCGGTATCGAAATCTTTCCAATCGCATTGAAGTGCAATACCAAGCACCTGGATGCAGGTGGTAAATTTTATTTCATATTTATGCTTAATTTTATTTTGTTTGTTGGTTCTTTCACCTTAAACATATTCGTGTTCTGTTTTTTTTTTGTATACATTATTTTTCATATTCCCCCTCATTTGGATAATTGACAAATTGACCAGTCACGCTTTTTTTTACCAAGCTTATTTTTTTTTGTGTTACCGAAAAGAAAGGGATCTTAACAAGGTATTATCCTAAAATAAGTGACAATTACAGATAAAATGTTATGGGGATCATATAATCTATTGCGTGTGTGTGTGTATATGTGCGTGTGTGTGAATGTGGTATTGTCATGAAATTGGTGTTAAATTATTGGTCACTAAAAATATAATTCAAATTGGATTATGTATGAGAAGCGAGGAGGGCGTCCATAAGCTGATAATATTTTAAAAATATTTTTGAAACCTTTCATATAAAATTAGCTTCCAGCTACCATTACTTCTACTATGCAGAAGCAGTATTAAGATTTAGCAACAAATTACCTAAACACTAATGTTGCATTCAGAGTGGTACGAGTAGCTAAAGACGAATGAATAATGCTAGGAACACAACTGGAACGAGAAAATTGTTTCTGCGTCGTTCGTCGGCGTAAAAAATAGAAATAAATCTATCTCAAAGTTCATCACGCGCGACGAATTTCGTTCGTCGGCGGTGTTGTGTTCATTTTCAAATGCACAAATATGTTTTCTTAATTTTTATGACAAAAGTTCGCAACGAAAAATTCGTCGTTTATACCAGTTGTGTTCCCAGCATAACTGAGTGTCATGTATGTATATAGTGGACAAATTACGAACTAACCCCCATATTCATAAAATTTAAAATGAATTTATTTATTTAAAATTTTTCAAACAAAATTTTCCCAAAATGGATTTCAAATTCATTATGAATATGGGATAAGTATCGAGCGAAACATAAAAATATTTCAATGGAGTTTCTATGGAAATATTTGGGGTATTCAAATCTTAAGTCTTAAGTGTCATAGTGACTTAATATTTTAATATAGTTTCAAAATATTGATGTTGTTGCTCAAACAACAAATTGTCGTAAAATAATAAGACTTTCTGAACTATGTTTATTGTTTTGTCATAACTACGTGAGAGAGGTTAATAAAGGAATCGAGAGAGAGAGGGAGAGAGAGTAAGCAATATTCAAAGGGAATATACTAAATAAGTACAATATTTATAAATATAAATTATGAGGCTTAAGGCTGAATTAGTTTGTACGTGCTGTTCTGTTCTCTGAAGCAGCTGTTTTGTTTCTGTTTAGTTGAAAATCTGTATGTGTGGTTAGTTTTTCCTTTTTCGTTCTGTTCTGTTGCGGACAGATCTGTAGAAAATAGAATTCAACGTTAAGTGACAGCCAAAAGTGTGTATGTATTAGTGTGTTGTGATGCTTTTTGTACAAGTGTAATCAATTCTATAAGTTGCCAGCTGATTTTTTTTCACAGAAAAAGTAATTGCAAAATATTTTATACGGAAAAGAACGGCACAGAACAGCAACAGAAAGTAAAGACTAATGAAGCCTTTACTCAAAGTAGTCATATTTTTTTGTGTTATTATTTTAAAACATGTTAATTTATGACTACCATTTGAATATCCCAATTGTAAAATTTATATTAAATTCTTAAAAAAAAATTGAAATAATTCTGCAGTTTCTCAACGGGCCTCACGATTTTAATGAAATTTCATAAAACATTTGAGGGTTTTTAAATATGTACATATTTCCAAAACTATTATTTGCTCCCTCCGAAAAATAATCAAAAAATCCCAAAAATGGGATTTAAGTTTTTCATTAACCCGAGGTGGCCCGAAACGTCCTCAAATGCCGTATGAAATTTCATAATAATCAGAGGGCCCACTTAGAAACTGCAGAATTATTTCCATTATTTTTAACAAAATCCCCACTGTGTGCCGTAATGTGCGCCCGGCTCATTATTGACGTAATCAGAAATATGTACCACATCATGAAATATAAAAAAAAACTTTTAATTGAAGTGTATGGGTCTTTCAATAAGATATTGAATTTTGCTATGTATTTTAAAGCGAAATCATGGAATGTTTATTTAATTAGTTTAATTAAATAGTAAAGAGGAATAACAGCTTTTCTGATTACCAAATTTCATTACTCGCTTAAAAATCACATTACGTAAAATTTAAAAAAATTATGTACAAGTTGCTAAATGAGGAGAATGATTTTTTTAAGATTAAATAGATTACGTAAACAAGTTGCCAAATAAAAAAGGAAGTACTTCTCAAGAATCGATTATTTTAACCTCACGCATTGTTAAAATCATTAAGTTGGTAATCCAGTAGGGAAGAGCTTCCACCAAAAATGCTTATTTCCAAACCCAATTAGCTTTTTTAAAATTTTTTGCTGGGTACTTAGATGCTGCTGCCATTTCCAAAAAAACAATTAAGTAGCTCGTGACATTTTCGACATTTGCTACTATTGGTATTTGTGGCCGTGTAGTCAGTAGCCTGCTGTCGTGAATGTGTTTAATGCATTAGGGGATATTCATTGTGTTCCAGCATTCAATACGTGTTAGCAACATGTGCCAACAAAAACAATAATTGCTAACCAACCATTCAATCGAAACAACATACACAAGTAAAAAACCTTCGGTTAAAGAACCTAAAAATGCAAATTAGCTGTAGGATTAATGAGCTTTAGTACCATCAATTTGTCACCTCCTGTTAGGATGCTTATGAGCTTTGGCTCAAGATCAACTTGTGTCTTGACACCTTAAATTGTGGTTTAGTTTTATAACATAATAATTTCGTTTAAGACATTAATTTTTTTAACGAAAGTTTTGTGGTCAAAAAACAAGTCACACACACACACACACACACACACACACTTAAAAGTAACAAATGCATACATTGTTGGTAAAATTTATAAACTTTGAGTTCAAAATTCTTTGGAGAAATTTAATGCACATGAAAGGTATTCTTCTTAATTTGTTACATAATGTTTGTAACATTAAAAAAAAGAATTATTGTAGCTATTGGTTTTTTTTTCAATGATTTTCTTTGGGATTCTTTAATTTCCTTCGTACTGTATAATTTTTTGTAATTGCATTTATTAGTTTTTTCAAAGGTTATTTTCTTGGCAAACAATAAATTTTCTCAGGCGTTTCGTGATTGTTTTCATCTGAAGGATTGTTTATTTTCCTTAAAAACCACAAATACCATTAAATTGCAATTGCATATAAATTTCCGTTTCCGCATGCGCGTTTGATGTGTGAATATTTGCTGGCTAATCCCTTAATTACTTACGTACAACACATACATGAATATACATATCCATATGTATGTATGTATGTACTTATTCCAGTTTTTGTGCTCAGTACAATATCACATTTTCAGGATTGTATTCTTTTCTTTGTTGTTTAGGGATTGATGCCAGGTATAGAAAATATTTGTATTTGATGATTGACTAAATATATGTATTGCCACGCGATTTGAAATACATACAGCTGCATTTAGTTATAACTGAGATATTGTTTATATTGAAGGAAGCAAATTTAAACTTTTCGTTTCTGTTCTTGGGCTGTTTCTAAAATTCAAGGGCAAAATATATTTAAGACTTTCTTTCGTCAAAGTAACGTGTAACATAAATTTTATATTTTCACACGTTACACTTGGGCTGGCTAATATTCGATGAGTTTTGCTATAGTCTCAAAAGAAAGTTGGAGTTGGATTGATTATTTTTATATTCTTCTATAATTGATATATTTGCACTATTTAAAATATGAAATTTGCTATTATAAATGCGGTCTTAATTTCTTAGGTCGATCCGACGATTCTTTCTGGTGCCTAGTGGGGCCTAAAGTACCCGATACAAAGAGGCATTAGAAGAGGTGTCACGCAGCTTAAGTCTGGCAGATGGCAGAGCCACAAAGCCCTAAGGTGGGCAACTTAGGGTTAATGAAAAATTAAAAACTATGCCAAGCTGAGTTTGCAAGTGGATTTTTTTGTCTATTCAAGGGGTAAACAAGGTTGCTACATTTATGGGTTTTCGCTTTAGAAAATATTCGAGAAAAAAATGAAAATTTTGGCTCTTTTTACCAACCTTGGTCTTCTGTTCTGCCTGCTAATGGAGAACTCAAATGTTGTTCGATTTAGAAATGGAAACTTATTACCAGTGACAAGGACTTCGTGCACTTAAAAAAGGAACTTTAGGTGCTTAAGAAATTACATAAAAAACGCAAAATATGCACTAAAAACAACAAATTCTCAAGAGGTACGTCTACAAGCCGTTTACATTATATTTTAACCAAGGTTGGAAACCGAAACAAATAACGGTATCGGTATTCATACCGGTACAACTATTTTTTAAATTTCGGTATCGGTAACGATATCGGTATTTTTTTTATTTCGGTATCGGTATTACCGGTACATACCGTTACCGAGTTTATAATACCGGTATACCGATATAACTGCTAAATTTGTTAATTCAGACAGTGGACATAGCAAAAAATATTTTTTTTTGTTAAATTACTTCGAAAAGGGAGTATTTTTACATTAACATAAAAAGTATTTAAACTTATATGTTTCTATATACGTTTTTATATTTTTATTAAAAAATAATTTATTAAAAAAGTAAAATAAGAAAACTGCAGTTGAAACTTTGCATATATAAAGCACTCATTTTGGTTAATTAAACAAAATAATAGAAATAAATACATAAAGTGTATGTATTATTTATATTACACACGAAGTACATGTAGAATTGCATGCACTTCGTATTCGAATTCTCGAATATTCGTCCGTTTTTAGATATATTCGTAGTAGCCAAATTCAGACGAAACGAATATTTCAATATTTCAATTCAAATTTTTTGTAATTTTTTTTTGGAATTGCCGGGAACTCAAAAGAAAATTCTATTTGTTATTCCTTTCTACCTAAGAAAGACTTTTCAGCCGAAAATATTTATTGGCAAATGGTATTATATCCCTTATTCATAATAAGTTTCATTTTCTAAATCTAACAACGTTTGCCTTCTCCAGTGGACAAAGGTTGGTAAAAATGTAAATTTTTTTACACTTTTTCTCGAATATTTCCTAAACTGTAAGCGAAAGCCCATAAATGTTGCACACTTTCTTTTAGCTTTTGGATAGAAAAGAATCCACTTTCAAAAATCTTTTTTATCTGATCAAAAACATGAGCTTGGCATCGATTTTAGTTTTTCATTAACTAAAAGTTTACCCAATTTGGTGCTTTGTGACTCCGCCCCTTTTAAGGATATATAGCCTAAATTCTAGACTGGAGCTGTGTAACACCTCCTCAAATGCTGTATAAAATTTCATAAAAAATTGGACAACTAGTTTAAAAACTGCAGAATTATTTCAAATTTAAAAAAAAGCGTCGAATCGAGCTAAAAAATTAAGACCGCACTTATGGCAGCAAACCTCATATTTTAAACAGCGCACATATGTAGTATATCAATTAAAGAAAAAAATCTTTAATGTGCATACATAAAAAAGCACTCTTCAAAACTTTAAATCTCCGCATTACCTTGTGTATCTTGAACAACCAATATACTAACTTTCGCGATTTCATATAAATAAGTTATTTATTTAAAAAGTTATTATTTAAAATAACTGTCTTTGTAAGGCCTTTGCTCTTTTGACCAATTTAGATTATTTATATGTCTAGAGATACGTTTTTCGTTCCTAAAGGCATTAAGCAGCTCATGAAGTTCGTTAGTATTTCGCACTGGTGATGATTGTGATATGATTGCACTTTCCGGTTGATTAAAAAAAAAACAATGCTGCATAAGAATGTGTAAAGGCGAAAAAAACGTGTTTATATCTATAAGAAAGTTAATTGAAATATATTTTTGAAATTTTATTTTTGGTGGGAATCGGTATACCGGTACATACCGGTATATACCTAAACGGTATTCCTTATACCGGTATTTTCTAACCGAAATGTGTTTCGGTAGCGGTATCGATACCGGTATCTAATTATAGCGGTATTTGAATCGGTATCGGTATTTTTACGATACCGTTTGCCAACCTTGATTTTAACACAAGATTAAAAATGATATACATAAGTATATATTCTGCATTATTAACACCAAACGCATTTTTCGAGATATTTTTATATTGCAGTAAAGGAGCGATACACAAATAGAAAAAGAAAATTGCTGTTATTAATTTATTTTCATTAAAAAAAATTATATTTTTTATATTCTCGAATGTAAAGTTCAATCAGAAAGCTTTGTGCATTTAAAAAGGCGTTGTAATGTCTGTGGATATAATCGGCTCAAATTTAAACGATTTTTTTTATATAATCTTATGTATTTATATTTATATTTTCCATATACATATGTAGCTAAAAGACACCCTAATGGCGCTTACGAAATTGAAATAGTTTTCTCATATTTTTGCAAGACAATGAATTTCTTTCATAATAATTTAATTAAACTGTGAAAAGAAATTGTGTAGTGCAAATCACTTGGAAAATCACTGGCAAACGTTCAATATTTAACCTTCTTAAAGGTAATAAAGTTTCGCACATTAATACTTAATTACTTGAATAATTGGGGACAACGTATTAAATTCACACTCTTTAACCAATCAAGCTTAAAACACATACCCATAAACACACAAGCTTAGCTTGAGTTAACGGTTAAAGAGGGACAACAGAAAGAAGACTGATTTTATAACCAAAAAAAAAAAAACATGAAAAAACCTGATGCGACAAGACAGACAAGGCCTGGCGAAAGAATACACCAACAACAAACTTATTCACAGTTCCATTCGAAGTCTATACAAAATATCTTATACAGAAGCAGACTAAAGAAACTGAAAGACAAAAGTGCAAAATATGTTAAAGAATGAAATAAAATGATGTTTCAAGCCACCCTTGTTAAGTATAGACTTTATAAATTTGTTTTATTTTTTATTCATCTCAAGCCAGACATAAACCAATTTTGTGTGAGATTGGGTGCGAAAAAAAAGAATATGAGTTTTTAGAAGAAGAATTTTTTTTAAAGCAACGTCTAGGAAACTACATTTTGTTTTAGTTTTTTTTTGTAGTACAATTTTTAAAGCTATGAACCTGTATATAAATGTTTGATATAAAGTATTTGATGACATGTTTAGAGATTCCGTGAAACTTTTTAAATTACATACAACTGGTAAACATTAATTGGGGTGATAGTCGTAGTAAAAATACACGATTGGGAATTGATACCTTAATTAAATGGATTAGACGATTGAAGAAGAAATTACTAAGTTTCCGTTTTTCGATATGTATTTAAACTTAATGAAGTAATTAATTGATTCAATATTTTTTTTATAAAAAAAATATGTAAAAATTTTTTTTGCATTAGATTTCACCTTAACTTTCATACGGGCATTTCTACGAGAAAGTACATTTTTTTTGTCACGTGCGACAGTTAGTAATTAAACTTATATTTCAGAATAATGTGACTCAATTTTTCTTAAAATTTTATCTCATATTTTGTTTTTTTAAATACACAGATTCAAAGTGAAAAAAAGACATTAACAAAACGTTATATTAAAAGAAAAAACAATAATTTTTGTTGCGTTTACGCTAAAAGTGATTTGTAATTTTAAAGAAAGTGCATAAAAAGAACACGAAAAAAACAATAAAGGTCCAGCTAAAAAAATTATATATGGTCCATATGTTTTTAATATATGAATTTATATAACTATATATAAATATTTATAAATTCATGTATGGAAATATATGGGATTATACATGGCTAAACTATTATATATGAACTAATACATGGACTAATATATGAAATGTATTATAGCATATGAGGTCATATATATAAAAATTTAAATATGAAGCTCTTCATATGTGGATCCATATATATAAATATAAGATTTTATACATATTAAGCTATTTAAGAATATATGCATACATGATATCTCACATAAGATCGTTCTTGCAATCAAAAAAAGCTTGAAATTTTATCACTGCTGAATTGGAAATCCATTAGAAAATACATATTGTATGCAAAGTTTATATGCGTACCCTCAACGTTTGAAATAGAAAAACTTGTTGTTACAAAAAAACCATTCTTGTATGATTTTATACATTGTGGCCCCATTTAATATATCAAATAATCAAAAGGATAATCCAGTCATTAATTTTATAGAAAATAAAAAAATTCTCTAGATACGAAACAAAGTTCATATTACTGTATTGAAAACTAATGTTAGAAGGATTATTTTTTCTTTTATAATTAATTGCATTAGGTTTTAATCAGATTTCTTAAGCTAAATGTTATGTACGAATATGATTTATGTGTTTTTTAAATAATTGATTCACCTTTTGATGAATGAAATGACTTTTAGTGTTTTTGAACTATTTTTCCAAACAAATGTTTCATTAAATACAACCTCTCTCTCAAGTCTAAAAAAGATTAATTTTAGTAATTTAATTTATTGCACAGCAGTGCGCTTTTGTGAATCAAGAGTGTTTGAATATGAACTTTGCATACTATGGAGGGAATTTACACATACATACATGTATGAAAATGTATGAATATATATAATCATATATGCCCATATACCCTCATTTTTCGGATCTGAACCATATATGGGATATCATATATGCTTCATACATATTTTTTTATACAAAAAGTTAACAAAATTATATAATCAGAATTACATTAACTGACAGAATACTCCTTAATTTTTTTTTTTTTTTTTTGAATTTCAATTGTTAAAAAAATAAAAATAAAATAAACTTACTTTGAACATTTCAATTGTATATATGTATGTATATAATATTGTCTGCATATTATATTGGGATATAATATGTTTCGTTGTTCGCTTTAGAGTACCCTGTAATTTTTAATTGTCATATATTTGCTGTTGTAGCGGCCAAAGTTTAACATATTATGTGAATGTTTGAGATTTGTAGCTCTTACGGTTCGCGAGACAGCTTGGAGGCTGTGGCAGACAGACGAATGGATGGACATCGTAACGAAAACAATAGGGTTCCTTTTCACTCTTGGCAATCGCAATCCTAAAAATATCTCAACAGGTTTGTTATTGACGGTAACAGCAGGTGCAGATTATAATGATGATCACATTTTCCAGGACTATTGAAATTTATGCCACAACAGGTACAACCAATTGGGCAAACATATATTGAAAGATTGGGAATTGCCAATATTATAACCAATGGCAATGTTTAGATTCCTCAAGAGAGTAGGTTTAGATGAGGTGCTCTAGCACCTGGCAAGAAATACCAAGATATACAATAGATCCCTATGTTGTATGAAAGATTTGTTGCGATTCTAGTGATAGAAGGCTGACACAGGGCGACAATCGGACTGCGTAGGGAAAACAGTAAGGTTTCTTTTTACCTTTGGTGTATGAAACCCCAAAAACGCAAAACTATCTTTAAACAAGAAAAATTAAATAAATAATATGAATATGTAGGCCATAAAAAAGAAACTTACCATCACAGAAAAAAGTGTTCACCAATTAATATTTTCAATTAAGAATTTAATTGTATTAATTAAATTTTTAATTGTATTAATTAATTTGATTGGTAAAACTTAATTGATATTATCAAATTGTTTATAGGTAAAAATTTAATTAATTTTTTAATTGATACTACAAATATTTTAATTAATATTACAAAATCATTCATATTACTTTTTTGTGTGATGTCTGCTGTATAAGCAAACGGTATTCCATTTGGGATCTAATTATAGTCCTAAATATATGAAGAGATATTAATATAAATTATATAACTTCGGATTTTTTCAAATGAGGTCCGGGCAAGAGTACACACAAAATAGTAATTGTGTAATATTAATTAAAATATTTGTAGTATCAATTGAAAAATTAATTAAACTTTCACCTATAAACAATTTGATAATATCAATTAAGTTTTTCCATTCAAATTAATTAATACAATTAAAAATTTAATTAATACAATTAAATTCTTAATTGAAAATATTAATTGGTGAACACTTTTTTCTGTATAAGGTACCTTAGCTTAGATATACATATGTCGAACCTTTATGGCAAATTACTGTATACGAATGCATATCCCATGGGGAGAAATTTTAAATTTAGAATTTCGTTCGAATTCGAATGCCGTAATTTGTCCCCTGACTATCGACTTTCTTTATATTCTCCCTGGACATTCTTAATGCCGTAAACAATTAAATTTTCATCTTCTTCATACTTATACCATAACGTTCATTGGTCGGTAGTTTATTATATATTGTCTCTCTATAGGTATTTGACATTAAATATTTTCAATACCATTTATTATAACATAAATTCTTCATAAGACGCGTTCTTGATTTTCATAATTGTTTTTTTTTTGTCTAATTCACGAAAATAAATAATGATATCCTACCTACGAGGATTTATCAGAAAAACTGTGCAGTAAAAAATGTTGCAGCTAAAAACAATTTACCGGGCATTTAAACATGGCCTCAAGTGTTTTAACGAGTACGAACGAGTGAGTGAAATCTTAATTTTAAGCTACAAACAACAAAAAGAACTGAAGAGAAGAAAAAAACATGATAAAATATCAATTCAACCTTAACAAAACATTGAAGTATAGCGGTGCCCAATTACATGTGCACCTAATGAGCTGTAAACTATATCAAATGACTCCAGCTTTAAAAAGGCAACAACACAACACAAAAACTCTAGTCACAAAAAAGCTCTCACTACTTAAGTAAACAAAAATCACAGGCTTAGTTTATTTAACAGCAAACCAAATTAATCTAGAGACACACTAACCAACAGTGAATAATCAAAAGGACCAAATTTGGTTTTTTTTCTCTGGTCTCTCTTAACTTGCAACTTTGCTTTTTTTTCCTTTTTGGATAATTTGACGTGACCAAGCGATGGCTTGCGTGTGGCAATTTCATTTAAACTAAAAAAAAGTCTGCATAAAAACATAAAAATAAGAGTAGAAATATTTATCTTTACCAAAAATGTTTTAAGCTTATTAGGGTGATAATTTGATGCCTTAACAGCAAGAATAGCAAAAAAAATAAAATATTTTGTGAAAAAAAAACGTTTTCAGGGAAAAAAAACATGATGTCAAAAATCAGATCATCAGCCAAGGAGTTAATACGCAGAAATTCAACAGTTAGGTTTTGTGCAAGAAATTCATTTCGTTTTTATGCACACTACAATTGGCATATTAAAATTTGAACGCAGTACCATTTTAAGTAGATATTAATTACTTCAGATAGATTTATAATCTATCGTTTTGAGATCTTTAGTTATTTATTCAAAATTTTCTACAACAACAAATATTCTATCAGTTAATGTAATTTTGACAAGTTGCTGTATCTTGAAAACCGTAAGAGGTCAAAAACGCTAGAACTTAAAAATCCCAAAAATAAAAAAACAATAAAAAAAAACAAAAAAGCACCAATACTAAAATTCAACCGAAAAAAAAACGCCATAACGAAAATAAGCGCCAACCTAAAAATCAACCGAAAGAAATTTACAAAAACTACAACTAAAATAAATTGACAAGAACCAAAGAAATTACCACAACGAAAAAAAAACTCCAAGACCAAAAAACCGTCAAAACCAAAAAAATCGCCAAAAAAAACTTCAACCAAAAAAATCGCCATAAACAAAATAAGTACCAAACTTAAAATCACCAGAAAGAAATTTACAAGAACCAAAAAAATCGTCAAAAAGAGGAAAGCGCCAAAATTTAAAAATCGCTACAACTAAAATAAAAAATTTAAGAAATTGCCAAAACAAAAATAATGCCAATACCAAAAAATCGTGAAAACCAAACAAATCGCCAAAAATCTAACAAAATTCCTAAAACGAAAATAGCGCTAAAGACTAAAAAAAAATTGGTTGCTTAAATTGTTTCTAAAATGTTTACATCAGGGGGTAAATCACGGCATTAGAAATTATTATTATTATTTCGATGGCTGCAGTTTTTTGGATCACGGTTTTCGATCGTATTTTATGTTACCTACTACTATTTTTTGCATTGCTGTTAGCATATGACAATAAGAAAAAGAAAACGAAACGGGATGTTCCATCATAAATTGCTCCAAAACTTCTTTTTGTTTCCCATTTACTTTATTTGTATTTGTTCTGGAAACGATTTTTCCCTTATTTATTTTTTTGCACTGCCTATTGGACAATTTTTGTATTGATATTCAATTTCCTTAAAAACAATTAAAATTATATTTTCTAAACTAATTGTTCGAAAATATCCGGAAAATACTTACATATATTTTGATTACATACTTCTTTCTTTTTCCTTTGTTTTGTTTCTTTGGTTTGTTTCGCGGCAAAAAGCTAAGAGTTTACTTGATTTCGATGGTAGACTACCAATCGAGTGCAACTTCGAGTAGATACGTTTCGTTAACGATTGCCGTGATCCACGTTAACAACATTTCGAAAACAAACTACTCGATTTCGAATGCGGTGATTTGCCCCCAGTTAAGATACTCGATTATATAAGCATTACATATCTCTCGCTTACTCAAAGAACGTCAAGCGAGAGTCAAAGTCGCACTCTATTGAATTTATTTAGACTTCATTTGCAACACTTTGTCGTTGCTGTAATAGTTTCGTTCTTTTCACCAAAACGAAAAAAGCGCCAACACTAAAAAATCAACAAAACGAAAAAAAGAGCCAAAACTAAAATCAACCACAAATAAATAATATTATAACGCAGACTCGTCTAAATTTTTTTTATGAAAATCACTCAAAAAATTGGTTTTTTTCATATAAATTTTCTACTCAAATCGACGGTCTGGGTCGTTGAAATGGCGGGTAATATTTATAGACTTGAAACTTTAAATCGTGTTTTCAAAAATGAATGGAAGGATACCATTTTTAGGGTTCCGTACACCAAAGGTGAAAAAAGGAACCCTATTGTTTTCGCTACGCTGTCCGTCTTCTGTCCGTCTGTCCGTCACACGGTATTTTCTCAGGAACCGTAAGAGCTACGGTCCTGAAATTTGGACAGAGTATGTAGAACCTTGGCCACTACAACAACAAATACATGAGAATTAGAAATTAAAGGGTGCTCCAAAACGAGCGACGAGAAATGTTAAAATCTCATATAATATACATACAATTGTATGTGCATATGTATATTGACACTTGAAATTTGTAAAATTAGTGTATTTTTATATAGACTACAACAATTAACATTAAAATATTAAAAAATTTAAATTAAAGGGTGGTCCATCAGTTAATGCAATTTTGACTATGTAATTTTGACAACTTGCTATATCTTGGAGACCGTAAGAGGTAAACTCTTGAAATTTTCAAAAACGGTAAAACTAAAAAATCCGAAAATTATAAAATCGCCAAAACGAAAAAAATCGCCAAAAACCTGAAAAAAATCGGCAAAAATTAAAAAAAATCGCCAAATTCTAGCACTAAAATAAATCGCCAAATTCGAAAAAATCGTTTAAATGAAAAAAAAATCGCCAGTATGAAAAAAACGCCAAAAACCGAAAAAAATCGCGAAAAATGCGCCAAAACCAAAATAATTGTTTATGTGAAAAAAATCGCCAAAATGAAAAAAATCGCCAAAATTAAAAAAAAAACCGCCAAATTTAAAAAAAGTCGCCAAAACGAAAAAAATCGCCATAATTTAAAATAAACGCCAAAAACCGAAAAAAATCCTCAAATCGAAAAAAGTGCCAAAACTAAAAAAAAAATCGCCAAAATTAAAAAAATCGCCAAAATAAAAAAATCGCCAAAATAAAAAAAACGCCATAATAATAAAAATCGCCAAAAATAAAAAAACTTCAAAAACCCAAAAAAAATCGCCAAAACGTGAAAAAAGTGCCAAAACTCAGAAAGCGCCAATAAATTTAAAAAACCCCCAAACTAAAAGAACGCTTAAAACCGAAAAAACTCAAAAAAGAAAAAAATGGCAAAGCTAGTTTATATTGTTCGTATTGAATTACTTATCTCGTGCCCGTACGGAACCCTTCGTGCGCGGGTCAAAGTCGCACTTCACTGAATTTATTTGATTTTGTTTTTAATTTGTGGTGGTATGCTAGTCCACCTTCGAAAGCAACTCTTTTTCATTTCGATTTTGGAAAATCTTAAAAATGTAAACAATATTTTTTTAAGTAAAAGTACTTCTTATGTATATTGAAGATTTGATTGTCAAGAAAAAAATTTGGCAAACACTGTTGTGCCAATTTTGTACTATGCGTTGATCTATGTTTGTTAAATTTTACTTTAATCATCCTGGAAACTTAAATAGATAAAGCTTATAAATAGAAAACGAAAGCTTATAAATAGAAAACGAAACACATCATGCAGGTTGTTTTTTAACAAAAAGTCTTGTAATAAAATATTTAATAACTCAGTCTAAGGCATTTTTTGACACAAACTTGCGAATTACACTCAATCAATTATGTTTGATAAATAAAGTAATAAATAGCATGGTACAGTTACAAAAATACTGCATGAGGACGAAAAGTAGAAAAGTGACGAAAAAAATAGAAAAAATTATATTTGGTGAAAAATTACACACATATATGAATTTAAAATCGGTTGATATTTAAATTAGTTACAGGTTGATAAGTGCATATGGGTACGAAAAACCAGTTTTTTTACCCTTCACTCAAGATTTTGGGGATGTTTGGAAAAGTTCAAATACAGATTGTTGTTATGCTATAGATTATTTTATAGTTACCAGAAAAATAGTAACACGTTCAACGTAGTTCGTTTTCATTCAGTTCTGTCGCACACTGTAAATGTTCAATTCATGGTAGACGTGTTCTGTTTATATAGTGCCGCAAAGGAACAGACATACATATATATATATATATATATATATATAGATGAGTGACATGGGGCTTTAAGTGAACAAATGGCGTACACAATACCAATAGCGTACAAGCTCCTAAAATAGTGTACTGTACCTTGTAATAGTTTACAGTTGGTCACCGTATTTATACTACATACATCTACAATAATAGTTTTCTATTTATTTCAGAGATATAATATCCCAGTAAAAAATTTTCATGTTTTTTGAAGCAATAGGACAATAAAGCGCATCATACTTCGCTTTAAAATACGAGCTTGTTGAAAAGCAGTGAACGTATATGAAACAAACTACAGGAAAAAAATAATTAAATAGTGAGCAAAAATTTAGTAGCAGCAATATCAGCAGGTTTGTCAGCGCTACTTTTATTTTATAATAGTAAAAACCTTCTTTTATTTGAAGCAAAATTTTTCCTGGAATGCAAGAAATAAATTAAAACAGGAAGTCAAAAATAAAATTTATTTGAGACATACATATTTTATACCTTCAATCGTTGATACCTGCTCAAAAAGTGTAGCATGTGCAGTTGATTTTTTTTTATTTAGTTGAAACGCTTTCACTTTAAAAAGTTTTAAATTCTTTTCTTAGACAGTTCGTTCTGTGTTTTTATTTTCAGCAATTTGCTAAATTTTCATATGAATATATTAAATATTTCTGTTGGTAAATTTCTGTTGCAAAAGCATCTTCATCATCAAAAATCACACAACAATATAAAGTTCATTAGCTTCTTATTTACTGCTTATGTAGCTTAGTTTATAGTTGCAACTAAATACTTGCACCAGCAACATAGTCGTACCAGCAACATACATATACATATGTACATATACATATGTATGGACAATGTCCATTGGATATACATACAAACATAGTTGGTCGTAAAAGTAAATCAATCTATAGCGTGAGATACTTGTTATTAAAGACTGTAATTTGTTTAAGGCCAATTTTGGACAAGAAAAATTAAAATTTTTCAAAAAGACACCAAAGACAACAACGCACAAAAATGTGATTTTAATTATTGACACATCAGTTGATTATTGTGTGTGAAAGAGACGGAGAGAGAGCGAGTGAGAAAGAAAGTGACACAGATCAGGCTGTATATAAGTTTACTGGTAAGTTAAAAACCACAAAGTCCCTTAGAATAAAAATAAAAGAAACATCATTGTCATAATTGTGTGATGTCGATGTTTAATGTATGTATTTTGTGTGTTTAAGATGAAATGGCAGTACCACCTACATTGAGCTTAAAATGCACAAAAATTAAACAATAAAGTTTCGGTTTCAATGTCATCTTCTGCAAAGGCCCAGGCTCTGAGATGCTGTATACACGGCTTACAGGATCTCTAATTAAAATGCAGTCATGCAGTTTTTAATGCAGACATTAAATTTTTTGGCTTCTTTGTTGGTATTTATTTTTTTGTTCTGGGCAAATATCTAAATAACGGTTTAAACCCATCGGTATCATTTGTTGTTGAAGGCTTGTATTATCAGCAAATGCAATCCAAATCTGAAATTTTAACATGGCTTGTTTGTGAAGACATTAATCACATGCAAAACTGCACTAAGATCTCCTCTAATATCCTAATTATCACTGCGAAATGAATCCCTTTCTTTCTGCATTTGGATTTAGTTTTAATTTCTTTCCGGTTTCTTGTGGTTCTGTTCGTTCACTCATTACTTCTATTTTGTGTTTTGAATTTAATGTGAGTGTGCCTGCCTTGTTGGTCTTGTCATTTCCTTGATGCTGCTTCCTTAAATAAGTTTTACTAAAACATAAATACATTTCTATTTACTACGATATACGAGGGCAGATCAATAAGTCCGTGACTTTTTGAAAGAAACACAGTTTTTTTTTGCAAAACAAAAATTTATTTTTCAACATAATCTCCTTTTAACTCAATACATTTAATCAAACATTTCTCCAGTTTTTGTATCCCTTCCAAAAAATTTAATTTTTCGAGGTCTTAAAATAGGCAATAGTTTCATCGTTGGGGCTAAATCTCTCTCCACCGAGTCATTTATTTAGGTTTGGAAATAGGAAGTAGTCACTAGGGGCTAAATCCGGAGAATATTGCGGATGAAGTACCAATTAAAGTCCTGCACCAGACCATTTATAAAACCTTTCAAGACATGAGAGATTTTTCAAATGCTTTACTATAGCGAAATATTGTAAAACAAACGCTAAACAATACTGTTGGCAAGACATTTGTTTTAGTTATTTGTCTTGCCAACACTGTTGTTTAGCGTTTGTTTTAGAATATTTCGCTGTAGTAAAGCATTTGAAAAATCTCTCATGTCTTGAAAGGTCTTATAAATGGTCTTGTGCAAGACACTAGTACCAATTCGTTGCCCAATTCATAGAGTTTTGCGATTGAGACTGAAAATTTTCTTTTTTCTTGACCATATAGGGTCGTTTTCTTTTTAAATCCTCATTAAATCGGTCTAATAAGTTGGCATAATATTCGCGGTTTATTGTTTTTCCCTTTTGAAGGTAATCAATGTGGATTATCCCGCGTGCATTCCAAAAAAAAATTTGCCATCAGCTTATTGTTCGGCAAACTCACCTTGGCCTTCTTCGTAGCAGGTTTATACTGCTGCTTGGTCTCCAGAGTACAGTAATAGATCCTTGTTTCATCCACAGTTATACAAAACGCCGCAAAAACTCATTCGGATTGCGGTGAAACAACTCCAAAGAATTCTTTGAAGTTGTCACACGTTTACGTTTATGGTCGATTGAGAGCAAACGCGGCATCCATCTTGCAGACCACTTTCTTAAAACCAACTGATCATTTAAAATCCAGACCACACTGCAATATGAAATGCCTATGGCATCAACAATCTCATGCAATTTTACTCTTCGATCGACCAACACGATATCGTGGATTTTTTCGAAATTTTCGGGTGTACTGACCTCAATTGGCCGTCCAGAACGTTCAGCGTCATTTGTACTTGTGCGACTACAACGCAAGTCAATAAAACACTTTTTTTTACCATTGAAATCGATAGTGCAGAGTCTTCACATTATTTATCGAGCTTTTCCTTGGTTTGATTGACGCTTGACAGGAGCAGTGTTCCCATTTCAATTAAGAGGCGGGAAACTCAAAACACTGACACTGAGTTATTGATCAACCCTCGTAGTGTCTTTTTTTTTTGTTAATTTTTGGCTGCTCTTGTGATATTTTACATTTACCTGCTTTTATTTTTTTACTAATTCAGTAATAAAAGACCTCACATTTAGTTTCGTTTGAGTCAGCTCGGCTAAATCGTATTTTCTGTTTGATTTCAGGTTTAGTGGGCGTTTCGTTCGTGATTTGGTGTCGCTAATTATAGAGCTTGTAAATTTTACGCTATTTTGAGAGAGTTTACAACATAATTCTAAATCATGCCAATATTTAATTTCTTAGTGCCTTCTTTACCTAAAAATGCCACACAGAAATAATTTAATTTGAGAGTTAAAAAAACGTAATTAAAAAACTAATTTTTTTACTTTCAAATGGTTTCTGAAGGAGGCTTCTATTTATTACTCTCAAACTGGAAACGTGACTTATATTAGCCAAAGAAAAAAAATGGAACGTCTGAGTTAGGTCCTTTATATATTAAAGTAACGATTTATATGTACATTCCTCCAAGTTACCAATTTCACTTTCGTTTAAAAAAAAAATTAAATCATAAATTACAAATATTTACAAAACATTTAAGATTAATTTGTGCTCGCAGCGAAAGTAAAAGTTGCGTTACTAAATTTCAAAGAAAAAATGTATTTCTTTTATTAAAAAAATTATGTTAATTATTTTCCTTTAAGTTAATAAAAAAAATGGCTTAAACAAATTGAGAATTTTCCGCTGTCTATACGATAATTTAACACACAAAAACGCCGGCATGGTTTAATAAAAATAGAAAAAATAGAAAAGAAAAAACAATTAAATTTAAACAAAAAATTAAGCAATAAAATTAGTTTTGGTTCACGCAAATTGAAAATCTATCAAGGACAATAAAGCCCACAATATTTCATAGTTTTAATACATCTTACATAATTATTATTAATAAAAAGAAAATAGTAATGAATCAATTTTAGAGTTTTTCAATTTTTATATTTCTCTTTTAAACTCATTAACAAAGTATATTTATTAAAAGGATTTTTATATCCTTTTTTTCTTCTTTTAAATATTTGTAACAAGTGTTAATGTGAACTAAAAAGGAAATTATTTATAAATTCTCATGTGTGCAAGTTAATGTGTGGTAATCTAAAGTAAACCATTGTTCTCATTGTTTTTTAATGAGAAAACCACTAGAAAAGTATGAGATCCTTTCAATCGTATGTTGGCCTATTGTCTGTGATTTAAGCATAAATATGAATTTCTTTTTGAATACTCTAACCAAACGGACAGCAGCAAACTAAGAAAAATCTATTGTTCGGATGCTCAAAAGCAATTAGAGTTTTGTTTTTGCTGCTCTCATCAGTCGAATAGTTTATGACCACCAACGTTTAAATGTTGACAGGCGTAACACGCCTCTCTGGCATAATAAACAACCGGCAGATCCTTCAGTATCCTCGATAGCTACAACAACTACTCGCATATGAGTTTCTTTCACTATAGTTTAGTGTTGCCAGACCATTGAGTTTTTGGTTTGAAAGATTGGGAATAAATATGGGCCATTGAAACAAGTTTTAGGGAAAATTCCTTTTAACATTGG
Source organism: Tachina fera (assembly GCA_905220375.1). NCBI lineage: Eukaryota > Metazoa > Arthropoda > Insecta > Diptera > Tachinidae > Tachina > Tachina fera. The sequence goes on from LR999963.1 coordinate 61,893,570, forward strand.
CTTAAAATCTATATCTATTGATGCTCCTCGAAAAATTTCGCCAATGAGAAATGTCACCAATGTGAAAAATTAATAAATTCAGTGAAGTGCGACTTTGACCCGCGCACGAAGGGTTCCTTACTTACACGAGATATGTAATTCAATACGAACTTTAGCCTATATAAAATATAGTTTTGGCATTTTTGTTTTCGTTTTTGGGTTTTTTCGGTTTTAAGCGTTTTTTTTTGTTTTGAAGTTTTTTGTGTTTATTGGCGCTTTTTTAGTTTTTGCACTTTTTTTCTCGTTTTGCCGATTTTTTGTTTGTTTTTGACGTTATTTTAATTATGACGATTTTTTTCATATAGGCCATTTTTTTTTTGTTTTTTGGCGATTTTTGCCATTTTTTTTTAGTTTTGACACTTTTTTTCTCGTTTTAGGGACTTTTTTTATTTTTTTGCGATATTTTTTTCATTCACGTGATTTTTTTATTTATGTCGATTTTTGGAGTTTTTTCATTTTGGCGAATTTTTCCATTCAGGTGAATTTTTAGTTTGAAATTTTTTTTATTTTGGCGATTTTTCGGTTTTTGGAGTTTTTTCAATTTGGCGATTTTTTTATTTTGGCGATTTTTTTTCAAATTACCGATTATTTTGGGTTTGGTGCCTTTTTCGCGTTTTGGAAATTTTTTTCGGTTTTTGGCGTTTTTTTTTAATTTGGACAATTTTTTTCACTTGGCTGATTTTTTCGAATTTGGCGATTTATTTTAGTTTTAGATTTTTTTTTTAATTTTGTCAATTTTTTCGTTTTGACGATTTTTTTTTAAATTTTTGGCGATTTTTTTTGGTTTGGCGATTTTATAATTTTTGTATTTTTTAGTTTTACCGTTTTTGAAAATTTCAAGAGTTTACCTTTTCCGGCTTCCAAGATAGCAAGTTTTCAAAATTACATAGTCAAAATGCATTTTTGATGGACCAACCTATAATTTTATTTTTTTTAATTTTAGTGTTAATTGTTGTAGTCTATATAAAAATACACTAATTTTAGAAATTTCAAGTGTCAGTATACATATGTACATACAATTGTGTTTATATTACATGTGATTTTAACATTTTTCGTTGCTCGTGCTGGAATACCATTTAATTTTTAATTCTCTTGTATAGCGGCCAAGGATCTACTTACTCTGTCCAAATTCCAGGTCCGTAGCTCTTGTGGTTACTGAGAAAATACCGTGTGGCGGACAGGCGGACATCGTAGCGAAAATAATAGGGTTCCTTTTCACCTTTGGTGTACGGATCCTAAAAATGACCACTTAAGCACAAAATAATTTCTTTGAGACCAGTTTTTGCGATTTCGAGTAATATTGCATTGGGTCTATTTTTTCTCAAGCAGAAAAAATTACTTCAAAGTACAAAAGGTAAGATAGACATGTAGTTCCACAATTAAAATTTATTATTATTACTTGATAATTTGTGGCTGCTTTTTTCTCTATTTTAGACCATTATTGTTTTTATTTTAATGATACCCACAATAATTAATAGTGTACAATAAAATTGCCTGTGTGTATATATTATATTGGTATATGGAACAACATATTTGATAAAACGAAAAGGCTTTTGATTGATATTGCGCAATAAAAAATATTTTGTAATGTGTTCACAACATTGTACAATAATTATTTCGATGTTCATCACTAAACATTTGCTTCAGTCACAACCCATTGTAGGAGTCGTAGTTCGTACAAACGTTGTTGGTAATTTCTATGTAAATACTAAAATATTATACTAAATTTCAGGAAAATATATACCAGTTTTAAGTATTTTTTCCTTGAATTATAGAATTTATTATTAATTTGCATTTAGCAAAAAATCTAAGTAAATTTTTCATATTTTCGAAAAATATTTGAACTTGAAATTTATTTTTTTGTAAATAAAATAAAATTTTAAAACTCAATAATTTCAATGCTTATTTAGGCTGCCTTGTTAGGCAATTGGTTAGAGGGCTTGCTTATCAATCAGAAGGTTGCTGGTTCAATACTTGTCTCCTCTCAAGCAATTTATATGTATGTATGGTGAATTATAGTTAAGAATATAATATGAAGATATAATAAATAACATATCATTTAATATAGAATTTAATTAAAAATAAAAATAAGTACCAAAATTAAAGACAAAAAAAATGGAAAATTTACTAAATTTGAGATCAAAAACGAAAAATTTTTTTTGCAAAGCTCTGAATTTTATGGGAAAATTTTACTTAGTTTTAGGTAAATTTTACTTAAATATGAAAATACAATTACCATAAACTAGTTTATTAATGAACTAGAAATTTAGTAAATATTTTACTGGTTTCAAGTAAGAAACAGCTTTGGCGCCATATGACAACTTTTTTTATTAAAATTTAGAAAATTTTCCAAAGTTTTAGTTAATTTTTTTTTTGAGTGTAGATATAAAGTTTGTGCAACGAAAAATCAATTTTAAAATTTCTTAAATGCACATGTGTGTGTAGCTTTTGTTTACTTTTACATAAATTGTAGGAAAAATGCGCCATATATATTTTTTTTTAATATTGTACAATATATTGAACAGTTTGGACGATAAGAATAGCAGTAGAGTATTCAATACAATTGCATAGTCTTTGGGTACTTTATGTTAAAAAGGCATGTTAAAAAGTAATAGGTTTTTTCACTTTTGATCCCAAAATGAAAAGGCTCTGAAATGAAATTATACTGTACAAATTAAATGCGGTTAAAAAATTAAATGTCATAGAATAGAAAATTAATGTGGAGCCAGATATGCAAAAAATCTTCTGTATGCGAAAACATAACTCGATATAGATTAGTAAAGAAATTTTTTTTATCGAATTTCTAGTATTTGACATAACACAAAGAATAGACTTTTCAAAAAGTTCTCCCAAGGTCAATTGACACCCTGGGGTTGGATTCCGCCACAACGAGTTTTGAAGTATTCACCAAGTTCAGTGTTTACAATTCACCGCACTTTTTCCCAGCGCGCCGGTTATCTACATTCAGTATATGGTGATCAGCTGTTAATTGTGGCAAAATCAAAGCAAAATGTTGGGACATTTTCTGTTTGCACGTGATGTTACACTCACAAATATACGACGCGAATATACAGAGTTGCAAATCGGGACCACCATGGACCACCTGATATCAAATCGCCTTGAGAACTCATATATAAAAATAGCTATTTTTTCTTAATTCTTTTCATTGGGGCCATTTTTCTATTATTTTGAAATAATTTTCCACAACATGTTTTTTAGCCTAAAACTTTTTTCCGTTTAATTTCCCTCTGTAGGAGTTTTCATCATACTTCGAGGTTTTGAAGTCTTTGGAACGGGTTCGGAATATTTTCTCGATGACGTCTGCTTGGATATATGTATATGTAAGAGTGTGCATATACATATATACCCTTCACCAAAAATGGTAAAGGGTATATATATATAGGTTTGTCATTCCGCGTGCAATTACCACAATATTCATATGCTACGTATAAAGTTTATACATACCTCATATCTCCCTCTGTCTGTACGGGAAATTGGTTTTCCAAAGCTCCCAGAAAAGCTAGAGACTTCGGTATTAAACTGGTGTATCAGAAATGATCCGAAATAGATTGATATTGAAAATCAGCCAAATCAAAAGGGCGGTTTCAGAACTGAAAAACTTAAACTTTTTTGCCACATCTTGAAATCGATGTCAGGCACTGTTATGGCGTGCATATAATTATAGCTGATTTTTTGAGGAAGGTTTTTCTTACGTAAGAACATTTATGTTATAACTATTCAACTTTGTAACCGTTTTTAAAATGGGTAAAGGGTTTATGAAACGAGTTTTTACTTTCGTTGATATAAAGCGAAATGTTGCGTACGCACGCGCTACAAAAATTATACTTTGAAACTATGATGTCAGTTTATATTTTAGATTTCTACGAATCCACTTGAGATAGAATTTTCTTAATTTTTTTTACAGCTATAAGAAGCTATCTTAGATTATACAAATAGCTATACAACTTTTACAAAATTATATATATTATAGTTTTTAACTTTTAAGTTAATAAATAAAATGCAATCAAAATTGATTTAGCCCTGCGGTAGACTTGTCTGTGGGTTTCATGATATATAAATTAAACATATCTTATATCTTTAAAAGAAATATATTGGTGTAAGAAATCAGAAGAATATAATAAAAGTTAGAAACGCTAATTAATTTTTTCTTTTTTCCTTATAAATTAAATATATTTTATGTTATGGAAAGAAAAGTTTGGTATGAAAAATTAAAAAAATAAAACCCACAGTCCAGAGCTGGAAAGTTTGATTTTTTTTGGATATTTAAATAACTAAATAAAACAAATTTTTTCATTATTTCCATTTTTCTTTGTTCGCTAAACATATTTTATAAATTTTTAAAGAACTAGGTATAAGAAGGAGTTAGAAAAGGGTTGGAAAATTGAAGTTTTTGTATATAAAAGTAACCACGTCAATTATTTTTTTTTTGCTTACAAATTAAATTAAAAAAAAAGTTTGGAATAAGAAAACTTAACCCCCTTATACAAAAAAATATTTTACTTTAGCTTTAAAGTGCATATTTGTTGACAAGCACTTTAAGGCTAACACTGCTTTGTTAAAAAATTGTATGCAAAACACAACTTTAATTATTTTGTTATTTAATAATAAATACTGGTAACACCACCGTGTTCAACAACCACTTCACAGCTTAAGATGTACAAAATCGAATTCAATTTCATTCGGGTAGTCAAATTTTTTTTTATTTATTTAAATACATTTTTATTTTCTTGAAGTAAAGCAACCTAATTTCAACAATATGACCTTCTGACACGTTAGGATAACAGATAAACATTTCTATGAAGTATACGTAAAAAAAATATGAGGAACAAAGAAGAATTATCACAATTTCTTTTATTCGAATGAAATGAGTATTTGAATATCCAGCTTTTTTCGATTTGTTTTGATTGTATGTACATCACTAAAACATTTTCGTACAATTGTATTTATTTTAATATTTTTTATAGATTTTACTATGTATTTCGAGTCAGTTGGATAATTTGATGATGTTTTCCATTAAATGACAGAAATAGTAAATCTAAGCTAAGAGCTAACACTTTTAGCTTCATTTTCAGATGTAACATGAATCAATATGTGTTATATTAACAAAAATATTTGAGGTACAAAATACACATTTTGAAAATATTAACTTAAAGTAGTCTTAACAAAGGTGGGGACCTACTTTAGAAATTTGATGTAATAATTTTTTTAGAATAGAACTTTACTTAACATTGCTTTGCAAAGCGTTGTTAAGTTTTTTTGCATAAGACCCTAAAACTTTTTGGGTATAAAAACTAATTAAATCAAACTAGCTATTTCTTCGGTAATTAAATATGTTCTATATTTTAGAAAGAAATAATATATAATAACATAATATATTTTATATAAGATAAAAGGCCAGAAATATCAAACTTATGCTTCCAGGGTTGGAAATTAAAAAATATTTAATATAAACATATTTCATGTTTTAGGAAGATCTTTATTCAAGATTTTTTTATATATTTTAAATTTGTGTATGGATGCATAGTTGCCAGATGAAATAGTTGTGAATTCGTCAAATTTCGCACGAAAAGTCGTCAAAATCGTCAAAATAATTATCCGAAAACGTCCAAAATTAGTCAAAAATAAAACAAACACCTTTATCGACCGAAAACATAGCACAAAAAATAAATTCGTAGTTTTTGTATAAAATAAGCTAAACTGAACGAAATAGTTACATGTCTTACTTTGGTTGTGTGTAAATTAACTTGACTAAATACTCTTGCTACGTTTGCTTAACATTAAGGTAAGACTAAAATTTTTTTAACAGAAATAATTTCTTAATCGGGCTTAAGTTCAATATTTTCTATGAAACATTTTTATTAATTAATGTGAGAAGAATAGAAGAAAAATTAAACTATACTTTATTAGCCTAGGGAAAATTTTGTTAAAATAAAATTACTTATGGTGGGAAATAAAAACCTAGAGTCCTTTTTTCGTTTTGGTAATTTGTCTCCACAAATGTAAAAGTTTTAAGTATGTATCATAGAAATAACTTCAATTGCCTGAATTTAGATTCAATTTCCTGTCTTTCACATTCTTTAACAATGTAAGAAAAATTTTTTAGAATATCGTAGAAAGAATTTTTATTTACTATAATAATATTGTAGGGATCAATTAAACTTAATTCAAAATTCATTTTGATTAACCTTGGCATCAGCAAATACTAATATTCCTTAAAAAATTTTATCAATTTCTAAACAATTACTTTCATCTTTATAATCCACCAAATAAAAATTATCAAACTCAAGCTACAAGAACGGGCTTCAAAACATTTAATTCCAAAATTATTAATAAAAAAATTAAAATTGATTGCGTTTAACTCCTTCGTTTTATTGCATATTCTTTCAAAAGCTGCCAAGTTCTTGGCCAAGCTCAAACTGTTTTAAAGTTCTAATAAAATGTGTGATTTTACAATTATTTTAAAATCGTCAAATTGAAGGCGAAAATCGTACATTCGTCAAAATGCTATTTTTGCAACACAAAATCGTCAAAATCACGATAAATCGTCAAATCTGGCAACCATGTATAGATGTCTCATTTAAGTACAAACGAATTTTTGTGCCATGTTTGCTTATTGTACTCTCAGCGCAGTTATGTTTCAAATCAATCACAGAAAAAAGTATTCACCAATTAATATTTTCAATTAAGAATTTAATTGTATTGATTAAATTTTTAATTGTATTAATTAATTTGACTGAAAAAGCTTAATTAATATTATCAAATTGTTTATAGGTGAAAATTTAATTAATTTTTTAATTGATACTACAAATATTTTAATTAATATTACAAAATCATTCATATTACTTTTTTGTGTGATGGTCTTTCGTCTACAGATTGTAACGAGATATTATTAATTTTTTGTAAATGGAGATAGAAATAAAATTTATCGCTAAGAACAGTCATAACTATAAAATAAATTAAAAGAAATGTTCCATTTCATTTCCCTGATAACGTTCCTTTCTACTGAACAAAATCGAAAAGATTCTTTAAGAATATGGATGGAATTGCATGTTTCAATTGAGATACTAAATAGTTTTTAACATCAAAGATTATTAAATATGGGAAAATATAATGGCCAAATTTTGTAAATAGAAACGTTTTTTTCGTTTTGAAATACTAAGACTATGTTAGGATTATTAAATAGTAGCACGGTTTTTAAACATCTCGAGAGTGAGTAAACAAACCCCAATTTTTTGGTATTGTATTGACGTGACGTCGATGTTGACAACTGGCATAAAGCTGAATGTAACTTATTTCTTGAATGTAGAGTGTAGAATAAAATATTCAACTATGGCTAATATCGAAAATCAAATATTTTAATCAAATTCCTTAGACGAAAAATATCCAGAGGTCACTTACCATAACAAGAACTTATAAATTTTTTTCAAAATGTACTTATGTATATATTAGTGATGTAACGAGTGTCAATTTTTGATATTCGCAAATACGAATACGAATATTTCAAAAGATATTCGCGAATACGAATACGAATATTTGAAACGATATTCGCGAATTCGAATACGATACGAATATTATATGCAATATAAAATATAAAAAAATTTTTATGAAAAAGGACATCACACTCTTGTTGGAGTACTTTAAAGTTAATAAAAAGTACCCAAAACTTTCATGAATTTTATTGAATAATATTTGAAAATGATACAAAGCACAAGATTCTAATAAAAATTTATGTATTTGTACAAACTAAGATTTTTAGTCATTTATTTAAATTTCGTTTAGGATTTATGCATTTATTTATTTAATTTCTTTGGAAAAATATTCGTATTCGTATTCGTCTGAATTTAGCGAACACGAATATATTCGTATTCGCCTCCGCCTGAATTTAGCGAATACGAACACATTCGTATTCGCCTGAAAATGGCCGAATATTCGACAATTCAAATACGAATACGAATATTCGTACATCACTAGTACATATGTATCTGTTTTCTTCGGTAAAGGGTATATAACACAGTCGAATACAGCACTCTCACTTGTTTTATAAAACAACTAGCTTTTAGCAGTGGCTACGCTCACTTTGAGCTGATATTTTGGAAAGTATACTTAAAATTTATGAATGTTTTGTTAATTGTAACTCACTGATAATGTAAAAAAAATCGATAAAAAGGCGATAAAAAAGGTAAAATACAGAAGAAAACTCCATTTTAAAACTGGTTCAACAATCCAACCTAAAATGAAAATTACCCTAATCAGCCCAAAATGTATTTTTCGGAAAAAAAAAATCCGAACAAAATATAAAAAACCGGCTAAGAACCTGATAAAAAATAAACGATGTTTGACGCTGGTAATGAAGCTTTCTATTGGTGAAAGAATTTTCAAAATCGGCTGACAAACAAACTAATTCACTTTCACATTTAAAATACATAATAGTAAAGATTGTATGAATAAGAATTTGTCACTCTATATACATATATTTTTTGCACAAAATAAAATTGAAACCAACAATTTACTTGAACAGTAAAAAATATTTACTATATAACATAATATATATATAATATAATAAAACTATTACTATTTTTTTAAGAATACCCTAAAACCATAAAACTGCCAATTTGTTCAATTGACAATGAACTGTTGTACATATATCTGGCAACTTTGTCATGTGTGAATTCAATGTCTGTGGTCCTTGAATTGAATTGAAGGTTTTGCCTTTTCTTTTTTTTTTCTGTTTGAGTTGTATTGATTTGACTTTTTGAGTTTTACAACATGACAGTTATGATGTGTGTTGTTTTTCGTAGCAAGGATTGCAAAAGAATTTCATAAATAATTTCTGAGAATTTCCTAGGATTTTATTTTTATTACTTGTACTACTACACATACATACATACATATACACTAGATAAGTAGTTAAGGATTAGATTTTATTCTTTAATTTGAGTTTGATTACGATCGTTGGTGTAATTTATTAATTTGTTGTACAATGTCGGCGCAATATTTTGTAGCTTGTAGAAGGTGTGTACATTTTTGATCTTTTATAAATTTTATTACCAGTCAATCAATTTTATTGGAAAATACTTTATAAGGAAATTTGAGCGAAACATTTAAAGGATGGGGTTTTTCTTCTCAAAAATTAGACAGAAAGGACAAAATTGTATTGATATTTTAATGCAGTATTAATTTTCCAGAATATATAAGCGGAATACTAAGGATATGTGGAAAAATAATTGATAATGCTTGAATTGAGCAAGATTGCTAATAGTGTTTTCACACTGACATGGTTTTAATATAACTTCATTTTAACGTTAAAACCGTGGTTTACCATACAAATTGTTCCAACTTAAAACCATTTTTGAATTGGTTTTATGAAATGCAACCTTGTTTTCGCTGTGCTAAATTATGTGCTGACAAGTTAAAATGACCGGAAGCAGCTGATAATGTTTAACCCAGTGAATAAGAATAGATAGATACCAATTGGTACATTTTCAAACTTAAAAATGGATGCAGCCGCAATAAGTATCAAAAAATTTCGTAAAATCTTTTCGACGCAAAACAACTACAAGTAAAATATTTTCATTGACCTCTGGGAAGTGAAAATATACAAAATGACTGACATCGATCCGCCGATAAAAAATTTTTATTTCGTAATGTATTTGTGAATTTTTTATATACAATAACTTGATTTCCAAGCACTTCCTCACAATGTATAAAAAGTTCCATTATCTAAAAAAAAATTATTTACAAAATATAAAATAATTTCCATTTTAGAGCGCATTGCAAAATGTCTGAGTTTTTCATACAAACGAAAACAGTTGTTGGACAGTTTGTCAAATAAGTCTTATAAAAAGCAGGAAAATATAGTACAACAACAAATACACTCATTTCAGCAGAAGATTTTTTTATTTTGAGCAAAGCTATTAGACAGTCTGTGAGTTAAAACCTGAATTTTAGAAACTTGCAGTGTGAATGCAAAATCAGCTGTTAATGGTTTTAACGTTAAAATCAGGTCTTAACTTTCAGTGTGAAAATACTATAACAAATTGGTTGTTTTAGTCATATACTCATAGATGTATTAAAATCACTGTGTGTGATTTTCAAAAATATTATTATTTGTGAATTCTCTTATCGTATAATAGTTTTGTGACTGTTCAAGATATGTGGTTGAAGTCTACTGATGATTTGGCAAAGCAGCAATGAAATGTAGAGACAATGCTTAATCAACAGCAAATAAATTTCAATTAAAAATTTAAATTATTTTTATTCCTTAAATATTCGCAAATTTTTTTTCTCTATTTCTGATAAAAAAAAATATTTGGGACGAGAGTGAAGTGCAGAAACTGAGTGTGAACTCGATGCTTACCCAGGACTACTAAGGCTATAGCTTGTAATATATAACTTATAATTGTGTTTATAAATAAAATATATACGAGTATTTATGTTTTCATTTATACTCGATCTCTTTAACACACAACATAACATTTTCATAAATGGTCTCAAATTCATCTCTCAAATATTGAATATCTAAGCAAATATTGGTTTTATTTTCATGCGCCCTTTCCTCAACATCATTCCAGTCATTATCAATTTGCTGCAAACTTTCCAGAGTAAACCCTCTGCCGGCAAAAGTATTTGAAATATTGAGGATAACTTGAGCTGCTTCTAACATCCTTTGATCAATTTCACCCAAATTTGTTAGCACACAAAGTATTATGCCGGCATGATGACGACTATCCTCGCCAATTCCTCGCAAATTTGTCACATTGCATACATACATGAGTTCCTGTATCTCTACTGTAGCATCACGAATATATTTTATTTCTTTTTCTACTTTATTTTTCAATTGCGATAGGTTGACGTTAAGAGCCTGTTTGCAAATCAAATAATTTTTCAAAAGTTCACGATTGAAACGTTCAATTTGTCTTTCGTATTGTTTGTAACACATTTTAACTTCAACGAAATGGTCCAAGCTGTTTATTTGATATAACTTTTCCCTTATAATTGCCTCGTAGTCGTGCAACTGATGAAAGGTTTTACGCAAGAGGTTGGCTTTTTCATCGATGTGACGTTGTACATCATTCCAGGCTAAATCAGCATTTTGTTTTCCATTGAGCAGGAGGACGCGTATGCTGGGGTAAAGCGGTCCATATTTGTTGGATATATCGGGTAAATATGCTTTGGCATAAATAGCTGAAAGCTGGAAGAGATGAAAATTTTTTTAATTACATACATATCTGCTATGTGTGTGAAGATAATTACTAATTTAACTAGCAGAGACAGAAACCAACATTTCTGCCACAACATGTTAAGCACATAACAGAACACTGTTAGTTATTTAACAGTAGTTGAGAAATGTATTGGAATTTGAAATCTTAATGTAATTAGTTACGGGCAGTGTTGCCAGAATTTCTAAGGCTAAAATCTGCAAAATTTAATAATTTTTCGCGAAAAAATCTTCAAAATCTGCATTTTATTTTTAAAATCTTCAAAAAATCTTCAAAGCTATTTTTAAAACAACATTTTTATATATGATTAAAAATATTTACATAAATATGGACGTACATGTGTAATATAAATATAAAAATTTATAAAATTTAAACTCGGGTTAAAACGTATTTTGTTTAAATTTTTTAGAATTTTTTTTTTAAATAATTTTCAATCACATTTTTTTATGACTAGAAACCTTTAATGTTCGAAGAATGTGCATTTCGGTTATTCACAAAAATTATTTTGGGTTACAAAACGTTTACCAAACAAATTTCTATAAAAAATAGTTTTGGTTTACAAAACAAAAACAGCAGAAAAAGCTTAAAAGCTTCAAGCAAAAATCTTTACAAGATAACATCTTCGAATTTGCGACATTCGTGGAAGTGTACTGATAAGTTTGACGGTTTTTTCACACCCAAAGTTTACTTTGCAAAGTCTTTAGCTTATTAAAGAAAAAAGAATATAGAACAAGATCTCTTTTCTCTTCTCTCCCACAAACTTTAGACTTTGCAAAGTAAACTTTTGTGTGGAAAACCCATCTTTATTTAGGAGAAACGAAATGCATAAAACCAACAAAAAAATAAAAATTCTTCATACTTATGTGCAAACAATATAAAATGAATGAGAAAAGAAATTGGATATATACAAAATTATATAAAAAGTGATTTAATTTGTTACATAAATATCAAAGGACTTCGAAGTTTTGTTTTATTCAAGTTCATTTCATATGAATGTGGTAAAGACATTTCATTCATTGTAATTTAACTTAGGGCTGCAAAATCATAATCAAAATAAGCTCGTTTTATATCAGATATTCTATTCCAGAAGCTTGCCAAAGTTACTTCTTCTTTTTCTTTAATGATGTCTTCTAAGTTCACAAATTTTAACTCTCTAAACTGTGAGTCGATCACACATAAAAGAAACAAAAAGTAGTAACAGTAATAGCAAAATGTAAAAAAAATCACTATAATTGGAGTTGAAAAATCTGCGTTTTTAGGCCAAAAATCTTCAAATCTGGATTTCGTCTTTTTGGAGGGTAAAAATCTGCAAAATCCAGATAAATCTGCATTTCTGGCAACCGTGGTTACGGGCAATGCCGCAGGCACATCATGTTGCTTTGTGATCCCTTCTCTATATAATTAACTCAAAGAGAAACAATTTTTATTCAATTCCTTACATACCATAAATACCGATGACATCAATATTAAATAAAATTTCATTTCGAACTTAATAGGAATAGGCAAAAAGTGAAACTGAATGAAATTAGTCAAGAGAACAAAAAACCACTTTGAAAAAGAAATAGATTAAAGATAAAAAGTTTTATCAAAACATTAAAAATACAGTTAAAAATCTTATTAATTTCCTGTTTAAAGAAATTCAAGGCTTTTATTTGTGTATATACAATGTATATCTGCCAATACGCAAAAAGTCGGAAATATTATTTGATAAAGTAGACACACATCCATACACATGTAGTTTCACACATTTTAACACTGGTAGAAAATAGTCTAAAGATAAAAACTGTTATCAAAATATTAATAACAAAAAAAAGAAAATTAATTTTTATAAGACACTACTAACATTCAATCAATAATTTTATCAATATTTTTTTTTACATTTACAACAAGGAAGCAAAAAATTAAAACATTTTTTTGATATCTCTAACACTTAAAAAATATATTTTTAAGTATCCATGAAAAACAAATTACGCATTAAAATTATATATTCAATATTAAAAATGCGACAGTTGTTACTAAAACGTTGAATCCGAAAGTTGCTAAAATATGAACAAATTATTAACTTTAAACTTTTGTCTGTTAAGCAGCATAATTGTAAGTGTGAAATCGTAAGATAATAGTTATATATCTTAATAATTTTTAAAATAATTTAAAAAAAACCTGTAGATCCTGTCTTCCTTCGAAGGATCAAAAGCAAATGACAGCGATGGGCCTGTTTCTAAGATGATGGAAAATTTAGCCGAAAACACTGCCAGTGTAAGCAGTGAGCTTTTAACCCAATTACAAGACAAGAACGAGCGTACTGCCAACACTTTAATGGGCAACATTGAGTTGCTGATAACATCGGCTCTAAATCAGTTAGCGCAACCCCTAGAAAACTTTCAAGGCAACGTTTCAGCAACAAAATGTCATCCTTTAATCACACTGCAGCAGTTAAATCTGCAAATTGAATCAGATTTATCCAAGTGTACTGAAAGTATGAAGCAAATTTTAAATAATTTCAAACAAGGTGCCAATGCGTTTAAAGTTTCGATTGAGAGCAGTATTGAGGAAATTAAAGATTTACCCAATAAATGTAAAACTGCAGATAGTGGAAAGGGTTTCAGTAGCATTGTTAATTGTTATATTGGCGATATGATCACTTTTAATCAAGATGTTGCTGGTATCCTCCATAATGCACGCGATGCTTTAGTGCAAGCACGCCAGCTCGGTGAAAACGCATTGCAAGAAGGTCGTGCTTGTGCCAATAAAGTGATCGTAAGCACTACAGATTCTATCAATGAAGCAATGGCCAACTGCCAGTCTATTGAACAATAGATTTGTTAAATGTACTACTGTAATAAGCATATAAAATTTTTTGTTATTTTTTATCATATCCAATAATCAGTAACTTACGTTAAACTTCGTCTTTTTCAATTGACAATAACGCAACGACAGAGAAGGTTGGCACAATGACTACTTTACTGACGGAAGCATTTGAACAGCTTCAATAGGTTGGTACTCAATTTTATTTATTAAATTAAACTTTTTTTATTTATTTCGTTTAGTTCTTTTGTTTAATTTAATTTTTGTTGCCACAAAACACAAAAAAATAAATCAGAACATACCTTTAAAATCCAATCAATATCTATCAAACTACAAAACGTACGCAAAACGTTAAAAGGTGAACAATTTTTGTACTTTGCGTTGACGAACACGTACTGAATATCACAGACCTCATAAGAAACCATATATTTCAACTTAGCTGCAAGTTTAACGTATGGATAACGGATTCATTATAGATTTATACTATCAGAACCAGTTGTTGTTATTTATGAAGTTCTTAAACATTAAAAAAAATGTTTTTAAACTATTATATTTACTAATTTTAGTATATTTTGGACATTTCTTTTGACTAGACTACTTGCACATTTTCTTATTTGCTTCTTATCTTGCGCATGTTATGTGCAGTAAATATTAGAGGCCTACGTAAACAGTCTTGAAATGTAAATACATATTGTTTCTTAAAAGTATTTTCGTGTTATATACTATACTACACCAATAATACACTGAAAGAATTTTCGGCAGAAATTCTATGAATTTCGACATTGATCTAATGAAAAATTCATTAAAATTCAACCAAAATCACTTCGTTGGATTAATGAAACCAGTTTCGTTAAAATTATTTCATTGAAAACTTCATCAAATTCATTTAACAGTGTAGTTAATGCAGTGCTATAACTTCGTCGAAACAATAAAATTATTTCATGAAAATAATGAACTAACTTAAGTATAAAGGAGTTTTTTAATAACTAGAAAATATTGTTGTCATCAATCCAATAAAATATTCTTACGACACCAGAATACCAAGGAAGCAATTCCAATGAAATTCTTTCACAATATTCATGAAATTTCCATTGGATTTGTGAAATTATCATTAGATTTGTGAAAAAATGTTAATGAAATTGTTTCATTGGATTTATGAAGCAAAATTCTTTCGGTGTAAATACGATGAGTGTATTTTTGTTCATGTATGTATATGAGTGTTAACAAGCGATGTCGCGAAGACTTCTTGTTCATAACAAACAATCAAAACAAGTAGTGTTGATGCGTGTATGCTTGTTATTTTGCATATTGTAAGATTGGGTGTGTGTGTGTGTAAGATGTAGATGGTGAGCTATTATGTGTTTAAGTGTGGTTTTTTTAAGGCAACGTGTGTATGATATTTTATGCATGACGTTTGTATACGTGCCCATACGTATGAAGAAGCAAGCATCACAAATTCTTCCGTCATGAAGTATTTTCTTCTTTACTCTTATACCTGCAATAACTGAAACAAATGTCTTACCGACAGTGTTTTTAGCGTTTCTTTTAGAAGATTTCGCTGCAGTAAAGTATTTGAAAAATCCCTCATGTCTTAAAAGTTCTTGTAAGTGGTCTTGTGCAGTACTTTAGTAGATATTTTGTGTTATTTATAGTGTTCTCACACTGAAAGTTAAAACCTGGTTTTAACGTTAAAACTAGGGATGTAACGATACGCCATTTTGCCGATCCAATACCGATACCGATACTCAAGAAGAAACATCGACGATACCGATTACGATACTTTTATTTTCATCAAAAACAATATTAATATGTAGACGCTCCGTTGACAATGTCACCAAAATAGTCGACAAAAGTGGTGACTTGGGTACACTTAACCCCACGTTTCCTTCCGGGTTATAACACCCCTTTTTTTAGTCGGTGGTTAAAAACAAAACAAAAACAAATAAATTCATGTGATTTGAGGTATAGCATGAATGAAAATTCCATATACATCTGCCAATCTATATACAAGACTTTTTATGTTGAAAATATTTCGACAACCTCTTTATCTCTGCTTAAAGATTTGTATTTTTAGGTAATAAAACAACGAACTGAAATGTAAAAAAAGCAAATTCCAAAAACGTAAATATTAAATTCACGAAAATTCCCGTTGAAAATTTCCCGGGATTTGTAAAAAACTAATTCCCGGGAATTCCCGGGATTTTTTTCCCGAGCAAAAAATTTTTTTTGGTTGACCTTTTTCTGGAATTACCCATATGTATGTATTATTATTTTTTTTTTTGTTGTTTACTTATTTTTTTTATCAAAGCTTTCGTAATCATATATATTTTTTATAACTAATGGTTTTCTTATTTTTTAATGACAAAAATGCGTAGTGATTTTTGTAGGGGAATTTTTTTCAACGTGTAGGCAAAAATCTAATTTTTTTTAGCATGTGTTGTCCTGGCAACGCTGCTCGTATGTTATATTTCCTTTGTACTGAAAATGTTGTGTTTTAATTTTTAATTATATATGAAATTTGTTTTAGAGTCTGAACACAATGTACCGATTATTTATTGCGGTGCGGTTTTCCATACGATTTTGAAGTAAAAATCCGCAGTGCGGGACGGAATAAAATTAAAATCTATTTTATTTTCATTGCGGACTTTCTTATTCTCTCAATTTTTGATACTCTTTTACTCTTGCTGACGTTGCGGTCAGTGTTGCCAAAACGGCGGTTTTCCCGCTATATATGACTGTATTTTGTTGTCATTAGCGGCAAGTCTATTTAAAAAACCACCAGCGGGAATTTTAGCGGAAGAATTTCTTAGTTGACGGATTTTCAGCGTTTTTCTGAAAATTATAAAGAAAGATATTGAATCAAACTACAGTATTTTTAACGGAGCTATGCGACACGTATCCTGGTATTTATGTTGAGTTTTTTTTCCATATTAACACGTACAGCGAAAAGAAGCTAAAGTCACTTTTTTTGTAAATAAAAAATGTTCATATTGTGATAGTGTAGCATAATCTAAAACTTTAAGAGGTTGAAAATAAAAACACATATGTATGTATATACATAAATACGAGTATAAAAGTGAAGAAATCTCAATTTTAGTATATAAAATTTAAATCGAGATTAAAATTGTATTACAATCGAATGCAATCATTCTTTTCGTATTAAAAAAAATAGTAAAAAATCTTTAGACAAACCAAAAACAAACCGAAAACTGGGTGATTGGACAAGTGAGTATGAGGAAAACATAATATCAACCAAAATCTCTCAAAACAATAACCTTTTCTGAATAATTTGTTTTTGATTCGAGACTTTTTTTGTTGAAATTTTCCTGCGAAATTAAACTTCAAGCCAATGAGAATTGAGCCACAGAGTTTATTTTATCAACACTATTTTTTAATTTCAGATAGTCAGAAAATTAGGAAATTTTAACAATATTTTACAAATACTTCAAGCAAAACGGCAAGACATTATTCCATACGTGTAGAATAATCAGGGTATATCGCAGAAAATGTTGAAAAGATATTTAATCAGCTTAAACATTAATATTAATAGATGGAATAGTCCCTTGGATCCTAATTTTTCCTGGTTCGATGTTCGGGTATGGAAACTCTGCAGGAAATAAAATACCTACTTAAAGAGTAGGCTGAGTTTTGCTTACAAATATTGGGGAAATATGAGATTCCGACATACATATATATATATATATATATATATATATATGTATACATATATTTTATAAAATGTATCTTATTCTCTTTTTTCTATATGGTGGGAAATGCCTACAACATTTTGCCAAACTTGTTTGCTGTTGTTTTTGAATAATTGGCTGTGTTCACAACATTATTGTAAAGAAAACATGATTTTGAAGTTCAAATATTTTTGTTATAGATTATAAAAGTTTAAAAAAGATATCAAATATATCTGCGAATGTATAAAATGTTTTTAGTTATAAAAATGTATGCACAAAAAAAATTAATAAAAATTTAAACAAACAATGACAAGTATTGCCGTCGCCGTCTTCCGTTATATTAAGTTTATTTTTCTCTCCCGCAACGAGAAATCGCACCGCACAGCAAACATTGTGTTCAGACTCTTATTCGAACTTTATATAAATACTCAGAACAAATTTAAGTGTAGATAAACTTATTAAGTAGCTATAGCTATAGCTGCTTAAAAATTAAGTAGGTATACTTATGTTTCAAATAAAACATACCTACTAATGATTAGTAAAAAGCTTTCCAGCAAAGCTGGGGGTCAGTTGGTATTTAATATAAATTAATTGTATTTTGTTTTATTAAATGAATTAAATTAATTCTATTTCTTAATTTCAGGTATGTGTGCTTAAATTGTGTCTATCATTTATTGGTGAGTTCAAATTTATATTAAAAATATTTATTGCAAAAAACCAAGCCATATGTATACATATATAAAAAGTTTTAACTAACTATATTTATTGCTTGAGCATCATCCCCAAAAGGATGTCTATTTAAATTTATTTTGTAACCCAATTTTTTTATCATTAAACAAATTGTATATTAGAACAAGAATTCTGAGTAGATCCTGTAACTGTTTTTATTCACTGGAGAATAAGGCAGCATATGTGTTACAAAAACATTAAGGATTCTCTACCATTTAACAATTCCAACAACTGACGCCAAAAATCCACTTCTTAAGCTGATGCACGTGCATAATTGAGCAGTCTCCGAATCAAATAATGATCGAATGTTTAAACAAAAAAAGAAATATAGTAAATAAAATAAAACCAAAATTATACACAAACATACATACGTGTGTATGTATGTATTAGAGTTGAGCGATATTTTGAAACCTATTCTTTTTTCACAGCGATTGAAAAATCACTAATCACAACTGTGACTGAATTTATCAAGTAACAGGTTTTGGATATATAGTTCTTTTATACAAACTGTGATTGTTCTTATATGCTTACTTAACATTAGATAAGGCTGCCACATGAATTTTTTTATACCTTAAGCTTTTGTCGATAAAAAAATTGTCAAATCGTGTCAAATCGTCTTTTCTGGCAACTAGGTACATTTCACATGTTTATACTTGCAATTTTTGCCACTCTGCCTCTCAATATTTGGACGGGGTTGATTGCTAATTGTTTGTTCTTGTCGCTTTTCTCATTAGTATTTATCAAGACACCAATACTAATAAAGACTTTTAAAGCATTAGAGCTGAAATGAGTTAAACCGTGATCACAGTCACAGTTTAATTTCACTGCTGCTCTTCTTATTAGATTTTCTCAAAATAACAGAACTGCTACAAACAAAATACTGCTAAAGTGTGATCAAAGCCAAAGTTTAAAAGAACAGCGATTTCGAAATCACATTCACAAGTACAGGTTGGCGCAAAAATAACCTCCCGATGTTATTTGGCTGTAATTAAAAAAAAATTAAAAACTTTGATTCTTCTTGTGGATTATTTTTATTTGGTCTTTTAATTTTTTTACATCAAGTCGAGAATATGATGTCATGTAAATGGCCGCCGCCACAGTTGATTGTCATTTGAGCCCTTTTAATGGCATTTTCCATTACTTTGGCCAAAACTTCCGGCGATAGGTCCTCACTTGACCTCTTGACCACTTGATAGGTCCTCCTTGTTGACATAAACCCGCGACTTCAAAAAAGCCCCACAAAAAGAAGTCAGCAGCGGTCAAATCAGGCGATCTTGCTGGCGATTACGGAGATTAGGCGCCCGGGAAATGCATCCTTCAGCATATCGGTTGCGGCACGTGCAGTGTGTGCCGTTGCACCGTCCTGTTGGAACCACATATTTTACATGTGTTTACTAAACAAATGTCAAAACAGAACTGACATTAGGCGCCAATCGCAAAATTTATAGCATTTTCTGATAGGAGGATTACTTTTATGCCACCTTGTAGCAACATTATTAAAAAATCACGTTGTAGCTCATCACTAGTATGTATATTTCGGAATTGGAAAGAATGAAAGCCAACATGCTCGCTCATACAGAAAAAAAATAAGAATCAGCAAAATTAAGAAGCACTGTCAACATGACACCTTTCCAAAATGATAGTGTAAGAAGAGAGAAGAGTACGAGTAGGAAATACGTACGCACGCGCAGTGTAAATGACAAAGGATATAAACAAGTACGAGTGTTAGACCAACTGTTACCATTTTATTAGCTACAACAAAAAATAATTTTTTAAATAATACTCGTAAGATAGATGATGAGGAACAAGAAGGTGAAGGAAACTAAAAAGGGTTGTAGCAAGCAAAAGGGGAAATAGTACCTATATAGTATAGTTATGTGTGTGTTTTTAATTTTTTTGTTAGATCCTGGCTGTAGTTCCCTTTTATTTTTGTATTTTCTTTTAAATTTTTAAGTTGCATTTCTCGGCTTACTTTTATAAATATATAAAAAATATTTTTTATTAAAGGTTTTTAAAAAAAAAAGAGGAGCCTTCAGTGTTATTTATTATGAAATTTAATTTTTATTTTTTATGTAATTTTTATTTCAAACCTTAACCGTGCTTTTTTCCAATGCATTTCTTACTGGTATGGTGTTACTTAACGTTACCAACTAATACCTTTTTGAAATATTATTTTAGGTTTGTTATTAGGTAAGTTGATTAAATAAGCGAAGCATTTTTGCAAATTGTGGTTCAGAACTTCAGTGCACTAGTAAATGTCTGCGAATCTAGTGTGGGTGATATTATTTCCCATTGTCCCATATATTAATCGGTATAAGAAAAACTTGGTTTGGCAGAAATAATCTTTTCATAGTCCGAAATCCTTTCAAAATTACTCAAAATTATCAAAATGGTTTTATTTCTTAACAAACACTAAGGGTCTTAAAAAAAATTAACAAAGCTTTGCAAAGCAATGTTAAGTAAAGTTGTATTCTAAAAAAATTATTATATCAAATTTCTAAAGTAGGTCCCCACGTTTGTTAAGACTACTTTAAGTTGATATTTTCAAAATGTGTATTTTGTACCTCAAATATTTTTGTTAATATAGCAGATATTTATTCATGTTACATCTGAAAATGAAGCTAAAAGTGTTAGCTCCTAGCTTAGATTTACTATTTCTGTCATGTAATGGAAATCATCATCAAATTATCCAACTGAATTGAAATACATGGTAAAATCTATAAAAAATAATAATAAAATAAATACAATTGTACAAAAATGTTTTAGTGATGTATATACAATCAAAACAAATCGAAAAAAGCTGGATATTCAAAAAATAATTTCATTCGAATAAAAGAAATTGTGATAATTCTTCTTTGTTCCTCATATTTTTTTACGTATACTTCATAGAAATGTTTATCTGTTTTCCTACCATGTCAGAAGCTCATATTGTAAAATATTTTTTTGCATAAGGGGGCAAATGTTTATAAAGCATAAAAAGCAAACAAACTTAATTTTTCTTTCTGACAGAGGAGGGATGGACGGCAGACGGACTGAAACTGAGACAGACGGACTATAGGGCGAATAGCGTACTACAGTTAACAGGAATCGGTTGGTTTTTTACTGCGGAGCTCTTGCTTTAATAAATCTCTACTAAAACGATAATAAAGTCTTAATAATTTTTATAAATAAGGCTGTTTATATATATCGGGTGCTTAGCGCCCCATGACAAACTGTAGGAATCGGTTTGTTTTTAGTTTGGAACTCTTGCTTTAATAAATGTCTACTAAAACGATAATAAATATTTTATATACATCGTGTGCTTACCGCCCCATGACACACTCTAGTGCGAAAATAAATACTCTCGGCCTTATATATAAGCAAAAATTGGCATGAAGTTAGCAAAAGTGACGAAATTGAATTGGTAACGAAGTGGTAACGAGTACCTCCATAAAATTTGACATTTAAAATGTTCGCATTACCTAATCTTAATCCACCTCTAAGTCCTAGCATGATTTTTAATGTAAAGTTTCATGGCAAAACTATTTAAGATCATGTTCAATTTTGCTACTTATGCTAACTTCATGCAAATTTTTGCTTATACATAGGCCCGTCTATATCTATTCGGAGGCTTCATTCTACATTTTGCTGAAAGATTGTTCGAAATCGCATCGCTGCACAATGGGCTTAATTTTATACTAGTAGCTCTAAGAATAAACTGCATGTTCTCAGAAAATCTTGGCGGTATGGAAGGAAGAGACGGGTAACTTCAAAGTAATTACTATTTTTCCTATATCTTCAGAACTACAATAGTGAGGCACAGTAAATTTAATGTGAATAACTCTTAAGACAAACTGTGTGTTCCTCAAAGATCTTGGGTGTATAAGAGTGGTGGGACGCATGCCCCCCATATAAATTAATTGACATATTAATAAATTAATGAACATATTTTTTTTATATAAACCAGTGATCGGCGAATTAAGGGCGCCGCTCCCTTCAATATACTATTTTATTACGTATGTATACACACGCATTATTGTGAAGAAATTGTGTGTATGGCATACTGTTAAGAATCAGCGTTGTCAGAGGAAAATACCGTTTCGCAACAATACGAAAATACGATTTCCAAGTTTATCCGATAATACTTCGTTATAGCCATTGATTCGCAATAAATAATAGCCTTGATACAACGAAATTTGAAGAAATACGAAAAAAAAGTCATTATAAATATAGTTTTCCTTATTCAAATTCTAAGATGCTAAGTCGTAATTTATACTATGCAAGTCTTATTGCTAAGCTGATTAGTTTGTGGAAGAGAGACACGAGGGGAACATAAACGTTTCTTTTTCCCTTGTCACTCTCTCCTAGCAAACTAATCCGCTTAGCAATAAGAATTGCACAGTGTAAATTAGGACTAAGAATAGCTTATATTTCATGAGGTAAATAAGAAATAAAATTAATTCTTACTTCGTTGTATAGAGACTTTTGTACGAGTACTTCGTTGTATTGAGGCTTTTCAAATGCGCTTGTAAATACATTTAGACTACGCTATTTTTACAACGGGACTTTACCATTTAGGATTTATTCTGATTTCGTTATTTTGAGGCATTTGAAGGAATATTTCGCTATATATAGGCTTTTTTGCTCAGAAGTCGTTCGTTATAGCTATACTGTATTTCTGTATGGAAAACTTTTCAATAAAGAGATTTTCTCAAGAGACTCAATCAATAAAACGTATGTACGTGTGGAATTCTGCACAGAAAATAAATTACTCAAACGATGGTTGTTAAGTATAAATTATATTTATTGTATCTTATTTGTACGATAAAGCTTTTTCTTATAATCACACGTTTTCTCCGGAAAACCTTAATTTATTTAACCTCAATTTTTGTTTTCTTGGGTTAACGCCCATATTAATGAACAACATTGCCAGTGTTAACCAGCTACATACGTTTTAACGATGGTTTACTGTATGTGTGATGAAAATTTAAAAATTTTTATATTTTTAGAAAACTATTTTGGCAAACCAGAACGTTTGGTTTGTCAACGTGCGTTGCCATGCATGAAAAAACGTGACATGCAAGGACATTTTCAAGCATATGTATGTATCAGTGATCTGCATGACTATTAATCAAACGGCATAATTTTGCATTTTCTAAAATGAATATTGAGCTAGCACTCAACATTAAAATATTGAATGATTCATATCAATGAGACTGTTGTTAATAAATGCATGCCTTTGCTTGCAATCTCTATTCATTCATATAATTCACTAAAACAATAGATCAGTATGATTTTTTTGAATACTTCTTCAAACCCCTTCTGACAAATATAGTTTCATATAATATAAAATAAAATAGGCTAATTTTGTTTTATAAATTATTTTAATACGAGCAAAATTATTAATTAATACGCAATGTTTTATTAACTTAAGACTTCGTCTAGTCGACGTGCTTTTGTGAGTTATTTTATTACTATATAAAACAATCAAACAACAGTAAGAATTTTTTATTGATTTTTACTAACAGCACTTAAAAAAATTGAGTGAGTTAATGATAGCCAGTTGTTAGAGAGGTAACTCAGCAAGCAATATCATTTACATATTGATGTTAAAAAACAAAACAAAAGCATTGTAAAAGTGAGTGGACACCGACAGTGAATCAACTCATACAGTTCTCTGGTATGTATGTATATTTAAATTATTTTAATTTAATTTAATTTTTAGGATTTATTGTGGTTATTTTTATTTATTCTATTTTTACTCACCATTACATTGACGTAGCAACAACAAAATATGCTGTTCTTTATAAACAATCTTGAGTTTTCTTCTGACTATAAAGGCCGTGATACAATATCATACAAAGTCGTGCGATCTACGAAAAAATACAACCCTGGTATGATGAAGTTTATGAGTTTGCACACCAGGGTTGTATTTTTTGTAGATCGCATGACTTTGTATGATAGTGAGTCATGGCTAGGGATGAAACGATACCACTAAGGTATCGATACTTTTACTTGATACGGCGTCGGTTCAGAAGTATCGATACATACTCAGTATTGAATAAAAAGCATCGATACTTACTTGTATCGGTAAAGCTTTTCACATGATTTAAAGTAGTGAAAACAAAACTAAATACCAACCAAATCAAATGCTCTTAATTCGTAAAGAATTCTTAATGACTAGTCGACAAAATCTTCAGGTTTCGGAAGCGATTAATATAAGAATAAACTAATTGTTTGAATTTCTTTCAGACGAGTTTTGGTAGAATTTATTTATGAAAATACTCCAACAAATTAATTTTTCTAAAAAGGAAAAATTTTTAAGTTCAATTTTGTTAAAAACATACCATAAAAATCGCCGATAAATTCATTTATCGCCAGCAAAATCGACATGTCGCCAAATCAAAAACTTAGATGCCAAACAAAGTGGAAAAATCGCTACGTTTGGGCTGGATTGGAGCAGAAGATATAGTCGAGATGACATTTTAAATGTTTGTGCAAATTCGTTTTGTTTCCGCAATAACGCACGCTTTAAATAAAAATTTTGCAGCTCGCAATTTTATCGCCGTTTTTATAAAATATTTGAATTGGTTGGTCCCATTTTCACGAACTTACTCTAATATACATACATATATTCTAAATATAAATTTACATTTAACACGAACAAATAAAATTGTGTTAAACTGGTTAAACTGTGTTAAACTGGTTAAACATGTTCAACTTTTTTGTATTCAATAAGAAATGAGTATATTTGACCGATACGAGTACTTTTTACCGATACCTACTTGGTACTCGGTAGTAGAGTATCGATACCAAAAGTACTTGGTTTTTAAGAAAAAGTATCGAGTATTTACTTGTATTTACTCGCATCGTTCAATCCCTAGTCATGGCTTTAAAAAAATTAAGTTCACCTTTGGAGATTTAAAATTTAAAATTGGGGAAACGAGACGAAATTTCACTGGCAACAGCAGTTTGTGGTGAGAGTATAACGCACACAATCGTAAAATGTAGTTTAAAAAGGTTGCCGGCCAACCAACAAAATAGGCAAAAATCTATAATTTTTTTTAATTCACGCACCCTCCTAATGAATTGCCTGCCATTGAATGACTTCGGATACGAATTATCCAACAAATTATTTTTTAACACGCCTAAAAAAGTAAGAGTAAGCTAAAATCCCACACCTTATTTTCTTAATCATTATTATGTATAAATACAAACTCTATCACCCGTGACTCAACCGTGATCTATGCTGAGTCACGAGATTCCAAGAGAGTTTCATTAGTCCAGTCCAACCCTCCCTCAAAAAATTATAAGTTCTGAGTAATATATTTTTTTATTAATTCAACCAATTAGTATAAATTTTTCTTTAGTTTTATATTCTCTCGTCCTTGACAAATATGTCAAAATACTTATGCTGAACACTTCTATTTTTAGTTGCAATCAAAAAAGATTGGCAAAACACATTCGAAATGTGTAAAGTGTTTAGGTCTGTTCGTAAATGCATCACTGCAATTGGAAATTTAAATGTTCTAAACTGCTTCACTGAAGTAGATAACGCACATATAAATGTCAAATATGGTGTACAAACATAGTTGTATTGCATTTTAAATAAAATTTTGCACGTATGACGTGCAGAGCAGTGATGCACTTACGAACACACCCTTTAATTTTCCAATAATATGCAATATTTCTTGTAGTATGCTAATTTAAGAAGTCTTAATATATTTTTCTCATCGCATTGGAGTGCCCAGATTTTTTATGAAACGCATCGTGCTCTTCGTACATTTTCCGGTCGCATAGTCGCTCATTAGAACAATTAATTCAAGCAACGTTGGATAGTTTTCGTATAAATTTTTCTGTAGAGAAAAACCAGCATCCTCAGAACTGCCATAAATTGCTTACCGAAGAAGCTATAGCTGGTATAGTGCTTAGAACTATTTTTGAATTCCTTGGCAGCAACCGTGCTATTGATAAAAACTTTTGTGAATATGCTTTAAAGCAAGAATTGCGAAAATTTTTTGAATTGCCTTAATAAATTCATACTTATTTCATTAAGAATCTATATAAACTAATTTAAATGTTCTAAGCCCAAGTTGGTCTCATTATTTTCGTTCATTTCATTCAAATGATAAAAAAAACGCAAAAAAAAAATAAAACGACAGCAGGATAATTTAGATACTTATACTTGAGTACGTACGAATATTTGTTATTATACTAATATCTTTAAATTGAGTTGGTAGTGGTGTTAAGGAAATAACAAAGAAACTGGCAGAAAAAAACTGTTAGTAAGTAAGTATACTTTTCCACATTGACAAGGGGAAACCTAATTTTTGTAAGTCGAAGTAGTACCAGATGACGGCATGCGCGCGCCTACATTTTTAGGAAGATCCATTCAAAAAAAAAATAATAAATAAATAAAACACAAACAGAACCAAAAAAAAAAAAGAAATAAATAGCACACGATGACATACTCAAAAGCAACATATGTTATAATTCTACTGTTTTTGCTGCCAGGATCTGTTTTGGCTTGAGTCTTGTTTTGCTTGGCTGTCCTAGCTTGTGGTAGAATTTGCTGTAAGAAGTTTAATTTTTTCTACTTTCTTCTATGTACGAGTATGTTTGTAGGTGCCCAATAAAATGCACTATCTCAACTGTTATTCTTATCATTTTCTTAAGTTTCTTTATAATTTTATTAACCTTTAAGAATGTTCCATTAAAATAGCATCAATCACCTAAAAGTAGCACAAAATATACTTAAGTCTTTAGTAGTTGCTTGTCAAAAACATTTTAAATTGTAACGAG
This sequence comes from Tachina fera, assembly GCA_905220375.1. Classification (NCBI taxonomy): domain Eukaryota; kingdom Metazoa; phylum Arthropoda; class Insecta; order Diptera; family Tachinidae; genus Tachina; species Tachina fera. The sequence goes on from LR999963.1 coordinate 61,920,850, forward strand.
TATAATTTGACACAGTGCTTGTCCATGTTTGTGTTCATTATTATTCAATTATAAATTAAAAAAGCTTAGTACGATGTTCACACTTACATGCTTAACGCCTCATTCGTATTTAAGAGCTAAAACAAGACAAGTAATTAGTTAAAAAATACTCAGTTATTCACAAGAACATTTGTTGTTTGAAAATAATTAGCCAATAAAAAAGCATAATTGTTAGTAATTTTTTACAAATACAATAATATACTCACGAAACGTCAACCTTAAACATCTCAAATGTAATGTGAACGGTGGTGTTTAGTTTTTAAAACACTTGCCTTAAACATGTTTCAGACTATAAGTGTGAACATGGCATTATGGTGTTAAACGTGCAGTTAACTTTAAGTCAGTCTAATAAAAGTTAACTATAAGTTCATTATTTTTGTAGTCAACCACACGTTCTCCGACACGGTAGGTGCAACATGCTGTTCTGCTCTTAATCTTATTTATTTTGATTGATCGTGTTGTATACATGTAAATGCCGAAACATAGCCGACAAACTTCGTTTGTCGTTTCTGTTTTTTCGAACAAATAATTAACTGAAACAGTAAAAAATATTATGTGAAACTGGGGCAGATCACGGTATTCGTTATCGCACGAAAATACGAAATATTTCCATATAAACTCTATTGAAATATTTCGTAATTTCGTTCGATAACACTGCACAACAAAATAGAGGTTTTTTCATGATGTTTAAATAAAAATTGAGTTTCTAAGCCTACTATGCTTATTTTTCTTTTGTGATTTTCAAAATTATTATAATTTGTGAATTCTCAAATAGTTCTTGAAAGTCTGTGCATAAGATAAGAGGTTTGTGACTATTCAAAATGTGTGGTTGAAGTCTACTAATGATTTGTTACAGCAACAATGAAATGCATATAGACCAAGCTGAACCACCAGCAACAAAATTTCAAAATAAACAATATTTTATAAACAGATATATACGTATGAATAATTCGCTTTGCATTATTAACACGAAATTTTCTTACAAATGATTTAACACATCAAAAAGAACTACAAATTTTCCAAACCAACAGATGGCAAAGTGGTTTAATGTATCAAAACTGCAGTTATTTTTAATAGTTTCCTTTTTTAAGACAAGAAATAAAAGAAATTAATTGTATTTAGAAATAATTTTTTGCTGTACATATGTATAAAGGTTGAATAGTCGATAGCTTGGTAATTCAAACGAACGAGAAAAACGGAGATGCATAAATACTTTAAGAGCAATAAAATAAATAAAAATACCATTATATATATGTACACATGTATATATTATAAATAATAACACCGTGCAACATAAAAATTTTTTTTAAGAAAATCTTAATCGACTTCAAGCGCAAGCACTTGAGAATTAAAAATAATTAGAAGCACTTTAAATATACATAATTATGGAATTCACAATGAGTACCTTACAAAGTTTAATGTGGCAACATTGTGCCATCTTAAACTTTTCATTTGTGAGCAGGCAACGATATAAAACACAGTTAGGGAATTCACAATGAGTATATTAAAATTTTAATGTGGCAATATTGCGCCATCTTAATTTTTCATTGTGAACAATATTGCCACAATATTTTAAAGTTAGATATTATTCTTGTATAAATTTATCAAAATAACTTTTGTGTTGCAAAATGCCTAAAGACAGCGAAAAGTGCAAATATTTTTTCATCAATTGCAGCTGCACTGACAGTTTTAACTTGTTTAGTTTAACATTACCCTATTGCCATATTGCCATATTGAAAATGATACGCTTTTTATGCTTTTAAATTTGCCACATGGTAATAAATTTTATTTATTAAAATTGAGACGTTGCAATATTAAGACACATTTTAAAACACTATTGGAAGTCCCTAAATACTAATGCTTGCTTTATCACCTATTATTACAGATATGTTAAAAACCATTAAATCTCTATAAAAACTATAATTAAATCTAATTATGTTTTAATTCTATTTTAACTAAATTTTGGTTCAAACTGTAAAATTCATTATCAATACAAAAATTTATCTGCTACAGTTGAACAAATTTAAAGTAACATTGCGCTTTTATTAAATCAATTTTGCCGTAGTGCAATTTCTTTAACCCACGTTTTAGTTTATTAACTTTTGGGAATAATCAAGGGAATTATTGTTTTTATTACTGAAGATATTCTAAGTGAAATTAGTTTTAATTTTAAATTCTTATCGCCAACTTATTTTTGGAGTTTTTCTCTAAATTTTTCTTTAAATTAAAAAAAGTCCTAGATGATTTTTTCTTACCTGTGCTGCGAGGTATTGAAATCTTTTAATTAAAATTAGTTCTACGCGTTAAGTGCTTATGGGCAAGACTGCGCCCACTTTTAAGCACAAGATTTTGGCATTTCAATAGCCCAAATTGTTTGCAAAGTTTCGTGAGAATCGGATATGTAGAGCTGGCGAGCAAACCTAGACATGTCCTCAGTACATGATTTTTTTTTTAATTTTTTTCGGGCTGTCCAAGTACACATCTATGACGTCACGAAATATTTTCTTTCAAAATCAGTTCAATCATACCTTCAAAAAGAAAAAGAAAACTAACTTTTCCTTGCTAATCTCTATCTAATTAGTCCAGTTATTTGCATCTCCTGTAAAAAGCAGTTAACGGGACTAGTCTGGTTTTGTTCGCCAGCTCTACGTATATAATTAGATACCAAACTTTAATGGGCGTGGCCCATACGAGTTATTTCAATGCAAGATCGCGTCACTTTCGGAGCTCAAGATGTGCACTTAATTTTATAAGAATCATCGATTAGGCAGAAGCACTTGAAATACAATTTTCAGTTTTATTGGGCGTGGTTTTGCCAATTAAGCTCCAGATTGTGCGATTACGGTTGTGCAAGTTCGTTTAAATAATTGTATGACTAAATTTACACGATGAAATTGTTTAAGTTCTCTTTTAAAGTATACACGTTATGCGTGTAAACGTAGTATATTGCTACGTTTATTCGCACGACTTATTTGCAAATAAAACTGTAAACTCTTGCCATATAATTGTTTTATTGTAACTTACTAATTCAAGAAATCTATTAACGATTAATGCACTATTTGCAAATAAAATGCTTGAGTTTGCCATACTAACAAATTTTTGCTAATAAAAAACACAATAAATTGATAAATATTGCACAAAAAAACATTGATAGAAGAAAATAATGACAATAAAAGCAAATGATTATTTGTTAGTTTATACATTTAATATAATTTTTTTTTGTAATACATGTATTTATTTATTGTATATTCAAATATGAACTATCAATAAGTATTCAAATCTAAAACATAATTATTAGGCCCGACCACTGTCGGACATAAACTTGTTAATAGTTATTAATAATACATACTTAAGTAGTGATAGTCAAAAAAGGAGGAAAAAGTATTTTCAAGTAGTCCCATCTGGAGTGTTGAGTATAAGAGCCCGTGTGTCCCTCTTTTTTAGGCGTATGTGTCCAGTAAAGTTCAGAATATTACGAGCAAGCGGATTAGGATGTGATTCGAGTTTTGTTGAATATTTGCCTGCGTATTTTGCAATTTCTTTAATCACTAGTGGAATATTTAAATCATGATGTGTATTAGAATTTTTGATGTACCATGGAGCCGATGTTATTAACCGTAAAATTTTGTTTTGCCTTCGTTGGATTCTCTCGACATTGGATAACTGAATTCCGTAGCACCATATTGGCTGCAAAAGCGACTTGTATAGTAAAAGTTTGCAGTCTAGGCTTAGTCTTGAATTTCTGCCCATCAACCAATATATTTGAGTTTCATCTGAGTTAACTTAGAGTCAATATGATGTTTCCATGTCAGCCTTCGATCAAGGTGTATACCAAGGTATTTCTCGTGGGAATGTTGAGGAATATTTTGATTATTGATTCGAATAGGGGAGCAAGTATCTCTTCTTAGGGTAAACGTTATATAGACACACTTTTGTTCATTGGCTTTAATTCTCCATAAGTTCAACCATATTTCCAGCTGGGTAATATGTTCCTGAAGATTGCGGGATGCCTCAAAAGGGTTTTCGTGCACACTCATACAGGCTGTATCATCGGCAAATGTAGAGGTGTGGATATTATTGCACACAGGCATATTCCAAGTATATATTAAAAACAAGACGGGACCCAGAATGCTACACTGTGGCACAGCAGAGCATATAGATTCGGAAACACGAGTGAAATCTCCTTCTACAACAGTGAACTTCCTATCAATAATATGACTTTCCAAAAGCTTTTGAATGTTTATTGGCAGATATGTCTTCAATTTTAAAACTAGGCCTTCGTGCCATAATTTATCAAACGCCTGAGAAACATCAATAAAGAGAGCAGAGCAATACTTCTTTTCTTCAAATGTTCTTCATACAACTTGGACCAGTCTATGCGTTTGTTCAAGGGTGCTATGCTGACTTCTAAAGCCAATTTGATGGTCCGGGATGCACTCATTATCAGCTAAAATTTTGGACAATTTAGTCATGAGCAGCTTTTCGAAAAGCTTTGAGATTGTAGATAGTAAGCTTATAGGCCTATATGACTCAGTCTTAGTAAGATCTTTGCCCGGCTTTGGAATCATTTTTATCTTGGCAATTTTCCACTTATGAGGAAAATACTGTATTCTTAAAATAGCATTAAAAATAAATAGAAGTATTCTTACTGCAATATGAGGCAAGTTCATCAGCATTTTGTTACTAATGCCATCAATACCTGGTGATTTCTTCGAGTTGAGTTCAGCAATTACCTTTTGTGCTTCACGCATTTTAAACTTTAAGGGGCAAGGGGGTAGAGAAACTACACTTGGTAAATCAGCAGCACCCGTACATGAATTGGGAGAGAATACAGATTTTAAATGCTCAGCAAATAAGTTACCTTTCTCAATATCGCTTCTTGCCCAGCCTCCGGTCGAAGTGCGCAGTGGTGATTTAAGATCAACTGGTCTTTTAAGATTTGTATTAGTGCGCCATAAAGAGTAATTAGATGCTGACGTGACATCGAGACCTTCTAAATATTTTTCCAGTAATGCAGTTTTTTCCGACGATAGCATCTTTTTGAATCGTTTAGTACATCGTTTAAGTCTGATTTTATTCAGGGGTGATCTGTTTTGTTGCCATTCTCTTCTAGCTCTCCTTTTGTCACATACCAGGCGTTCAATTTCCGTAGAATAAATTCTATTACATCCAGTCTGCGGATGGGGGCTAGTGGCATGTTCAGCAGCCTGTTTAATATTTTCGTTAATTTTGGCAATGTTGAATTCGATTTCATCAGCTGATCTTAGCTGAATGTTTTCACTGCAGTGACTTCTAAGATATTTTTTGAATCCTAGCCAGTTGACCCCATTAATCATTTTCACATATCAATTATTTAAATCACTCCTTAGTGGGTTGAAAATTGTTAAAATGTTTCTAGTTTGGAAAAAGTTTGATTTCGTTGTACAGTGTAATTACACTTAAACTCGTGGATACAACAAACATTATATATAAGAGCATTTTTGGCCACTAAAAACTATTAACATTGTTGTTGTTAGTGCGCTAACTTAGTACGAGTATCTTGAAGCAGGCAGCCAAAATTTATACTACGACTCATTTTAAGATCGACCGAACATAACAAAAGAAAAAAATATACGAGATCACTCACATTGACCATCTGTGGTCTCTTGTCATTTGCTGGCTTCAAAAGAAAAAAAAGGAAAAACCTTTAAAAGTTCTTTTCAGCACATTCATTCATAGAGAAATTGTTTGTTTCTCTCTTTCATTCCTTCTGCTTGCACTAGGTCAATAAGCAAAATTGCACTAATAAGTGAGACTGACGCGTGCCTTGGCTAAAAATAGAATTATGTTTAGGAAAATATAAATTAGTTTCTGGTTTCAACGTAAACTTAGTTTAAATTTGATGTGAAAAATATCACAAATATGATAAAAATTAAATAAAACCTAAATAAGCAAATAAGAAAATGACAAAAGTGCCTACAGCTGTTTGTTCTATAGAATATTGATTTATTTATATGTTAATATCTGCCATACTAAATCAAAATATTCACTTGTCATTTCGCATCATCATTCAATAATTTTTTTTTTCATGCATATAAATAATTTTGCTGCCATATATCAGCTGCAAGCAAAGTCCTTTTTTCATATGCTAAGCCTGAATACATATTTTATTGAACCAAATACAAATTTCAATATCAAGTATTTAATGTCCGTATATCCCTTAGTTTCAACTATTGTTAAAAATTCAAATTGTTTTTGAGTGATGTTGTATTTTCTTCTTTGGTTACATCCTTTTCTTGCTGACATCCTTTTCGTAGCATATTTTAGTCTTGCATGCAAAGGTTTAGTCGCGTGTCACTCAAGTATGGTTTAAAAAAAAGAGAAACATTTTGAATTTCTTTAACATACTGTTTATAACTTCTGGATTATAAGACTCACAAAAATACAAGTGTCATTATCTTTTATTGGTATAATCAATTCATGCTTACCAATAAATGTTAATTTTTTGACATTTTTATGTTTAACCTGTGTGGTCAAGAAACTTTTTTGGAAAATTTATGCGTACATATGCATTTGGCTAAGATATTAAAGGATGAAAGAAAGCATAAGTTCTTTTTCCGTAGTGTGCTATTTTTACAATATCTTATAGATCCTTGAAAGGTCACACTTATTCCGAAAATCATTTTTCATATTCTCGTTGAAATTTTTGTTTGGGATTTTGAATAGAAATAATTGTATGACTCGAAACAAAAAATATGATGCCAAATAATTGATGAATTCCACTGGAAAATTTTTGAAGTCATCGCATGCAAACTCCTTCTGGTGTGGAATCTCTCGAAGTACCTACAAAAACTAACAAAAACCCCTTTTTGGATTATTGTAATGTATTATGTACAAGAAAATATATATGTAAATATAAAATATATACATATGTATATATATATCCATAATTTTTGTGCAAAATCAACAAATTAACCTGAAATAAGTGACATTACAACCTTCCTTATGGTTTCCAATATGTCACGTGCGACTATGATTGAAATATAATACAAAAAATTATTTAAATAATTTTTGTGTAAAATCAACAAACACAACATTCTTAAATTAGTCCTATTAATATATTCTCTCAGGTATCCAAAATGTCACGTGCGATTGTATTTAAAATTTAAAACAAGAAAATACATAAATAATGTTTGTGTTAAATCCATAAATTAATCTAAAATAAGTCATATAAAAATATTCCTTCAACTTTCCAACATGTCACGTGCGACTGTATTTAAAATTGAATACAAAAAATTATATAAATAATTTTTGTGTAAAATCAACAAACTAATATAAAATTTTTCCCATTAAAATATTCCTTCATGTTTCCAACAAGTCACGTGAGACTGTTATTAAAATGTAATACAAAAAAATATATATGTAATGCAGTTTATTTTCCCAGTCGAGATATGACTCAGTCCACCAGGGTTCTTACCAAAGGTCTACTTCCTTTGAAATAAAATTAACTTATTATATTTTTGAAATCGAGATTTTTGCATTTTTCGGTTCACTAGATAGATGTTCCTCCATCGAAATATACAAAAAAATCGAATCCAAAAAAATAATAATTAGTTAGGGCCTTTCTATATTAAGGTAACGATATGTATCTTCTAGGTATTGAAGATACATATATAGAACATTTAACGAAATCTTTGTATTGCTTATAATAAACTTAAACAACAACCCGAATTTTTTGGTATTGTAATAATAACATACAATAAACTCATACGCAACATTTAAAAGATTATTTTCTTAAAAAATTATACTTTTAAAATTTTATTTAGCTACTTTCCAAAATATTGCTAATTTTTTCTTCTCTCAATAAAAAGTCAAACATAATAGGGTAAACCCTATTGCATATACAAAAATTAATAAATTCGATGATAAGTATTGCTTACCGATAGATTAAGAACATAATAAAAAGATAAGATCAACGAAATATTATCTTGCAAATCGAATAATGTTCTTTAAACAATATTTAAAGAATTATTATTTAGCTAAAAAAAAATCAATGTACTCGTACATAGTTTGTAAAAAGTTTTAACACCAAATAGTTGGGACATGAAAATGGCTAAGGGTACCAAAAGGAAGCTTGCACTATGGGCTGTAGCAATAATTGTGGTAATTATTTTATAAAAAAAAATATAAAAAAAAAAATTGGAGTACTTATCAAAAGAAGTATTTGAAATAACAATAATATTTTGCAGCTACTGCAGCCATGCCGAGCCAACAGAGAAATTTCTGGGCTACTGGATGATACAAAAGACCTTACCTATGCTGAAATTGAGTTATTAAGACCTTTGTTTGAGGAATTGCAACTACAGTACGACTTCATTGCCACGAAAATATCTGAAAAGAGTCTTACCAGCGACAAACAATATCAACAACAATTTGACCTCACCTTACAAGAATTTGAACAACAGCTAAACAATATGTTTCCCCAAGAAGCAACTTTGACATATAATATTAGTTTGCCAACTGTTGAAGAGATTATGGGGAATCCCGATTTCAGCCTAATGACTAAAGAACAACAAATGGAATTTTTGGATCTACAAGAAATACTTCAAGATACTTTAGATGAAGCACAAAGTAATATAAATGACTTAGTAGCCAAGGCTCTAAGCTTGGAAACAAATTTACTTAAGATCACTAAACCGAAAGTTGCTGTTTTGTTATTTAAGGCCCTTAAAATTGTTTATAGCGCTGCAGGCAAGGTAGGCCGCGCTGCATACTGTACTTACTCTCATATACCTCAACTAAACACATCTCTCCATTATGTTTATGAAGGAGTGGATTGCTATTTGTTCACCACTTCTTTAATGGTTACAATCCAAAATGAAACATATCAGACTGTAAAAACGGTGCAGAAAAATGTTCTCGAACTGGCTGCCATTTATAAAAAAGTAACCCAACAAAATTCTCTCATGGGCAAAATCGTCACAGTGATTTTAAATGTCACAAGGATTGTCAAAAATATTTTGGACACCATTAGCACAGCCAAACATGTCTTGGATAGTGTGGAGCATCAATTGCCTTTGGCTACGCAGGAAGTGGTCAGTTGTAGCATAAATTTTACCACTAAAATTCCCTTTATAACTGAGTCCGTCTCTAATGTAACTGACTGCATATTGTTTGTTGATGATACAAATAATGATTATGATTTTATGGCGAGTGAAGAAGAATATTACAGCGAAGCTCATAATATCCTAACAGATATTAAGCGTTAAAGGGAGAGAGTCCTGGTTAAAGCAAATTAATTATCTAATTCAGTAAGAAAATTTAGTACGTTTTAAGTTTAAAATTAATTAATTAGTACGTTTTTGTTTGAAAATATTTTTGGAGTGTTTGGTTTTGAATTCTTCAAAATTTCTACATTATTCCCATGTTTTTAAATCATACAAATTAAATTAAAGGGTTATACGATGATTGGAAAAAATATGTGTTGGATACGAACCTTTTGGCATAGACAATAAATAATAATAATAAATAATAATTGTTTTAATAAATTACAGTTGCGATTTTTTTTCATCCATAAACTATAGTAGAAAAACATTTAGAAACACGCTTTTAATTTTAAGTTGTTTCTAAAATGAATTAACTTTATTTTACGATTTTACGAGTATGGCTATTTCCCATTATATTGAACTTTCATTTAAACAAATGAGAAGTTCAACTAACATCAAAGTTTAAGCAAGGCTAAGAACAAGAAAAATACTTGTGTGGCAATACTTTATTCTTGTGGAAGCAAGGAATAGTTGTTGTTGTTTTTAACAATTAAATTCATTACATACACAGAAAAAATTAATCCCAAAAAAATTTCAAACAAAAGTTTGTTTGAAATAAAATTTTGATTCAGTAAATATTTTTCACTATTCCAGTAAATACTTTTATCCAATTTTGTTTTAAGCAAAACAAAAAACAATATGGAGTGAAAAATTCTAGTTGATACAATTAATATAAAGGAATACTTTACGCAAAGAAAAGATATGGTTGTAGAATGGTTGAGAAAGCAATATTATGTTCTCAGAAACAAATCTGTGGTCGTTGAAAACAAGTTATTGTTATTTTAAACATTAATTTTGTTATGGTAAGCAAAGTAATGTTTGAATTTAATAATTACATTATTATATTCATAAAAAAGTGTGATATGATTAGAGTTTAAAAGTTTGTTTAGTTGGTTTAGAGTTGTTAAAAATTTATGACTGCAACATAATTATTGTTATTTTAAAAATATAATATTATGTAAATAACAATATAATGCTATCCAAGACCATACTATTTTAAGTTTTTTAAAAAAATCTTTTTCAGAAACATCTTCTGTCAGTTCAGTGTTTCGTTTGTAAGCTATCGGTATTGCACGCGTTGTTTTAAATAAATAAATAAAGTACAAACAAACAAAAGAGTAGATAAATAAAAACATATACATACGCACAAACGTTTATCTCTTTATACACACGTGTTTGTATTTCGAGTATACACACATATGTAAGTATACATTTCTATACATATACATTTAATTTCAACAATATTAATTTATTTTTATTTCGGATTTAACGCACAGCTGTTTTGAACAAGAGATCCACCAATAAATATATGATTGAAAAACAAAATATTGTTATCATATTAAATAATACTGTTGTCGTACTTAACAATATTATTATTATATAAGAACATGGTATAGTGAGTCTCAATTATATTTTAGTCACATCTAACAATAGTGTTGTCATATTTACAATAACAAGATTAGGTGTAACAAAGCTCATTGTTTTGTTGATAATGTTATTATTAATTCAGATAATAATATTATTAAAAGTTTACTTTCCTATTGGCAATAATATGATTTAACTACAACCATATAATTCAATCATAGTATGCTTCTGTTTGATTATGGTTACCTCAACCATATTTTTTCTTCGCGTGTTGTAACAAAATTGTTAAGAGAACATTTCTGTTCCAATATAGAAATTGCATACTGTACACAACAGTTATTTATTTTATTTACTTTTAATTTTCACTAAAAAATTTTGTTGAATCAGACAATCTGTTGATTGAAAAAAATACTGATCTGTTTTCCAATTCCAATTATTACAAAATTTTGCATTTGAATTTACAAATTTCTTTGTAGGACCTAAATTGAAAAAATTAGTATTTGATTCAGAGAATTTTGTTTTTGAAATGGAAAATTAGTTACAACTACAATTCGAGCTGACAAAAAAGTCAGCCAATGCACATTGGGTAATTTGACCCAGTTTTTTGGCCAAAATTAGTTTCAACCAATGTTTTGGACCAATATGGCTGGAATATACTAATTTTTCATGAGCACGTTTCGAAAACGAACTAATAAAGTTTCTATTGGAGTAGGGTTTCGAAATACAGTAATCTATAAGTCTATGTTATTCACTATACCTAAAATACTTGTATGCAGGCAAAGTCGGTGGTTCCATGCACGTAGATCTAGCTTTCTAGCCGTTAAGTCCACCGACAGACTCCCTTAGCATTTATTCCCCATGTAGTTCCATTTTCATTCCTACAGACGTACATTGCCGTTGTGGCTTTCACTACTCTTGTCTGAAGATTTTCTTTCCAGAAAAGCTTACTATCGAGGACAACACCCAGATATTTGGCTTTATCCGACAGGGTGAGGGTAATGCCATTTAGCTTTGGCTGCTTGAAGTTGGGAATTTTGTATATCATGGAAGAGAGTACTAGTTACGTTTTTCCGGGTTGACACTGAGGCCACTCCGTGAGCGCGAAGCACTAACCTCTTTTAGTGCATTTCTTAGTCTCTGTGATAAAGTATCCAGGTGGAACCCTGATATTGCATTAACATGATGCACAAAAACAGTTGAGTTGCCCAACACAGTGTTGTTAAAAAATCAACCTTTACCTATCAAAATAATAAGAAGGATAAGCAGCGGCATTGGCTGAAGTAGTTAGCACGTTTTCTACAAAACCGAAGGTCCTGGGTTCGAGTCCGCTATCCACCAGTAATTTAAAAAAATAACAACCCCACGCATTTATTTGATGTGTACTAGTGTCCCTTTGTATCAGTAGTTGTAGGAAAGTTCAAGTGATGAAGACATAGTCTTCATGGACATCAGCAGATCAGAGCGCCCTCCTTCGTTGTGTAGCAGAATCATCGACGAAGTAAAATAATCAATAAAGTAGCTAATAAACACAGATTCAAAAAATTTAATACGCCTCATTGACACCAGAGGCTCTGCAACAGTGCATTATTAAAAACGTGCAAAAAAGGAGAGTTGTAAAAGAATGAAGCTTTCCTCTATCTCTTTCTTCACCTTCTTTCTTCTCGTCTCTTTCCTTCTCTTTCACTATCCCTTTTCTAAAGAAGGTAACACCTAGTAAAAAATGAAGAATAAACAGAACTCATTACATTGTAGTCCATTACCAAAATTCCTAAAGTTTTTACTGGAATCATCATACTCTTTTTTCTCGTTCAACATGAAACTTGGAGTTCGCTATTATGGAACGAATTAATAAATAATAAAATATTATTGTAATAAAGACAATGAAAACATTTCATTTATTTATTGTTCTTACAAAATATTGATAAAAACACATCTAAAAAGTATCGAAACAATATATGTATATATATAGTATGTAAATCGTTTGTGTGTTTGGTATATGGACTAGAAGAGAAATAAATTAAATAAATACCAGTATGTATGTATGTATGTAATAAATAAATTTAAATAGCTTAAACTAAATATACGTAAACTATACGTAACTTTCTTTGGGACGTTTGACATATTGATCACTTTGGGATTTATTTAGACGTTCGTTATTGAAATATCTTAAGTCACGGGCAGCATCATTGCGATTTCTTTGCAAGGCATGAGGTGAAGATTGTGACTTCATGACAACACTGTCGCTAGCAGGAGAGGTTGTTGACTTATTGCCATTTGCAGTGATTTGGGGGGGAACGATGATGTCAGTGAATAAACTTTGACGGCATAGAGCCGACAAGACACTGCCACTAGCGGTGGTATGGGAATTCGTTAAAGCTTTAGGAACGTTCGTATCTTTGGCTTTCTTACCCTTCACTCTACGCAATTTGGAGGCCAAGCTAGCGAAGCCTAGCTTGCTGGAAATTTTGCCAGATCTGGTTACTTGTCGCGGTATGGAATCATAAATTCCTCCAAAATCTTGATCCGTTCCTGTATCGGATTGTGTGGGAGGCGATTCAGCTCTAATTGTGTCTGCGCTCATACTTTTTTGCAGCTCATTGTCCTCCGACTCAGCAAGTTCGCAGTGCACGGAACTATCATCAGCTGTGTGAGAACTTAAACTCAAATCGCTTTTCCTTTTTTTGCCCCAACTTTCTTCACGGCGAATACTTTCTCTCAATTTGACGACTGCTAGGTGGCTGGGTTTTTCGCGCAGGAATTCTTCTTTTGCTCTTTGTATGCGCAAAGCTCTTTCGTTTAAGGGCGTCATTGGTCTGCTGTCTTGTTCGAATACTGGAGTAGTGGGTTCAGAGTTGTTGGGCGTAGGGAAGTCAAATTTTATAATCTGACTGGTGGGTGTTAGAGACTTGCGTTCCCATTTCCTGGCTATGTGCGGTACTGTATTATCTTGTTTGTCAGGCGACATAGATTTTGTTAAGTCTGAGGAGCCCGAATATATTTTTGAAATTTTATTTTCAATTTTTCTAATGGTAGCTCCCTTGACATGCATGGAATTGGGGCTTGCATTTCTATCATTGTTTTTTCTATACAAATGATCTTTTTTACTCTTGGGATACTGAAGCATATTTTGAAATTTGGTAATATTATCAAATTTTAAAGGATTTTCTCGGAAACGTTGCAACAAGCGAAAACTGTCCGTAGACAAAGGTGTACGAAAGCCACGACTAGGGTTATTGTTGCACTTGTTGGCCTCCTCAGATTGTTTAAGACTTTGAGCACTACGAGTTTTACGCAAGTCCTCAGAGTTATTATCGGAACGCACATCATCTAGGCTTATAGATTTATGTACTAAGAGTACACGTGGCTTTAGCTTCAGTTCTAAATCTTGCAAAATGCCTTCTCTTTGCTTGTCGTTAGCACTGTTACACTTTTTTTCACATGGCCTCTCCGAACCTTCGATAGTTTCGTTGTTAATTACGGTTTGATTAATTGATCTCATATTTGGCTCCGTGGAAGAATGTACGATTTCTTGCTCTATAACAGCTACACCATTTGCAGCCAAAGGTTCCTGCACTGCAGTAAATACTTTTCTTTTAGTTTTCACGAAAACATTAGGCAAAGAAGTTGAAGTAACCAAGGGTAACTTGTTAAAGGTTCTATTACCCTGTCCACCGCTTTCTATGGCTTTTGTAGCCGCATCACACATTTGTCTAATGGCATAACCGGGTTTGACCTTTAAAACATAAACCATATCCTCTGCTATGGTAGCCGAGCTGGGATCTTCGTCGAAAGATCTCTGCTTGAGACGATAACTCTTGCGCTTCAAACGTCTGGGCGTTTCCAAAATACCAGGATTCTCCTCATCACTGCTGTCACTTTCAGTTTTACTGTTTTGTCTAGAGCCTATTTTGCGCAAACGTACTTTTTTCTTGACTACTCCGCCACTCCCGCTATTTGTATTAACTCCACTAGCAATACCCATGCCATTACTGTTGCTATACGGCTTTGGTTGAATTTCACTCTCTACCATTGAGGTGCTCATCTCGTCAGTAGCTTCTAAAGTTGAAAAAAGTGTATCAAAGTGAGTGTTGACTGTTGGCGTTATGATCGGGCTCGCCTGGTGATTGTACACCTCATCGGTTATTATATTTATATCGGGAACAATATCCTTGGAAAAACGTGGGGAGCCACCTTCTGCAAAAGAATAAAAAATAAAATTAATAAAAACAAAAATTTTCTCAAAAAAGTATTTTTAACCCCCAACTAAAAAAAGGTGTGCTATAAGTTTGTAGTGTGTGTCCGTGTCCATGTACAGACCAAACGGCTAGACCGATTTTGGTTTAGTTTTATCTGTTTGAAAGGTGACTTGATCGAGAGGATTTTCAGGTATGTTTTAAGAAAATCGGTTTAAAAGATATCACATCTTTTCTAGGTATATTTGGCTGTTTTTAAAATTTTAATTATTGTTATTTAATTTATATAATTTTAAAGTGAAAAGAATTTTATTGCTCGATCTTTTAGCAACTTTTACCTACTACCTTTTATATTCCTCTCTCACTCTTTTGCACTAAAAAATAAAAAGTTGCTGCAACAAAATTGCAAGTCTTCACGAGGACTTACATGATTTCTATTAAAATCAAAAGTAAAATATTGGCGGACAGAAAAAAAACAGTAACAAATCCCAGCTTTTGAAAAAGATACAGGCAAAAGCTCAGCAATTATGGAGCTTTGATTTAAATTTATAATATTTTGAAGTCAAATTGTTTTGGAAAATGATTTGAAAATACGTGGGCGGTGCAAAAATTAGTGTCGACGTAACAGAGAAAACACAGAAAATTTGGGATAATTGTTCTTTATTTCTCAACATAATCTACTTTTAGCTCGATACACTTTTCCCAGTCATATTCAATAGTTTCGATAGCTTGTTTATAGTAAGAACTGTCTAACTCCTTAAGATAGCCATGCACTGCAGACTCTACCTCACAACCTCTACCTCATTGTTGGAAAATCTCTTACTACTGATCCATTATTTTTTTATGTATATCCTTCTCATTTATGCTAGGAACACAACTGGGATGAACGTCAAATTTTCCGGTGCGAACTTTCATCATAAAAAATAAAACACATTTAAGCATCTGAA
The DNA here is from genome assembly GCA_905220375.1 of Tachina fera. Taxonomy (NCBI): domain Eukaryota; kingdom Metazoa; phylum Arthropoda; class Insecta; order Diptera; family Tachinidae; genus Tachina; species Tachina fera. The sequence goes on from LR999963.1 coordinate 61,936,699, forward strand.
AATGAACACAACACCACCGTAGAACCAAATTTATCGTGCGTGATGAACTCTGAGATAGATCTCTATTTTGTACGCCGACGAACGTCGAAAAAACTAATTTCTTTCTCTCTCTTTGCACACATAATAACAATTATAAGATCTGAATTCGCTGAGTAAATTCGTCGTTATTGTGCTTCACACCAGCGGTGCCAACTCTACCACTTTTGTGATAGATCTACCTTTTTTGGGTATCCCACTCAACTCTACGACTTTTCCAGACAAATCTACCACTTTTTTTAGTTTCTTAATAATAGCATTAATTATAGTTACCCGAGTTTTTTATCTAATCTAAGCTAGAAAATCAACTTAAATATATTTTGGCTACATGCATTGCCAAGACTGTGTTGATTTCACTATTTAAAACCTGCTACAAGCCCAAATATTTTCTTTAATGGGCCAATTTCTGAGAAAATTGCATACATAGTTCGTATGTCTACGGGACGAAATTCGTTGTTCGTTCCAGTTGTGTTCCTAGCGTTATTGTGAAGGGTATACAAATAGATTTATTGACGTTCATTTTAATCAGTGCAGGCCAACTAATATTTGTTTCAATTTTTGTTTCTTGGGAATTGTTAAAATTAATTTTAATATTTGTTAACGCACTAATAATCCCAAATTATTGTTTTAATTATTCAGAGTGTTATCACACAAGTATTTTTCTTATCCTTGTTCTTGCTTAAACTTTTTTATTAGTTTAACTTCTCATTAGTTTAAATTATGCAGAAAAAAAATAACGTGTGCCATAACCGGGTTTTCTATAGATATTTTCTTTCAATGTACAATGTGCTTCAACACACCTTATTGTTTTTTTTTTTTTTGCATATCTCTAGATGTTCTAAGGAATTTTCGGTTAAATGTTGCCTGATTATCTGCATTAGCAACAGTGCAATGCGCAGCTAAGCCATCAATGACCAATTTCAATGTATTTAAAATCAAAAAAAAAAATATTTTACTGAATAAGTAAAACTATAATTTGTAATTATTAGTGCAAATACTAAACTAATTTTTTTTATTTTAACATATACAATCTAAACAAAGCTCGGAATATTTGCCAAACTTAGAAACTGTATATTTGAAATTCCAACTAATTCTTCCTTGACGTTATGAGTTTCAAACAAATTCGATCGGTGCTTTTATTACATATAAACATATTTACTATCCTATTCTGTGTAGGAACCTCTTTTCAATTTATTATTTTTACAGCTTACGTATGTTTTGCTTGAGAATTTCTAAGGTTTCGTGCAATCCTTGAATTTCCTCATTATACTCCAGATTTCTCTCCTCCATGATCTCCTGGCAGCAGGCCTCATCTAAAGGACTTTTCTCACACTTTCAAAATAAAAGGTATAAATAATATAAATATGTGAACTGCATATCTATGTATAAATTACATATATATATATATATATGTATAAATTACATTATACATATATATATATATATATATATATATATATATATATATATATATATGTAAAATTTTTTTAAACCCTTACCAAACTTCGCAAACGGCTCAGTTCATTGTGTACATCTGATATGGCGTTTAGAACGGTGGGTTTCATTAGATTATCAGCATAATATGAATAACTGCTACGTATTAGGGCCAAGAGTCCATTACATAAATGCAACGTTTCGTTTTCAGCAATATCTGATGATTTTTGTTTTAATAACTTTAATAATTCCTCTGAATTTTTCAAAACATTTAACAAAGGTGCCACATTCGTATGAGATTCAAAACTTTGTATTTTCCTTGAATTGCTAAAAAAGAATTATAGAGAATTTTTATAAATCTTGCAGGTGAAACGAAATTTATTTTCATTGTCATACCAAAAATCTTTACATGTTTTCTCCTCGTACTTATAAATGGGCGTTTGTTTTTTATCCAAGGCGGGTATTAATTTCAAAGGTGATGCCGTCTCGACAATATCATCCTCAACTTCCACCATAACCGCCTCTGGCTCTTCATATTTCTTGTAGTCACTATCCAAAGCTAAAGCGTCTGTGCTACTTACCCCACCCTCCATGTCTTTCAAGTCGTTGACATCATTCAACGAGAGACTGGAGGCTTGATGTGAAATAACCGGTAAAGCAATACTAGGAGCTATACTGTCCAATGACAGAGAACGACTGAGCGTGGGAGAGTTTTCATCTAATGTAAGAAACAATAAGCAAAAGTTATTTTATATCATACGAATATCACAAATACTCGATAACTCACGATTATGTGGTTCTTTGGAAATGCGTTTAACATCGATTGGACAGTAGCCGGGGTGTAGTAAAGCAAAAGTTGATGATTCCGGTCCTATACCTCTGGCCTTTTCCCATTCATAGAGTTTACGAGTAAATTTACGAGAGATGCCTTCAAATTTCATAACTCCTGCTGAAGTCTTCACTTCAATTTCTTTCGCTGGATGTTCACCAACAATCGCTTTTAGTTTCGCTAATCTGTATTTGATTTTAAATTACAAGAATTAGTCATTCATTTCATTTCAAAGATTTTAACATGGCTCTAGAATTCTACCTTTCGGATTTTTCTTTATCATGAGGCTTATGTTTATCCATGCGCTTGTCAATACCACGATCATCATCGGATTCTCCTTTCTTACCCGATCCGCCATGTTTATATGTACGTTTTAAGGAATCTGTACAACTTGTTGAAGATCCACCACGCTTTATTTTATTCCATTGTTCTAAAATTAAAATTCTGCATAAGATTTCCTCAAAAAATAAGAGAACAAGTGTCACATTTGTAATTTTGATACACATATTCTTTACGACACGTAGCATGGTTATTTAAAAAAAAAATTCTGAATTGGCTAATGTTTTGGGCAATGGAAATCAACTCATGGGCCGATTACCCTGTGCAGGAATCGAAAACTTTTTTGTAACAAGCAGTGCACCCGGCGGTAAACCTAATTCGATTTTTATTTCGTATCATGAATTTCATTAAAATTAACTATTTCCACTTCTTTGGACAGACAAATCTGTATGAATAATTTGCTTCATAAATTGTCAAAATGCTTTTCAATCGCATGAAGTTTTTTGAAAGCAAACAAATTCACAAGCAATTTCTTACGTTTGGAAATTGTCACGTGAAATTTTATTTATGGTAAACCTGATTATGTCGTTTTCTTTTCTAGAAAAAAATTTTACATTTAATGCAGTTGTCAATAAAAATTCGCAATAAAATGATTTTTTGAAAAAAAGGAATTTATTAGAAATTATTGTATCACATCTAACGAGCGCAATTTTTGCGAACGAATACTTAATTTTATTTGTCTAGATAAAAAGGTGAAAAATGTTGCAATTTTTTTAGAAAAAAAAAATGGCATTAGATTGTGTGAAAGTGCTTAAAGTATATAGCAAGTGTAGTCAGTTGGTTTTCGATTGCCTAGAAGTATATTAAATGCAATATTTAACTTTTAATGGATGTGGTTTCGTTTTTTTAGGGTTCCTTACACCAAAGGTGAAAAGGAACCCTATTATTTTCGCTATTCTGTCCGCCTGGCCGTCTGTCTGTCACAGGCTATTTTCTCAGGAACCGTAAGAGCTACAGATTTGAAATTTGTACAGAGTATGAAGAATTTTTGCCGCTACAACAACAAGTTAAAAAATAAAAATTTTTAAATTTGTAACGAAAACTCCTGAAATTTTCAAAAACGGTAAAACTAAAAAATATTCAAATTTTAAAATTTAAACCTTAATAAATCGCACAAAATCCGAGGACATCAGCGAAATGACAAAAATATCGCCAAAATGAAAAAAAAAACGCCAAAAACCGAAAAAATCGCCAATACAAAAAAAAAGTGCCAAAACTAAGAATGAAGCGCTAAAACTAAAAAAAAATCGCCACAATCGAAAAAACACAAAGGGAACGCCAAAACCAGGGTGACCGATGACATTTTTCAAAAAGTGGCACCAAAAAGGGGATTTATCAAAAAAAAGGGGCAAAATTAAAAAAATACGAGAAAACTGCACTAAACTTTTTATTTTTAGTGTATTTTTTATAATTTACTCTAAAAAAAGGGAGACAAAAAGTGGCAAAAGCACTCGAAAAAGTGGCAATTTGCCACTTTAGTCGGTCAAACAACGGTCACGCTGGCCAAAACTAAACTAAACTCTCAAAATCGGAAAAATCCTAAAAACGAAAATAATTCCAAAACTACGAGTATATTGACGGTCCCATTCCAAAACATGCTAAGTCGACATAGCATGTTATGCTGCGAATAGCATTTCTGAATTCATCGTTTATTAACTTAGATTCTGTAAAATTTCGATAGTAATTGGAATGTTCTATCAAAAGTTATGAACAAAAATGTACTTAGCATAATTTGTCAATTTAAAAAAAAACCTGCATTTTTAAATGTTTTAAGTTCACTTAGCATGATTTAATTTGGAATTATGTAGTCAAAAAAAAATTAATTAAAATTTTTCTCCAAAATAAAACATGCTAAGTGTACTTAGACGACCATTTTAGATGAGAAATAGCCTTACTTAGAGGACTAGGCAATAGATTTGTGATTTTAAGTCAATTTTAACTATGATCTACGATACATTTATAAACTTTAAATAAACTAAAAAAATTATAGTGCAATTATTATATGATTACAAAAAGTCTAAAGTTTATATCTAATAACATGCCGGAGATATCATCAATAAACTTTGAAGGCGTTTATCTCAAAACTAACTTGTTTGATTTAGCATGTTTTATAATGGAGGCGTCGATATATTATATAGCGTAAAGTTCATATAGTCCCAGCAAAAAATTACGCATTACCAATAGAACTACTTGCAATATAATGACTTACTTTTCTGATTACCAAATTTCATTACTCGCTTACAAATCACATTACCTAAAATTTAAAAAATGATGTACAAGTTGTTAAATGAAAAGAAACATTTTTTTAGATTAAATAGATTACGTGAATAAGTTGCCAAATAAAGAAAAGTAAGTACTTCTCAAGAATCTGTTATTTTAGTCTCACGCCTTGTTAAAATCATTAAGTTGGTAATCCAGTAGGGAAGTGCTTCCACTAAAAATGCTTAATTCCAAAATCGATTACCTTTTTTGAAATTTTTGGCTGGGGTATTACATAAACCATTCCTATGCGAGTCAAAGTCGCACTTTACTGAATTTATTTGTTTATTGCACTAAACTGAAGTTACATTATTTCTTTAAAAAAATAACGTATTTTCCATATGTGCTTAAAAAAGACGGAGTATAAAAGAACAAGCTGAAATAAATTCAGTAAAGTGTAAAGTTGTACTTGTGAGTGACTATTCTATTCAGCTCAGCTCACCGAGCATAAAGAAAGAACGAAAACAGAAGCATTAAAAAAAGGGAAATCTTTTTCGTCATATATTTGAATTTTCGTTTCATCGATGTTGCCACGCTTTATTGGAACAATATGAAATTTATTCTCACCAATGACCGAGATTAATTTTTTGATAAGAGCGTTTGAATTTTTTCTCTCTCAAATAACGTTGAGTTTTGGGCTACTGTTGATAACTTGGTTAAGAGATGACCACGAGCCCGAGGAGGATGATATCGCTGAGTTAAATGTAGAAGTACTAGGAAACGGTAATGTTAACGAATCACTATTTCTCATTGGACAAAGCGAGGTTGATCGCTGACGAAGTAGTGGCTTTGCCGTTAGAAAAAGTCTGTCATTAGATTTTTTATTTTTATTATCTTCATTAAGATCTTCAGAACTCACACACAGTAGGCCTCAAATCAGATTTTTTGTTTTTGTTGTTTTCATCGAGAGCTTTAGAGCTACAGTAAAATAGGCATTTCCCTCGTTAGAGCTCACTTCACAATTTTTTGTTTTTGAGGTACTCATATAAAGTATTCTTCAAGGGCACGTTGTTTGTTTGTTTGTGTTTTTTTATTTGCGGTTTTTTTTTGGTTTTTGTTATTTATGACTACATATGTAAAAAATATTAGCAAAGCAAATAAAGCTAGCTTATTTATTAAAGACAGTATGTATGTACCTATTACGAATAATATGTATGTATGTATGAATATGTACTACGAATATTTTTTTGTATAATTTTTTGTTTGTATTTTAAGTATGTAAAATTCTGCCCGTCCACTATGAAGGTACAACGAGAACTGATTAATGCATTTAGCTTAATTTTTTTATGTGCCTGAATCGAACTAATGACGTGATCAAAAGCTAAAATTAAGAAACTGCAAGCTTTATGATAAGTATACAAAAAGGGATGCAACCGCTAAAGAGTCAGTCGATTATTATGTAAAGAAGAGCAAAGTGAACATCGTGGTGTTCCAATACTAAATTATTTAAGTTTGTGTCTTCTAAAAGCTTTTAATATCAGTGTTGTGTAAATAAAGTGTTTTGATTTGATAATAATTGCACACTAACCACTTTTTATTCAATTTGCAAATATTCGAATCTACATACATAAATAACGCTTTTAAAAGGTAAAAACTTAACAATGCCGTGTTGGCGTATTTCGACTATGAGTACGAAGTTTTTGTAACAGATTAAAGAACAGCTTAACACTTGTGCTTTAATGCAGCACCAGAATGCCGTAGTACGCCAGGCACTACGAGGAGGAATATGATAATATAACCAAACAGTCAAATATTTGGACTTATTTATTCTTTGGAAGTCATTCTTTTTGGCAGGATAGTTATTAGCAATTTTTGTGCTTTAATCTGACGTGGCCGTTTTTCATAGCTGCAAGTTAGAGAATATTATTGCCATTGCGTGCACTTAAAATATTTTCTAATATAACTTGAGGTATCCTTTAACAATAGAAACATAACAGACCCTTGGTGGACCGACCAATAGAAACCGTTTCCTGTACAATATTATTCTTGAATACTCACCCAATTTCTTTTGGAATTCTTCGGGTAAATCTTTTTGATCTGGCAGTGGACTTAAACCTTGTCCTTCCAATTTCACCTGCCCCGTTTTCCATAGATGCCAATCAATTTTTGCACTTACATCTTTGGGCATTGAAGGAGACATTGGCACGGATGTTTGTATACCGCCAATAGAAGCTTGTTTCTTAACACGCCATTTTTGTAATTTCTTCTTGAAATCAGGTGTAAGATTTTCTTCTAAGAGTTTAGCTGAAAAATTACTGCTTATAGCCGACGGATTTGGTGATAAAGGCTCAGGAGGTCTGGGTGTAGCAACTAAAGCCATGGCTATAGAAATAGTAATGCATTAATGAGTCAAAACTAATTTATTTTGCTATTACACTACCTCTGTTTGACTTAAGCTTTTGCCACTCCTTTCTCTTATTCTCAAATTCTTTATCCAATTTTGCACGTAATATTTGATAGCGACGATTTATTTCGTCCTGCTGCAGCTCATAGCCTTTGCGCGATAATAAATGATTGGGTGAGTTGGGCTCGGAAAAGTCACCACTGGAGATATCTTCACATTCTAGCATGTGAAAAAGAAAATCAAGTAATCAAATTGGATATTGAAGTGCTAGATACATATGTATATGGGCATTTCCACAGAAAAGTCCACCTTTTGTCACCTTACGTTACTTTGTGATGTATCTTGTTTTGCAAAGAAAAACTAATGTGTTATATAATTTTTTTGCAGAGCGCAATTAGGTCTACATTCGGTAAAAACTAGAAAGCAATTGCATGGTGACGTAACGTGACAAAAAGTGGGATTTTCTGTGGAAATGCACATATATCGTTACCTTAATACAGAAAGGCCCTAACTCATTACATATTTTTTTAATTCGAGTTTTTTGTATATGCTGATAGAAGAACATTTAACGTATCGGAAAATCCAAAAATCTTGATTTCAAAAAAAAAATAATGAGCTATGGCCCTTCTATATTAAGGTAACGATATGTACATATGTATGTTAAAATAAATAAATTTTTTTTAATATACTCACCGAACTCTGCAAAGAAATCAGAATGCCGGGAAGGACTGGAGGGTACAGATGAATTGACTGGCGATGAGATTTTTCTGAACGTGCGATTCAATGACTGTGTGCCTTCTTGTGGACTGGTTTTTATCAAATGCGGCGATGTGTAAAACTGATAATCGCAGTCGTTAAGATCCTAACAGGGGTTTAAAATTAGATTTACGTTTTAGATTTAGCGAGGTAGCTAAAGTACAAGTGCTATTGCTTACCTGTTTTAAATTCAAATTCAAAGGACTGGGAGGGTTACGATTTTTTCGCTTTGATCCTGGTGGTATGATAGCTTCAATATCTTCGGGTAATACTTCAAAGTCTGACACCAGTTTACTCTTACGTATAGACTTATTCGATGATGATTTACTTGGTATGCCACTTAAATCCGATTGAGTTGTTGTACTTGTCGTCGTTAAACTATCAGGAGATTTAGATTCTTGTAAGTGAGTTTGCGATGCTGACCTTTCACCGTGCACTTCCAGTATATCGCTTTTTGATGAATCTCTTCCTTTTAAATTTGTAACAAAAAAAAAATTAAATAAATTTATTTTGATTGTAAATAAGCTAGGAATGTTTTGCTGCTATATTTACTCATGCTACATGTATTATCAACATCATCCATTGAACTCGCCGAACTAATGGTGCCCGGGGTGCCCGCGTCACTAAGTAAATGACCAGATGATGTGCTTAATACGCTATCAGCCGAACTGGTGCCACAAGGCACCGATGGCACACGCAGATATCTGCAATATTTTTAAATGAATAATTAATATTTAATTACATTTAATATATAATGATTATAATAATAATGAAGCTTTTAGTATTAATGACCTATTTCCTTACAGTTTATATTGAAAACAAAAACAAATTTTCATATTTTATTGTTGTTTTCAATATAAATTGTGAGTCGAACGTTTTCTTTCGCAGGTGGGAAATAGGCCATAAGTTTTGCACACAACAAAAATATTCTTTATAAAATGTGTGTGAAGATAAATTCGAATTTAACTAGAAGAGACAGGAACCAACATTTCTAACATAGCATGTTAAGCACATAACAGAGCACTGTTAGCTATTTAACAGTAATCGCTAAATGGATTATGATTCCAAATCCTTGGAACTGGATCGAGATAGATAATTTTTTTTTGGAAAAACTGCTCCAAAATGTAGTTTATAAAATTATAAAAGTATTATGGAGAAAACATGTCCGGTAGAGCCAATAAATCAGATTTAAGAAAACACTATTTTCTTGAGAAGATTAGTGGTCATTTGGATAAAATATGGAAGAGCACACGTACTACACCATATAGGTGTGGTACTCTGGAGGGTCCTAAATGTGACCCAATTGATCACGTTTCTCAAATAATTTTGGGAATTGAAATAATCGATTTTGAAAAAAATGCTTTTTAGTGAAATTTCTTGAGAAGATCAGGGCAAAATATGGAAGAGCACACGTACTACACCATATAGGTGTGGTACTCTGAAGGGTCCTTAATACGATCCAAGTGTTCACGTTTCTCAAATAATTTTGGGAATTAAAATAATCGATTTTGAAAAATATGCTTTTTTAGTGAAATTTCTTGAGAAGGTTAACTGTTTGGTGTGCATTAACCACGCATGATTTAATTGGACCATTTTTTTCGAAAATTCTCGAGGCCAGGCGACGAACGTCAACGGTGAATATTATCGACGCATGATTACGGAATTCTTTTTTTTGTCAAACCTGCGAGCTCATCCATCGTACTCTTCACACAAGTGGTTTCAACAGGATGGGGAGACTGCACACACAGCCAAAGCTTCGGGAAAATTTCCCCTAAAAACTGATCAGTCGCCTTGGGAACATCTCAGGGCCAACGAGGTCGCCCGATCTAACTCCCATGAATTTTTTTATGGGGCTACCTGAAAGAGAAAATCCCCAATCTCTTGTGACTTTAAAGTAAAATATTCGTCGAGAAATCAGCTTAATTGAACTAAGTTTAGTGCAGCGTTTGGCGCAGAACACAAGGCTCCGTTTTGAACAGTGTATTCAACTCGACGGAAGGCACTCTTTAAGAAATAAGATCCGCATAGAATGGAATATCGTTCAATGCTCAGCTACGTGCAGCCATATGCACAATGTGCAAACTTTTAGAAAAGAGTTTTTGTGCTTTCACACCGACGAGGGTACAACATGCACAACAACAACTCAACAGAATAAAATGCTTAATCTTACTTTGCAGTGTTCCCAGTTTAGGGGATTTGTCCCCAAATTGGGGATTTTTTTCGCGATTAGGGATGAAAATTTCGTATTGGGGATCTGGGGATTTGCTGGAGATGTAACCAAATTTGAGGGGATTTTTGGGGGATTTTTGGGGGTTTTTTTGTATAACTGATGGTCAAGCAAGAATGATTTTTGAACTAAGAAATATGCGTCTGGCAAGTCTAAAAATGTGTGTTACTATTCATAGTGTAGGGTTTCTAATAAAGAAGTATCAAGGCAGATTAACGAATAATGAACGCTACCAAAACAATAATACGCAACAAAATGCAATACAACCTTTTAAAAGCACTTCTTAGAATAAAAACACACTTTAAAATTATTTCAATTTGTTGTGACAAATTTATTCCTTCGGCTGAAATGCTAAAAGTTTTTAATACAAGTACTATGTACAACAAAGTTTCTGAGGCTGCTGAATCAGAAGATTTCGATTCTGAAGTTTTTGAAATGGTAAACTTTGGTTAAAAAATTTTTTTATACTGGTGTATATTAAACTACATATGTGTAATTTTTTCCTTACAAGTTTTTTATAAATACAAATTAAATTTATATGAACGTAAATATACTCGTATCTATCGGTATAACTGAATTTTATTGAATAAATATGATATTTTTGTCATTATTTTTCAAATGAAATTAAAAAAAAAATTAAAAAACTTAATTTTTTCACAAAAGAAGAAATTTGTATAAAAAATATCAATTTGGGGATTTTTGGGATGAGAAATCAAAAATTGGGGATAAGCTCTAGAAAAAAACTGACAACAATGTTACTTTGCAAAGAAACAAGAACAAATTTAAGAGCTTTGAAAGCTGTTTACCTCAAATGCAAATGTCAGTGTATGTGTTGTGTTGCTCTTATTTAAGTTTGAAAATATAAATCTGCTTCCACACTGAAAGGAAACTCTTCATTCAGACAATGAAATTCTTCATTGTATTAATGAAATTTTTCATTAAAAGTCAGCTAATGAAGCCCTTCATTGGATCAATGAAGAATGATTCATTGTATTTATGAATTTAATTTTGGCGGCTATGTCATAAAAAGAATGAAACTATTTTATTACTTCAATGAATTTTTTTCATAAATATAATGTAGTTGTTTCATTGATTTAATGAAGTTTTTACATACTATTAATGAAGTTTATTCATTAATATAAAGAACATTTCATTAAAGTAATGATGATATTTTCATAAATATAATGAAATATAAGCAGTAAATAATTAAAATTTTCTATTAAAAACATGAAATCACATCCCTTCCAAACCATCTACTTAATAAATGAAGGGTATAAAAATATATAGCTTTTTTTATTTTACTTAATATATACAAGTACATATGTACTTAGTATATGTAGGTAGATATGTTTGTATTTATTAAAATAAAACATTTAAAATTTAAGGAACTCATCATTAGAGTTCAACCCAAATAATGTTTTAAATAAGCCGAAAAACTTACATGTTTATAGTAAAACTCTCAATATGTTGTTGAGAATTACAATACACAAACATAAGTTTAAGAGAACCAAACCAAAATCTTAACAAAATAGGCATCTTTAATGGATGTTTGGCACAAACTTCTTGTGTTTGAGGCACTTGAATGGATAAAAAAAGAGAAGGAGAGAGATATCTGGCATACAATGAAGAATATTGCATTGTATAAATGAAATGATTTCATTGCATTTATGACGACCATACTGCTTTGAAATTAAAATTGATTAGAAAAGTAAGAAATAGAAAATATTTTTTAATAAAATAACTTTTAATTTATTTATGTTTGCAAACTGTACACAGTAAATAGATAAAATTTGTGTAAATTACTTATATTTGTCCCAAATTTGCTAAAAAGAAAATTCGTTTAAACAATGTAACGATTTTCATTAATACAATGAACTATGAAGAACACATGGAGAGCAGAGATTGAACGATTTCATGTATACTATGTAATTGTTCATTGTATTAATGATCAGTTTCATTAATATAATGCAGAACATTTAATGAAACCGTTTCATTCTCTGAATGAATGATTTTCCTTTCAGTGCAGATACCCTGTATAATTGAAAGGAAGTAATTTTTCTCTATTTCATCGCCATTTTTCGGTGAAATTTTTTTAAGAGAGTTTTGGAAAATGTGTGTTGGCCATCAAAATGACTTTGGGGTATACTTTGGCCAAAATTTTATTCTGACAATCTGCAGTTTAAATAAAAATAATTACTGGAAATAACTCACCTTGCCAACTCGGTATTATTTGGAGTTAGTCCAATACTATCACGAGATCCTTCAATTAAAGCCGGCACATTAGCTCGTTCCCATTTGAAAGCCGCTTTTACCTTCGTCCACTTCGATACTTTGGATTTGCTATCACTGTAAGTGCTTTGACGCCTTAGTAAACCACCGGCATTGCTCTTACATGAATCGCGCTCCACACGCATACTAGACATGTCCTCAATCATACAAGACTTGCTGCGTTCTCGTTGTCTAAGTAAGAGTAAAATATTGTGATGAAATGTAAAAGTATCTAAATTTAACTTTTTTTAACAGTTTCTGTTTTACATACTGAATCTTTAACTGATTATTTATATGGCCAGTTTGTTCCGGTTTCAATATGGTCTCTAATAAGGCCAGCGACTGTTCCATATCTTGATGATCGATTTCATGTTCGTACAGTGTTGTGGCAGGTTGTGGATTTTCCAGATTTTTCGATTCTTCAAACTTTTTAATAGTTAAATATTTTTGTATGTATATAAAATGTAAGAAAATAAGTTCATCCTTGTCTTGCGCTTACCTTTCGTTCCAAGTTTCTTACATAACGCAAGCATTCCTTGCGTTGCAACATCTCTCTATCCAAAGTCAAATATTGATCCCACAGTGTATATATACGGTTCAACTGTTCTATAGCACCGTAAGCCGCCAAAGCAGCTGCTACTGTAGAAGTTAAGCGATACTGTAAAGGCTCTATAGATTCTTCACATTCTTTACGCATCCTGTTGCAGCACTGGCATTGATGTTGCTGTTGCTGTTGCTGAGCTTGATCTTCCTCACGTGATCCTTTTCTTTTCATATCCTCCATGAAAGTTGCATTGGCTGTGTGGTGAAAATGTTGGCAATCAGCAGCTATTGTTTTATTAAGCATTTTTTGGAATTCTTCCTGACGTTCAGCATAATTAAGTAGTCCTTGAAATTCGTTTGGCAACTCTTTTCGGGTGGGTGGATAAACAAAGACATTTCCCATTTGAGAATTTCTTGACGGCGTTTCTCTCGGGTCTGGTGGCGGTGTCGGCAGCGATTCTCGCGGAATGATTGCTGAAGTACGTCGTGATGCTGGACGTGATGTGGGTGTGGTGGCAGATGATGATGTAGGTGTATTCATTTGTGCTCTATCAGCTTGCAATTTATCCATTTTTAAAGAATAGTTAAATGTATTTAAAAATCAGAGCATTTGAGCTGGAAAGTTTTAAAGAAAAATCATTTTTAGTTTAACATTTGTTAACGCACTAATAATCCCAAATTATTACGAGTATTGTACTTATTCAGTAAAATATTTCTTTATTACAAATTAATTGAAATTTATTATTGAGGGGTTTAGCTGAATCCTTTCGCATTTCACTCCTGCTAATGTAGGGCACCTTTACCCAAAATTTTTTTTTATAACAACTAGAGGTATTATGTTAAACTTTCATTTAAACAAATGAGAAGTTCAACAAATATCAAAGTTGAAACACGAACTCAGTAATCAACATTAATTAATTATTAACTTGACTGCACCCATTCAAAAATACTTGTATGGCAATTACATTTATTATTCTTTCCATACTTCTTACATTCGAGCTGAAAAAATTCGGGCTGTTAGTATAATTACATATACATACATACATACATACATATACACTTATTTCAGTCAGTTTTCAGTGTCGGTATTGAACTGGTAAAGAATGAAAAAATTGCTATCGGCAAGGCCTCTGTTAAAGTCCGTAATGTCACATGCACCCTTATTCCAGTTGTCGCCATCGACGTCATTTTAACACAACACCAAAAAATTGGTGCTCGTATATCCGTTGTCGAAAACAACTGACTCTGTTGGCAGGTTTATGCTATTTTCTAGACCTTAGGGAACGGAAATAGATTGTCACTTGCGCAAAATTTTTCTCGAGAGCGAGTAAACAAGCCTCAATGTTTTGGCATTGAGTTAAAGTGACGTCGATGACGACAACTGGAATAAGGGTGATTATATATTTATGAAATTGAAAATTTAAGTCCTGATTCACATACATCAGGCTTACCTGATCAGTTTTTGTTAAATTTTCTTTTGAACCTGCATTGCGTTCATACACGCCGTCAAGTCAAGTCATCAAGTCTCATCAATTGACTGGTACGGTCAAGTCTGTATCCCTTTATATTCTCTTCACCGCTCTTTCCTAAAAGCACAAGACTTGACGAGTCAAACCTGAAGTGTGTGAATCAGGACTTAGTGATATAAAAAATTTCTTAAATGCAAACTGCAGTTGAATAAACTACTAGTATAGAACTATTGTTAATATCAAAAATAAAATCTTTGAATAATATTCTTTGGTGTAAGATATTCATAGGTCACTATAAATTGCAATAGAGCAATAAATAAATGAGCCATTGAATACAGCATTCTTACTTCTTAGAATTGTAAATAGGCCTGTAGTTAAATTTAGTCATAATCAATTCAGACTGACTACTTGATTACTTCGTGTCTGGTTAGTTTTTGTAGAGAGAATCCTAATATCAGGTAAGAGTCTTGGGTTTTTCACTTCAGTCGCCGAGTTATTTCATTCCCCGTGCATGACACGCTTCTTACGCAGCATTAAAAACAAAATGAAACTTGGGTACGCTGTGTGACAAATTTTGATGAAATCGAAATACCTGGGAAGTGTTACTATTTTTCTGGTAGGTATTGTCGAGTATAACAACAATCTGTATTTGAAATGTTCCAAACAAGTCCAAAATTTTGAGTTACGGGTAAAAAAAATAAATTTTTCGTACCCGTAGACACTTATCAACCTGTAACTAGGTTAAATATCAACCGATTTTAAATTTATAAATCGGATATAGAAAGAAGAAACCAAGACCTTTCGAATCATACATACATACATATATATTGTTTCAGTGAATTTCAGATATATGTCTGTATTTTTTTAACAAATATAATTTTTCGGTATTTTTTCGACTTTTTTCTACTTTGGATTCGTTCTTAGGCAGTATTTTTCACCTCAAACTGTACTGTTTATAACTTTGTTTATAAAACATAATTGATTAAGAGTAATTCGAAGGTTTGGTATTTTTTTAATTGGTACAAGAGTGGTCGCCACATTTTTTTTCTTGAGAACCACATTTTTCACATACATATGTATTTCATTAAAATTGTTTAGTTTAAAAAATTGTTAGATTCAAATTATATTTGCACATATTGCTCATCGACTGAAATTAGCTAACCACCCTTATCGGGAATAAATGTTCACATGAAATGTGTGCCCTTTCCCTAAAATTGTGATAGCCAATGTTTGCGTTGATGTTGTGTTAGTATACTATTTTCTAATTTTGTTAACCACTTTTTTTCACGGGAAATATTTCACGTGACGGAAATATTCGCCTTTTATTCACGATAAAGCCTGGTACTCTGTTCACAATTTAGTGCGAAATGCTGTCAAACTACATATAAAAGTATTTGGTATGAAATATTTGCGAAATAAATTCACAAAAGTTGTACTGTGTTCTTGTTGTGAAAAACACGTAAAATCATGTCTTTCCATGCAAAATTAGTCTGGCATTATTTTAGTTTAGCTGCGAAACAACATGAGCAGTGCTTTTTTCGCACGGAATTTCAACAATGTTGAATACTTTCAAGCAAAAAAAGCAAGAAATTTATAAAAAAAAAAACGCGAGTTGGGCTACATTTAGTACATGTCAAATTTTTCACGCGAAATAATCAAGGTTTTTCACAACTTCGAACAGAGTACCAGACTTAAGGGTGAATATCGTTGTTGTTTAAACTAACTGACCTAAAGCCCCGTTCAGGCTTTTATACAAGTATTAATACTTTTGTGGAAAATGCAACTCTGACATGTTGAGTTGTTATTGTTTTTGTGAAATTTTTGGAACAAATATAAGACCAGGGATGCATTTTCGTCAAAAGTATTAATACTGGTATTATAGTCTGAGTGGCCCTTAAGTAACATTTGTATGATTGTTTGATACACTGTACATGCAGTCTTATGAACAAATCTGAGATATTTTTACTTTTATACGCACAACAGTAATAATTAAAAAATATTAAAAAAAAAATTAGAGAAAGTGTGTTATGCCCATGCTCTAAAGAAAGTATTTTATGCTCATTCAATAGGCACTATAATATAAATTGAAAATAATATCAAATAGCCACTTTTTCGACTGCCTTGCCACTTTTTTTCACCCCTTTTTTAGAGTGAATTATATAAAAATACATTAAAAATAAAAAGTTTAGTGTAATTTTCTCGTTTTTTTTTTAATTTTGCCCCTTTTTTGATAAATTCCTTTTTGGTGCAACTTTTTGAAAAATGTCATCGGTCACCGTGGTTGTCAGTCACATCTAAATAAACTATTATGCGTTGAAAATTTTCTTTCAACTTCTACTGATGTTAATTGGTGCAACGTCCGTCACAAATAGAAAATACAAACTTTTATTGAAATTAACGTGCCATATTTTTATTGAATCTTCAACATTTGGATAATTGTGGAGTGATTGGTTTTACTCAAAGCAACTGCGTTTATGAAAAACGTCAAATATACTCTACAAAAATCTAAATAATGCTAAAAGTATGCGCGTAAGAATGAAATATGCAAAAAACAACTAATCAATGCCAAAATTCATAAAAAGAAAAAAACATGTAATTGCATATTTGCGGTAGCGGGCTTACTTCCACTTTTGGCAAAAAAAACTCGTATTCTTTTCACAAGACTGTTAAAAAGTGAAAAGATTACGAGTTTTTTTTTTGCCAAAAGTGAAAGCGAAAAAATCTAAAAGTTTGAAATTGTCCATTTAAAAATTGTTTTCATTTAAATTTAGATGCCAGAACACATGCTATTAATTTTTATTTTCTAAACATGTGAAAACGATGTGGAAGCCAGAACATACACCATAAAGAGTTTTCCGAGAATGCAGAGGTCTTACGGCTGAAAATTCTCAATAAATACACAAAAGGTAAAACCTCATAGAATTTTCTTTCGAGTTCCCGGCAATTCCCAAAAATATTTCATAAAATCCCAAAAATTAGATGTTTTGGTACTTCTGCTGTATATTTCTTATCTTTCGCCGGGCGCAGATAGTATTTTGGGAAATATTTAACAACATATAATGTCTTAAGGTAAAATCACAAATTTTTTGATTCCAAAAATACGTAAATTTCGAAACGGTCTGGCACTTTTAATAACAAAAATTTTGAGCAACAAGTTTCTTTGTAATGTTTTTTATAGTATTACCTTTTGAATAAATAAAAATGGGTAGGTAACGTTGCAAAACTTTAAAATAATAGCGAAATAATTAAACAAATTTTTTCTGGAAAAAAGAACTAAAAATTGACTTTTTTAAATATTTTATTTAATTTGTGTATAACTTTTGAGTTAATAGTGATTTTGATATTTTTCTAAATGTTAAATGTTAATGTTCTTAACTCATAGCAAGTTTCTATTTTAAAATCGAACAAGATTTGATTTCTCCATTAGCAGAACAGTGGACCAAGGTTGGTAAAAAAACAAAATTTAAATTTTTTTTCGAATATTTCCTAAACTGTAAGTGAAACTGCATAAATGTAGCAGACTTTTTTTAGCTCTTGGATAGAGAAATTCAAATGCAAAACAACTTTTTTTATCAGATCGAAAACATCAGCTTGGCATCGGTTTGAATTTTTCATTAACCCGAGGTTGCCCACTTTGGGGCTTTGTTGCTCCATACCCCTTAGGGATATATAATCCCAATTCTAGACTTAAGCTCGTTAACAACTCCTTAAATGTTGTATGAAACTGCAGAATTATTATTATTGCGTTAGAAATTTGTTCAATTAACTGGTTTATAAAAAAATAAAACCCGTTTGATAATTTTGAGTTGTGACTCTTTATGATATAGTGTACGAATAAATAAATGTATATATGTACATATTTAAGTACATAAATATAAATGTTTCGCATGCAAATTGTTGAAATATTTTCAAAAAGAAGAAATTTAATATTGAAATTATAAATACTGGATCTAGCAATAATAAAAAAAACCCGCATACATATACCTAATTATTTTTAAGAAAAGGCACGTTTTCCCCAATAAATTAGTGAGAATAACATGAAACCAACAAGAAAAAAAATCAATTAAAATAGCAATTAAAATAGAAAATAATATTGTTCTAACAACGAAATATGGAATTTCAAATAGTTTTTTGGAAACAGTAACAACATTCAATTGCACACATTCATCCCTCCATATGGACGAATAATTTTGTGGAAAATATTTTCAATAAACAAAGTGAAAATCAAAATAAATCAAAACACCTCTTTTGCCCACAACTCACTAAAGAAAAAAAATTAGGGCAATTGAAATCGAAAACGAAAATATTTTTATAGGGCGAAAACAAAAGCAAACCACAATGAACTCAGCAACTCAGAAAAAAAATTATTACAAAAAAAAATTAATAGCAAAAGTTAAGAGTTAAATTATTATTTGTTTACACTGAACAGTTTTTTTTTTGATTATTGTTTTCTTAAAATAATTTTTCAAGTCACTATAATAAATAATTCGAAACTTTTTCATTGCAAAATAAATAATTATATGATATTTTTCTCTATTTCCACGAAGATCACAAATATTTTCTCTCCTGCTCTCTATTTCTCTGTTTTTCATTTGAATTTACACGGTGAAAAAAAATTACTTTCACTGTTTATTTTTTGCCAATTTGTTTTTCTTGTTTCGTTTTGTTGTTGTTGATATTTTATATATACAACCATACATACAATATATTTTTTTGAAATATAATTTTGTGTGTATCATTATTATTTTTTTTTTTCAAATCTTACGAAAATTTTTAAGAGGTTCTTCCAACGTATACACATTTTTTATGATCACTTTTTTTTTTGCTTTTGAAATAAAATAAGAACGAAAAAATTAACTTCTCGCTGTGTAAAATAATTTTCTTTTACATTTATATAATGAAGTAACTTATAATGCACTTTGTTTTAGGAAAACATCCTTAATATACGCGTAGATGTTTTGATAAATTATATTCATATATGTACATCTGCATATGTATGTAAGTAAAGAAAAATTTATAAATTTTCTAAACGAAACTTTTGTTAAATTTTAACGTACAGATTTTGGGAGACACCGCAATATATGTACATATGTATTTATGCACATATGCACATATATTTTTATTTTATTTTATTTTTATATTAACGTCTTCAACACAATACAATCCGCTCGCTGCTGATTTAGAAATAATTTAATTTCTATGAAATAGAGTTTTTAGAACACGTCCGCCAAGTTAAACGTTCAATTGAAATCTATTTGAATCTGTAGTGTTCCTTGAAATTCGCTTGATTTTATTTTTCTTTTAATTTTGAATAAATATTAAAAGCTCTCAATCGTTCTCTCTGAAGATTTTAAAAATATATACTACATACTTACATATGTATGTATGTATGTATGTGCATATTTATGTACAAAACGTATATGCATCTCTGTGTTAATTTGGAATCTTAATGTTTTGAATGTTCCATTTTAAAAACGAAGGCAAAGACTACTCATTACTTTTATTTAACAAAAATTATTCTTATCATTTTGAAATGATAATATGCACATACATATGTACATATGTAAGTATTTCAAATATTTCCAAAGAATTTTTTTTTTAAATATCCAAAAGAAAATGTTTAGAAGTATTAAGAAAATTGTTTTTAAATCGCTTTATGCATACATATGTATGTACATATTATGTACACATAAACCAACTTTTACTGGTTCCTACAGTGCTAAATATTTTTCTAAATAGAATTTTGTTTTTGCTCATTTTCATGTTTCGTTTTGAGAGATCTTTTACGATTTTGAAAATGTTTATCAACAATTTTGTATTTTTTTCTTCTTTATTATTTTGATAAACTACATACTTATTTAAATAACCAATTTAATTTATATGGCCCGGCCCAACTATAAAATATTATATACAGTGGACGACAAAAATGTTCCCGAATAGATGTACATACCTACAGTTTTAATTAGTGTCAGATTTAATCTACATTAGGGTTTTTTCCCGTCCCGGGAATTCAAGTTTTAAAATTTCCCGATTTGCAGGGATATTTTCTGCAGGATCCTGGGAAATAATAAAACAAATAGTTTGCAACTTTACATATAGAAAACAACTGCCTTTCACTTTGGCATTTGTGAAAATTTATTGCGAGCAGGGTTTTTCTTGAAAAATTTTATATTTATTGAATTTAAATAATATTTATAATCGTAACCAATATACATATGTAAGTGAGAAATATTTTTTTTTTGTTATAAATAACTATTACAGCAACCAAAAAATCTTTTTGGTGACCATTGTCGAAAGTAATTTTATTTTTCAGTTATCGCTACAAGAATACACATCGTATTTTAGATGTAATGGATGCATTTATAGGGCAAGATATTGAAATGTCTTTGGAAAAGTTAACAAAACGGTATAATAATGTATGGATATCTCACGATAATGGTTACTAATAACTAGGGAAAGGATTTTCATGTAAATACATGTTTTCTGTAGTTGTTAGATCAACGTAAATAAAATATCTTTGCGAATCAACAAATTTGGGACAAAATGGCATCGATTTGTTAATGCATATTATTGCATATTTTATACTAAATACATACATATTTTTGCATATTTGATTATAAATGTATATTTTTAATACATTTTTTAGTTTTTTCATGCTATAAATCCAATTTTGGTTTTTTGCTAGTTTTAAAGTATTGTTACGTAAAAATATTCCTACAGGGTTAATGCAAAGAACTATCTAGAAGTATTTAACTAAAGCACTAAACGTACACACATATTCACGTGCAAGCACTATAGCAACAACAATTGTGTACAAAGCTACAGACATAAACGTATACAAATAAAAGCGCGAGCACATATGGTAACCACCCTGTATTAAAAATAGCACACTGCACTACCAACATACAAGTCGTTACTTTGAAAATTCAAAGACTAACGGCCAATCGAATCACCTACAAACATCTAGAAACGGCGACATGAATTTTCCCCATTATGCTAGAAGACTGTTTGAACATCTGGCTACCAATAAACAAAACAGCCATATCGTTTCTTCTGTGTTGGTCTTTGCTAAGTACATACATGCATGCATGTTGCTACGCCATCTACTTACGAATATTCTAGATCCAGTTTGGTAGTATAAAAAGAGCTGCCGTATGTGAGAAGTCAGTCAGTATTAATTGGAATTTAGTGGAGTGAACATCGTTGAAAGTAAAAGGCATCGTGCCGTGGATAATAACGTTCAGAAGTAAATAAGAAAAGACAAGTTGTAGTTTGTTTAGTCAAGAATAAAAGCCAGTTCAGTTGCAAATAAGAAAATCGTGTTATTTATTTTTATTTTTGAGCAATCAATAGAACTCACACGTTTAATAAAATCAAAAGAGAAGAACATGAGAAAAATTCAAAAACACCGACTCCTTCAAATTATTTGAAAAGTTCAATACCTTGGCTTAAGTCAAGAATACCAATACCATTGAAAATGAAAAAAACAAGAGCCGTTTCAAACCGCATTAATTTCATGTCGATATAAAGTGCTTTCCAAGCTCCTTTGCGTGTTTCGGCCTTTAATGAAAAATATCCAGTTATACGGTACGAATACGTTATACAGTAACTATATGGGAGACATGGGAAAGGCTGTCGGATACTATATTTCTATTAATAAAATTAAGAAATTTAATCAGAAATAATTCATAGTTAGGCTCAAGTTCAGTAATTTCAATTCTTATTGAATGAAATATTTTTATTAATTAATGTGAGTTTCTAAAGAAAGTTTCATATTCCGTTTCATGGTACATTTAAGTTAAATAGCTGATGTTAATAAGAATCTCTACCCAAGTAGATAGACTAGGGTGCTGATGAAGTGCGTGGCTGCACAGAAAAGTATCGGTATTTCCCCCAGCTTAAAGTCTAAGTTTAATTTTTCTTCTCTTCTTTAGAAACTCACATTAATTAATAAAAATATTTCATTCAATAACAATTGAAATTACTGAACTTGAGCCTAACTATGAATTATTTCTGATTAAAATTCCCTACAGTTCAATTAAAATATCTAAAAAATTTTCTCACATTAAGAAATTTAGAAATTTTAATCAAAAAAGTTTTCCCCCTTTGCAAAAAAAAATAACGTCTGCTTGAAGAGTACATTTCATACAAAAAATTTCTTTAATCTTTTTAATAGAAATATAGTATTCGACAGCCTTCTGCCTAAATTGATATTTGTGCACACATAGTATTGTTTTCCTCTTCACACTATATTCAATTAGAGGCTTTCGTTACTTTAACACTTCAAGTTGAATTAATTGAAGATGCTTTAAAAAATAAATTAAAATATGTATATGCAACAAATTGTATCAATATAAGTAGTTCTTACAGCGAAAACATAGAAACTGCATATTCCACAAACAAAATAGAAGCATTTCAATGTTTAAAAAAAGCATTTCAAATATTTAAAAAAAATCTTCAATTTAGAAAATAAAACATTTATTCATTCATGTACATATGTAAATAAAAGTTCGACTGAACTTTATTTTGTATTCCATATGATTTGGCAAAATATTTGTTAAGAAAGCATTGAAGCTGAGATTTTTATGGTTTTAAAGCTTTTAATGACAAAATGTTTTGTTTAGAAAGCAATGAAGCTGATTTTGTTAAGTTTTTAATGTTCTTAAATGTTGAAAAAAAGTTAATAAATGCATATCTTATTAGTTTTAAATTAGGGATGTAATGATACGCCGTTTTGCCGATCCGATACTGATAACGATACTCAAAAAGAAATATCGACGATATCGATTCCGATACCAATACGCATATTGAACTTAAGTTAAAATTAACAAAACCTTTTATTATACAAAATTATAGTGTAAGAGATTAATAATATTTAACATTGATATTTGAATTCATTCTTAACAAAAAACAAATTATTTTTATCTAAAAACGTAAAAAGCACTAACGTGAAAAACAAGTGAAGATTCAAATGAGTGAAGTTTAATAATATTTAATATCTTCTGAGCTATTCTCCATTTTTGCAATAGTATCATCTTTAATGAAATATATCAAACGAAAAGTATATGCTTTACAATTAAAAAAATAAATACATCAAGTTTTTATTAAAGTAATTTTTGATGCCAAAAGCATCAAGTTGGCATCGCTGATACCAAATATTGATTGAAATTACTTGCTCTTTCAAAACAAGAGAGAAAAGTTCGCAATAAATATATCTACGTTAACAAATATTATTTTAAATTAAGTAATCTTAGGTATTTAAGTTTATTTATCATTATATTGTCACCTCTTCCAAAGGACATTAATATTTTATATGTACATAATTAAGAGATGTACATAAAAATTAAGAATTCTTGTGTCGAACTTTTTTGTGACCACTTTTGTGGTCGACTGTATATATTTTCTTTTATAGTATTTAAAAATATGATGTACTAGATAACTTTATTCTTCCAATATTTTCATACATTCTGTCCTATATCATTGTAACAATATGTTTGTATATGTACTTGGGTACTCTAAGTGGGTGTGTCACTTCCCAGTACAGTGAAGTCTTGGTAATATGAACTAATGGAAATCAAAGCTTTTCGTTCATTATATTGATTTTAATTTGCGATTGTGAAAATTTTAGTCTCAAATTATATTATTTTCTGCAATTGCATGCCTAAAAATTATTGAGGTTCAGGAGTAAAATACATATAGCACATTTACTACAACAACGTCATAACTCCAAAAAAAACTAGTTTTACAGAAAACTAGTTTAAAGTTTTCAATTTACACACAACTTAAAGTGGCTTCACACGGAATGATTTTTAATTCTGATATTAAAAATTTCTTACTGCAAAATACGAGTACATACGCAGCTAAAAACGTAATGTATGGTCCATATATTTGTAATATATGAATGTATGTATATAAATATATGCGTATAAATATGAATTCATGTATGGAAATGTATACGATTATACATGGGAAAAATATTATATATGAATTGATATATGCATCAATATATGAAATGTATACATATGAGCTCATATATGGAAATTTAATTATTAAGCTCTTCATATGTGGGTCCAAATACCAAGTAATATGTATATGACGATATATGTATATCAAAATGTATGCGTATATCATATCTCGCATAAAAATTTTTAATTTTTTTCCTCCTCCTATTAAGCCATCGATATGTGCTAGTAAATCCATATGAAAAATGTGGCTGACAAGTAAAAAAGTTTATCGACCACGGTTGTACCAATTTTGTAATATGTTTTAATCTACATATGTCTGTTAAATTGTACTCTCATCATCCTGAAAGCTTAACAGAAAGTGTATAAATAGATCACGAAACACATTATACAGCTAGTTTTTTTAAACAAAAAGTCTTTTAATAAAATATACCATAACTCAGTTTTTAACGTATCTTTTTAGTCGTAATCAATTATGTTTCATAAATAGAGTCATAAAAAGTATGCTTCCTATACAAAAATACTGCATAAGAACGATTCCAAAGTACAAAAATGGTGGGACAAACGAATAAAAACACTAATTATTAACTTGACTGCACCCGGTCAAAAAAAAACTTGTGTGGCAACACTCTATTCTTGAATAGCTGTTATTATTTACATTTATTTTCTTAACATACTCGTACTTTTTATAACTAAAAGTCGAGTAGAAAAAAAGTCAGCCAATGTAGTAAAGTAAGAAAATAAAAAACATGTTGATTATTGAGTTCTTGTTTCAACTTTGTTACGAGTATGCGTTGACTTTCTCATTTGTTTAAATGAAAGTTTAACATAATAACTCTAGTTGATCTAAGAAATTTTTGGGTAAAGGTTCCCTGGTGATCTGCATTAGCAACAGTGAAATGCGCATAGGATCCATCTAAGCCCTCAATAATCAATTTCAATGTATTTTTAATAAAGAAATATTTCACTAAATAAGTAAAATAATAATTCGGGTTTATTAGTGCGTTAATAAATGTTAAACTTAAATTGTAACAATTTTATGGTTTGATGGAAACAATTAAGGTATTC
Source organism: Tachina fera (assembly GCA_905220375.1). Taxonomy (NCBI): domain Eukaryota; kingdom Metazoa; phylum Arthropoda; class Insecta; order Diptera; family Tachinidae; genus Tachina; species Tachina fera. Next base: position 61,962,233 of record LR999963.1, read on the forward strand.
TTTCAATTGTTTTTTTAATAATAAAAAACAACAAAAAAACAAAAATTAAATTGTAGATAAAATTTAGGTTTGAAAATTGTGTTACTACAATCTACTTGAAAATGCATCATAAGGTTAATTAAGATCGTTGGTCCCTAAATACATACATATACATATACATATACATATCGCTCATTTGCTTCAATAGTGGCACAACTCAAAAAAACCAGTTTTGCAGAAACGCGTTTTAAGTTTTCAATTTGCATACAACTCAATGGAGAAATTAAAAAAAATTCTTCTCCCATGAGGTGATGGTACAAGCTATTTATATGAAATTTTTACACAAGATAAAATACGAAATGCCGCATCTTTCTGTATTATTAACTCAAAAAACTCATTTTTTGAGTTATGCCACTATTGAAGCAAATGAGCGATATGTAGTTAAAAAACTTGCTTCATAATACATATTGATAATAAACCAAAATTAAAAATTTTAATTTTACACAATGACAAATTTTTCCACTTTATGTCTATTGTTTCTTTTGATTTTCCTTATATCTTTTCAAATTTATTTTTTTTATTAAATGTAAACATTATAAAAATGCTATAAAACTTGCTTCATTTTGAGCAAATAGTAAAAAAAAAATTAGTGCTGAAAATAGAAAATACACATTTCAATATTAATATGAAATTGATATTAATATGTACATACACACATACAAATATATGTTTATAGATTTAATTGCTAAATAAGCAAAAACTATGTAATTCATTGCTATATTTGTATTAACCCATTAACAACACTGCTTATGGGACTTCTTAAAGACATGCACATGGGACTCTTTAAGGGCAGTTTTTTTGACACCTGAACTGTCAATTTTGTGGCTCATGTAAAAATTGCTATGTATTCTAATTAGAAGAAATCTTTACTTTTTGCTTTCATACTAACGAGGTTAATTCACTAGTTTTATCATAAATATTTTTGAATTACGACCAGGCCTTTGTTTGTTGCTTGGCCTACAGCGCACAGTGTTGTGTTCCATATACAAAAATTAAAAAAGAAACAATCTTAATTTAACAAAAAAAATTTAACTCATATCTCCACACGACACCCAATATTTTTGTATATAAATTTTTTTGTTTAAACAACATTTTTAAAATACATTTTGGTAGTTATATTGCGTTAAATTTTGTGATTTGCAAAGTACAGTTACAAAGTTTTCTCATGACATTTGTAAATTTTATATTCAAAAATCTTAAAATCAAATATTAAAACGGCTCGTGTGTAATTAGGTTGAAATGTGATATTCGATATATGAATAAAAAAAATTATCGATATCTCCATATAATTATAACTTTAATATATGATATGCAGATAATCCTGCAATAGCTCAATTAAAAATTTAAACTTGCAGAAATATCACGGTCAAAGAAAGAAAATATGGGAAATCTGATGTATGTAAGGGTGGCAAGCCTGACTAAAATTGCAAGATATATATTTAAGCTGATTCTTGCGAAACTTTTTCATACTGTTATCTGGCAGCTCAGCAATATGTATCAGCTGTGTTTTTAATTGAACCGGAGGTTATGTAGCTATTTTCTACAAATAAATAACTTCAAAAAATTATTCACATAAAATCTTGGGAATTTTTTATAAAATGTTGTCCATAATTACTACATCCATGCGCAGTTTGGTGTTTCGAACGCAATTCACTGGGGAAGCCTTACGGAATGTTCATACCACAGCTCTTTGTGAAGCAGCTCGTAAAGGTACACGGGAGAAGGCACGGAAAAAGAAAGTTAAAGTGGAAGTAAAAAAAGTTGGATTCATACCGCATAATCAAAGAGATAAAAAGTAGGTTGTACCATTTATACACAAATTATCATAATACATATGAAATGCATTAAAATTTGTCAGGATTAATTTGAAACGTCAAAATAAACATGTGGACGATTCGTGGAAGCAAATAGCACACGACAATTGTTATGTGGCCAAATATTATCGCTGGCCTGTTTATACGGTAGCAGAAGCAATTCAGTGTCATCGAGAGACTCATCACCCGTCGATGTATAATGAGCCAAATGCACCACTCATGATAGATATTGAGTTGAACATGAAAGCTGAAAAATCTACGCGATTTGTTGATAACTTCCAACGTATGGTCATGGTGCCACATAAATTCGAACATGGTGAAGAGAGGCGTATATTAGTTTTTACAAAAGGAAATGTAAGTGAGTCATATGAATTGGTATTTGTAAAAATATATTGTGCTAAAGCGGCATATGGGCTTATAAGTTAGACAATGTCGGACAAATTCTAAATTTAAAAAAGCACCCTAAACAAAAACACATGAAGTAGAAACTTGCAATACATCTGAAATTTATAGCATCGTTAAATTTATATGCAATAATCTTCATTTCTAGGACGAAATAATGGAAGCCCGGAAAGCAGGCGCTACGCTGGTTGGTGGTATTGAATTAATAAAGGATATTACGAACGGTGAACTTCTCCTTACTGACTATCAGTATATAATAGCCCATCCTAACATATTAGCAGAACTTGTAGCTTTGCGTGGTTTATTGAAACGTAAATTTCCTAATCCTAAAGCTCAAACTATGGGAGCAAATCTTACCGAAATGATTAAACGTTTTTCGGATGGCATAAGTTATTCCGCGAGTAAAGATGAACACCAGCAAGACTTTGGTTTAATTACAACTTCAATTGGAACTTTGAATATGGATACAAAATATTTAGAAGAAAATTTAATTTCACTACTACAAGATGTCGACTCGGAAAGACCTAAACGTGAAGGACGTTTTATAACACGTGTCTTACTGAAAAGTCCACCGAGCCGCGAACAACTGAAAATAGACCCCTTTCAATATATACCGGAAATGTACGAAAAGAAAAGCGGTAGTAGCAAAGACTCTAGCAACACCAAACCTGCCAAAGAAGAGGACTTAGGTGAAGATGACGAAGATGAAAAGTTAAAGCAAGCAAATGTTAATTAATGTAACTATGTACTAGCTATAAAATAAAATAATTTAAACATTTAAATGTGATACATTGTTTGTACTCCTTTGGCGGTACCCTAGTTGCTTTCTTAATTTTGTGATTACGTCTTTTTGAAATTGAAATTTATTTAAAAATCTACAAATATTTAAAACTAGGAATTTTATAGGAATATAAATTCAAATTAAGCTTTTTGTGCGATGCCAATCGTTCGATTATGTTGCCGCTGCATTTCCAATTGTTTCACTCTGGTGTATGCAGCACTGGATACTAAAACTACAATGTTTGATGTCCACCAAAGCACTGATTTCATTTCGTTATACCACTGCGTAGCTATGACAGTTTGTGCACAGGCTTTAGCTGTACCCGAAATATTGTGTGTTAAAGGTGACGTGACCTGGAAGAAAAAAGTATTACAATTTAATTTTAACTTTGAACGTCAATTTTAATATCTTACCTTTATTTGCAAGGCAGTTACAAATCCTATTGCAAAACCGCATATGCCTCCCATAAGCATTGTTAGAACAAACCAAAATTCAAATATATTTGTATATGTTATAATAGCCTCCAATTCTCCATTTAGTATGATCAATGGTAGAAATAAAATGGATGAATATATATTATTGTAATAACTTAACAGCCACACTTCCTGATTCACGTAATGTAAAGCTTTTTTTGTATGTATCGAATACATAGCTAGAGCCAATGAACCCAGTACTCCAAATAACGTCCCCCTCCAAGAGAATGATTCAGTCAAAGATTCTTGATCTACACCGAGCATAAAGCCAGCTACAATGCCGGCACAACATATTATACAGGCGAAACTAGTCTTTTGTTTTAGTAAAACATACGTCAGTACAACATTAAAAACGGTGGTTAAAGAGCGACCTACATAATAAAATGCCACACCTACATACTTCAGGCAGAGGTTGTTCGTACCCACCATTAAGGTGAATAAAATTGATAAAGGCAATATCTACATGGTTAAAAAAAACAAAATGTTTAATATTAATAAAAATTTTAAGGAAATATGTTTGAATATTAATTGTTGTTATTAAATAATAAAATGATATTTTCTGTACCTTAGGAGGATATGAAACTCTAAGTCTGACTGTATACAGCGCAGTGATTTAAAGGGTTGGGTTGATACATTTACTAAATTGTAACAGGTTCTCAGGAGAGATCTTGCTAATCAAGTGTGCCGCACTTTTTAGCTAAACGCAACAGATGCAACATGAAAAGTTCCAAAGCACTTGTGGTGCGTTGCTAGTTGCCGAAATGGTATCACGGATGGCAACTGGCAACTAACAGCTAGTAATTTGAGTTGCCATATTGGCAACCACAAATTTGTAGTTGCTGCATAGTAAAAAGTGCAAAAAAATTAAAAATTAAATGCTATATTATTTTTATTTTTGAGTTTCTTCTTTGCATATTTAAAGAAAATATGATTTGAAGTTAAAAAAGAGAATTATTATTATTATTTTAATTAGCATTGTATATATAGTTTAATACATGCGCCATAAAACTTGCAATTCATATAGTTCCACCTAATAATTATATGACTTATTTTATCATGAACATTTGTTTCTAGTTTATTTGTTCCCTATATGTTTTTATACTTCTGATATACTTGTAGGCCGTCAACTATATATGGCCTTATGGGGTCGGTTGATTATAGTTATAAATAAATAAAGGTAGGATTTTATCGGACATAGGATGAACTTGCTTTTAACTTTACATGGTGCCTTTTCTAACCTTTCTTATATGCATTATTTTCTTTCGCGAGATTTTTTTATATCCTTTATGTACTATATGATTAATAACAAATCACTAATCAAGGGATAACAAAAAAATTTATGCACCCACCTTTCGAAATGTATCGATATCTAGTGGGTTTCCCTTGGGAAAGCTAACAGCTTTTGGAAAGTGCTTCGCCAAACTGCTCATAATAAAACATATCGCAGCACTGACAACACATTGAAACCATGTCACAAAAAGTGGAGCTTCCAGCTTGACACTATCGCTGCTAAGTAAATGCTTATTTACAAAAACGGTTAGTATGGAAATACACCTGTACAAATGGAAAACAACATACATACGTATGCAAGTCAATATATTGACTTGTACCAAGAACTGTGAGAATACAAACCAATAGAGAGCGACCACCAGGAAAACTTTTAAGTATTTACCCACTAGAGTTGTGGGTTGTTTGGATTCCTCTAGTTTCTGATACATTTTTTCATTATTTTTTTATGAAATCTTATTTTTGTCTTTCTTCCTTAATCAAAATAATAGTTGCCTGGTCAAGTTGTATGAAAAAACTTCATATATTTTAGTTAAACTTTATTCTTTTTCTAGTAAGTTGTTTTTGTTTACAATTAGGGCAAGCCAAGGCGAATTCAGAGAGTTTTCTAAAAGCGAAACAAGAATCAGCGTTGTCAACTCGGTGCTTTTCGCACCGTTTTTAGTGCTTTTTGAAATTTTCGACGCGAAAAATTTTGAAGTTAGTGCTCAGTGCTTTTTAGGGTTCCGTACACCAAAGGTGAAAAAAGGAACCCTATTGTTTTCGCTACGCTGTCCGTCTATCCGTCACACGGTATTTTCTCAGGAACCGTAAGAGCTACGGACCTGAAATTTGGACAGAGTATGTAGATCCTTGGCCACTACAACAACAAATACATGAGAATTAGAAATTAAAGAGTGCTCCAAAACGAGCGACGAAAATTTTTAAAATCTCATGTAATATACATACAATTGTATGTACATATGTATATTGACACTTGAAATTTGTAAAATTAGTGTATTTTTATATAGACTACAACAATAAACATTAAAATATGTTTTTAATTTTATAGATAGATATTTTATTTATATTTAAACTTTGAAAATAAATAAATCTAAATTTATTTTTTCGATTGCCTAAGACCACAAAATAACTATCTATACTACTGCGAATAGTACGAATAAACACGTATTAGATGTTAATTATGAGGATGCTTGCATGAGGACTGCGGGAGCCATTGAATTTTTTATTTCTAGCTAACAGTCGGCTACGGGGGGGTTCGGTCCGCATTACACCAACCTCGAAGTTTGCAGCAGAACACATATTGTTTTTGTTATAGACTCCCTGTTTTTGGAAAACGACATTAACTCAAGGGATCGGAAGAATAATAAAAAAATGGTTTACGTGAGATAGCCCGATATAATATTTTGGAAAAATTAAAGACTATGGAAAGACCTGTAATAGTAGAAATGTATCACGTTAACATGGCTATGTCAGGTGGAATCGACGAGCCACTTTCTTTACCCTACCTCCCTTATGTCCTAGTGCCTAAGTAACTCACACAGGACCCCTAAATAGATTCCCCTTTACACCACCAACCTCAGAAAGAAAATAATTTAAATTTTATTCCATGTTTGTTTTTTTTTTTTACTCAGTATTCATTTATTTACAATAATTAATATTATGAGATTTTATTTACTTGGATTAAACTAACGCTCGTTGTTTATTTAAGTACAGTGTGTAAAGTAAATTGTTTCTAACATTTTCTTTATATATATATGTTTCGTTTTATTTAATTTTTTTTTTTTGTTTGGGATTTAAAGGCATTAATTATTTCCTTATTATAAACTTTAATATAGAGTGAGCAGCAAGGACGAATACCTTTTATTTTATTTTTGTTAAAATTTTATTTTATTTTAGTTAACAAAAGAAAAAGAAAACGGAGTATATATGTCCATACTTACATATATATCGACATATAAAAAATTTTGTAAGAAACAACGTTTTGTTTACCGATAAAAATTACAGGGGTAAAAAGAAATGAATCAAGTTAAACAACAAAGTGGCTTCTCTGCAAGGAGAAGTTGTATAAGGCTTCGTTTGCAGCAAAAGTGTAACAAGTAAAAATAAAATAAAAAGTTAAGAACTTTGACTCACCAATCATCTGCTATCGTCGTTCGCGAAGGCCTCCGGATCTCGATGAACAGGATCTTGATGGTTTTAGCTGAAATAAAAAAATATTTCTCTTTTTTTTCGTTTTGTTTGTTTATCACTTGATTAGCCCCAAACTTAATGTCTGCTACGTTCTTCTTGCTCGCACTATTTACACGGGAGATTTTAAACTTAGGTATACAACAATTTTTAATATTTTCTTTTAACTGATAATGCAAATTTTTTTTTTTTATTTTTTTTCTTTATTTTTCCTTCTTGCCAAAATGGCCAAAACAAATTTCTTTGCCTATATACATATACTTAAATTTATAAGTACATACATATGTAATTATTACGAGCGTATACAAATGGAGTTTTGAACACTAGAAATAATTTAACTGCTTTTTGTTTTGTGCTATTAAAAAATTTGTTTTTTCTTTTTAAATAAAATAAATATGGATAGGTAACTGAACAATAGACGATATAGCCTGGTGGAATCACTAGGATATACGGATGCTCGTGACGAAATTATTCGCTACTAAAGCTTGTGGGCGGCAAATTGAGATATGGACGTTTTTTTTTATGTCTGGAACTGTACATACTCATGTATGGAATTAATTGGTGGTAAAGGGTTTTCCAAATTGATGTAGTTGTATTTTATGGTTTATGGATGTAGTTTTTATTGGATGGTTGGTGGAATATTCACTTTCTATTGGCTTTTCCCAGCGTGTCCAGCCTTTTAGTATTAAGATTTTTTTTATATATTTTATTTTTATGCCAGTCAAAAAAAAATTGTTTAACGGAGGATTATGAAACTTAAATTTTGTTACCACTTTTGTCTGGGCATTAAAAGGTATAGTTTTTCTTGGATTTTATTTTTGTAACAACAAACTTTCCTATGAAATTTGCGTTCTTTTTAGATTTGTTAGGTACATTAACACATAAAAGAATGACACGCACCGTTTAGGCTCTTTTTTTTTTTGTATATTTAAATATTAATTTACTTTTTGGGGAGAACACTTTGAGTTTCGTGTTTAGTTTCTTTTTAGTTTAAAAAAATAGAAATGTCCATGTTCTAGGGTTTAACAAACACTTCACAATTATTTAATTTCACTCAGGAAATGTACAAACTATAAAAAAAATTTCGTTTTCAGTTTTTATTTATTTATTTCAACAGCAGAAATACAAGAGCCCTATTGGACTTAAAAAATTATTAAAAGTCTTTTATTTAATACTTTATATACACTTTATATTTTATTTTTCTGACTGTTGTCCACGCCGGTTACCAATTGAATGCCACTATTCAATTTTTTTCCTTCTCTATCTTAGCACCGTTCGAAATTTCCAGACCGCATACCAAAAATCATTCGATTTTCCCGTTATAATTTATGACATACCCATAAATGAACAAGAGTTTAAAAGAAAACACGTAAAGTTTCAAGATCCACGAAATTAACATTGCCAACTTAAAGTTTTAAAAGTAATAGAAAGCAGTGATGCTAACATCTTCAAGGAGATAATCGCTATCGCACAAGTCAGTAGGCAAAGTATAACATATCAATGTTATGTTTATGTGGAGACATGTTGAAACGATTATGTCATGCTCATTGTAAATATTTGTATCATAAATATTTTTTTTTTAAAGGAAAATTGTGAATGAGATACATATCAATAGGCGGCAATTAATAAGTTTTTTATAAAAATTAAATATGAAGAAAAAAAATATGTCTGACTGCGTTTACTTTGTTCGTTACAAACTAGGCAATACTAGTGACTTTCACAGCAGGATTGACTAGAGGACTAGACTCTGTTATGGACGAAGGTCCTTGGCATGATAAGTACCAACTATTTTACCCTGAAGATCCTCAATTAGATAATAATGGGAACCTATTTTTTCCTTTACTCGACATTTGATAAAAAGAGGAGACAATTTTGCGTTGAAACGCTTCTCTGCATTGCTTTGAGCAAAGCTTCTACGGTACAATTCCTGGCCAACTTTAAAACTCACATGCCGAGAACGAAGGTTATATTGTTTTCGACTGACCTCATATGCCTTTCTTATATGATTTCGTATATCCGCACGCATAAGCTGAAGATTATCATCCCGGGACAGGTGATAGAAAGGTTCGTCGAGCACTTTAAGATTTTTAAGCAACGAATATGAACTAGCATGAGTGATCATGTCCAATCCGAAAAGTGCATGATAGGGCGAACTTTGTATTGTTTGATGAAAAGCATTTCTCAGCGCGCAGCTAATTTGTGATAAATTTTGATCCCACAAACGATGGTCGTTTTTAAGATAGGCTCGAATTCCGGCGATAATTGATCTATTTACGCGTTCTGAGGCATTACTTTGGGGTGAGTAAACAGCAGTATAAATGTGATGTATGCCAAAACTGGTCAAAAATGCGTTGAAATCGTTCGCACGAAATTGAGAACCGTTGTCAGTTACAAGAATTTCTGGCACACCGTAAACGTGAAAAATTTGTTTTTGCAAATGGTCTTTAATACTAGTCGAGGTGAATTTCTTTAAAGGAAATAGCCAATGGAATTTTGACATGTGGTCTAAAATAATTAAGAGTCCAATATTTCCAGATTTACTTCTGGGATATGGTCCAAGAAGATCGGCGTATATACGTTGAAATGGTCGGACAGACAATGCCTGTTTCCCCATTTCTGGTCGTAGGATTGCATTCGGTGCTTTGGTTGTTTTGCATATGTCGCATTTTCCAATATAATTTCTAACGTCTTTTAACAGACCTGGCCAATAAAAATGTCTACGAAGAAGGTTAACTGTTTTGACAATGCCTCCATGGGCCACAATTGGATCATCATGAGCTCTTTTAATAACGTCTTGTCGCAAATTTACTGGTACCCATAATTTCCAGCTGAACTTATCTTGTTCCGCTTCACCAGTGGAATGTTCAGTTCTTATGTAGACAAATTTATCCAGGACTTTAATGTCAGGATATTTATTTTGTTCGGATTGTATCTTTTGTTTTAAATTTGTATATTCTAGATCAAAAAAGTGTGGCGAATCTAAATCAATTTCCGGTTTCGTTAATGCTATTTCCAAAATTTCTCCATTAAAGCAACGTGACAACGCGTCTGGAACGATATGTTCTTTGCCTTTTCGATGACTAACAGTAAAATTGAAAGCTTGTAGCTTAAATACCCAGCGGGCTAACCTACCGGTTAAATCAGGTTGACGCATAAGCCAAATAAGACTCGCATGGTCTGTAATTATTTCGAATTCTTGCAGTTCTAGATAGCATCGGAATCGGTTTACGGCTTCTACAGCGGCTAAGCATTCTCTTTCTGTCACGCTGTAGTTTCTTTGAGCGCTATTAAGTTTTTTACTCATGAACGATACAGGTCTTTCGTTCCCTTGATGGTCAAGCTGTACTAATACAGCACCTATGCCATAGTCGCTTGCATCGCAGTGGAGAAAGAATTTTTTTGTAAAATCTGGATTAATCAAAACAGGGCTAGTGGTGAGGAGTTTCTTAATCTGCTCAAAGGCTGCATTAGCTTCAGGTGTCCAATAAAATTTTCGTTTCTTCGAGATGACTTCCGTAATTGGAAATACAATAGTAGAAAAGTTTTCGACGAACCTTCGATACCAACCTGCGAGCCCTAAAAACCCACGAACTTGCCTAATCGTTTTTGGGACTGGCCAGCTTACAATGGCACTTACCTTTTCGGGGTCAGTTGAAATACCTCCGTTGCCAATTACGTATCCTAGGTAAGGAACTCGAGTAACACAAAATTTACTCTTTGAGATGTTCAAAGTCAAGTTTGCCTTTCGAAACTCTTCTGCAATACGGACTAAAATAGATAGGTGAGATTCAAAATCTTCTGAAACAATTATCAAATCATCGAGGTATCCAAAGACAGAGTAACGAAGGTCTGGTGGTATAATTTGGTCAATTAAGCGGCACATTGTCGAAGGCGCATTACAAAGCCCGAAGGGCATCACTGTAAATTGGTAAAGGGGGCGGCCGGGGATGGTAAAGGCTGTTAACGGTTTTGCAGAGTCGGATAAGCCAATTTGCCAGTAGGCATCTTTCAAGTCTAACTTTGTTATTATATTGGCTTTTGGGAGCCTGGCAAATATGCCCTCGATAGAAGGAAGTGGATAGGCATCTTTTTGTGTCACAGAATTGAGTTTTCTCGCATCCAAACAAAGACGAACTTTGTTTGGCTTGATTACTAAACGCATGGGTGAACTCCATGGCGACTGTGATGGTTCTATTACTTTTAAAGCTAACATTCTGTCTATTTCTTCAAACATTAGTTTTTCAACAGCAGGCGAGACGGGATAAAACCTTTGTTTGATAGGTTTCGAGTCTCCTACCTCAATATTATGTTGGATTAATCCGGTTCTTCCTAAACCTTGCTGTTCGAAATCTGGAAACAAGGCAATTATCGCATTCAATTGTTGGCGTTGAACAGGTGATAATGTGTATTCGGGTTCATTTAATAGTGTATCAGAATTACTAACAGTTTCAGCTTTAACTTCGGACAATTGGTTTTCACTAACAGCTGACTCATCGCGTAATAATTTACTTTGATCTATTACATCAACAGATTCAATAATATTAGGAATCAGATTAAATGCGTTCCAGAAGTCAATGCCTAATATAAGACGTTGTGTTATCGATGGAATTATGAAAAGATTAATAAACCGTTTCTGATCTTTAAATTGAATTTCTGCCGATAGCCACCCGATAACGGTTTGGGACTGACCATCAGCCGTTTTTACTTGTGACCGAGATTTATAAAAATTTTTCAAAGTGGAAAAGTTCATCTGTGCTAAACTTCCACCTATACAAGAGATATTTGCACCTGTATCAAGAAGTCCGAATTCTGTTAGGCCAAGAAACGAAACTTTCGCATAAAAACGATTATCTTGAAGATTATTAATAATAGCTGAAATTAAAAACTTTTTACATTTTCTGCGTAGCTTGTAGAATTTTCGCATTCGAAGAGTGGATCTTTTTGATTTAGTTGTAACATGTTTGATAGCATCGGCGTTAAAAATTTTCTTTTTCTTTTCAACGTAATTTTGCCAACGTACATGGTATGGAAAAATAGGAAAAATAATTTTAGAACAATCGTCCTCTGGGGCAACTATTGGCGTTTTTGGTTTTTTTAAAATTGTAACTGCTTGGGTATTCGATTGTTTATAAAATCTGGTTATGTTATTATCAATCTGTATATGATTAGAGTTCACTGGGGTTTCAGCAGTCTCTAGTTTTTTGAAATAGAATGGCGGTTTTTTGAAAAATTAAACTTTTTACTTGAACATTTCTGACATTGCGGTTTATATGTGTCTTTTGTTCCGCATCCGTAACAAAATATTGTACGATCTTTGAGACAATCGTACCAAAAATGTTCCCTATCACCACAATTCCAACAACAAGCTATTCTTTCATTTGCCATGATGGCGTTAACTTCCTCGCTACCTGATATCAATTCATCAGGGTCTTCATCAAACTCTAACTCCGCCACTTGACGTTTGGCTACAGGATAATTGGGTGGACGAGCTAGTAAGTTTCTACGCACATGCTCTTCATTCCAAAATGTTTCTCGCATTTGTACCAATTTCCTTAAGTGCGGTATTGAGTGCACTGGCAGATATAGAATATCTTGGCGAATTTCTGGCCTAAGATTTCTGGTCAAAATTTCGATAAGTTCCATCTCTGAAATAGGGGAAGGCAAACGATCCATGATAGAGGAAATAACATCGAAAAATGCGTCGAAAGTTTCACCCACCTTTTGCTTTCTATTACGTAATTCTTCTTTGATGTCAAAAGAGGATTTGAAATCCCTATATTGGCATTTGAGAGCTTCGCAAAATTCTTCCCAGCTAATGGTACGCACTTGCTTTCGGTAACGCCAATACCAGTCTTTGGCTTTGCCATGTAGAAGCACATTTAAATTTTTAAGAACAGGAATAAAATCTCCTTCGAAATTATCGCAAGACAAAGAATTGACGCGGTATAAAAATTCATCAACAGTCAAGCCTGAAGAAGATCCATCAAATTTAAGATTCCAGCTTTGGATTATTGCTGTTAACTTGTCTGGATTAAAAGCAGAGGTATTTGAATTTGAACGAATAGGAGTATACGATCGATTAGACAATGTATTATTATAATTAGTGTTATGATTCCTAGGTGGATTATTTGACTGGGTACGATGATTGGTCGGAGCGTTTGAATTGTGATTTGCAACATTGCTATTGTGTTCATTATCAATAGGATTAGGTGGTGGTGGAGTAAAATTGAAATTAGATAACAGTCGCGCCATAGTTGTTTCAATCATTTGATTCAGTTGATTATAGTCAACAGACGCGTTAACATTTTCTCGAGGAGACGTAGGAGGCTGAGCAACTTCAGAATCATTCTCTTCTGGCAATTCTTGCTCAGTTTCTACTAAACGACGTTGGCTATCGTGAAACAATGTTCTACTCTGGCTACGTGTATTATATGGTAAGGGTGTATTACCACGACCTCTACCTTTTACATTATGTTTAGTATGATAATCGGGTTGAGTAGACAAATTTACCTTTTTGAGATCAACTAAATCGCATGGTTTCTTACAAGTTGGGCACTGTGCGGTGCTAGATAAATAGTTTTCGATGCAAGATCGATGAAAATAGTGGTTACATTTATAAATTATTAGACAACAATCTTTTTCCGTCATTTCGGTAGTACAAACAGTACACATATTTTCCCCAGCTGTAGATGTAGAAGCAGATGCTTCGTGAGGAGCAGTTCTGGGCAATGACATTTTCGATTCAGACTTTATAAAAAGCAAAAAGAAATTTTTTTTTTTTGTTGGCTAGTAATTTTGAATTTATATATATTTTTTTATTTTTATTTTATTATTTTTTTATTTTTTTTATTTTTATGATTTGATTTCGTATTTAAAATAATTGCTTGCTAAAAAAAAATTTGTTATGTTTACTTTGATTTTATTTATATGTAAGATAATATACATACATAGGTATTTTCTTTCTTTTAGGTTGGTAGGTAAGGGTATAATTACATTACGTGATACATTGTCTGACTTATTTAAAAAAAAGCATTTTATTTCCATTATATAACGGATTCAATCAACAAATTTCGAGTGGAAATTCACTCCAATACTCGATAAAAATTTAAAATACGCTTTTTAAATAAATTCATACTACTACTTTAGGTTGAATTACAATAACAGGGCTATGTAACTTTATGTATAAAGGTGACAAATGACACAGCATACCAGCTTATTCCCCTTCAGTCGGATATGACCTGTCTTAGAAAATATTTTCGGATAGATTTTAGCAGAACGGCAAAGATCTATTTTCCTAGAAATTATCGTCCAAGGAAAGAAAAAAAACTATATAGACTGTCCCACTGGTCTGCACTAGACATAAAGCAGCTGCAGTCTTTGAAACTTTTATACAAAGACCGACATGCCGAGCGGAAAGGACAAGCAGTTGGCTTTTGGGTCGTATTACTCGATTATAATTCAAACACACGAAAAATCCACAAAAGGACTGCTGGTTATTCCTCAAAGGATGAAAGTACTTTTGTACAAAATTTTCATAACGCATTATAATGAAATTTATCAGTGGATATTTTACAAAAAAAAATTTATTCAAAAATAAATCAATGGGTCAATATTTTTTTTCGGGCCCCACGTTGGGCGCCAGTTTATTATGTTTTTAATTTTATAGATAGATATTTTATTTATATTTAAACTTTGAAAATAAATAAATCTAAATTTATTTTTTCGATTGCCTAAGACCACAAAATAACTATCTATACTACTGCGAATAGTACGAATAAACACGTATTAGATGTTAATTATGAGGATGCTTGCATGAGGACTGCGGGAGCCATTGAATTTTTTATTTCTAGCTAACAGTCGGCTACGGGGGGGTTCGGTCCGCATTACACCAACCTCGAAGTTTGCAGCAGAACACATATTGTTTTTGTTATAGACTCCCTGTTTTTGGAAAACGACATTAACTCAAGGGATCGGAAGAATAATAAAAAAATGGTTTACGTGAGATAGCCCGATATAATATTTTGGAAAAATTAAAGACTATGGAAAGACCTGTAATAGTAGAAATGTATCACGTTAACATGGCTATGTCAGGTGGAATCGACGAGCCACTTTCTTTACCCTACCTCCCTTATGTCCTAGTGCCTAAGTAACTCACACAGGACCCCTAAATAGATTCCCCTTTACACCACCAACCTCAGAAAGAAAATAATGTAAATTTTATTCCATGTTTGTTTTTTTTTTTTTTTACTCAGTATTCATTTATTTACAATATTCAATATTATGAGATTTTATTTACTTGGATTAAACTAACGCTCGTTGTTTATTTAAGTACAGTGTGTAAAGTAAATTGTTTCTAACATTTTCTTTATATATATATGTTTCGTTTTATTTAATTTTTTTTTTATTTTTTTTTTTTTTGTTTGGGATTTAAAGGCATTAATTATTTCCTTATTATAAACTTTAATATAGAGTGAGCAGCAAGGACGAATACCTTTTATTTTATTTTTGTTAAAATTTTATTTTATTTTAGTTAACAAAAGAAAAAGAAAACGGAGTATATATGTCCATACTTACATATATATCGACATATAAAAAATTTTGTAAGAAACAACGTTTTGTTTACCGATAAAAATTACAGGGGTAAAAAGAAATGAATCAAGTTAAACAACAAAGTGGCTTCTCTGCAAGGAGAAGTTGTATAAGGCTTCGTTTGCAGCAAAAGTGTAACAAGTAAAAATAAAATAAAAAGTTAAGAACTTTGACTCACCAATCATCTGCTATCGTCGTTCGCGAAGGCCTCCGGATCTCGATGAACAGGATCTTGATGGTTTTAGCTGAAATAAAAAAATATTTCTCTTTTTTTTCGTTTTGTTTGTTTATCACTTGATTAGCCCCAAACTTAATGTCTGCTACGTTCTTCTTGCTCGCACTATTTACACGGGAGATTTTAAACTTAGGTATACAACAATTTTTAATATTTTCTTTTAACTGATAATGCAAATTTTTTTTTTTTATTTTTTTTCTTTATTTTTCCTTCTTGCCAAAATGGCCAAAACAAATTTCTTTGCCTATATACATATACTTAAATTTATAAGTACATACATATGTAATTATTACGAGCGTATACAAATGGAGTTTAGAACACTAGAAATAATTTAACTGCTTTTTGTTTTGTGCTATTAAAAAATTTGTTTTTTCTTTTTAAATAAAATAAATATGGATAGGTAACTGAACAATAGACGATATAGCCTGGTGGAATCACTAGGATATACGGATGCTCGTGACGAAATTATTCGCTACTAAAGCTTGTGGGCGGCAAATTGAGATATGGACGTTTTTTTTTATGTCTGGAACTGTACATACTCATGTATGGAATTAATTGGTGGTAAAGGGTTTTCCAAATTGATGTAGTTGTATTTTATGGTTTATGGATGTAGTTTTTATTGGATGGTTGGTGGAATATTCACTTTCTATTGGCTTTTCCCAGCGTGTCCAGCCTTTTAGTATTAAGATTTTTTTTATATATTTTATTTTTATGCCAGTCAAAAAAAAATTGTTTAACGGAGGATTATGAAACTTAAATTTTGTTACCACTTTTGTCTGGACATTAAAAGGTATAGTTTTTCTTGGATTTTATTTTTGTAACAACAAACTTTCCTATGAAATTTGCGTTCTTTTTAGATTTGTTAGGTACATTAACACATAAAAGAATGACACGCACCGTTTAGGCTCTTTTTTTTTTTGTATATTTAAATATTAATTTACTTTTTGGGGAGAACACTTTGAGTTTCGTGTTTAGTTTCTTTTTAGTTTAAAAAAATAGAAATGTCCATGTTCTAGGGTTTAACAAACACTTCACAATTATTTAATTTCACTCAGGAAATGTACAAACTATAAAAAAAATTTCGTTTTCAGTTTTTATTTATTTATTTCAACAGCAGAAATACAAGAGCCCTATTGGACTTAAAAAATTATTAAAAGTCTTTTATTTAATACTTTATATACACTTTATATTTTATTTTTCTGACTGTTGTCCACGCCGGTTACCAATTGAATGCCACTATTCAATTTTTTTCCTTCTCTATCTTAGCACCGTTCGAAATTTCCAGACCGCATACCAAAAATCATTCGATTTTCCCGTTATAATTTATGACATACCCATAAATGAACAAGAGTTTAAAAGAAAACACGTAAAGTTTCAAGATCCACGAAATTAACATTGCCAACTTAAAGTTTTAAAAGTAATAGAAAGCAGTGATGCTAACATCTTCAAGGAGATAATCGCTATCGCACAAGTCAGTAGGCAAAGTATAACATATCAATGTTATGTTTATGTGGAGACATGTTGAAACGATTATGTCATGCTCATTGTAAATATTTGTATCATAAATATTTTTTTTTTAAAGGAAAATTGTGAATGAGATACATATCAATAGGCGGCAATTAATAAGTTTTTTATAAAAATTAAATATGAAGAAAAAAAATATGTCTGACTGCGTTTACTTTGTTCGTTACAAATATTAAAAAAAATTAAATTAAAGGGTGGTCCATCAATTAATGCAATTTTGACTATGTAATTTTGACAACTTGCTATATCTTGGAGACCGTAAGAGGTAAACTCTTGAAATTTTCCAAAACGGTAATACTAAAAAATCCGAAAATTATAAAATTGTCAAACCGAAAAAAACCGCCAAAACCTGAAAAATATCGCCAAAAATTAAAAAAAACGACAAATCGAAAAAAATCGACAAAATTAAAAAAAAATTCTAGCACTAAAATAAATCGCCAAATTCGAAAAAATCGTTTAAATGAAAAAAATCGCCAATATGAAAAAAACGCCAAAAACCGAATAAAATCGCAAAAACGCAAAAAATGCGCCAAAACCAAAATAATTGTTTATGTGAAAAAAAATCACCAAAATGAAAAAAAATCGCCAAAATTAAAAAAATCGCCAAATTTAAAAAAAATCGCCAAAATTTAAAATAACCGCCAAAAACCGAAAAAAAATCCTCAAAACGAAAAAAAAGTTCCAAAACTAAAAAAAAATCGCCAAAAACCAAAAAAAATCACCTATATGAAAAAAACACCAAAATTAAAAAAAATCGCCAAAATAAAAAAAAACTCCAAAATAATAAAAATTGTCAAAATTAAAAACCTTAAAAACCAAAAAAAATCGCCAAAACGTGAAAAAAAGTGCCAAAACTCAGAAAGCTCCAATAAATTCAAAAAATCCCTTAAACTTTAACATTTAAATCATAATTAATATAAAAAATGTTTTGCCACGCAACAAAGAAGACATAATAGAAGTATTTACCCAAGTATAGTTTAATATAGAAATTTTGTCTAGTCTAGGGAAAATATAATTAGTCCACTATCGTGTTTTCAGTTGAGAATTACCGGATATTTCTAATTTAATTGAATTAGAAAAATACGTTTCTTTCCTGACGAAAAATTATTAAAAATAAAATTTTTTATAATAACTACAAAAGGTGTCGTCATTTCGTCGTTTGCGAATTCACTGATTCTTATACAATTAAAATGTGTTTCGGATGCCTCAAATTTATAGTTTTAAAAATGTATTGCAATGTCAACCGATTATTATATTTTTATATGCATATTTGTGTATAACAAATTTTTTTTAATATATGATAATAATTAAAAATTTAGGGCCAATTTCACCAACTCTATTTAAATAAGTTGGTGAAATTAGCTCTTAGTGCTTTTTTACTGAAATTACGCGCTTTTTTGGTGGTTTCAGTGCTTTTTGAAATTTAAAAGTTGACAACGCTGACAAGAATGTGTTTTTTTTGTCAGACAGAAAAATTTACAAAGCATCTCTGAAAAATAAGTGCACTTCTATATCGTCGGCAGAGAACGAAGCCGAAGGAAAAAAGTCGGCGGCGGCGGCTGAGCACAAAATGAACCGGCGGCGGCTAAAAGTCGGCTTTAAACGGCTTGTCATATTGTATCAGTTGTGTCCGATGAATTATTTATATTTGAAGTATAAGAAAAATATTCTTTTATATTCTTTTAAAACGTGTTCACAAATTTTGTGATAGACACATCTCTGCAAATGCTATGAACGTAGGCGTAGGAAGGCCATTTAGCTCCCAAGAATTGCTGTTGACCCCCTAGAATTATTAAAAATTGCATGTAATTATTTATTTTATTATTAATTATGAAAAACACCAGTCATAAGCCTCCCTAGAAAAAATTTATAGCTACGCCAATGGCTATGAAACACTGCTCCGATTTTTCGGCTTAGTCCATTAAGCACTGGTTTTAAAATGTTTAAGTTGAAATCGCTGTATATCATAGCTGACCAAAGTAACAACAGAGCGCGAAACTTAAATTGGCTTCTCATAGAAATGAACACATATACATTCGGTCATGTTACAGAGCTCAATTCCGTTCGGAAACGGAATTCAATCCACCCAATTTTTGTAGATGGTGTCTAAAAAAGAAAACTAAAATACGAGAATTTGTCAGGTGTTCCCAGACTGTTGGGTGCTCTTTTTTGCTGAGTTATACTGCAGCTACGGCTCGACATTTTGAGGATAATTAAATCCCGTTTCCGAACGGAATTAAACTCTGTGCCATGACCGATTAATATACATTTATCTCGTTTAAATCAGCAATATTTTTAGCCGAAAGCAGCCGTCAGAACCGGCGGCGGCTGACATACCTGAAAATAAGTCGGCGGCGGCTTAGCCGCGGCTGAAAATCGGTCGGCTTCGTTCTCTGATCGTCGGTTTGTTTCTGTTTTGATGTATGGTACATTTTTAATAAAATTGAGTTATTGATTGACTAATAATGAATAATTTGTCCTCTTTCCAAATTCGTTATCAGTTTTCTGATATCTTGAATATATCTGGAGGTATAGATGTGAAAATATGCGTCATTTTCACAATTTTTGAACATTGTAAAGTCTGTTTTACGGCAATCGACAATTTTTTTCATATGTGGCACATTTCTCAAGTAAAAGTATTAACATTGTTATTGAAGTCTGTTATAATGTATATCAATGCATATTCTACTCAAAGGACGTAAATCAAAGCAAAGTACAAATATTTAACTATTGTAAATGAAATTAATTGATATTTATTTTTTATTAATACAATTTCTTTTATTAAATATAATCACTGTCTTTTATTTCTTCCTTTGCTTTACCTCTAAAAGTCATGTTATATAGATAAAACTGATATTTTCACCTTTTATATCTACTTAAATATATACAGTAATTTAAACCACTTCAGCAAGTAGTGAACAATATTGTTTTTATGAATGTGGAATGCGTTGCCAACATTTTTTGTCATTTTTCTTTAAGTCCTAATAACTTTTCATGTTGGATGTAAAAAGTATATCAACTTTAAGTTTGAATAAAAAACATGTGTATTTATTACTTTTATTATTAAACAAAAAATTCTATCGTGTATTTTTAGAAAACTAATTTTTGTCCAATATATCAAAACCGAATCAAGCCGACGATATGTATGTACCGAGGCGAATACAGTATCAGGTGACCTTATCAGTACAACAATATTACAACACAAAAAACAACATGTAGTTTGCTATGCTACAACACCAATCTATCAAAAGATTTCTGAGCAAATTTTTACATTTTGTTTCAAATTGCTCAATTTTGCAAATTGCTCAATTTTGCATCAACAGCTGATAATCAGCCGGGCTGGTAAGGTCACCTGATCTGAATTCGCCTTGGTATGTACTAGTGATGTAACGAATACGAATATTTGAAACGATATGCGAGAATACGAATATTAGATGTAAAATTTATAGACATAAAATTGGTATCAGTCGTTAAGCACACAGAATATGAACCAGAATTCCCAGTTCTGAGTTAAGCAAAACAGTGATAACAGCTGGTTGGTGTTGAATTCGCAGCGTTATCTGAATTATTTAAGGGAGAGAAAAAATTGCTTTCTATATGTATAAAAAGCAATAGCTATATACTGCAATTGCAAACATATGTTCGTAAAAAATTGGAAAATAAAATTAACAAAAATTGTTAAAAAGTGAAAAATTTTTAATAAAAATTAAATATTTGTAAAAAATAGATGTTTTTTTAACTTATTAAAGTGTGTAATCGAAGGCCAGTGGTATTCCTCAACTACTGACTGTTAATTGTGGCCCAAATAATGTGAGATGTTTAAGTATTTACAAAGTGTTTGAAAAAAAATCTTTAAGGGCATTGTGATACCTTCCCGGCATTTGGAACATTTGGACATATGTAGGTACAAAGTTACTACCTATGATGAAGACTCGTCTAAAGAAAGCGTTTTTGCACATTTCGGAAGGTGAAACAATTGTTCAAGTTGTGCATGTTGTTGAATATTGTTGGAACAACACCAGAAAGTCGGCACCAGCTCAGCGAAAATAATTTCGTAAAGCTCATCGGGACTCACAATATGTTCATCACGTGGGCGTTATACGATATATGCAACAATTTGGCCAAGTATTACAACATAATGCTGGTGGAGGCTTCTTCGTGCCTAAAATAGGGGCCCGACAACTTTTTTTTGATCTGCAAGTGCCTACACAAGTGAGTATAACACCACGAGGGGCTGCTTGTGATATAACTGGCCAGAAAAATATCCCAGCACATTATATTTCTTTGGCCGGGCCGCCTGTTGCTTCTGAGCGTACTAACAACTAAAAATGTACGCGTGCTATCATGCCTAAATTGGGACCCGGCCAAAATTGTTTTATATCCGTAAGTACATGCAAAAAAGATAAATACTCTACGCTGGGCAGCAATCTATTCCAGCACCTTATATTAATTTGGCCGGGCCACCTTTGACAGGTTGTGCTGCTGAACAGCGTGCTAACAAATAAAAATGCACGACAACAGAAGGTTCCAGCAAGTCAGCTTGTTGCGCAAGTGGATAAAAATGGTAAGTTTTATTTGAATAATATTTCAGTATTTGAAATATTAATTGTTCTCACCGTTTATTTATTCCAGAAAATCGTTACGCCTCTTTGTTTGTAAATGCAACGAGATCAGAAACAAAAGATCAGACATATGCATCCATTTTTGCCTAGATGTCTTGACTACTTTAAAAGCTGAATACTCTTTGGGACGTTTGGATGGTTGTGGCATTGAAGCTACTCAGATTTATTTATGTGCAGTTTTTACCATACAAATTAAATTGTTGATTTCTATAGAAATTTTTTAAACAAGTCGCTTGCTTAATATAATGTAGAAATAAGTTATTTCTTTACTAACCGTATACTCACCCCAATTTGTAGTAATAAAATCTTAAAAGAAGTATGTCCAATTTTGAAATTGTATTCATATTTTTAATTTTTTAGTATTGTATAAATGTTTGTATATTTGTAAATCATCTTAAATTGTTACAAAAACAAAACAAATTTAAAATATTTACTAATATAATTAATTAACATTTTTTAAATAACTTTTGATTTTTGAATCAAATAATTTCTTAATCGGGCTTTAGTTCAGTAATTTCAATTCTTATTGAATGAAATATTTTTAAGCTTAAGAAATTATTTCTGATTAAAATTCAGTACATTTCAATTAAATCTAAAAATGTCTCACATAACTTTTGATATTTAATAATTACAATAAAAATTAAATATAATTTATTTACTTATGCCATCAAAGTCTAAAGTTGTTTTCTTTGCGAACTTTCTTCCTTCTTGGATGCATTTCTTTCCAGTTTAGATTGGAGTTGTTGGAGTTCATTCATGTAAATAAAAAAATGGAATTTTTTTATTGTTAAAATTGTATATTTAGTAGTAAAGACAAAATTTTATCTCTTTTAGAAAATATTCTGTAGCCCTGAAAAGGGCTTTTTATTAATTTTTGTATTAATTTTTTCATTGTTCCCTAGATTTTTAAATGATCCTTCAAAGGCACTTTAAAACACAAATTTGTTGCATTGGACAGGAACATAATTGCCCCTTCCAATGCACAATGTTCACATTTTTTTCTGCGACGCGTTTCTGTAGCTACTATTGCATTGGTCAGGAACATAATTGTCCCTTCCAATGCACAATGTTCACACTTTTTTCCGCGACGCGTTTCTGTAGCTACTATTGCATTGGTCAGGAACATAATTGTCCCTTCCAATGCACAATGTTCACAATTTTTTTCGGCGACGCGTTTCTGAAGCTCCTATTGCATTGGACAGGAACATAATTGCTCCTTCCAATGCACAATGTTCACTTTTTATCTTAACCTACGTATTTGTACATTGGACAAGAACATTATTGTCGCATCCAATGTACAACACTTTTTTAGTAAAAATAAGACGACACACTTACCGAATCGGCTCTTTCGGGAACAAATGTAGCTTCTCTCCAGCAGGACAACCCATAATACATCTTCGGCTCCTGTAAAAGAACATAATATTATAATAAAAACTAAAATAAAAATTTATGTATTTCCATACTTACATTTTGCTTGCAACATCCAGAATAATCCCTTATTTTGTCGTCATCACATTTGCTTTTTCACTTTTAACACTGTTGGTAATTTGTGGACAAGAAAGTCTACCAAATTTTGGCCACAAATTACCAACTTTGGCAAGGATTTTGGCGCAAAATCATTTTTTATCCAATTTGCGCCAATTCCTGCCAAGAAAATTTTTATTTGGTAAATAACTAAATGTCATTTTATTTGAATTATCTGACAGAGAAAGGCATACAAATTGCTCATATTTGCTATCTCTACCGCAAAATTCAGATAAAGCGAATTATCTTCAATTCGCCGGTGTCGTGTCTAATTTAGTAGTCTATGGTTAAGCAGCTCTGGGTCGTGGAACATCTCTCGCGTCATCGTAATTGTTTCTTAAGTGCGGTCGGGCTTGTGTGTGTTGTTTGGCCTTCGAGAGTTTTCGTCTCGCTCGCACTGGTTGACTGATATGCCACGGATAACCGTATATCTTGCATTTTTTTGTGGAATTTCTTTAACAACCACGCTGCCTACATCGTATGAGAATGCCTTGCTTATACTTTGAGAAATTTATACTTGAATGTCAGAAAAATGTACTGAAAAATGTGTCGTGACATCCCAAGACTAAGTGCGACCACTTAGTATTGTTTCACTTTGGCATAGGTCGTGTACAGTCAGTCACAAAACCTTTAAAAATACTGTTAATACCATCTTGGGCATATGGTCTTCGTTACTCCGGCCATACTTGTGCAACACCATATTATCCAAATTTACTTTACATTAATATGTTTAATAAATAAATAAATAAAATTGGTATGAAAAAGAACTGCATACTCCTGCTGGCGGACCTTAAAGTTAATAAAAACTATCCAACATTTTAATGATCGTCATTAAATAGCATTTGAAAACGATACAAAGCATAAATTTCTATACAAAATTTATGAAAATTTATTTTTAGCCATTTATTTAAATTTCGTTCAGGATATATTTATTTATTTATTTAGTTTTCTTGGAAAATAGACATGAAAAGATATTCTCTTCTCATGAGCTGGTAGATAGTACCGGTTTTTTTTGTATATATGAAATTTATATATAAGATAAAATAAGAACGCCAAAATATTCTGCATTATTAACTTTTCAGTTATAACACTGGAAGTAAATGAGCGAAATATGTTACATATGTTTGGTCACAAGTAGAAATTCCCAACTCAAATATGTAACTGTAACTTTACAGCAGAAGGTAAAAACAATAATAAACAGTACAATGCTCGCAAAACTGCTTTGTAAAAGCGTTATTTTTTAAATTTTTGTGACGAGATGTATTTGTGTAAAATTTATGGATTGGAATCACTGAATGTATGTATTAGAATCGTTAAAATATGTACGAATTAGGGAATTTCTACTTGTGACATCGACATACATTGTGGCAAGAATGATTTTGAGACTTTGGAACTGTTGTTCCAATTTTAAAAATTTTTTTCAAAAAAATTAAGAATGGGACTTGCTAACGGACATTGGATATATAAATAAATTAATTGAGGGTAAGACATGTGCCGGGCTCAGCTAGTAATAAATAAATAAATGTATTATTCTTTTTCCTTTTAAGTTGTTCAATTGGCCCGTCCATTCATGAGCAACACCAAACCTAATACATTTTCTCTAATGTTCATATTTTATTCCAATTAACTCAATCAAATGATAACCTTAAAGTTATTGTCCAATAATAACTGAATTATAGATAGTTTTTAATTATTACTTTTCGAACTTGATTTTATTCCTAACTAAACAAATTACAACTTGTCTTTTCTTATTTACTTCTGAACGTTATTATCCACGTCACGATGTCTTTTACTTTCAACTATGTTCAGTCCACTAAATTCCAATTAATACTGACTGAGTCTCACATACGGCAGCTCTTTTTATACTACCAAACCGGATCTAGAATATTCGCAAATAGATGGCGTAGCAACATGCATGCATGTATGTACTTAGTAAAAACCAACTGGAAGAAACTATTTCCGCTCAAACGATTTGGCTGTTTAGGCGTGTTTGTTTATTGGTAGCCAGATGTTCAAACAGTATTCTAGCACAATCGGGAAAATTCATGTCGCCGTTTCTAGATGTTTGTAGGTGATTCGATTGGCCTTTAGTTTTTGAATTTTCAAAGTAACTACTTGTATGTTGGTAGTGCAGTGTGCTTTTTTTAGTACAGGGTGGTTACCATAAGTGCTCGCACTTTTATTTGTATACATGTATGTCTGTAGCTAACCCGTAGTAAATAAAATAGTCGATTGACAAAAAACACTAGCTATAAATTAATTATTTTGCAAGTGACTACAAATTGGTTTAAATCTCATGCAGATATCAACCAAACATATTGAATAGAAGCACACGTAAGAAATAAATAAAAGCAAAATAAGTAAATGAAAAGAAAATAAAAAAAAATCAAAAGAAGCATGCCATGAAATCAAATGCCAAATGTTTGTGTTGAAAAAAAATAATAATTTCAATACTTAATATGTATAATATTTTCTATGAGCAAGAAAAACTTTCGTATGAATGTATGTATTTTTGTTTTAAATATAAAAATACAAATTATTTCTATATATCAATATTCATTATATATAGTATATGTATATGTATGTATGTATATGATATACAAATGTGTATGAAGATTAACATAAATATTTATTTAACTATAAAAGATATTAAGTGACTTCAGAGTGGTTGAAAAATAAGTATTAGTAGTCAATTTAAAAGTCATGCCGAGATGTCCAATTGACTACTGCCTATGACATGCCTATGTTAAAATAGTGAGTCGGCGGCAAGGAAAAAAGTCACTTAATCAACCAGATGTGGTTATTAAAAAACCAGTTTGAAGGTACTTACAAATGAGTTTGAGTTCCTATAGGGTATGTACACAATTGTTGTTGCTAAACTGCTTGCACGTGAATGAATATGTGTGTACGTTTAGTGCTTTAGTTAAATACTTCTAGATAGCATAGACTACTAAATATTCTGTGCTAGATAGTTCTTTGCATTAACCCTGTAGGAATGTTTTTTACGTAACACTATACTTATGATTTATTTGAACGGGCTAAAAAGTTCGTATCGCTTTTTTAAGCCAAATTACATGTGATAATTATTAATGAACAAATAACATCAAAAGTTAGTTGTAAATATTCTGACAACACATAGTTGAACGGAACAGCCGGCCGTTTTCGAAGGCCACTAAACCTTCATCATAAGCGTTCTTCTGTGTTGGTCCACTGTGTGTGGTTTCAGTTGATGTAGATTTCTGCCTTATATACGAAACTTTCTTGCAAATGGAATACGAGAATTGTTTTGATTCATCGTATTTCAATTTTGCTGAAACGTGTTTTGGAATGAAAGCCCAAATTTACCATCACTAATTTACAAAATAGTTTGTATTTGAAATTTGAAGCAGATGACCAGTTAATTGAACTTTTCGAATTATATAGGTGATGCTTTTGTTGAAATGTTTGCCTTTAAATAAAACAAATTTAATTTTAAAAAGTCATGTTTCTCAAAACATTTTATTATGTACATACATATGTACCTATACATATAAATTATTCTTGAAACCCAAAAACTTTAAGATTGCCTGCCTCACGTCGACGATCATTGCTGTCCTTATCATCGCACGCATATGCAAGTAAATACTGTTTGGGATGCCAGGCTACAGTAAATGTTGCAGCATCTACAGGAACATCAGCGACTTTTTCACCGGACTCAGTATGAGCTATATCAATTAGCAGATCTTCAGACGCTGACGCCAATAACTTGCCATCATGACTAAACGATATGGTACGTACAGGCCAATCCAAACGTGAGAGTACTCGTAAGCAAGCTAACTCGTTTGCATCCCACAAAGATACCAAAGCATCAGCTGACCCGGTTGCAAAATATTTCCCGGTCGGATCAAATTCAATGCATATGCAAGTAGCTGGATGGGCTTTGAGAACGTGTTGCAATTCTAAAGAAGGATAACTAAGAATATGCACGCACCCCATTCCATTTGTTAAAAAGAATAAATCGCTGCTATTATTCCAAGCGATTTCATTTACCTGCAGAGTAGAATTTAATTGGTGTTGACCAAAATAAGAAGTATTTTCCTTTCACTAACCTCAAAATTGAATTGCTCCTCAGCTCTTATTTTATTAGTTCTGGTATCAATAAATGTTACCACATCCTCCTTATTACCCACAGCGATAGTTTTGCCATCTGGTGACCAAGTTATGTTTATATTTTCCCCTTTGGTATTGGTCACCGATGAGCATTTACCACTTCTTATATCCCAAATACGTACTGTCTTATCACCACTAGCAGTACTTAAAAGATCTGCATTGCTAGCATGCCAACATAACTGATCCACTGAACCTGTATGACCGCGGTAGGTATTTTCTTTACTCTTTGGAGTGAATGTTAAATAAATCAGTGTTGTAATTATCTTATAAATGTAAAACCTTACCACTCTATCTCTTTCTAGTGTATACACTGCTACAGTCTTATCAAATGATCCCGATGCAAGACGTCTTCCATCACAACTCCATCCCACAGAATGAACCTGCCATAAATAATGGTTATATTGAAATTTATGTTGTGTATTACAGTTTTGAATGTACCTTGGACGTATGTGCTTTTTGTTCGCGAATTTTACTATGAGTTTTAAAATAAGCTTTAAGTTCGTCAACTGTTGCATTGGTACGACCCATTTTCTTTTCCATAAAAAATTGTATTGTAAACAAAAAAAAAACGTTTAGCACAGAGGATACTTTATGACGTTTAGGGAATTGTTTCTGTCCGACCAGCGTTACCGTTGTGACGACATTACTGTTGAAGTTATTTGTTTATGTTATGTATTGTTAACATTGTTTTATTACGAATTATATGTACTTTGGTTTTTATACATATTGTTTAATCTAGTTAACATATAGTTTATTGTAACCATTATTTTTTCACTTATTTTATTAAACTCAGTTAGTTCAATAAAAACTTTTACTCTAAAAGGTTATGGACCCAGATAGTTGTCTTTGAAAAATAAATTAAATAAAAGTAAAGTAGAAGTAATGGATTTTTCAAAGCATTTAAAGCCATTGCAAAAAGAAGCAGACTGGCCGATGTGGAAGAGAAAAATTCGTGATATTCTTGACTATCACGAAGGAGCTTTAGACGTTATTGATCGGGTTTTATTGAAACCGGCTGATTTACAAGAAAATGCAAGCGCGGATGTTAGAAAAGACCATAAAATAAAGAACGATCTTTACAGAAAGGCTAACAGTTACGCAAAGTCCATGCTTATAAGCGCAGTAAGTGATTATGAAAAAATTATGGATCAAGAGACTGCTGCTGATACATGGGATGCACTTAAATCGCAATTTGAAGCAACTTCCAAAGATCAGGTTTTTAAAATATGTATTGACTTTTTCCAATTTAATTGGGACAATAATTTAGATGTATCAACGCATATTGCAAAATTAAAAACTTTATGGTCTGAACTAAATAACGGTCTCAGGGCAAGAAACGAAAATATTTTGCCAGATTTATTACTCGTGTGCGAAATTTTACAGATATTGCCTAATCAGTTTGAAACCTTTAAATACAGTTGGATGTTAATTTGAAAGAATGAAGAGAAGACATTTGAAGAAATGGTAGCACAACTATGTATGTTTCAACGTAATTTTGGTTGTTCAGAAGAAAAGGATACTGCTGAAGCTTTAGTTTTGAGGCATCCAAAGAGCAAGAAGCCGGAAGATACTCATAACCTGCCGAAATATCAAAATAAAAAGTTAGATGTATGCCATTATTGCAAGAAGAAAGGACACTGGGTACGAGATTGTCGAAAATGGTTAAACAATGGTAATCCAGGAAAATTTAAACTTGGAGAAATTGAAATAGTACACGAAACTTTGCAATTATGTGATGAAGTGAATGCGGCTCAAGATGTTAATTAAAATTTTTTGGTGGATAGACAATGGAGCGACACGTCATGTATGTAACAATTTTAAACTTTTCAAGAGTTTTGAAAAATTTATAAGTCCTTGTTATATAAAAGCAGCTGGAAAAGAAATTTTAGAAGCAGTCGGTAAAGGGACAATTGAAATGAAATCAATTGTCAATAATAAGAAAATTTTATTGATTTATGTAACGTGTGTTATGTACCTCAAATTAATAGAAATTTGTTTTCGGTACTAATGGCTCACGATAATCGAAAAAACAGTGAATTTAATTCAACAGCAACACATTGTTCATTTAAAGTAAATAATAAAACATTACTAACTGGTCCTCGTGTAGCTGGAGCATCACTCTATAGAGCAAATATTGAGGCAGTGAATTCAAAAGTTCCTGAAATTAACTCTGTAGAGGATAAATCTTTGTTGCAATTGTACCATGAACGTGTCGGACATCAAGATAAACGTCACATAAAAGAATTATTGAAATCTATTTTAAATATTGATGTAAAAGTTAACAGCAATATTTGTGAACCCTGTATATTTGGAAAGGCACATAGATTACCGTTTGGAAAGCGAATAAAAGCTTCCAGTCCAGGAGAATTGATATCTGCTGATGTATGTGGACCTTTTGTGAACTCATTTAGTAAACACAGATACTTATTAATATTTAAAGACGCATTTACCAAGTATCGTTTTGGATACTTACTTAAGCAAAAATCGGAAGTGAAAGAATTTCTTGAAATTGTATTGAATTTAGCAAGCACTCAGGGTCATTCAGTGAAAGAATTTCTTACAGATAATGGAGGAGAATTTGATAACAATGATGTACGAACTATATTAAATAAGTATGGAGTAATGCATAGACTTACTGCACCATATACACGTTTATATGGTGAAACAATTGGATATAATGAAATTCCAGTTTTGCAAGTTGATAATTCAGCAGCTGTAAGACTTGCGCAAAACCCCGAATACCATCGCAGAACAAAACACATTGCTCTCAAGCATTTCTTTGTTCGTGAAAAAGTAATCGAAAGGATATTAGATGACAAACAAATCGCTACTCAAGAACAGCTTGCAGATATAATGACAAAACCTTTGCAACCTCAAAGATTGAAATATATTCGAGAGAAACTAGGACTTCAAAATGGTAACATCACATAACAAGGGGAAATGTTAAGTTATTTGTTTATGTTATGTATTGTTAACATTGTTTTATTACAAATTATATGTACTTTGGTTTTTATACATATTGTTTAATCTAGTTAACATATAGTTTATTGTAACCATTATTTTTTCACTTATTTTATTAAACTAAGTTAGTTCAATAAAAACTTTTTCTCTAAAAATTACCACTTTTACGTCATTTTTGTATTTTGTTCATGCTACTTTTTGGCCCTTTTTGATATATTACTCATAATTGTAAAGCAAAGTAAAAATATTATTGTGTTTATTTTGCTATTAAATATTTTCTTTGTTGTTATTTCGTCGGTTGGTTATTGGTTTGTGGCAGATATAATGTACTTTGAATATACTGTGCGGCAAACGAATAACCAAATGACGATATATGTAATATTTTTTTTTTAATTATAGCATTATTATACATCTTTGGCTTAAAAGTTACCTTGCGACTACACGTTCAATAAATTTCTTTCCATTTTTTCACACATATGGTTTGTCAAAATTTGATAAAATTGAAGTTGTGACGTAGGCTGCAGCAATTTTCTTTATTTTTATTTTATTTATTATTCATTTAGAATCAAGCCTTTAAGGCCAAATATAATTCATATTCTACTCACAAAATAATAGTAATTTTAGTTGCAATTTTATGTTAAAAATGCCTTCGTCGAGGAAACAGTTAAAAATGTTAACCTACATATTTTATTTCAGCAAAGACAATTACTTCTGTTTAAAAATTTTTACAAACACAAAAACTATTTTAAAACAGCAGTTAAATTGAAAGAAAAATTGAATGAAGTGTTGAAAGAAAAATTTAAGTCCACCTGGTATTCAATTCCCAAATGTATGAGTGTGGTAGTAAAAAATTGTGAATGTATTGAACTTTGAAACAAAAATTGAAGCAAAAATTGAACGTGTAGCCTCTAAGTTAAATAAGATAAGTTATAAGTTTTTATTAATAAATTATACTTTTTTCTTCAACTATCCAACCTGTTCTCATATTGGTTAAAATCCCTTTTTAAATTAGTCAACGGTAACGCTGTGTCCAGCTGTTTTGATTCGACAATCTTTCAAAGTTGCCAATTTGTTTGAAAATGGAAATATAGGTAAATAGCTAGCGTTCATAATTATATATTGGTTATTGTATTAAACGACTAACTTCAAGTACCACTAAAAACACAAATTTAAAAAAATCGTCTTTTGAACTAGCTATTCAGTTTGTTGTTTCTTAACTGCAAATCAACTGTGGTGGTTCAGCTTGGTCTATATGCATTTCATTGTTTGCTGTAACAAATCATTAGTAGACTTCAACCACACATTTTGAATAGTCACAAACCTCTTATTTTATGCACAGACTTTCAAGAACTATTTGAGAAAAATAATAATATTTTTGAAAATCACAAAAGAAAAATAAGCATAGTAGGCTTAGAAACTTATATAAAACCCAGCAAATAATTTATATTAAATGTTAAATTTAAATTTTATTTTTCATTTTGCATGGTAATTACTTTTATTGTTATCCAATGGATTTCAAATTGTATAAATGTGTAGAAAAATAAAACAGATTCATATCGAATATAAATTATTTGCTGGGTTTTGTATAAGTTTCTAAACCTACTATGCTTATTTTTCTTTTGTGATTTTCAAAAATATTATTATTTTTGAATTCTCAAGTAGTTTTTGAGAGTCTGGGCATAAAATAAGAGGTTAGTGACTATTCAAAATGTGTGGTTGAAGTCTACTGATGATCTGTTACAGCAACAATGAAATGCATATAGACCAAGCTGAACCACTAGCAAATAAATTTCAAATTAAAATATAATTATGACAATATGTCTAATAAAAAATTTCTTAAATAAACAAAAACTTATTAATTAAGAGTAAGCCTACTGCGCTTATTTTTCTTTTGTAATATTCCAAAATATTATTATATGTGAATTCTCAAATATTTCCTGAAAATCTGTACGTAATGTTTGTGACTATTCAAAATATGTGGTTGAAGTCTACTGACGATTGCTTAAAGTAACAATGAAATGCATATAGACAAAGCTGAAGCACAAGCATATAAATTTCAAATTAAAATAAACAAAAACTAAATAAATAATTTTGCAAGAATTCATAAAACTTCTGCAAATAGATACAATTTTAAATTTCATAAAGCTCCTGAAGAAAAAGTGAAAAATATTTTTAAGTAAATATCTCATATCTATATAAAATTTATATATATGGGTATTCGATATTTCGCATTGTGTAACTTATTAGGCTGAGTTTACATTTGGCATTGCTTGTGTGCCATTTGCCAAAAAAAATCGTAGCCAACTAATTACTAATGAAAAACTGTTTGATTCAGACATGTAGTTATTGATTTAAAAAGTTTGCAATAATCTTGGATTCTGTAAAATTGTGTATTAATTATGTATGAAACTTTTTAACTTAATAAATACATGTCTGAATCAAACAGTTTTTCATTAGTAATTAGTTGGTTACGCTTTTTTTACGCTTGTGTGGCACATGGCACACAAATGTAAACCCGCCCTTAAAAACGAGTTATTATGGAAATTTCCCAAATGTGAATTGCGTGGTGAACATTTTATTTCTCTTTTTAACAGATTATGTGCAGTTTATCATGAAAATGGGATAGCTGTAATCGGAAAAATTAACATGCATTGCAGTGCACAGCTATCGTTAACGCCTCACAAGTGTTTAATATTTATTGATATATCTAGCGACCCTGTTTTTGTTGCAAACAGTCACTTTAGAATTTAGAAGTATCAATGTGTTATTGTTTTATTTTGTTAATTTTAATTTCTTGAAAAACTGAATAATTAAAAACTACTGGCAACAAATATTTCTTTTAAATTAAAGTTAATACTATAATGGAAATAGAAAAGTTTACGCTACAGTCAATAAGACAGGAATTGATAGACAATAACCTTCAGGCAAAGGCTATAATTCAGGTAAACTCGACTGGGGAAAAAATGAATGATTAATCACGTACATTTTTTTAAGGATATAATATCATATCGTGGCAGTATACAAGAGTTGGAAGCATTAAATGAAGCAGGTAGAGCCAAGCTCGCTGCTTTAAGAAAAAATATTGATCGGTTAAACGATTGGGCTAGAGATACCGGCGATCCAGCATTATCAAAAGAAGTTGACACACAAAGAGAGCAGTTCTCAAAAGTTTTACAAGCATTCCGCAAAGCTAACATAGCAACTATGCTGGAAATAGAAAAGGCTAATCGTGAAGAGCTGATGGCTATAACAGGTGAAACCGATTTACGACAGCGGCATAATGCACCACCAGGAAGTGGTGGAAGGGGCAATGGTGCAGCAACACGTCATAATCGCGGCAGTCTAGTTTCACAAGAAAATAATGTCACCGAAAAAATGTTATCTATTTCACGTCATCTTTCTGAGACAACACAGAAAAGTGCAATCACCTTAGAAACTTTAGTGGCTTCGTCGCAAAACGTTGAAGCAACGCGTGATGAATTACAAAATACAGCTGGAACAATTTCACAGTCCGGAAAATTACTTAAGAAGTATGGACGACGTGAGTGTACCGATAAAGTGTTGTTATTCTTTGCATTTGCATTCTTCTTGGCATGCGTTTTTTATATTGTGCAAAAAAGACTTTTCTAGACTGACCGTGATAAAAGCGTTTCGTGTTATTTTATGATGTCATAACAGCGCTCTTTATAATAATTTATTAAAATCCTTTTCATTTTATAAAAAGAAGGCTGGCCTCTTAGGTTTTCTTTTCATTGCTATGCGGAATGGAAACCTTTCTTTACAGATTTTTTTGTTTAGGGAATATTTAAGCAACATTGTTTTAGCGTTTGCATTTTTAATGTGTAGTAAAATAAATAATAATAATAATGTTAAATTTCCAATTTATGCTTAAAACATTGTCTTATGTATGTGCAAATAAAATAAAAATTTCACATTATAAACTTGTTTTGCAAAAAAGTAAGTAATATAATGTATGTATGTGGTAAACCCGAAATTATAGCAAGCAATCGAAATTTGCACATTTTACGAAATTCACACAGAGATAGAGGAATCTAAATTTGCAATAAGGTATAAAATTTGGCATTCATATATATTTTTAGAAAAACTAACAAACTTTCTAAAAAATCACAAAACAATGTCTCGATTTGTAACTAGTGAGAAGTTCTCGCATCGAGGAAACTTAAATAATTATATTGGTTATCCTACTTTGAACAGTTATTCATATAAAAACTCAAATAAACTGAAAAAATATCAATAAATATAGTTTTTTTGCATACTCACCCAATGAGGAAGATAACGATTAATTAAAAGTTCCTTAAAATTTGAAATTCTAAAAACCATTAAAACTAAACCAAAAAAAAAGTCAAATAAAACCGATGCTACAAAAAAAAGTAAACTGAAAATTTGTAAAACTCAAGACGAGTATTTTTAAAAAAACCGATAAAAATTAAAATTTTTTTTTTATTATCTAACATAAATTTGAAATCGAGGTTAGGTTTTGCACGCTGCTAGTTCTGCGAGAACCGTGCTCAACTGTTTGCACTCCCCCACGTCTCGACAAATTTAAACTAATAGCATGGCCTGGCTTGATGGCCAAGAGCAGGTAAGCTCATTTGACCAGCTAGAATGTGCAGTTGTGAAGACCGTCTGTTCTATTTGCGATTTTCAGCAATCCAATGGCCAGTTGATTGGTATGCCAGTTTAACAGTCCAGTCTCATCTTTGCCCAGCCCGTCTAAGTTATGGAATAATTATCACTTTTACCCATCTAAGGATAATTATTCATCAAATATTGGAATTAATGTATATTAAAAATTTTTGTGTATCTGGTTGGTTCATTTGGTTTCGTTTCAGCTTAAGAAACTCTTCAGTACACTTCAACACAAAATTTTTTAATAAAGTTAAAAAGCTTCATATGTTTTAGAATCTTTCTATAAACATATGAATTCCTTTTAACTTAGTTCAAAAATTTTGGGTTGAAGTCTACTTAAGAGGTTCTTATCTTAAGCAGAAGCGAATTACATGCAGACGGTGCTTAACACACATAAATTCTTGATATATTATAGAGAAATAAATACTTCGGTATTATGCATTAATTTCTGTACTTATCACAAAGCTGTTGTTGAAATAAATAAATAACAAAAATTAAAAATTTAAAAAAGCCCCGAACATATCTAGAAACGATGCAATATCTTCTAAACTGCTGGACCGATTTTCTTCAAACATAACTAAAAACCCTCTCGATCGAGAGGGTCGTTCCCTTTTAAACAGAAAAAAATAAATCAAAATCGGTTCAGCCGTTTGGTCTGTGCGTGTACACGGAAACACACACTTATACCCCTTTTTGGTCGGGTGTTAAAAATATTTTTTGTGAGTGCTTTATTTCTGAATTGAATACAAACTAAAGAAAATATTCATATAAATCAAGGTCTATTTAATAAAGAGGCCTTGATAAAATTTTAGATCGCTTGCTTGTACATACATACATATGTATTTAGATTTTCCTTAATTTTTATTTACAATGTAAAGAAACAAAATTTATTTTACTGGACAAACTAAAAAGTTATATAAAATTATAATTACATTTTTAATGCGGGCATTTTGGCACATTTAAGGGATTTGTAAAGCCGTCGCTATGCACTATACGACAAATATCCTTATAAGAGTTTCCTTTCCTTGCCGCATTGTTGCGAGGCCTTTGTTGAATTTCTGGCGTCTGATAATAATAACCATTGGCATTTCGAGTAGCAGGATATTGATAGGAATGAGCATTATAATAGATTCTTTGCTGAGGTATCAATATATCTCTAATTTGTGAACTTCTAACACAAATTAAATAAAAAAGTATTAATATAAATATTGTATATGAAATAATTTTCATTGTAGTTGGCTTGTGGTTTAAGCAAATGCTTAATAAAGACTGTTTCTTGTGTTATTTATGTAGATTATATGACCAGTATATGCCAATATGTACTTTTTTATTTTTACTTAATGTTTTCGAATTAGGCTTAAGTTCGCTAATAGTTTTTTAAATTATTCATTGTAATATATTATTTTTTGTTGATAAAATTTGATAGACTTTCTGAAAGACCACAAGGGTTATTAAATAAATATAAATATTGTGTCGTTTTATAGGATTTCCTACTTAAAATTAATGAAATTTTTAATAGAAACAAATAAAGATGATAACATGTTACCTTGATTTTTTTTTATGAAACTAATCTTGAAGCTGTGGCCTATTCATGGTCTTGATTACAATTCAGAGAATGATAAAGCGATTATAAAATTAAAATAAATTCAGTGAAGTGCGACTTTGACCCGTGCACGAAGGGTTCCGTATGGGCACGAGATATGTTTCGGTTTTAAGCGTTTATTTTTAGTTTGGGGGTTTTTTGAATTTATTGGCGCTTTCTGAGTTTTGGCGTTTTTTTCACTTTTTGGCGATTTTTTTTTGGTTTTTGAAGTTTTTTTAATATTGGCGATTTTTATTATTTTGGCGCTTTTTTTATTTTGGCGATTTTTTTATTTTGGCATTTTTTTTTAGTTTTGGCGTTTTTTTTCATATAGGTGATTTTTTTAGTTTTGGCACTTTTTTTTCGTTTTGAGGATTTTTTTTCAGTTTTTGGCGTTTATTTTAAATTTTGGCGATTTTTTTCGTTTTGGCGATTTTTTTAAATTTGGCGATTATTTTTTTTAATTTTGGCGATTTTTTTCATTTTGGCGATTTTTTTTAACATAAACAATTATTTTGGTTTTGGCGCATTTTTCGCGTTTTGGCGATTTTTTTCGGTTTTTGGCGTTGTTTTCATTTTGGCGATTTTTTTCATTTAAACGATTTTTTCGAATTTGGCGATTTATTTTAGTGCTAGAATTTTTTTTTTAATTTTGTCGATTTTTTTCGATTTGGCGATTTTTTTTTTAATTTTTGGCGATTTTTTTCAGGTTTTTGCGATTTTTTTCGGTTTGGCGATTTTATAATTTTCGGATTTTTTAGTTTTACCGTTTTTGAAAATTTCAAGAGTTTACCTCTTACGGTCTCCAAGATACAGCAATTTGTCAAAATTACATAGTCAATATTTCATTAACTGATGGATAACCCTTTAATTTAAATTTTTTAATATTTTAATGTTTATTGTTGTAGTCTATATAAAAATACACTAATTTTACAAATTTCAAGTGTCAATATACACATGGTCATACAATTGTATGTATATTATATGAGATTTTAACATTTTTCGTCGCTCGTTTTGGAGCACCCTTTAATTTCTAATTCTCATGTATTTGTTGTTGTAGTGGCCATGGTTCTACATACTCTGTCCAAATTTCAGGTCCGTATCTCTTACGGTTCCTGAGAAAATACCGTGTGACGGACAGACGGACAGCGTAGCGAAAACAATAGGGTTCCTTTTTTCCTTTGGTGTACGGAACCCTAAAAAACAGGTACCGCAAATAACGATTATTTTTCAAATTTAAACTAATCAAACTAATAGAGAAGTATTACGTGCACAAGATACTCCTTACATGGAATACATTCAGATGCATTGATTTTTATTTATTTAAATATTATTAAAAAACTCAACTTTACCGATTCTTATTTACTCCTCACAGAATACGAGTTAGTTTGTGACTTATTTATTCCTCTCAAAATAACAGTTACTTTTAGTTTTTTATTTATTCCTCACTAAATAACAGTAACATTTTTTTTAAATTTTTTTTGCTTAATTTTTAAAATCTAGAAAGCGTAATTTATTGCTAGAGTCTTAAAAAAATTTTTATAAGAATTTCGGCAGTTTTTTTTTGTGTTTATGACTTTTTTCGGTTTTTGGCGTATTTTTAGTTGGTCGATTTTTTTTCGTTTTTGGCAATTTATTTCAGTCTTAGCGATTTTTTTTAGTTTTGGAGTCTCTTTTTTCGTTTTGGCGATTTTTTCGGTTTGTAACGTTTTTTACCAATGAAAAACTGTTTGATTCCGACATGTGTTTATTGATTTAAACAGTTTCCAATCATGTTGGATTCTATAAAATTTTCTATTAGTTATGTATGAAACTGTTTAACTTAATAAATACGTCTCTGAATCAAACAGTTTTTAATTATTAATTAGTGGTTAATCTTTTAGATAGAACACCCTTTAATTTTGAATTTTGTTTTTAATTTTAGCATTAATTATTGTAGTCTGAATAAAAATACACTAACTTTACAAATTTCAAGTGTCTATGGGATTTTAACATTATTCTTTTTAGAACACTCTTTAATTTTTAAACTCATTTATTTTTTTGTTGTAGTGGCTAAAGTTCTACATAATCTGTCTAAATTTCAGGTCAGTAGCTCTTACGGTTCTGAAGAAAATAACCTGTGACGGACACCATAGAGTAAACAATAGGGTTCCTTTTCACCTTCGGTTTACGGAACCCTAAAAAGTAATCGTATTTAAATTAAAAAGAAATGACAAATTTCTCATAAAAAGTTTAATTTTCGCATGTACTTATGTATATATGGATGAAAATGTTTAATTCTTCATCTAAATGTGGAATTATTTCATGTGTCCGGTCGAAATAAAATATGATAATTTTTTTTTTCAGTCGTAAAGCAGCTCTGGGCGGGTCAACATCACACGTTTGGCAATTTCTTAAATGCAACTAGGCCTCTGTTGTTTATTGGCCTTCGAGAGTTTTGCGTCTCGCTCGCACTGGTTGATTAATCTGTCACGGATTACCGTATAATCTTGCGGTTCTTTTGTGGAATGTCCTTAACAACCACGTTGCTACTTCCTATCTGAAGGCATAGGTTTAAGAATACTGTTGATAACATCATGGACATATGGTCTTAGTCATCCGTCCATTTTTGTGCAACCATCTTCTGCAAATTTACTTTGTAGAATATGGGCATTTCCTGGAGTCAAGAACGTACGTTCGTACGCTTTTGATGTACAAAAAATATAGAAAACAAAACTTTTGCAAGCATTTTTATGCGATTTGATAGCATTTTGGAAGCTCTATGTTTACTGCAAAAAATGGATTTCATCGAGTTTAAGTTTTCATATTAATAGTTATAAGCATGTGGTCACGAACGTACGCAAAACAGAAGTCAACTTTGGCTGACAGTGGTAAAATGTAAAAATCTGCGAAATTGAACAGAATAATGAAAACTGATTAATTTATTTTAAAAGTGTATTAATGTAGGTCTCTATAAAGTATTTACACAATAAAATATCTCTACTGGTTTTTGTTTAATTGGCTTAATTGCCGGTTGCGAACGTACGAATCGCGAACGTACGATTTTTCCACATGGTTTTTTATTGTTATCACCATGCCTCCTGCCCATTTTCGAACTTTTTTTGTTCTCCTTACATTTTTGTCTTCTTACTATATAGTAATAGAGAGATTTTGAAGAAAAAGTGCAAACATAAACACGAAGATAATCAACATTTAATTTTTCCATCCTGGTAGACCATTCGGGGGAAATGCCCATATGTATTATAAATAAATAAAATATCGAAACCAGTGTAAATAATGGTTTAAGCTAAAGACTGACCAGTCGCATGTCACTATTTTGAGTAGAATGAAATTGGTATTACAAAAAAATAGCTAAAGATTTTTTTATTAGAATACGTTCGTAGACACTGATTATAAAGTTATCAAATATGCCAGCTTTTCATAGATAAGATATTAAAAAATAGTTTTAAAAACTATGAATAAAGTTCCGTGATTGAGTGCTAGGCGAGTAACAGTTGTCTAAAAGTTTCATCTCCTTCCATAATTCTGAACAAAGGAGTTTCATCTTCCTCATCAGACTCTCAATCTCCAACAATTAAAATTGTGGTTCAGCATTTTGCCACGTATCCTGTGTTGGGTGACATGGAGCATTGCTGAGAATCACCAAAGTTTTCAACGGCAAATTACTAGATTTTTAAAACTATTCAACTAAAAATAAATAAAAATCAGTTGAATATACCGCTCCCACTCATTTGTGTTCTATGTTATCACTAAAGATTTTTAAAACTGATAATCGTAGACAGATAATACTTTAAAAACAACTTTCGCATTTTTTGATAATATTATACACGAAATGTGTATCACTAAAGCTATGCATGTACATATTTTAAACGTTCTCATTGAACATAAAATAAATTAGAGAAATATATTATTTCTATTCTTATTCAATAACAAATGCACGAAGTACAAACATGTGCTCATTTCTGCTCCCCACTGTACAACAAGTGAACAGTTTTTGTGGGCATTCTCCCGCAATTTTTTGCAATAGGACCAATGGGAATCTATACTATCTCAGACAATAAAAAAAAATTTTACAATTGGTCTAGTATGAACCGAGTTATGAAGTAACACCACCAAAAAAAATAGAGACGGCTTGATAACCTCATCCTTTTTTTTTGAAGTCGGCTATAAATCAACTTAACTCTAACATAGCAGAGAAAATAAATCTGCAGTTTCTAAACGGATGGCTTGATTTTGTTAAAACTTCACACAGTTGTATGTAGCAAATGTATGGTCGGTCGAGCTTAAATTTTGAATTTGGACTTTGTCAGATATTTCATAGGAGATGCAAAACACATTAACACGTCGACTCCGTTTTACTTTGAAATAACCACAACCCAATTTTTTTCAGTTATGCAATTTAATAACAGCGAAAAGGACGAAGGACACATTTCGCCATTTACTTTTTTTAACGGAAAAAACATGCACAATTTGTTCAGCTTTAAGTTATACAACCGATTTCTAATAAATAAATTTGTCATTGTTTATTTTTTCACTGAAGCGAAGTAAGTTTCATACAAAACGTAGTTGTGAGCTTGCTTTTGGTTTCAGTAATACGATATTTTCAGTAAAGCGATGTTTCGCTAAAGCGAAGTGAATAAGACTAGCTGTCATCCAATCCGATTTTTTTTTTCAGTAAAGCGTGTTGGTTCCTATAAAGGCAGTCAGCTCAAAATTTTTCAATTTTCACTTTTAGCAAGAAATCGATTTACGGTGGTCATATCGACGCTCTCAAGTAGAAAAGTCCTAACTCGTATTTTTTACGAAATTAAGTTTTTCAGTGATTCCAATACATTTCACACGAGTACACCTCATGATGATGAGAGAGTGCTAAATCGGTAAAAAAATTCTGCTAAAATGTTCTACAGAAGATGAGTACACTGCCACATTTAAATTAAAAAAAACATATTGAAAAAGCTTTTAATTTCATGTTTATACAAACTTATTAGTGTTTACAGGTATTTTTTTAGCATATACATTAAAACCGCCCATCAAATCGCGGTATTCAAACCAAGTTCTGAAAAAATGTCTTCAAAATTTAATTTATTTTTTTTATAAATTTTCATTTTAACAAAACATTAGGTAATTGTTTAAGTTTAGATCATTTTGTAAATTAAAATTAAAATAATTTCATTCTCATTAAGGCCTTTTCATACAAATTATTACCTACTAAACAAACCATTAATCGCAAAACGCAAAAAATCGCACTTTGAAATAAATTGCAAATAATTTATTGATTATTAATTTTTTATTTTAGCAAATTCTGCCAAAAAGCATCTGGCAGAATTTTTTAAAAGTTGAATGTTTTTCAACGAATGAAAATGCCAGATCTGGCAACGAAAATGCCAAAATGGCAACAATGGTTTGGAAATATTTATCAGTTTTTGAAAAAAACTTAAGACTCGTCAGTTCAAACTTTTTTTTCAAACAAAAAATATTGAGCACCATTCATTATTTCGTACAGAAAATTTTAAATGCAAACAATTTTAACTAGCCCTTGTTTGTTGTAAGTTGTATGCGAAATAAGTGCCACGCATATTATTTCGCATGAAGATATATATACAAGTTGAACATTGCACTAATTTTCCAAACATTTTTAATGTATTCGTGCCAATTTTTCTTAATATGTATTTTGGCAGCATTTAATATGAAATGTTGAACATAGTACAACGATTTATGCCCGTTATTTCTAAAAACAGATAATCTACCTAAGGTTTCTACCTACGAGTTTGCCTTATAAAATTTTACTTACACGATAGATATCTGTACACTAATAGATATCTATGGGTAGAAATA
The DNA here is from genome assembly GCA_905220375.1 of Tachina fera. NCBI lineage: Eukaryota > Metazoa > Arthropoda > Insecta > Diptera > Tachinidae > Tachina > Tachina fera. Next base: position 62,004,890 of record LR999963.1, read on the forward strand.
ACGGGCATTACGGTCAAACTACGAATGGGTTAATTGCCTAACATTTTGTAAATTGATTTTTTATTATCTATACTTATTTTAATATAATTTCATTTATGTATACCCAGTGAAAAAAATGGAAGTCATTCTAGCGGAAGTACATTTTCAGTGCTTCCAAAAAATCGATATTTTTAATTTGCCGAGAGTGACCAAAAAACCATGTAGAAGCTTATTTTAGTCACACAAAACCTTGTAACTCCTCCATAGTGTTAGAAAATACTCACCAGAATTTAAAAAAAAAATATTATTTTTTTAAAGAAATTTATGAACTATTTTTAGTTTAAAATTTAAAAGTTATTTGTTTAAATTTACATGAAAACACTGTTTCGGGCTTAAATTCGTATAAAAAGAAACGAATTGTTAAAAAAGGCAACTATTTACCATTTTTCCTAGATGAAAATATTATCATAGAACACAAAAAAGGGAATTTTTCTTAATATCGCTTCCAATTCAGTGACCAGGCATCGAAGAAGAGAACTTCTTGCAATGACAACTAAAATCATTAGATCGGATCGAAATTTGCACTACTTCCGCATCATAAACTCTACATTTTCATGACTTTGTTGGAGTCTCTTTTTTTACTGGCTATTTCTGTTTTAAGAATTTAATAAATTAATAAATATTTGCTCAATTCAAGACTCAATTTAGATAAAATGCTATACGTAGCACATCTATATATTGTTACGTTTAAATTTTATTAAACGTGTGAGTTCTTTTGATTGCTCAAAAATAAAAATAAATAACACACGATTTTCTTATTTGCAACTGAATTTCCTTTTATTCTTGTGACTAAACAAATTTCAACTTGTCTTTTCTTATTTACTTCTTAACGTTATTATCCACCGCACGATGTCTTTCATCGATGTTCACTCCACTAAATTCCAATTAGCACTGACTGACTTCTTACATACGGCAACTCTTTTTATACTGCAAAACCGGATCTAGAATGTTCGCTAATAGATGGCCTAGCAACATGCATGTTTGTACTTAATAAAACCAACTGGAAGAAACTATTTCCGCACAACGATTTGGCTGTTTAGGCGTGTTTGTTTATTGGTAGCCCGATGTTCAAACAGTATTCTAGCACAATCGGGAAAATTGATGTCGCCGTTTCTAGATGTTTGTAGGTGATTCGATTGGCCTTTAGTTTTTGAATTTTCAAAGTAACTACTTGTATGTTGGTAGTGCAGTGTGCTTTTTTTAGTACAGGGTGGTTACCATAAGTGCACGCACTTTTATTTGTATACGTGTACGTCTGTAGCTATGTACACAATTGTTGTTGCTATAGTGCTTGCACGTGAATATGTGTGTACGCTTAGTGCTTTAGATAAATACTTCTAGATAGTTCTTTGCATTAACCCTGTAGGAATATTTTTACGTAACAATATGTAGCACTTCATGTTCTAAAATAAATTTAGTTTCATATGATTTTTTACCGTGTTGTAAGTATTTTTATTCGATTTCGCATTCGCATTCGAAAATATTCAAAAACATTATTCGATTTCACATTCGCTAAACTGGCATTCGTTACATCCCTAGTTGCTATTATGTTTTTACCTTCTCCTGTAAAGTTACAATTATTTGAGTTAGGACGTTTCTAATTGAGACCAACGATATCTACCCACTGCAAAAATCTTACAAAATTTTCTCTACTCTTACCCCAAAAAAATACACTTTTATTCTTTTTATATTTTAGTATATAAAAGAGTATATAAAATTAAAAACAGTAATTTGCATCTACTGAAAATTTGTAAATTTTAAGTTGGAGCTCTTTAGAAGAACCAGTGCGATATAATTTTATGATATTTAATTCTCAGGAGTCTTTTGATTTTCACATACACAAATCCAAATGTTGTGGTTAAATGGATTTTCTTTAATTATATCATTATCAATAAAAAAAGACGATTTTGAATGTTTTGTAAGTTATGCCTTTTTGAATATATTTATATGATGATATGTCTACGTACTTCGAGAAGACGACTCGAAGTAACAAACTCAACTTGAATTAATATTTTCGTTTTACGAATGCTCTTTATAAAATAAAATCCATTAAATTTATTTCGATAATTTCGGGCTACAAAACAACACTTTTATCTAGGAATTTTCTTTTTTAATCATTTTGTATAATTAAATAAATTTAGAAATATTTTTTTTATAATACTAAATAAAGAAATATTAACCTCCTTATGCAAAAACAATTGGTAAAGTCAAAGATGGTTTAACAAATGAATTTTGTATGGCAAAACCGGTTTTAACGCATGCTTTAACTTTAACAATAGTTTTTGCATAAGAACATAAATCTTTTGGTTCAGAGTAAATTATAAATTTGTAAGCAATTTATAGACAATATTAATAGATCAACAATAGATTACAACTACAATCGGTAAATACAATATTATTTAAGGTATGTATCTTCTTCAATAGAATTAAACAAAAGAAAAAATACCACCGATAAAATAATTATAATTAATTAATTATTATTAATTATTATTAAATTATACTATAAGATTTTGGCCTTTCACCCTTTGGCCTTTCACCCTTATTCCTTATTTATTGTATTGCCGTGACGTCGATTTTGACAACTGGAATAAGGGTGAATGTATATCACTTGCAAGTACACCAGCTTATTTCTCTTGTAAAATAAGATAAGATGAAAATTAAAACAAAATGGTATATTTCACTTTTAGCTATTGAAATTATACTAAAATTCATAAATTATAAATTATGTTTTTGGAGCGCACTAAGTTTCTTATGGCGCGCCATGCATGTAAAACAATTTTTTTTTAATTTAAAAATACTGGCGAATACTGATTACAAATACTTGTAACAACTACATAGCATAATGGTGTTGCCACAGCGGAAGTTTTAGATTCTGAGTGTTGCCGTAATTTTCTGGGGCAGTGCCGGGGAGCTCCTGGGATTTTGGGGATTTTTAGAAAAATTTTTGGGAATCTCTAAAAAAGGTTCATGGCAGTGAAAGCTGAAGGTGTCTCTGCTAACAATATTATAAATGCGAAAGTAATTTTATTTTTTTTACACAGATAGATCTAAGTCTAGATGAACATATGTATATGTAGGTTATATGTTTTTTAAAAACTAGGAGCATGAAAGGAGGTATGGGGAAATTTATCCCAGAAACTATCCAATGATGAAATTCAAAACATAATAAGATCTAAGTCTAAAAAAAGGCATAGGCTTTAGATTTTTTTTAAATAGGACCAGGAGTTGAAACTATATATCCCAATTTCGTTAAATTCGAAACATATACATAGATGTGAGCATATGGAAGACACATGGCTATACCTTTTCACAAATAGGAGCGCGAGGAGGGATAGGAGCAATTTCTGCCTCTTTGAAACTATGTAAATGATATTGATTAAATTCAAAACTTGGATAGATCTAATTCTGAGACGAAACAAGCGCTGTATATTTGATCAAAAATAAACCCACTAAGGGTTAAGGGGCAATTTCCACCCCGGTGTCCCAAGACACCTTGCGTTCTTTTTTATTTCAACTTTTCATTATACATTTGTACGTTAAACAAAGTACAAAATAAATGTTTGTTCGTTATAAGTACTCAGATAAAAAAATTTGGCGTTCGTCAAATGCGATATTCATTAAATGGAATGTTCGTTAAATCGAAAAAATACTGTATATGAAATTATTTTTGGCTTTTTAAAAAATGTTTTGGTTGAAGTCTCTTGATGTGATATACATACATACATACATGTATCAACTAAAAGCGTCTATATAAAATTAACCAACAACACACATAAATTTTTCATAATAGGTACTTCATTATTAAATAAATATATTGTGTGTACATATGTACTTAGGTATTATTAGCTATTAAAAAGTACCTATAAATATAATTTTTAATGCCCTTACTCATCACTAGGAACAAAACAAACTCAAATTGTAAAATAAAATCTAAACAAAAGCATAGTACTTTTCGTGAGGCAGGTTGTTCGGGTTCGTATAAATTATTTCGTACACAACAAGTTCACTGTTAAAATAAGTGTTGAGTTGTGTAGAGCAAGAAGCCTAAAAGATACGGAAGAAAAAGTCAAAAAGTAATAGCAGAAAAAAATAATAATAATTTGTTGCCATCAACATACGGATTGAGATTGTACAGAAATAAAAGTAATTGCACAGCTTCACAATTATTTGTTAATTTAAAAACAAAATAAATCAATAAACACTTGCTTAAAATAATTTGGTGGAAAAAGTGTATTAAACGGAATACCCGTACCTAAGTACATACATATTGTGTGTTGATAGATAATTTCTGTTTATATCTATCTATTAAAGTCCTGCACAAGACCTTTCAAGACATGAGAGATTTTTCAAATACTTTACTACAGCGAAATATTCTAAAACAAACGCTAAAAAACACTGTTGGCAAGACAAACAACTGAAACAAATTTCTTGCCAACAGTGTTTTTTAGCGTTTGTTTTAGAATATTTCGCTGTAGTAAAGAATTTGAAAAATCTCTCATGTTTTGAAAAGTCTTATAAATGGTCTTATGCAGGACACTACTATCTATTAGATATAAACAGAAAACATGTCTTTTCATTATACAAGTTTGTGTTTGGTGTTTGTAGCATTTATGCCCGCCTGGTGTATTTTTGTTGTTGTAGTTGTTGTTGCATAATAAATAAATGTTAGTTAGTTGCACCGCCGGTTGGAAAGAGTTCTTGTTCTATTTCTTTGGTGTTTTAAATCCCAACCTTATACATACATACCCAGCGGGAAAAGTGGTAATTAATTAAATAATGGGAAAAATGGCTTAAATATACTTTAGTGAAGCTGCTCCAAATTTAATAAAACTTATCTTAGATGATAGAAAATTGAATTCTAAGAAAAAACTGTTATGCCCAAAAATTCTCGAAAACGCATATTTACGGAGTTACGGACCTCCGAAGTTTTTAATGTCGTTTAGCATTATTTTGGTAAGTTTTTGATTTAGTATAACAATATGGGTATCATATGAAAGATCATCAAAATTATGACACGGTAAACAAATTTTCGAGGAAAAATAAGTATTTTTTACTATTTTTTGTTTGTTTTGAAGTTAAAGCTACTTCCGGAATGTTACTTTTGTTTTTAAAGAAAAATATAAACAAATATACATATAAAGAGGATTTGTATGCAAAAAATCTTAGTATTACGCCCACTGTCGGGAAATATTATAGAGGAGAAAATCTTTAAGCCCAGCCGAAGTCCGGGCAAGAAATCTTTACTATTACCCGACATATCGGGAATATCATAGAGGAGAAAACCTGTAAGCCCGACCTGTATGCAGAAAATCTTTACTACCATATCCATATCGGGAAACATCAAAGAGGAGAAAATTTTTAATCCCGGTCTTGCTATGCAGGAAAGCTTTACTATTACGCGCCATATCGGGAAATATAGAGGGGGAGAAAATCGTTAAGCCCGGCCGAAGGCCAGCTATGCAGGAAATATTTAGTATTTATTTTAACACAAGATTAGCCCTTGATCAGTAAATATTTTACTTTAACTTCAAAATGAGCAAAAAAAATAGGGAAAATACTACCTGTTTTTCCTCGAAAATTTGTTGACTGTGTCATAGTACATTTCTTACGATACCCATATTGTTATACTAAATCAGAAACTTACTACGAAAATTCTAAAAACACTTTGGGGGTCCGTAACTCCGTAAATACGCCTTTCCGAGGATTTTCAGACATAACAGTTTTTCAATTTTCAGAATTCAATTTTCTATCATCCAAGATAAGTTTTATTAAATTTGGAGCAGCTTCACTAAAGTAGATTTGTTCCCAATAATTACACAGTGATTACCAAATCTGCAGAAGTAGGAATGTGTTGTTTTTACTTGTGAAGAGTGTCCGTGTTTTCCTTATAATTTAATAGTAGGTCGCCTTCAAACTTTGTTATTTTTATTCGAAGGCGCAGTTTGTGTTTGCGCACGTGCCACTAAAGTTCAGTGGAAGTAAAAATCGTATACATATACATACATATATTATATATTTTAATTATATATGACGCATTAAAATAATTCATTACTTTCCTAGGAAATTTTCTGTATTAACAGTAATGAATTCTGGAATGAAAAATTACTATTACCTCACTATTCATTGCCTTTTCTCACTGGGTACATACATAGGGTATGTTCGTAAATGCATCATTGCTCTGCATCATACGTGCAAACTTTAATTTTAAAATGCTTTAGAAGTAAGCATTTTTGTAAGCCATATTTGACATTTATTTGTGAGTTATCTACTTCAGTGAACCAGTTTAGAACATTTAAATTTCCATTTGCAGAGCAGCGATTTATTTACGAACAGGCCCATACATATATCCCTCATTTGCTCAAACAATGTTCTAACTCGAAAAAAGTAGTAGCTAGCTTTCTATAATCAAACATATTTTAAATCTGGCGCCAAAACGCCATTTCTTTATTTTTTTATTATTTTGCTACTCGTATTTCATAATCTATGTACTCACAATAATTAAAAAGCATTTAAAGAAATAAATTTGTTAATAGATATCTACCAAATTTTATACATATATACATATGTATGTACATACATATTTACATACATGTATTATATGAATATAAGAACATGTTTCAGAAGTGAATGCCCTTTGTGATTGCTAAAAAATTAGAAATATACATACCTTATCGATTTGTGATCATTGGCAAGGTCTGTTCAAGTTTTCGGAAGTGTACAAAGACTGTTAATAGTTTCACAATTAGCGAAAGCCTACATAACACGCAATGTTCTAAAAGTCGCCAACAACTTTAAAAACTTTAAACGATCTAAATATATATGTATCTATGTATGTGTATAATACAATTTCAAAACTAAATCTGTTTGCCGACTATTTCAAAATATAATCTAAGATGTTCTTCTCAATGGGATATTTTTTTTTCAAGTCTCGTCGCTTAATCAAATAATAAGTTAAAAAAAAAATTTGATAATTTGACTTCTTATCACTTTTTGTTTAATTAATTGTATATTTTAAAATTCTTTAGATAATAACATTAAATTAATTCTATTTATTTATGTATGTATGTACAATGTATGTATATAAATTGAACTTGTGATAATATTAAATAATTAAAATAAAAAAAATAAAACATTTTTATAAAATTTTTCATATTTACTCGTACTAATCGAATGAAAACTTATTTAAAAAATTAATCATCTATGTGGTCCATTCATAATATGTCTTTTCTTTGCATTGTACCTAAATTGAAAACCTCGAGTTTTTTTTTGAGTAATGCAAGTCGTTTAGTTTAAAAGTGGCACAGGTCACTTCATTTAAAATATTTCGTCAGGCGCATAATTATTAAATTTGTGTATGTTGTGTATGTGTTTTATGTTTGTGTTGGTAGATATTTGTAATTTGTTGGAGATACTGAAGCAATTTAAAAAACTCACAATCGCCTCGTTCTATACTTCCCCGAATGTATATTTTTGGTCTTTATCAGCACTGCAGTTTAGGCATGAAAGCTTGGTTAGCTAAACGTTGCTGTAAGCGTGTTGCATCATCCCGTAAAGTTAGAATTAGTGCTGCCAGAAGTATGGTAAAATCACTACATGTAGGCATTCTTGTGACTAATATAGGAGTGTACAGAATATCGGACAAATATTTTTATTTTACCCAAAATATAGGTACAGTGCAGATTCGATTAACGCACCCTCGATAAGCGCAACCTTAAATAAATGTTTAAATGTTTATATTAAAATGACTGAGGCCCCTATTATGATTTACAACTGAGTCGCAGTTGCAACTGAGTCACGTTGACAACTTTTGTCAACGTGAGATAATTGTTCTTTATCAGTTGTGTTTTGGTTTTTATTTCAACTATTCTGCGATTCATTAATCTAATATTGCTCCCATTTTCATAAAACATAAAATCTCAAGAAAAAGTAGTAAGGCCAAAACTAAAAATACTTAAAATGGCTTGTGATGGCTACTATGGTTTCAAAAAATATAGCATAGATAGGAACCTCTTCTTTCGAGACAACTAAAATTAATTATAATTCATAATACCAAAAAAAGTTAAGTTGTTTTAAAGTTAAGTTATTTCAGTTTCAATTCAAATTAGTTGAGTCGCAAATGTAGCTAAAAAACAGAATTTTTTAATAGGTATTTTTTCTAAAAATCTACTGGCAACACTGGTTAACATTATGGTGCATTTATGGAACATTTAAAAATGTGTCAACATTCTGATAATAAACATAGTATTATAAAAAAAATTTCATTCATGTTTATATATTAAAAGGTTTTTAATTTATTTTTAATGAACTAATTAGAAATATTTATTGCTTGATTAGGCTAAAGTTCATTATCGCTCTTTAAGTCAAATTACATGTGATAATTTTTAAGCAACAAATAAATAAAACCAAAGTCAATTGTAAATATTGCGACAAACACTAGCACAACGGAACAACTAGCTATTTTCGAATGCGGCCACACCTTCATCATCATTGTCCTTGTTTTTGGTCCAATGTGTGTAATGTCAGTTAAAGTAAATTTCAGATACTTATATATACTCGCTAACAAACCCCTATTTATGATTTGCTAGTTTAGCTGCTGTTCGGATCTTATGTCCTCATTTATATTTTCGCTAAAATGGAATTTCTTTCGGCTACATCTCGGAAACCAATTAGAATTTAATTTTTTCTCTGTCTTCGTCTTAACTGTAGTTACATACATATAAAAAGTGCAAAACAAACTATCCCGAAAAAACTGAAACCAATTGCATCACAGCTGCCAAAACTGATACATGATGGATTTGTCATAATGACCTACAGGAGAAGGTAAAAACATAATAATAAACAATACAAGCGCCTGTACAACTGCTCTGTAAAACTGCTTGTAAAAACTTTTTTTAACTACGTATTGCAATAAATTTTTGTTGTGAAGTTTATTTGTGTGAAATGTATTGGAATCACTGAAAAACTCAATTTCGTGAAAATACGAATTAGGGCCTTTCTGCTTGTTAACAGTGATATGTACTACGTAGTGTATAAACTGTTGCTAATTTTTTTGTTATAAAGGAAGGTCGGATGTATGCATGTATATATGTATGTGTATATCTGTATCTCTCATTGAGGGGTGTGACTGATTCCACTTGTTCTTCACCCCACTCTAATGGGTATATTACAAGTATGTGTTCAATAAAAAAATTATTTCAATTGAATATCCAATCTAATACATACATACATATTTATATATGTACGTCCAGGCTGTTCAAACTGGCTCCGTAGTGCCGAACATTAATCGGCTTTTTATACAAATGAATACACATACGCTTATACATTACTCTCGGTTTTCTGTCTATGCGCAGCTCTGATGTACATCAAATCTGGCCACTGTTTTTTTATAACTATTATAATTACCGCTATATAATTTTGTCAACAGATGAATCAATGGATTTAGAACCAATTTTCATAAAAAATCTATTTAGAAAAAGTGTAAGATATGATAATTTCGCGCACAGGGGTCGATATTTTCGCTATACTTCAGAAATTTGTTGCAGTTGCTTTAGTTTCTGGCAAATAATTTTCGTTTCCTTTTCTTTTTGTATACTATTTAATCGCCAGTTTAAGCGATTGAAACTAAATTAGACTTTATTAATATTGTTATGCTTTTTATCAAACAGGTTTTCTAAGTCATTTTTATTATATGCACGTACAATAAAGACATACATATCTATTTTTTTTTTTGTTTTGTTTTGAAATCGAAAGCATTGGTTTTCTTCAAGAGGTTCAACATTAATGTATGTTAGTGGCCTGTGTAAGCAGTCTTGAAATGTAAATACGTCAGGTTTTTTAAATGTACTCTCGTGGCATGTATTATACTAAGCCAATAATAAATGCTGTCGCAGTATAAACGAAGCACGATGGATGTGTTGGTGTACGTGTATAAGACTGTTAACAAGCGATGTCGCCAAGACGTCTTGTTTAAACAAACAATGAAAATAAGTACTGTTTATACATGTATGCTTATTATCTTGGATATTGTACGTTTGGGTGTGTGTGTAAGATTCAGATGGTAAGCTATTATGTTCGTGTTTAAGGGAGGTTTTTTAAAGCAGGCGCACACAACTCATGTAAATGCATGTGTGCGTTTGTATGTGCGCAGAAAAATAAGAGAGCATACAAAAATTATGTAGGTATGTGTTAAAGACCTGCAAAAGACGGCTTATAAGAACTTTTAAGACATGCGGGCAATTTACATACATACATACATGCATGACGTTAGTATACGCGTCAATGAGAGAAAAAAGCACAAGCACCACAAATTCTTCAGTCACGAACTATTTTCTTCTTTACTCTTATACCTGCAATAAGTTAAACAAATGTATTGCCGAACACGTTGTTTAGCATTTGTTTCAGAAGATTTCACTGTAGTAAAGCATTTGAAATTGCCCTCATGTCTTAAAAGTTCTTATAAGACGTCTTTTGCAAGTCTTTAATGTACATATATACTATACATACATACATACATACATACTCGTACATACAGTACACTCTTCATAATTTGAAATTCAGGGTCTCTGGTCCAAATTAACATAAGTTTGATTAAAATTTTTCCAACCAAGATGGCATTCCCTTGTATAGAGCAATGCATATAAACACGAACAAATGCCTATTAAACTCTTATTTTATTTAATTTCTTATATGACACACTTTCCCATGATTTAATGTCAATTTTCATTAAAAATATTTTTAAACTTGATTAATTAATTTAACATCAAAATTGTTTATTTATCTACACATCTTTCGAAAGTTCATGAAACTTCTTTTAGAACAAGCCGAAACATAAGCACTTTTCTCAAGTTTATTGCAACGCTCTATGAAATTTTAGCATATTAAAAAATATATAAAATACAAAAAGAAAAGTTTTTCGTTAAAGAAGGGAAGCTCCTTCTTCTCCTGCTCCTTCTTAGAATTTTGATAATTTTTTTTATGCAAAAAAAATTTACCCACTAATAATTCCATTCTTTTTTTAATTTTTTTTTAAACTACGAAATTTAATAAATAAATAAAATTATGCAATAAATAAAAAAATATACCTCTATTCATATTGTAGTTAGCAGCAAACTCTGATGCATTCATTCTCTGCATGTTTGCAAACTGCATGCATGCGGAACGCATGTGACTGACTTAAATTGACTTAAAAAATGTATTCTTGAATTTCTTTCACTTTTGAATAGTAAGCAAAAAAAAATAGTTGCATTTTCTTATTGAGTTGATTGTTGCTATTATTATTGAAATGAAATAATATATACACACAGTGTTGGACAATACATATTGGACTAGATTCGTACATTTGATCAATCAACGAAATCTATGAAAGTATGAATGATGTGTAGCATCAGTTTCACTAAAATTGTAATTAAATAGTAAAGTTTCAAAAAAAAGGACAAGTTTTCCTTCATAAATTATTCAGAGTAAGAAATTTATTAAATGAAAAACCAAAAGTCGAATTTTCTAATGGCAAAAAACTTTGGACTAAACAGTATTATTATTATTTTGTAGAGAACACTTTGTTTTCAAGCACGGATTTTTATCTTTTTGGCATGGAAGCAATAATGTTATCTATTACCTTTGTGTCTATGTTTTTACAGTCATGCGATTGGCTTCGAAGAGTTTATTTTTAGCTCCACCCACACCTGTGCGATTCATATACTCTTATTTAAAATTTCCCAGATATTCGATTCGTTAAGATCTGGGGATTACGCGATCCACCTCGTAGCGTTGATCACTTCATTTCGGAACAAATATTTGATACACCTCACAGTGTGCTTCGCGCCATTTTCTTCTTGGAATTTCCATGCTATTATTATTGAAATGAAATAATATATACATATGTATATGTATGTATACATATGTATGTATATGTACATACATAAGTATATGTAAATGTAAATACTTAAGGCTTTAGACACGTAGGATCATATGACATGAACTTGTAGTTAAAATTAACATTAACTCTTAATCAAACATTATGAAAAGGGACGTTATTAGTTGATTTTAACCAATGTAGCCACTGTGCCAAGGCGAAGTGACACCAGGTGATGTCGGTTCAGGAAATGGTGGCAAACAAAACCAAGGCGAATACAGATAAGATGATCTTAATTCATCAGCTGACATGACTTCTCTGCTGTCAAGTCAAACAAAACGTTATGAAATATTCTGACAGTAGGAAATTTTCCACTAACAAATATATAAGGCGAATACGCAGAGTTGCTAATCAAGACCACCTTGTATCAATTCGCCTTGAACAAAACGTTCGAAAATTTTCTGATAGCAGGAAATTTTGCACTAACAAATATACAAATATCTTATGCAGAGTTGCAAATCGAGACCACCTGGTATGAATTCGCCTTGTACCCTATAATAATGCATAATTTCCATTGGATATAAGGTATGTTCCTTTACTTTACTAGCATAAATTAGCAACAAGAGAACAAAAAGAACTTTTGGAAAATTGCTCTCATAGTCAGTATTAAGACTATAAAAATTTTAATTAAATTTAAATACTTGTTGAATATTTACAACTAACTTTGATGTTATTTGTTCATTAATAATTATCACATGTAATTTGGCTTCAAAAGCGATATGAACTATAGCCCGTTCAAACCAACAACCACTAATGAAAAAGTTTTGATCCAGACACTTCTTTATCAAATTAAACGGTTTCGAACACAACTAACAGAAAATATCATAGAATCCAACAATATTGGCTCCTCTTTAACTCGACAAACTTTTCTCCAGATTGAAAGACTTCATTAGCATTTAGTGGTTACAATTTTTTGGGCAAATGTTTGACAAGTGTGACTGTACGTTAGGAAATACAGTTCACACAAAAAACACGAAACGATTTTATATGTGGGTCTCTAAAGCTTAATGTTCTGTAGGTAAACTGATAGTATCAGCTGGCAGTGCCAACTCGGTGTCATATTTTGAAAAGCGACTCTTGAAAAAAATTAATTAAATTTTCTGATCCTCAAAACCCTACCAATAATATTTCGTGCGTGTTGTGCATATCGTGTTGAGGAAATTTTTCGCGTGCATGTTTCATACGTGTTGAGCGTCTAGTTATTCGTGTTCGTGTCGTGTCATGTCGTGTTGGAAAAATTCGACATCTCTATTGCAAAGACACAAAAAAAATCAGTTAATTAAATTTGAGCTGTTAAAATCGAAATCAAAAATTGGGCTATAGAGTCAACGAGAAAGCCATACTATGGGTGTGGGAGTAGTCGTATCCCTGGACATTTTTCTTTAAAGGCTGCAACACGCAAAAGCGCTTTCAAAAAAACTTTCTATCAATATGAATTTAATACGGGACCAATAAAGAACCCCCAAAAAAATTTTCTTTATTTTTCTTAATCTTCAACGGTTTCAAATACTTTGCAATTAATCAAGCACACCAAAATTACTTTTATAGCATGACAAAACTAAAAAATTTATTAAAAATATACACTTATAATAAAATATGCAAAAATATGTATTTATTTTAAAATATGCAAAAATGTGCACTTATTCGCAAAGATATTTTATATATGTTGATGTACGACCAACCACAAAAAACATGTATTAATCCATAGTAACTAGATTTTTCTATAGATATCCAAATGTATAAATTTATAACGAATTTCTAGGATTTGGGCTACATTGCTTTCTGCATCAATTTAAAGAAGTTGTTAAATAAAATACTTTAGTTTCCTTTTTAGAAATAGAAATAGTAGAAAATAGTGGTCACATTCTTCCTCAAATTTTTGCTTCGTGTGACAATGCCCGAAGATATTTGAATCTTTTCCCATTGTCGTTGCTTAATTTCATTTGCTTGCACATTATTATTTAATATTAAATTTATTTAACCATTAATTTATTTTTTTTTTTATTTTTTTGTTTCATTTTAGGTTATGTGTTCCTAATATCAAATTGCATCCAAAAACTAAATATAATTGTTAATTAAAATTAATCAAGAAAGCGTTAAGAAATTGTCCACACAAAAATGAAATACTTTGGCGGAATTGAAGGGTAAGTTTTTTTAACATTTCAATTTACTTAAATATACATACATCACTCGCTCTTAGGAATAACTAAGTCAAGTTTTAATTGAATAACAATCGAACATTATTTATCCATCCATTGATAAACAAACATGTGCCTCTTTCAGTTGAAATTTGCCCACATTTTTTTAAGTTAAATTCATAAATTCATTGTTATATACAATTCGTAAAACGTAATTATTAAATAAATATTTTAAATTGTTTATAATTCAGTTTCCTATTAATTGTGAAGTTTATTGACTTTTATTAAATAACAAATAGTTCAGTGGTCTGTACTAGGCGTTTAATAAATACAAAAAATATAACATAACTACATACATAAGTATCTACATACTTTTTAAAAATTTGCCAAATCGCACATTTTAAAGGTGAAGGTTTTTTACTGCATTTTTTAATAATAAAAAACTTAGATGCGACTGGTTATATATATACCCAGGCTGTTCAAGCTGGCACCGGCGTGCCAAACATCGATCGGATTTTTATGTAAGTGAATACACATACGCTTATACATTTTTCTCGGTTTTCTCTCTGTGGGCAGCTATGTATATGTAAGATATGGGCGCGTGTCGTTTTTTTGTTCGTGACACACGCACGACGAAGTGTTTATCACAACAAATCTGATTTCGTGCGCGGTCGGATCGTATGTTGAACAAAACTGACACGATAAAGGCTCAGTTAGCTGAGTTTAATGGAATGTAACTGCAACGTAAGAAACATCTGATCGAAATTTTTATATAAAAAGTAGGTTACGTTACATTACATCTCTATAAAGGTTCACTTACCCGACTGCAATGTAATGTAACTGCAACAGTAGAAAACATCTGATAGATATTGTTATGGGAAAAGTAATGAAAATGATTATACAGATGTTAAAACGTCCATTAAAGTTTAGTATAATATTATATATGGAATTCTACTTATTCAATCGCACGAAACTTGACAAACATTATACAAAAAAATACACTTTCTCAAACAAATTAAGAAAATCGTTTTTTGAGACTCATTCAAATTTTAAAATAAAGAAAATTTTATTATTATTTTATTATTTATTATTATTTATTTTAAATTGAAACAAGTAAGAATGCCGAATCTTATATACCCTTTACCAAAGTGCGTTTATGTAGTATGGAGATACAAACACAAGCACAGAGATATGTATGTAGATTTTAATTTTGTGAAAAAATTCATAATTTTTGCTCTAGTGCAATTTTTAATAAGTGACCTCTCGGTATTTTTTGATTAAATATGTTTTTTTTCTGATATTAGAAATAAGTTGAATATCGATGCCTTACTTTCTAAAAAAAAATATAAAATATAATTTTTCAGGAGAGCAAAAAAAAAACGGTTCATCTCTTTATTCATGTGCAATTATTAAGGAATTGATTGCATTTCTTTTTAATTGAGCGATTTTTTAGTTTTGGTGCTTTTTTCTCGTTTGAGCGATTTTTTTTAAGTTCTTGGCGTTTATTTTATTTTGACGGTTTTTTTACATTTTGGTTTTTTCATTTTAGTGATTTATTTATGTGCTAGAGTTTTTTCCAATTTAGTGCGTTTTTTAGTTTTAATACTTTTTTTCTCGTTTTTAGGTTTTAGGCATAATTTTTAATTTGGTGCTTTTTTTTAGTTTTGGTGCTTTTCTCTCGTTTTAGCGATTTTTTTAGGTTTTTGTCATTATTTTTAATTTGGTGCCTTTTTAAGTTTTGGCGATTTATTTTTTTTTGATGATTTTTTTAATTTTGGTGATGTTTTTTCATAAAGACAATTTTTTTTGTTTTTGGCGATTTTTTTCGGTTTTTGGCGCGTTTTTTTAATTTTGGCTATTTTTTTCGTTTTGACGTTTATGCTACCACTTAATTGTAAACAAATTCAGAATTAATGGAATGATGTTTAATAAATGCGGCTCATTTTATTTATAACATATGAATGTATCACAATTAACAATAAAATATAAAATTTTCTTATAAACCTTTTTTTAAGTTGAACCGACTAAAAAATAAGCACTAAAAAGTTAAAAACAATTTAGATTCAGTTAAACAAAATATTTTTATATGCGTTACGAAGTCGGTGATAAAACTAGTGATAAATAAGCGCATACATATTATACCCCTGTACAAGACCACTTACAAGAACTTTTAAGACATGAGGGATTTTTGAAATGGTTTACTACAGCGAAATCTTCTAAAACAAACGCTAAACAACACTGTTGGCAAGACATTTGTTTCAGTGATTGCAGGTATAGGATTAAAGAAGAGAATACTTTTTGACGGAAAAATGTGTGATGAATGGGCGAGTATACAAACGTCATTCATATACATAAGCACACACGTTATGTGTATTAAAGACTTGCACAAGACCTCTTACAAGAACTTTTAAGACATCAGGGATATTTAAAATGTTTTACTACAGCGAAGTGTTCTAAAACGAACGCTAAACAACATTACATTTGTTTAACTTATTGCAGGTATAGGAGTAAAGATAAAATAGTTGGTGACTGAAAAATGTGTCTGCTTGTGCTTCTTTCTACGCATGGGCGCGTATAAAAACGTCATGCATGTACATACCTACACAAGTTGTGAGTATGCTTTTTTATTTTTCTGCGCACATACAAACGTACACATGCATTGACATTAGTTGTGTGCACTTGCTTTAAAACCCCACCCTTAAACACAAAATAGTGTAGCATCTACATCTTACACAGCAACTCAAACGTACAATATACAAAATAACAAGCATACACGCATCAACAATACTTGTTTTGATGGTTTGTTACGAACAAGAAGTCTTCGCGACATCGCTTGTAAACACTCATATACACGTGCATCAATATATCCCTCGTGCTTCGCTTATTAAACGACAATAAATTTAAAAAACAAGACGTACTTACATTTCAATGCGGTTTACGCAGCCCTCTAATAAATATACAAATGTGGAATTTGCTAGCCTGATTGGCACCGACTTCAAGTATCACTATAGGTAATGCACATAAAAATTTTCATATTAACTGAATCTAAATTATTTTTAACTATTTAGTGCTTATTTTTAAGGTCGATTCAATTTTTATTATAGTGCTACAATTAAAGTAAAAAGCTATACAACATCAAATTTATTTCCGCTCATCTAATAGAAAAGAGCTCTTGGGTTTTGACAAAATATAACTGAAAATTATAAAACGATAGCGGCGCTGACGTTTACTTCGAAAAAGATTTACAAATAAACTATAAATTTTGCATATCAAGATGGAACTTTCAATATTATTAATTCAATTCAATTGAAATTCGCCACTGTTATTCATTAAATGTACAAAACTATGCATGTTTAACTTGTAGCATAAGCAAGCCTCTTTCTTACCATAAATATTTAATTAATTTCAATTAAAATATTTTTCACATCAAGATCTACATACATACATACATATCGTCACCTAAAATCTAAAAGGCCGTTAGTACACTTTATACTTTTTTAAAGTAGAAGTAAAAAACCTTATAAATTTAAGACTATTTATTTGTTAGGTGCCAAATTGAATAATGATTAAAATCTGTATTTTTGAACATATATATATGTGAGTAAAATTTTAAGAAAATATGTATTTTGTTTAATCACATCATAATCAATCAAAAAGTCTATATTGAATATTTTGGTTGTTACGGCCTTTTGAATTTTAGGGGATGATATGTACTTACATACATATATATGTATATATATATATATATATATATATATATATATATATATATATATATATATATATATATATTATTATTATTTAGAACAAAAATTAAGTAAAATTATCTACATTATTGAAAATCTAATTTTATTGACCGTACAAAGACCACATTTATTTATACACGAGACCTTTTAATGCAATAAACGTTTCATAAAATTTCCTTTTGCTGATAAGAACTGTAGAGTTTCAAGTGTGATAGTAAAACTGTCATGACTTCAATTTTCGGGGAATTTTAGTTAAAAAAAAGAGTCTAGTCAAAAGTTTTGTTGAGAGATTGAAAAATTGAAATTCCTGTTCATGCCTCTGGCTTATCATGATACTGTCGGCGATAAGGGGCAACACTGACGAACGCCTACGCTTACACATAGAGATTCAAAATACGTCAGCTCAAAAAAGCTAACTTTTCAGTAGAGCGAAAAAAAACTATTTAATTCGCTCATTATTGTAAAAATAAATGATGTGCCTTCCATAATATGGTTTAAAAAAATATTTTTATATTGTGCAACATTTGAATTTAGAGTTGCACTACTCTCGATTTCTATAAATTTATTTAATATTTTTTAAATATTTATTAAAGTTTTTTTAAAGGTTTATTTCATATTTTGAAGCAAAAATGCACATGACTTAGACCACTTTCATAATTAAGGGCACAAATATATAAAAATATGCTTACTAATTTATAGGTCTGCAAACAATTTTATTTTGCACTGGTTTGCGTATTTTTTTTATATAGCATATTTTAGTGAACCAAAAAACAAATATTTTTTTAGAATAAGCATATTTTGTCGGAAAAAATATGATTTCTTAAAAACATATATTTATTGTCTAATAAATTTGTGAAATCTTTTAGTCAATACTAGATATAAGAATTGAAAAGATACAAGAATAAACTTAAAATGCCATAAAAAATAACTTAAACTTGACTGAAAGCCTCTTCCATCTCGAGGTAGTAGGTTTTAGCACTCCCTAACTCAATCTCTATTGTAACAGGGTCACTCCAAATTTTCAATTTTCGATTTTGGTAAAAAAAAACATGTTTGAAAATTATCTCGCTTAAGCTTTTTTGGCAGTTATGGCACGATATGTTAAATGTGAACATATTTCAAAAACTTGCCAAAGGATATCAAAATCCTTACCAGATTCGTGTTCAGTATGCCAAATAAGAAATTAATAATTTTTTTTTAAATTTTGGAAATTTACATTGGAGTTAGCATTTATTTTCACCAAAAAAAATTATACTTTGAGATAGCAGAATAAAAAAAAATTATATAAAACGAGAAAAAATCATTTTTTTATTCGAAATTTATATTACAGATGAATATTGCTTACGTTGACGTATTTTTAATGTAGGCTCTATCATTATACAACATACTTATGTATGTACATACTAGAGATGATCTAAACTGTGATTTTTTAATAATTTTGCTCCTTGTGAATGTGATTTCCTAATCGCTGTTCTTTTAAACTGTGACTGTGATCACAGTTTAGCTGTATTTTGGTTGTAGTAGTTCCGTTCTTTTGAGAAAATCTAATAAGAATGGCAGCAGTTAAATTGTGATCACGTTTTAAAACATTTCAGCTCTTCTGCTTTAAAAGTATTTCTTAGTTATGGTGTCTTGATATATACTAATAAGAAGAGCGACAACAACAGACAATTAGCAATTAACCCCGTTCAAATATTGAGAATTGTCGTATAAGAGGCAGAGAGACAATAAAATTGCAAAGACAAAAAAGTGGGAGCTGTACATAGTTACCAGAAAAGGCGATTTGCCCATTTTTTCTTGACAAAGGTATGAAGGTATAAAAAAATTAATGTGGTAGCCTTATTTACTGTAAAGTAAGCATACAAGAACAATCACAGTTTGTACGAAAGAACTATATTTTCAAAACCTGCTCGTTGATAAATTCAGTCACAGTTGTGATTAGTGATTTTTCAATCGCTGTGAAAAAGTAACAAGTTTCTAAATATCGCTCAACTCTAGTACATACCCAGCAAACATGTGAGTTAGATAAATTTAATATCAAATGTTGAATTTTTTTAAGTGTTCATAAATAATTTAGATTGACTATTTCGAGTGATACGAGTAGATAGACAAAAAGTTGTCCAATTTTGGAAACTAGTATGCAATGATTTCTTTTATTGCATCATAAATATGTTCAATAATTTTTTATAACATTTTCAAGCATTTCAATAGTTTGTAATAAAAAAAATTTTCGATTGTTATTAAGTATATTAGACCATAAATAATACACTATCAACTGATAATTTTATGATGGGTTTATAAAAATTTTTAGAAAATCAATAGCATATGACTTCTTTCCCACTAGATTTGTTTTTAATGTTATGATAAATATAAAAAAATATTAAGTGAAGCACGAAAAATTTTGTAAAACATCTTAACTCGCCTTATTCAAGTTTTATTCCCTTTTTCGGAGCATATAAAAAAGAGAAGAATAATTGAGGCTATCAACGCAGAAGTGGTGTAACCTACAACTACTTATGCCCGTTATTTCTACCCATAGATATCTATTAGTGTACAGATATCTATCCTGTAAGTAAAATTTTATAAGGCAAACTTGTAGGTAAAAACCTTAGAAAAAACGGGCATTAATTAAACAATTGCACTATTTAATCATGTAATTGCTTTATTAGTTTGCTCTATTATGATCTGTGCGAAAACGATTTTTCTGCTCCAAAACGAAAAGATGGCTTACTCTACTTTTTTTGATAGTTGGTAATGTAAAAACGTATTTATCACCAGAACAGCAACCAAAAAATAAATGTTGGTTACATCACTTCTGTGTGATAGCCTCAATTATATTGATTAAAGTGCTCCACCAAAATGTTCCTGATAAGATTTTAAAATGCTGAACTAATGTTATGACTAAACTTTCAAAATGCCAATACATTTACATATACATATACATATATATTTTGGAATAATCTTGCAGAATCAGAACTTTATTATTATTTTTTAAGTGTGAATGTTATAGCGAATAATCGCGACTGAATTGAATTTTTGATGCTTGAAAAGTTCCTAAATTCGATCGTCTATATAATCATCATTATTAATTAACATTTCTGTAGTGCGATTCACTATAACGAAAATTTATCGAATTTGCTTTGCAGTAATACTTTTAACGATATTCGCTATAGATTAATGTCAGCTGTGTTGTTGTTTAAGCGACAATAATTTATTATTTATTTAAATCAACCAAAAATATCAGCTGCGTCCTATCATTAAAAATAAGTTTCAGAATCGCACAATCGTTATTGCAAGGGACAAAATGTATAGACAAAAATTATGACTGTCGGATCGTTAAAAGTTACTAAATCGCACTACTGATCCTTAAAAAATTTTAAATTTCTATTTAACTATCAGTTATTAGAATAATTCGTGAAATGTTTTCATGCCTTCCTGTTTTTACTTTTAATAATTAGTAGATTTTTTTAATTTCGATAGGACTTACTAAAGGTTTAACTGCTAAACGAACAATCATACTGCGCTCGCTTTTAGACATTTATGATCAACATGCTCCGGAAAATCAATCATCATTAGGACTTAAGCGTCACTAATATTATGCAGATTTATTTTGAAAATCTGTCACCAGTCAGTTAGACTCATTGTTGGCTTAAATAAAATGCTAATAAACCAAGTTGTTACAATCAATCCACAGCAGACCACAGAGACTTCATTATATCCAGAAAAATGCACCTAAGCTTAACTGGTACTTATAATTTTGAAACATGAGTGCACCTTTAGTCGAGTGGGTACTGTGTAAGCCGGTTCATGCCGGAGATTGTCAATTCGAATCCCAAGAAATCGCTGCTTAAAAGTAAAATAAGTTTGCATTTGTAACAATAAAAAAAAATTTATAAGTTTTCACTTCTACAGTTAAATGTCGGAACGACATTTATATATAATTTATATTATTCTACGAGTACACCGATTATGTTCCTATATGGTAGTTCAGTGACAAGTCACAAGATGCATACAAAGTATCAATTAACTCTATCCTTGGCCATCCCCACGGAAAAGTGACTGGCTTGATGCATAGAAAGTGTTAGAACTCGGACTGGGGACCGATTACCTTACTAATATTGTGTCAGTTCCATTTCCTGCAGAGTATTTCTTCAAACATTAAGTCGGAGCTCGTATTATGGTCAATGAAGATCGTTACTGCACGAATAATGAATGATTTTGAAATTGATAATGTGGGCGACATTGATCAGGGAGAGATGTGAATTCAACAAGATGGCGTCACCGTATGGCATCCTCAACCATCGACTTGATGAAATCGAAATTTCTCGTCACCTCTCGACTATTTGCTGTAGGCCTATGTGAAGTCAAACAAACAAATTGATGCCTTGACGGCCAACATTGTTCCGTTATTCGTGATATACGGCCAGCAATGCTCGAAAAAGTGGCCCAAAATTGGGCGTCTAGAATGTGCTATATCATTAACAGCCATATACCCGAAATCGTTAACTAAAAATATTAATGCCCTGTATTGATCTTTCGAATAAAATATTAGGGGTTTTCATGAGAACTCTTAAAATTGCCATTTGTGCAAACTTGCGAGACTTGTTTTATGAAGTTCCTTTTAACCTTTTGTGCAAACAACTTATGTAAATTTGAAACAAATAATAAAATTTAAAGCAGTTTTTAATTAAAAACCATATTTATAACAATAAAAAAGTGTGTGTGTGTCTAAAAGTGCCTAAAAAAGCAAGAAGTTGATGTTAACAAAATGCACAATTTCACAGCTTAAGTTTACGACTCAAAATTATTCGGCAAAGTTAACAGGTTTGTGTAAATAAATTTCTATAAAATTTTTGACATTTTATTTACGAGAGTGTAAAAATGCACAATCGCACAGTTTCCCAGTAAAAAAAGAGACTCCAAAAAAGTCATGAAAATGTAGAGTTTACGATGCGGAAGTAGTGCAAATTTCGATCCGATCTAAGGATTTTTACATAGGGTTGTCATTGCAAGAAGTTCTCTTTTTCGATGCCTGGTCACGGAATTGGAAGCGATATTAAGAAAAATTCCCTTTTTTGTGTTCTATGATAATATTTTCATCTAGGGAAAAGGGTAAATTGTTGCCTTTTTTAACAATTCGTTTCTTTTTATACGAATTTAATCCCGAAACAGTGTTTTCATGTAAATGTAAGCAAATAACTTTTAAATTTTATACTAAAAATAATTCATAAATTTCTTTAAAAAAATAAATTTTTTTTAAGTTCTGGTGAGTATTTTCTAACACTATGGAGGAGTTACAAGGTTTTGTGTGACTAAAATAAGCTCCTACATGGTTTTATTGCCCACTCTCGGCAAATTAAAAATATAAATTTTTTGGAAGCAATGAAAATGTACTTCCGCTAGAATGACTTCCATTTTTTTTCACTGGGTTGCGACACTTTCGAACAGTCTCATGAAAACGCTTATTATTTTGACAATAATTTAATTGTTTGTGCTAATTTTTATAATATACATCCCTTTTCACAATGTATGATTAAGAGTTTAACTGACAGTTCATACATTAGAAGCTCGATAAATTAAAAGATCATGCAAAGAATTTCGATTTGGAAAAAATAATGAGTTAGGGCGTTTCTGTATTATAGTAACGATATGTAATTTACAAACACATGTACATACATACATATGTGTTTGTATATAGAAATTCCTCTGGCAAATCTTAGTTTTTATTTCTACTAAAAAACGCCCTTGTTTATACAATCACTCACATTAACATTTTTCACGCCGTTTGCATTTTTCAACAACTTAAAGAAAAATTTATATTCTAAATTAAACTTTTTTACACCCAAGAGGTGCGACTCATTCACGTTTAATTATCTGCACCGAGGATGGTGAATGTATTGCTAATACAACTGGACTGGGTACAAATCACTGGATGGTTGGAATACCCGAATGTGCTCGACGTATAGCCGATATGATAGAGCGTGCCAAAAATGATGCGGATATACCACAAGAGATACGCTTAACAAGTCTAGGTTTAAGTTTAAGCGGCTGCGAACAGGTAAGAAAATAAGTTACTTATAGTCGAATATGCGTTCCAACTTGTTCCTCCAAAAGGGATGAAATCAAAATTTTGCAATTTTCACTTTCGAAAGAAAACTAAATATGTATATACAGTGCCCACTGTAATAATCTTACATAATTTTCTCTAATCTTTGGCAAAGAAAAATACAGTTGCACGCCTGCTTGTGATATGAGAGCATATTTGAAAAAACAGTTATTTGCCTCTACTGAATATTTGTAAATTTTGAGTTGGCCCCCTTTAGAAAAACAAATGCGATATGTATGTACATACATATAAACATATTTATCTATATACATACATACTTACATTCATAAGTATTCATCTATATACATATTTGTATTAAAGTTAAATTAACATGCTATTTACTTTCAACATCATGCTCTAACAAACCACAAAGGAAGCCACAAATCGTGAATTGGAATTGGAATTACGCAATTCTTTTCCTGATATAGCCGACCATTATTGTGTATGCAGCGATACAATGGGTAGTATTGCTACCGCTTCGCCTAGTGGTGGTATGGTTCTTATCTCAGGCACAGGCTCAAATGCCTTATTGATGAATCCCGATGGGACTTCACATTCATGCGGTGGCTGGGGTCATTTCTTGGGGGATGAAGGAAGTGGTGAGTTTTTTTTGCGATTTCTTAAAATATACATATGTATGTAAATTTTCTTGCTTAAATTTCAAGACACATTAAATCAAACCAATTCATTGCATAATATTAATCGATTCTATTAAGGAAAATATCTTTTTAAACTATACATATTTAAAGAATTTAAAGTAATACATTATTCCATGTTGAATATTATTAATAGCTTAGCGTATAAACGTGCCAAGTACAGTTTCTGCCAAAATTGATGTGTGTATGAACAAAATTATCATTACTTCTTTGTCATCTATGCCTAATAAAATTTCATAATTAATTTATAATTTAAGAAATTTATTATTCGACATATTGTCATAATTATATTTTAATTTGAAATTTATTTGCTGGACCAATTTCAAATTAAAATATAATTAATTTATTTCATATTTATTGATTAAACAAAGACTGTGAAATTTGGCTCCAAAACGCTGGAATGTTTTGTTGAGAGTTGCAGGACTGAGGATAAACAGGCTCCCATTAAATCACTTTGTTATTATACGTTTACTTTCGCGTTTACTTGGGAATGCCGTGTAAAGCTAAATCAGCTAAGCAGCACAAATAAGGTCACACTCTGCTGGATTCCTGGACATGTCGGAGTGAAAGGAAACGAGCATGTAGACAAATTGTCCAGAAGACGAGCTATCACACCCATGCTCCGGTCAGAACAGTTTTATGGACTTGGATCGGATAAGATCTTGGAAGATATATAGAGGCAGATCAAGAATATTGGGGAACACCTCTGGTTCAATCTCCCTGGATTGAAACATGCAAAGCCAAACTAAATTCTTTTAAAGCTCTCATGTTTTTTAGTAAAAATAATCTAAGAATGCTCACAGGCCAAAGCAGACTGATAAAATATCCCCACAAGGTTAGCATTGAGAGTAACAACCAGTGCATAGTCTGTGATTATGATGATTCCAGATCACACTCCGAATGACTATGAAGCATTATTTCACGGAAGATGCCGCCAATTGAGCAAGCAACTGTCGGAGGGTCGGGAACTGCCAATACTAGAACCAATGGCAATCTTGAGATTCCTCAAGAGAGAAGTGCTAGTCGAAGTGCTCTAAGACCTGACAAGCAGTACAATAAACTTTTTCGGTCGCAGTGTTCTGTGATCTGCGTACAATTTAATCAGCCTTGTTGTTTCAGTTGTCGAAATCAACGTCATTCTAGGTTACGTTAGGTTAGGTGGGTCACAAGAAATTATTGCGTGTCCGTGTTAACCGGACACTGTCTCATAGGTAGGCATGCACAAAGGCTAAGGGTTGAACACAACGACTTTTGCCGTAGCTGCCAAGATATTGATGAAGAGGAAAGCATAGAACATTTTCTTTGTCACTGTCCTGGACTTGCAGGAAAGAGAATGGCCACAATGGGCGCTCTTGAATTCAGGGAACTTTCTGACGTTGCTGGTGTTAAACTTCAACGTATTAGCAGCTTTATACTGAGCATAAGCAGAGTCTCCGTGGTGTCACAATGGACCAAAACGGTCTAAGTGAGTCCGGGTTTCTGACTGCCACCCCTACCTAACCTAACCTAACGTCATTCTAACACAATACAAAAAAGTTGGTGCTTGTGTAACCGTGGTCGAAAACAACTGACTCCTGTTGGCAGTTTTACACTATTTTCTAGACCTCCGGGAAGGGAAATACATTGTCAGTGGCACAAAATTGTTCTCGAAAGCTAGTAAACCAGCCCCAATATTTTAGTATTGTACTAAAGTGTTAGGCAATGACATGCAAATGTCACCCACAAAAAGACACAACGAAGCAAAAGTAAATAAAATTTAAACATACGGCCAGGTTCTGAAAACCATTTCGTTTTGAAACCGACAAACTTGAGGAAAAAAATCAACAAGAAAACCTATGTACTGCAGCTTTTTATTTAGTTTTAAGATTTCATTTGCTTGAGATATTTTATCCGAACTTAATTTCGAATGCACTAAATTATCTGATATAGAGAACACTGTTTTCCGTTTTAGAAACTTTATGATTTCAAAACGTAATGGTTTTCAGAACATGACCGATAATTTCAAATTTCATAAAATATTTAAAAAAGTATATATGAGAAATGATTGACCCTGAATACCATTCCTGCAACTTTCCGCTAGGTTAGGTTTGGTAAGGGTGGCAGTCAGAATCCCGGACTCAGTTATACCGTTTTGGTTCATTGTGATAACATGAAGACTCTGCTTATGCGAATTCCCACTGTCGAACCAATCAGAGCTGGTGACGTCAGAAAGTTACGCCTAAATTTAAGTTTGCAAGAGAATAGGGGTAAATAAATCCACAGATTCCAAATCCGGTGGAACCTGTAAGGTTGTCCTAGTTCTAGCAAGGTCATCAGCCCTAGAGTTCACCTGAAAGCCTATATGACACCGGATCCAGAGAATCCTAATATCAAACTGCTCTGCCATCTTCGTTTAGAGATGATCGGCAGTCGAGGGCTGTTCTTGTTCTTAGAAGCGGGGATCAAAAGGCTATGATAGCAGCTCGACTATCAGTGTAAATGTTAATTAAAGTCGTTGAAGTAACATTCACTTTGAACCAATCCACAAATTCTTTTGTAGCAAGGACCCCGGCCTGCAGTGATCCGGAAGTCGCTTTGCAACACGAAAACCTAAAGTCCCTGAAAAGACTCCATAACCCACACCTTCTTGTGTTTTGGAGAAGTCCGTATAAAGATCATAATTTTTTATTCTACCTGGAGCTCCATTCATCCACAATTCTATGGATGGTATCCAGGTTTTATAAAGACTTTCCGCTAAGCACAATTCAAAAGTGATCGCAAACTTATAAGCCCCATCACTTCAGCTTTCTGATAAACAATTTTTCTACTCTACAAAAATAACTAAATCTACGAAATGTATTTAACAAAACCTTTGGAATTGTAGAAAAAAGAGTGCTTCAGCAATTTTTTTTTAAATTTAACCGGTTTTCATAAAATTTGCAGCATTTAAGGCAGTTTTTAAAATTTTAAAATGGACATTAACCGAAGAAATCGTTATGACCAGGAATTTTGGAGTTATTAAAAATTTCGAAAGCGATATCTATGTAACGAATCAGTAAAATTTGAGCTAGTCGATCCTTTTTTGAGCTTAAGAGCTGATTAGATTTAAAAATAAAATTTTTCTCGAAATCTACCTAACTAAATTAATTCATTATATCACGAGATTTACATACACACGAGGGTGGATAAATAAGTCCGTGACTTCTTGAATGAAACACAGTTTTTTTTGCAAAACAAAAGTTTATTTTTCGAAATAGTCTCCTTTTAACTCAATACACTTAGTCCACTTAGTTCTAGTTTTTGTATCCCTTTCATAAAAATAGGATATTTCGAAGTCCTTAAAATAGGTATTTGTTTGGTCAATAATTTTATCGTTGGAGCTAAATATCTTTCCACCGAGCCATTTCTTTAGGTTTGGAAAAATAAAGTAGTCACTAGGGGCAAAATCTGCAAAATATGGCAGATGAGGGAGCAATTTGAAGCCCAATTCATGGATTTTTGCCATGGAAACTGCACATGCGTTTGTGGTCGATTGTGAGCAAACATCTTCAGACAACTTTCTTAAAGCCAGCTGATCATTTAGAATCGAAACAACACTGCCATATGAAATGCCTATAATATCAAAAATCTCACACAATTTTACTCTTCGATCGGCAAACACCATATCGTAGATTTTGTCGACGTTTTCGGGTATACTGACCTCATTTGGCCGTCCAGAATGTTCAGCGTCATTTTTACTTGTGCGACCACAACGAAAGTCAGTAAACAACTTTTTTACCAATGAAATCGATGGTGCAGAGTCCTCATAGTATTTATCGAGCTTTTCCCTGGTTGACGGTTTTTTTTCGCAAAAAATAATTTTTAATGATCACTCGAAATTCACCTTTTCCATTTTTAGAAAAATACACGAGGTTGTATGTTTTTAGTCTATTAACAGGTGGCACTTGATGGGAAGAGTATTGCATTTCATATAACTACGAAGGAAGTTTGAAAATTCACGGACTTATTGATCCGCCCTCTTACATACTAAAATTAGTAACTCATTTGGTTTTATAACATTAAGAACAAAAAAAAATTGTTTTATGTTTTTCTTGTAAAATTTGTCTTGACACGTTTGCCTATTAAGCAAAAGAAGCGTTATGTACACATTTTCATAAGTTTTCATACAATTTTATTTAAGACTGAATGATAAAAATCTTTAATATGTACGAGTATATAAAACACAAAACCATCAAACTTAAATAATTGATGACACAACAGATACTTTCCAATTAGTCTTTGCGCAAATTTAATTTTTTTTGGCTTCATCAAAATACGAACTGTAACCTAATTAAATCAAACAAAGAAACAAAACTAAGTTCGAACAGACAATAAAAACTAACAAATATGAAAAAATCTGCAACAAATTGGGATAACATAAATCAAAAAATTCACGTATTCCATTTGCACTGATACATACTAACTTTAACCTAATTAAATCAAACAAAGAAACAAATGTAAAGTCGGACATAAATTAAAAACTATAAAACTTAGTTTAAATTTAAAATTGAATCAACTGAAAGCCGAACGCAATAATAAAAAATGTGAACTTATTTTTTCTTACAGCCTGGTACATTTCCCATCGTGCGATGAAGATAGTGTTTGATGACGTGGATAATACTTTCAAAGCACCACATCCTATCGATACTACTTGGAAACTAATTCAAGATCATTTTAACATCCAGACACGTCTCGATCTGCTGCCTCACTGTTATGCCAAATTCGATAAACCCTTTTTTGCTAGCTTTTGCAAAAAGCTCTCTCATGCCGCCGAACAAGGCGATGCATTAGCGAAATTTCTCTTCCATGAGGCTGGTGTTCATATCGCCACTCATATTAAGGCGTTGGTGCCAAAAGTTCACAACGATTTGGTGAAAAAAGGTGATTTAAAAGTTGTATGTGTTGGTTCAGTCTGGATAAGTTGGCCGCTGCTACGGGACGGCTTCTTGCAACAAATAGAAAATATCCACATACCATTTGGCCTTAAGTTGATACGTATTACGAAATGTATGGCCTATGGTGCCTGTTACTTGGGAGCTGATAGTATTAAATATCCTTTGCCACGTAATTATTCAAATAATTACAAAGTTATGTATCACTATGAAAAGGGTTTGACAAATGGCAACATCACGCCGAATGACAATAATACAATTACAGGCAAATGAAGCTCGAAGAAAATAACAGATGAAATCAAGACGCTACAAAACGTTCCATTTTATTTAAACACAAATCTATGTAACACAAATATTAAAAAATTTTGTATTTGTTTTCTCGTACATATGTATAATCCAAAAATCTTCCATTTTGGCTACTTTATTTTTTTATTATTGCCTTGGTTAAAAATTAAATTGTAAACATATTATATTAGACATATTAATAGATTTATCTTTTTTATAAAATATACACCTTCATACCTCTTGAAAATGTAGTTTATTTTTATTTTTACAATAAGTGCACTTATTAAGATTTGGGATCCCCCCTTCGACTTCCGGATAAATGGCAATTATGTGTAGTTTTCACAATACAAGCAGGCGACTTGCCTAGAAAAAATATATGAGAAGCACTCAAATTTTTGACTTTTTCCTATACACATTAATCCCCTGTTTTAACAACCCCGAAGGTCTAGTGTGAGTGGAAATTTTATGAGAAAAGCATAATATTTTAGAGTAACTCATACAAATGTTCTATACGAGTCGACTGCCCAGCTTGTGGAATAGAGGATAAAAATATATTTAAATGTACTTGTACTTATCAATATGAATTAATTAATCATTAATGCGTTGATAAGCAAAAAATCTACAACGGACGAGCCAATTTGGTTAAGTCTGTTTTCAAGTATTTTTTTCTTGGAATCTATGTTTCAAACGGACCCAAAAATGGCAAAGGCACGTAACCATGGAGTCAGGGTGTGGTATGAGAGCTGTTTTTCAGTGAAGATCTGTTTTATGAATGTTGTATGCTGAAGCCGTGAAAATTCTTATGGAGAAAAATAGAAATGAATCATTTACAATAAATACGAGTATGACAACATATATAATGACTAAAGTGGCCCATACAATAGGTCTGTCTGCGTACAAATATTTTGCATAATTTTGGCTGCGTACTCCAAATCTCTTGCAGCGAGAGATCCAAAATTTTTTTGACAGTTGGAAGTTAGAGAACTTGCAAAATGTTGCTTGAGAAATTTTTGCTTGCAAGATTTTTCAACTAGTTTGAACAGCTGTTTTTATTACATAGATGTTTCTTCACGCGATGAAATTACTCTCATATGCATACATATGTATGTATCTTTCTGGGGTTAAGACTTTTTCGTATTATAGGAAATATTTATATAAGCGATTATTATTCGCTTATATACAAACTTGATAATTTTGATTCTTAATAATATATTAACGCCCCTTATCATAATGTACAATTAAAAGCTAACAGGGACTTTAACGGCGAGTTTTGTTCGATGGGGTGATGTGGCTTTTTCCATTGACGTACCTTTGGTACATTACTCATAGAACTTATGTGTTACTACCCGATCTCTGAAATAACAGAGCAAAGGATGTGCACATATTTATAAAAGGAAGACAGGTCCTGTTGATGTCAGTTAGGTGCAGCGTTACCTAGAGCTGCCCCTGAGTTCAAAAGACGATAGAGGTGAAGCCCTTGTGGTGGAACTTCGAGGTCTCACCAGAGGCTACTTCTGGTTCCACGGGTGCCGGTGGCCTGATAGTCGAGCTGTTTTGAAGTTTTGAGTACATGAAGCGGTCGTCAGTGTTCTTTGCTAAAATACCTAGTTCGTCCTACCCCACGGGGTTTAAGGGATGACTTTGGTATGTGTGAAGTAGGCACTGGATATTTGGCGACACAGGCATGCATTCATTTCGGATGAGTGGTTGAGCTGTGCCGGCAATGATTGAGGAATTCTCTTGGGGACCTCGCTATTGGTCTATACACAACACCTTAGCGTGGAAGCCGGAGAATTAACGTGGTGGCTGTGGTTGCTACCAAAATCGCTGGGAGAATAGTCTTGGCTTCCCAGTGTTAAATCAATGCTAGTGATTGGCGTGACGCGGTCATCCAGACACTATTCTAGGTGCTGTTGCCATTCAACAGAAGCTGCTATGGGCACAGACATAGCAGCAGCTATGACTTCGACATAGCAGCAGAGTTTAGATAGCTCAAAGTACCTAAGCAAGGTACTTGAATATAGTACAGGGATAGCTATATACAAAGATTGCAACCTGTGTGCCTTTGAGGAGTGGGCATAAGTTCATTCTAAAAAGGGTGCGTGAGGGCGATGGTCTGGCGTCTAACCTAGCACCCGTTGCTTTGGCACCCGTGAGATTAGGCCGTCAAGGCAGGTGCTCACGGAAAGCTATTGCACATCTGTCAAACATCGCAAATGTCTAATGGAGACCGCTCATGTCCAACTTTCATCCATGTTCTGACATCAATGCCCGAGCATATGTCTGAGTAACAATATTCGCCATGACATTTGGTGTCAGAAACCAATTGCAATGGAAAGAAAAGACACAGAACAAAATTGGTAAATATTCCATTTCTATTGCACTACCGCAAAATACTTTGATATGCCTGAACATGGACATCACACGTATTCACCACAAGAAGGAAGTTGATGAATTTTTCACAGTTGCTCTGCCGGCGTCATGTTCATGTCATGACCAAGTCGATGGCTAGTGGAGACGTAGGGTTATACTTTCACAATGTATGGTTAAGACAGACATTGTGAAAAGGTACGTTACTCCTACATTGTGAAAAGGGACGTATGAATCTTACTACAAACATATGAATTTGTTTAAAATTAAAAACAGAAAAGCTAGAGACTTCGTTCTTGGACTGGTATGTCAGAAATGAAAATGGAAAAAGATTGGTATTGAAAATCAGCAAAATCGAGCAGACGGTTTCAGAGCTGGAAAACTTACACTTTATTTTGCTATGAAAAATAACTGCCGAAAACTAGTTTTTATTACTTTTTTTTTAATAAACTTATTTTATACTGCAGAATAAAAAATGATATTTCTAACTAAAAAAAATTAAAAAGACGGGTTGGATAACTTTATACAAAAGTAACTTACTACAACAAGTTTCCCCCTTTTTTCTATAAATTAAACATATCTCATATTCATAAAAGAAAGAGATTGATGTAAGAAATCACAAAAATTAAAAAGGATAATTCCAGGGTTGGAAAACTTACAACTTTTTTAATATATAAAATTAACTACCGTAAACTAATTTTTTATTTATTTTTATTTAACATAATAGCCGCTACTATAATACTTACATGTATGTACCGACGGTACATCGAATAAGTAAAAATAATTAATGTGATGATCGTAAAAGATAAGCAAGAATAGTTAAACATACTTAGGTAGAGTAATATAACTTCGTGCTAACCTAAACAGATAAATGAAATAATGGAAAAGAGAGAAATTAATAGTGATACTTATAAATGTGTTTACCAAAGGTAAATCAGTTGTATATACAAAAATCATTTCTCATACTCCGTTTTATAAAAATTTACATTAAATAGCTGATGTTAACAACAATCTCTACCCAAGCAGATGGACTACGGTGCTGATTACGTGCGTGGCTGCACAGAAAAGTATCGGTATTTCCCCCAGTTATAAAGTCTGGTTTAATTTTTCTTCTCTTCTTTATAAACTCACATTAATTAATAAAACTATTTCATTCAATAAGAATTTAAATTACTGAACTTAAGCGCGGATAAGAAATTATTTCTGAATAAAATTCACTACAGTTCAATTAAATCTTAAAATGTCTCATAAAAAAATTTAATCGAAAAATACCGAGAGGTCACTTACTAAAAATTGCACTAGAGCAAAAAATTATCAATTCTTTCACAAAACATATACATATGTACATATGTACATATGTACGTATCTCTATACTACATAAACGCACTTTGGTAAAGGGTATATAATATTCGGCACAGCCGAATATAGCACTCTTACTTGTTTCTAATTGGCTGTTTGATAGCTTCATGTAAAATTAATTTTAATAAGATAATGCCACATAATCACATCGAAATATATAGAAATTAAAGGGCTCCAAAATTTTACATTAAAAGAATGTTAGTGCAATTAAAATTGAAAAATTGATTTGGATAAGTTTTGCTTTAATAAAGTTTAATGTATATACATATGTAGTATTGTAGGTATTGTATAAACTGTTGCTAATTTATTATTATTAATAAGGCTTTTATTGGTTATAAATGTAATTAGTAAATTTCTTTCATTAGTTCTCAAGCTTTGATTGCAGTTCGTTTAATTAAATAAATCTTATCATTAACTTGAAAAGTGATTTATGCTACTTTAAAAATAAACGACTCATATGAACTAGTACGTACCATGTACAATGTAGATTCTAAACTTTAAGATTCTAATAGAGTTTATTTTCCTTTCTGCTTGGCATCACAGTAAACAATTTAAGTAGTACTTGTTAAGTTTATTTTTATCAGTAGATTTTTTTCATACATTTGTATCATAGTTGTTTATATTATTATAACAATGTAAATAACTATCGGAAATACATTTTGAAATTTATTGATATTATTTATAGATTTTTGTTGTCATACACAAATCACTAACATGTGCACACAAGTGGGTGTGTAAAAAGCCCTACACTACTTAATTAATAATATTGGAAGTAGCCATCAACTTCCCTATGAAGAAATTCCAATGTTTTTGTGTGAGTATATAGTTGTGTCAGTATTATGTTGTTTTTAGATTTATTTTTGTGCGTGCCGCACTTAGCTGTAGGGTTGAGAACCTCCTAGAGATGAAACCGGCAATAGCTAGCAGGGTCGGCAACAGTAACCACAGTAACTGCCCAGAGTATATCTGTAGACAATTTGTATATTTACGATCTGAAAGAACGCCACAACTGTTATTTCCAGTAAGAAACCATGTTATTCATGAAAGATCATTTCATGTGCGAGTTATCAAGTTATGGAACTCTTTAGCCCGTTCTCTTAGGGAATTTCACGTTGCCCTATCACATTCAAGAGAAATCTTGTAGCATATGCTTCTTCGAATAGTTTTTAACAGATAAATTTTTCTTAAATACCTATATATATATTTTTTTCTAGTCATTTTTGCGTATACAATTTAAAGCGCATTAGATATTGTCATTTTATTTTGGAGACTTTAGTTATCCATTTGTATATATATATATATATATATATCGTCGGTTGGTTTCTGGTTTGCGGCACATTATATACAAAATACATTACGTCTTCAGCAAACCAGAAACCAACCGACGATGTGTATATGAATATATATATATATATATATATATATACCTTTATGAAGACAAAATTTTTCTAGCTATTATATTTAAAGTTTTATATTACTCTACCAACTATATATGGCTTTATGAGCTCGGTTGGTTTTTTTGAAATAAATAAATAAATAATAATGAAATTTATTTGACATATTGTCAGAAGTGTAAATACTACAATAATTGAAATTTATTTGCTGGTGGTTTAGCATGTCTATATACGTATTTCATTGGCGCTTGAGTTCACCTGAATATAAATTATTTGCTGGGTTTTGTATCAGTTTCAAAGCCTACTAAGCTTATTTTGTCTGTGATTTTCAAGAATATTATTATTATATGAATTCTCATATAGTTTTTGAAAGTCTGTGCATAAAGTAAGAGGTTTGTGACTGTTCAAAATTTGTGGTTGAAGTCTACTGATGATTTGGTTCAAACGCCAATGAAATGCGTATATAGACATGCTAAACCACCAGCAAATAAATTTCAATTAAATAAATAATATTTACTTATTTACATATGTCTCTATCGCTGCTATTATTGTTTCCAGATAATTTTTTATACGAGTACAAATAGAAAATAAACTAATAGTCAAATAAGGCGCAATTTTTGTGCTTCAAATTTAATACATATTACATACAGATATCAACATTAGAGTGGCCGTTAATTGTATGGAGAACTTTTTTTATTTCTTCTACTCTCACCTCCAAATCTGTTCAGTCATATGTAAAAAAAAATACAAAAAATTTCATACCGACAAGTTGCGTTTTAGGGGGGTGCGTCCGGCCTTCAAAGTTGACCTTCAAGCCCATTTTTCAATTTTCCAAAAATAGTGGGTATCGGCCATACATTTTCACTCGCTTGAGGAACTCTAAATGGGTCAAAGTGAGATTTATCTAAATTTGACCCAAGAAAATTTTACCCTTCGGATCAAAAGTCGGACATCTAAATACATTTTATCGGCAAAGTTTCTTATTTTGGTGGTAAGCTATTATGTGTTTAAGAGAGGTTTTTTTTAGCAAGCGCAACAACTAATGTCAGTGCATGTGTGCGTTTGTATGTGCGCAGAAAAATAAAAGAGCGAGCATACACACAACTTGTGTAAGTATGTATGTATGTACATGCGTGACGTTTGTATACGCGCCCATGCGTATAAAGAAGAACAAGCATCACAGATTTTTCAGTCACGAACTATTTTCTTCTTTACTCCTGCAATAAGTTAAACAAATGTATTACCAACAACGCAAGGGTGCACCGCAACCATAAGTACACCGCAAGGAAATTACGGGGTGTTGATTTGAATCATCGTTGCGCATACTATCTCCGCATAGTTGTCTAAACGCGAAATCGCATTATTACAAAAGTCGTTTCGTTGGCCAGCAGGTACACTGAAGCAAAAAAGCATTCTTAAAACAAGAATTTTGCGTTTTCGTTTTAAATAATTTAAATAATTGTTAAAATAAGAAGGTTTCTTATTTTTACAACGAAGCACTTTTAAAATAAAAATGTGCATTTTTGTTTTAAAAATTAAGCATTTTTAAAAATAGTTGTTAAAATGAGAATGTTTCTTATAATATTAATACATAACATTCTTGTTTTTATAACGAAGCAGCTTTAAAACCAAATTGTGCGTATTCGTTTTAAAAATGCAGCATTTTTAAAATAAGAATGTAAAGTTTTAAAATCAAGAAGAAACAATTTGATTTCAAAAACGCAACCTTTATGAAATAGAACTAAGTTTGTTTTCTGATATTTTAAAAATGTTCACTCTTGTTTTGAAAATAAAAATGTTTTGAAAACAAAAAACTATATTTTTTATTTAAAACAACAACAAGCATGATAGAAAGTTGAACAGACTCACAATTAAAAGATTACGCTTTTGAGTTAGCATGAAATATTCTTAAAGTAATAATGAAGCATTTTTATTTTAAAACTTATTATTTTTATACCAGTGAATATTTATATAAAACAAGCAATGCACGCAAAAAAATTCGCCGCACTCATTTCTTTCGCTTGTGTCATGCGTTGTTTCTTTTAAATGTTGTGGATTGACAACAATATGCAGTTTTTTTTTGTGATTAGATTAAAAACAACAAAATAAAGAATTCAAATGTTCTCTGATACATAATTATGTATAACCAAATTGATAACCTTCTCCTATAATAAATCCAATCAAGCCTAATCTATTAATAACTTATCCATTATATAAATGCAAATACATTAGGTTTTACTACTTCTACAAATATGTAAATATTTATTTAAATTATTTGCTTACAATTCAAATCGTTCGATTATATGTATGTTTATATGTGATTGAATATTTATTGTAATATAAAAAGGCATAGTTTCTAATAAAAATAATTGCTGTGTAGTAAATGTATGTTTTATATATGTATGTATGTATGTATGTTTATAAAAAAACAAATGCAATTCCATTTTTATTGTTTTTTCATTTAGATATTTTTCATTCTCTTCCCATCATTGGAATCATCACTTTCCTTATCCTTATGTATTCTATTTGATAAAATGCTTAATTGGAATAAAAAATTTTATCAAATGCAGAACAAATCTGCATACGCATATAAATAAAAAAAGCCAAATTATGTATTTAGAAAAATTTATAATTAACAACATATAATCTTTGGCCTCTTAAGGGGGTAAAGTTGGAGATATAAAGTAGTGTTCTGTACTGATTTTAAATACAAAAAGTAATTCAAATGTCAGCAGGAATATGTACATTACAACAGTCGATATGGAACGATATTTCAAAACACTTTAAAATTTCGTTAGATATCAAATGCCATAACTTGACCGAAATTTTTTTAAATTGTTTTCTACATTTTATCGGCCTGTCCCACGATGTTCGATCGACAACTTGTATTGAAAACAAAAATAAAATAAAGAAATTTGTTTTTGTTTTCGATGTAAATTAACGATCGAACGTTTTCTATCGAGATCATGGGGGAGGCCATACATGTATTTCTAAGTCAGAATAAGCATTTACGATCTGTCAAACGATGTCGCCCGAAAACGATCGGTCGATTACTTATGTGTAAATTTATATTTCAATATTTTATTTTCATTTAATGCGTGTCAAATTCAATACGAGTTTGAAAAATTTTATTTGTTTAGTTTCTTAGCTTAGTTTCAACGAAAAGCATCTAGATATGCTAACCATCAACAAATAGAGTTTTTTAAATAAATGTTCTTATTTTATTGCTGTCTTCAATACAACTTGTATTGTCCATCGACATCGTGGGACCCATTTTAATATTTTTTTAAGAAGAGCCCTGATAAAAATTTTATTTAAAAAGTTTGGAAAGAGAAAAATTTTGTATAAAACTAAAAAACTTCATTAAAATGTATTTCTTATTTTAATGATATATGTGTGTATGTATGTATGCATATATTTTGTATGTATACTGGCTAAGATACAATATTTTAATATTCGACCCTTCTCTGTAAACCGATTCTATACACACACATATACATACATATGTATGTACATTTGTAAACCGACTCAATTGAAAAAAAATAATTCGACAAATTTTGACAGTGTTTTTTCTCTCTTTTTTTTTAGAGCTTAAAGTAATGAAGGTTACCACATAGGATTTAAAAACTAACAGCCTTATTTATAAAACTTGTTAAGGCTTTAAAAGGTTTTTTAGAACAAATTTCTTAAAAAGTCTTTATAAAGTCATAATAATTTTTATAAATAAGGCTGTAATAATTTATTTTTAGAAATCCCTCAATTTAAATGGAATCAATTTACAAATCAGGACGAATACATTGTTTGCATAATTACTAAATATAATATTAAATATTTGTTGAATTTGTGTATGTCATAATAAACAATGTAAAACCCTCAATACAGCTGGGGGATATTACGGCATTGAGATATCGATCGAAATTTTCATACAAACACAATTGAAAATGTATGAACATTTTTAAGATATCGAATGCTGTAATTTGCCGCCTTTTCTAGGTATGTATGTATTTTGTTGTTTAGGGCCTGGCCTATTTCACAAACTTATTTAAATATCAATTCATATTTCAAAGTAATTTTTTCAAACAACAATTATTGAAAATCGGACTTTAAATATAAATTGATATTTAAAAAGCATTGGTGAAATATGCTCTTAATTTCACAAATTTTTTAAAATCTTTTTTATTTCTTATTTACAGTTAGGAAATAAAGTTTAAATATAATTAAAAAATTCGAGTTTTAACAAAAGCAAGTACTTTACGTAAGTAAATATGTAGCTTCATTTAACATAATGAATAACACAAGAAAAAAAGCAAAATATATTTTAATAAAATCGGCGGTTTCATAGGTCTTTACGTCAAGATTTTATAGACAAAAAATATGTTTCGAAAGAAATAATAATATGTTTATTTAGATTTTGTACCGCTAAATTGATCGTATTTTTAAGAATTACCGTTATGGCTGTGATGAAATAAATATTTTTTGTTTTTCTTCTGTATTATTTATAATATTGAATTGTTGCATATCTTCAAAACTCGAAATTTTAGGGGTGTATGTATATTTTAGTCCCTGACTGTATGTATATTTAAAATTGTTTTACGAAAAGAAAACTTTATATACGAATAAGATGCCCTTTTTGTAATTGTTGTGAGGAATGTTTACTTTCTTCGTTATGCCATGAATTTGTGTTGCCGTTATTTTTGTGTTGTTTAAATTTAGTGTTGCCATTACTGTTTTTATATTTGATTAATTCCATAATGCATTTAATTGTTCATACTTTGTCGCAACTTGTTCGGATCTTGATAATGCGAAGAAATAACTGAGGGATGTTGTGGTGGCGGGAAACAGCGAACATGTTCAACATTTGATCCCTCTACATCACTGCCTTTCAAATATTTATTTAAAACAGCAAATATTTGAGAATTCAAAACTTGGAAACGTCTTATGCGATCCACCATGCGCTTGAGTTTCTTTCAGATTATTGAACATGTTTAAAGATAAATTTAACACAATATCCGAGATAACAAATACTTACAATTCCTTTGACATCTTCGTCTTTGCCATCAACTCTTTGTACTCTCAATATGTGGTAGCAAAAGTCTAATGCCTCAAAACGCCTCTGCTGACCCAATAGCACAATCATAGCACACCCTGCCCAGTTAAGACCTTCACCAAATAGTTCTTCTATGGTATATTCAGTACCACGTACTGGTATACAATAGACAAATTGCAGGGCTGACCATAGACGATGAAATTCTGAGCACTCGTCGACATGTATTATGCCATTAGCTGGAGCTGGCCCGGTCCATACTGGATCGTCCAAATAGCTCTTGATGCGATTCAATATCACTTCGAAAATGCTTAGACCGCAACAAAGACGTTCTCGCGTTAGTAAATCTCCTTCACGGGCAATCATGGCTTGCTAATAACATGTAATCACAGTTGAGAGGAACATAATTTAAATAGTGTATGTACATATATTCTTAAACTTTTATACCTTAGCTGTTCCCAATTTCTCTACATTCGAAACAATTTGTAAGTTGGCAAATTGGGCTTCCAAACGTTTTTGTTTTGCTTCTGGTTTTTCATTTTCTAAAAATAAATATTAAAAGTTCTTTTTTGCTTTTGTCCACACATATAACACATATCGCGCGACAACCGCCAGAAAAGCTTAAGCGACATATTTTTCGAGCCCAATTTTTTGACGAAAGTCGATTATTTACGATCGATGTCAAAAAACGAAGTTCAAAATAAATGTCGCTTTTTAGCTTTTTTGACTGTTATGGCTCGATATGTATACGTAAAACAAAAAGTTTTTCTTTAGGGAAGCTACTATTGGATGAAACCTATTAAAAGAGACGTACAGCCGTATGCTACAAATAAAATTTGGGTTTGAATTGTATGTCCCATACAAATTTCGCCTAACAACCTGGCCCACGACTTTGATAGAAAACTTTCGGTCCATTACTTATATTGAAAACAAAAACAAATTTTCTTATTTTATTGTTGTTTTCAATACAAGTTGTCGATCGCACGTTTTCTGTCGACATCGTAGGACAGGTTGTAAAGCACACTATTTGTAGAACACGGCCGGTAATGTTTATTTTGCATTATTTCTTTTTTTAAGTAAATATAAGGCACGTTACTGAATGCAACCTTTAAGGATGTGAATTTAATTGTTTTATTATACCAATAGTGCATTTACTTCTGAGCAAAATCTAGTACTAACGAGATTTCAGTCGAAATCTAGATTTTCAGCAGATTTATCATACATAACAAAGTCTACTTCGTCACTAGATTGATGCCCCTGTCGATGAAAGGTAGCGATGCTATCAACTCAGTCCAGAGGTCGTGGGTTCGAATCCTGCCATAGACCCTGGGTGTGTTTGTTAAAAAAAATAAAAATTAAATCTGGTAGAACTTATAGTGCGTTTACATTTGAGAAAAATTAGTAATTACAAGATTTCGGACAAAATCTAGTAGGTACTAGATGGTTGATATAATTCACAACATTGCACTTGTTTGGTTGTAGTTTAATATCATTTTGATTTGAATTTTGCAAAATGTAAATGTAAAAAACTTGGCTGAAACGGTATAGATTTTTATAAAAGATTTCAGCCGAAATTTATTACATTTCGTGCAGCTGTGTGTAAATGCAGTTTTAGTACTTAAGAAGGTGTGTGAATAAACTACATTGCAGTTGTTTGGTTGTAGCTTAAGAAAATGTTCTTGATAAATGTAAAAAAACTTTGTGTAAACAGCAAAGCTTTTTACAAAAAATTTAATTGAAATCTGCTAGATTTTGTGTAGGTGTAAATGCTCTATAATAAGTATTTTTGAAAGAATATGTTTTTTTTTTGCATATACATATGTATACATAACATATAAAACATACTTACCCTTACAAAATGGTCTTGGAAATATATTCTGAAACAATGCTGCATGTAATAAATCGCAAACCTCTTCCTGTGATAGAGCCTGCTCAATCAATAAACAAAAGATGATACAATTACCAAATTCACGAAACGATTGAAAGAGTTCTGTTTTAGTATCTGGATATTGTACTATGTCGGTTAAATGGGCCTGATAATAGCTTAAGACACCGGGTGAGCCATATTCACATCTTGGCAATTTACAAGACTTTGGCATAGCGCTCATTAAAGTTTTGGTAAATTGCAAGAGAGAACCTTGTATTAGGGGTTTAACAATATCCTTTAAAATGATATCCATGACAACAGCAATTCCCTGATAGCCCAATAGACGACACATAGCATGTAAGTGCGGAGCGCCAACAAAACCAGTATACTGTCCATACTGCGTAGAGTAGGCAGCGTTCAATTGCTTTGAGCCCCATAGATAATAGTGTGACATTTGTGGAGGCTTTTCACGTTGCATTGGTTGAGAAGAAGCCAAATTTACTTTACTGCGTACAAATCTATCATGCAAGGTGCAAAAATAAAAGTTATGTCATGATATAACTAAAAAAAGTCTTACCTATTTGTGGCTGCATTATAACAATAATTAACCAAAAAATCATAATTTAGTTCCACAAAAACATGCAATGTT
Source organism: Tachina fera (assembly GCA_905220375.1). Classification (NCBI taxonomy): domain Eukaryota; kingdom Metazoa; phylum Arthropoda; class Insecta; order Diptera; family Tachinidae; genus Tachina; species Tachina fera. Next base: position 62,047,364 of record LR999963.1, read on the forward strand.
ACTCTTCCATAAGGAGCTAAAACATTGTGGTTAGCCTCCTTAACCATTGAATCAAAATTATCCAAAGCCAAATACTTTGTTAGTAATTTATGGCAAATGCGATTGCACTCCAAAATTCCTTCCAATTCCTAAAATTAAAATATTATAAATATGTTCTTTTAATTTCCAAGTTAAATGTATGTACAAGGTAACTTACCACAATGCCTGTAATATCGTTACTTTCAAATCGACTTATAGCCAATTCAATACTTTTGTGCATGTTGGCGTTTATGCGTTGCGTAACCAATTTATTCAAATCAATTGAACGTCCTTAAAAATTAAATAGGTGAACTAAACGGATACATTTAAAAAAACTGACGACTCAATTCTTACCCAAAAGTTGTACATGTCTTTGTTTGAGCAGAGTTTCATAGCGATTATTTCGTGGATATGATTGAAAATTGAAACCCAATACCTCACATTCCAAACGAAAACGTTTATCCAAGAAAATACTAAAAGCAATTTTTGTTTAAATTGATATTCAACATTTTTTATACATAACTTCAATATTTTGGTACTCACCTTCCAGCCAATTGTTTGTAGTGAGCAAATATCTGTTCACTTAATTTATAAACAAATTGATCAAAGCATAAATTAACCTCTGCCTCAACTTCATCGTACAAGAACTGCTTACGAAACACAGTCAAGGCATAATGAGCCGAATCATTGTACAAATCCAAAGGATACAATACAAATCTTTAAAAATTTTAAAAAACCAATTATGTAGAATAAGTACAAAGTTCTTAACAATTATAATGTTATGTAAAATAAAACTCACTCCATCATAGAAGGTTCTTTAGTTTGCAATATATGATCTGTTAATATCCAAGGCATAGACATTTCAATGGGAAATTGTATTCGTTTCTCCATGGTAATCAAATCCTTACATTCCTCATTATGTTGATGTCGCACCATACACTTATTGACTTTGCGACCCATAGTCATCTCCAAATAGAACTCACGATACCAAAGTTGTGACAAATCACAGCATTTTTGCAAGGTATCACTGAAATTCAACAAGTAACTCCAATAGAAGGAAGTCTTGTGGAACGAATCAATTTGCATTAGGCAAGTGCCATCAATATCTTTACGCAAAGTTCGCTTTCCTCCAGATTTGTCAGCGATCAGCGATTCCAGCATGGTGCGAACCATGTAAAGTTGTGTGGAAGAAGGACCAACATTCAGCCGTGGTACATTTATACGAAATCCTCCATCTGGATCTTTTTTGCCTTTAATCACCGGGTCATCTACAGGTTCGTATCCTTTTTGCCAATCGGATGCTGTTTCTCGTACGGAGATTATAATACTGCGTATAAGATCTTTTTTATTTTTAACAGCTTTCCGTAAAGGCTCGCGTAAAGTAAGCTGGACAAAATCCTGTAGTTCTGAATAAATATTGCGACGTATTGCTTCACAAAGCACAGTCTCAATGCGGGCCATAAGAACCTTAAGGAAAAAGGAAGATACATACATATTAATAAAAGAAATAGAAAATATGCTTATAATTTACCTGTAAGCCTTTAATCATTGCTATAACTTCTATAAGTGCAAATTTTTCCTCCGATGTATAATTATAACGAGTAGCTCTTTCATACTCCTCGGCTTCCACAGGACATTCTTTATTTTGATGATGATCAGTTGGATGTAAGAGTTTCCAAGAATACAATTCAGTTACAACACTCGTCCATTCTGACAATAACTGAAGGCCCCGTAGAGCCAAATCAGAGGTAGCTCTATTTTCGGCATCTGAGGGATTTTCTTTAACCGTAGTTGTAACTTCATTAGTATAACGTGCCAATTCCGAAATATATTTAACATGATCCTCGCGTATTTGTGGCAAATGGACCATTAAATCAGCCTGGGGACTTGCCGCATTTGAACTGGACAATGGCCATTTACTAGCATCATAATGTTTGCTTCTCCTGATATAATTGAATGGAGCTATTTGCATGTCGCCAAATAGAGGAACCACCTCAAGATTTTTGAATATGCGATCAATGCGGTCCAAACGAATTTTCTTTTTCTGATCTAATTTATTAATATTGCAACCATCACTATCCATAAGAAAAAGTCCAAAGCCCATGACTTTAACCAGCATGTGCTTCTCCTCTGGAGTCAAGTACATTTTGGTCTCAAACATGTGAACACAAATGTTCACCACCTCCGATAACAAATCTTCGTAGCCAATAATTTTCTCTAAAGTATCTTTAACGGTGTCGCGAATCTTATTTTGGGTCGCTAAAAACATCGATAAATTTTGAGATTCTTGCAAAGTATGAGAATCTGACATGACTTTCAGAAATTGAGCTGCACGACGATATGTACTGTAATCATTTTTAACACTCGATTTCATATTTTTCAATTCGTCTAGTACTGCAAACATGTTAATAAATTTTCCCAAAGTTAAAAGATAAGCCTCCGAGACAAAGTCCTTACGTTTCTCTGTGTGGCAGAGACGCTTAACTTCCACGGAAAAAGCATCAATAGCTTTTCTTTGAAAATACATAAAGTTTAAAAGTTTATTCACCTCCGGTGCCAAAACTTCTACAGTTTTTTCATAAATCTCAACACGATTAGGTTGTTCATTCGATTTGGGCTGTGGAATTGCTCGCGAACAACAACGCCATGTGTACAACATAACGGCATGCTTCTGGCCTTCATCCAGCAAAACGTTCTATCAAAGAAATTCTAAATAGCTTTAAGCTTACATACATATTTATTACTTTAAAACTTACCAAATTGGCATGAGTGGTAGCCTCCTCTATGTATTTGGCTATACCTGTTACAAAACCGTTTCGATCCTCAAAGTTAGTATCAAAATTTGCTTTGTATATGACCGAACATGGTTGAGCCTCTATACATGGCTGTTCGTCAGGCAGTGACAACTCATCCAACACTTCTACATTGGACAGGGCATCTGCCAAAGTGATTTTTTCAGTCATTTTTATAATACCCTATGTGCACAATCTAAAAACATATAATGATTTCTTTCCGTTTAATGCCAAAGCAGAAACTGCAATTGGGGGTGCTCCGATCAACGAAACCTGCAATCATCAAACAAGAACAAAACGCATACACATTCATTATTTTCGTATGGGTGGGTCAGCTTTATCTACACAAATTTGTTCACTGGTTTTAATTAAAATTTAAAATCTTTTATCAACAATTTTTTCCTTTATTTTACATTTAAGAAAATCGTTATTTTCATGATTTGTATTAATTATCTTACTTTTATTATTGAAAAACACTGTTTTATTTTTTAATATTATTCATTTGATGAGTAAACAACGAAAGCAAATTGGACCTTTTTATATTTTCTACACATACACCCGCATACTGATGTCAAAATGTATTGCAACATTATAGAAAGAAAAATGAAAACAGAACAGAAAGAAATAAGGTGACCATATAATGAGGGATGCTTAAGTTATAAAAATGTATTTTTGATATTGCAAAATAGCTGAATCAAATCATCGATAATTTTTTATATTATTTATTTGAATTACAAAATACATATATTAAAAAAATTCAGACATTGTTACGTCCCTTTTCACAATGTATGATTAAGAGTTAACGTGAACTTTAAATGACAGTTCGGCTAGACGTATAATGTTACAAATCAAAATTTTGGTTGTCATATGCATACAAAATGCGCATTTTAAGCTTTGATTTTTTAATAATTCTGCCACAGAACATATATTTTATGCTTATGCTTGATTTTTTTTTTGTAATAAGGTTATTATTTCTAGTTTCCCGCTATTATTTTCTACGAAAAAGGTAAATTTTGACAGCTTGTGTTCTAACATAATTGCTCAGACTTGTGCTCAAGCAATTATTTCCAATAAAAAATAAACCCGATTTTAATAGTGTCACAAAACATACAGAAGTGACACGAGACGGAAGATAAGGGTATTTTTCTGTTTGTCTCGTTTTCCCTCAAATTTTGTCGTCGTTTTTGTTTTGATACATCTTTCTAGTGCAATAAATTTTTATTAGCTGTGTTAATTGGTAAGTAGTAATACACTACAGTATCAAATACACTATACTTTTCTCGTTTTTCCACGAGTTTTAACTAAATCCTGAATGGAGCTGTTTTTACCTGTCACTTTATTCACTTCTGTGTATTCTGTGATAGTGTATCAACAAAAATAATACTGGATAACTGGAATGTTGTGGGTAGAGTAATATTGAATATTATAAATAAATCACTTTAAGTGGGAGAATTCCCGGAAAGTTAGAAAACATCGTCAATAACTCCAATGGAAAAAGTTGCAAAAACAACAAAATGTGAAGAATTTAGGCCAATAAATACACTAAAAACGCTAGAAAAAATAATTGAAAAAGTTGTGAAAAAACAATTAGAAAACTATTTTGAGCAAAACAATTTATTTTCAAGATATCAATCAGGTTTTGAAAGAAAATTTTCTTGTGAGACAGCAGTGAACTATGTTATTAATAGATGGAAATATGTGGAAAAAGATAAAAGAATTATGGCAGTATTTTTAGATTAGAAAAAGCATTTGAAACAATATACAGAGATCTCTTAGTTAAAGAACTTTACATGTATGGAATACAAGAAACTGAATTAAAATGGTTTAAATCGTATTTAACAAACAGAAAGCAAATTGTTAAAATTAATAGTGTAAAATCTGAGTGCATAAGCACTGAATATGGAGTACCACAAGGATCCATTCTGGGGCCATTACTTTTTATTATATATATAAATGATATGCCAAGTGTGCTACAAAAATGTGAAGTTATTTTATACGCGGATGATACACTGATTTTTACGGAAGAACAAACAGATAAACAGTGCCAGGAAAATATGGTAAATGATATTGTTACGTTTAAATTTTATTAAACGTGTGAGTTCTTTTGATTGCTCAAAAATAAAAAATAAATAACAAGACGATTTTCTTATTTGCAACTGAACTTCCTTTTTATTTGTGACTAAACCAATTACAACTTGTGTTTTCTTATTTGCTTCTGAACGTTATTATCCACGGCACGATGTCTTTTACTTTCAACGATGTTCACTCCACTAAATTCCAATTACTACTGACTGACTCTGACATACGGCAGCTCTCTTTTTATACTACCAAACCGGATCTAGAATATTCGCAAGTAGATGACGTGGCAACATGCATTCATGCACTTAGTAAAGACCAACACATAAGAAACGATATGGCCGTATAGGCATGTTTGTTTATTGGTAGCCAGATGTTCAAACAGTCTTCTAGCATAATGGGGAAAATTCATATCGCCGTTTCTAGATGTTTGTAGGTGATTCGATTGGCCGTTAATCTTTGAATTTTCAAAGTAACGACTTGTATGTTGCTAGTGCAGTGTGCTATTTTTAGTACAGGGTGATTACCATAAGTGCTCGCACTTTTATTTGTATACGTGTATGTCTGTAGCTTTGTATACAATTGTTGTTGCTATAGTGCTTGCACGTGAATATGTGTGTACGTTTAGCGCTTTAGTTAAATACTTCTAGATAATTCTTTGCATTAACCCTGTAGGAATATTTTTACGTAACACTGCCGCCCACTTAAGCCTATTCGTCCCGAATAGGCACATCATAACTGCCTGTTTCTTTCTTCGTTTTCTATACGCCTTGTAGTTGCGCTGTAGACGACTACCTCTTCCATATTTGTAGACTTTAGTTCTGGCTCTGCTTCGTCTTTCAACTTTGACTGGTGTTACCATACGCTGGAGGTGACTACTTCGTTGACATTTGCGGCCCCTGGTATTAACTCTGCTTCCTGTTTCCACTACAGCTTGCCTTGCCTTGCGCTGAAGATGACAAGTTCTTCCACATTTGCAGCCCTTGGTACTGAATCTGCTTGGTATTTCCACTACAGCTTGCCATGCCGTACGCTGTAGATGACAACTTCTGCCACATTTGTGGCATCTGGCTCTGCGTCTACTTTGCCTCTTGACTAGAGCGTGCTTTGCCATACCCTGGAGATGACTACTCCTTCCACATTTATGGCCTTTGGCTCTGACTCTACCGTGTCCCTTGGCTAGAGCTTGCCTTACCATACACTGGAGATGACCACTCCTTCCACACTTATGGCCTTTGGCTCGCACTCTACCTTGTCCCTTGGCTAGAGCTTGCCTTACCATACACTGGAGATGACCACTCCTTCCACACTTATGGCCTATTGCACTGACTCTACTTTGTTCCTCGACTAGACTTTGCCTTATCACACGCTTGAGGTTCTTTACAAAAGTTGTCTTCTTCTTCCTTGCTGCTTTTATGCTGCGCGCTTTGTTTACTGTAGAAGTTTCTTTACCCTGAGAAAGCGAGACCATTTCACCCATAGCTTGTTCCACTGTTTCACTGACCGCTTGACTATCTTCTAAGTCACGAGCTTCATTCACTTCGCTGGAGACTTCTGACAAACTTTGCTCATTTTCAACTTGTTGACACTGACCACTGTTGATTTCGTCAACATTTCCTTCATTGCTAGAAATTTCATCGTTGATCTGCTCCAAATCAGAAATCTTTTGGTCTGATTTACTGACTTGTACTTTAATGCCGTCTACTTTTCTATATAAGCCCTCAGACATTTCTTGAAGTTTCTTATTTGTGGCTTTCATTTCAGCCTTCATCTCAGCATTAGCTCTAGAAAGCTCCTGAAATCTGTCATCCATTTTCTCATTGCTTAATCGAGAAATTTCTTGAAAATCCTGAATTTTGCTCATCATGGCAGCAAACATTGCGCTGATATCTGTACTGGTTGGAGTACTAGTAGAAGGAGCAGACGTTTCTTCCATCTCATATTTCTCTTCAAATTCGTACGCTCCTATGTCAACGCCACGACGCTTGAATTCATCTATCAGCCTCTTTTGAAGTTCTGCCTTATTACCTGTTGTTGGCAGGTCACACTTACTCAATTCCTTTTTGAGTTGCTCCACTTTTAGGTCTTCGAATTTCATTGTTGATTTTCTCTCTTTGTATTACAAATTAATTATTTTCTAATTAATTTATTATTTTTATTTTAATTTTGCAATCCCACTTCTGACACCAAATGTTACGTTTAAATTTTATTAAACGTGTGAGTTCTTTTGATTGCTCAAAAATAAAAAATAAATAACAAGACGATTTTCTTATTTGCAACTGAACTTCCTTTTTATTTGTGACTAAACCAATTACAACTTGTGTTTTCTTATTTGCTTCTGAACGTTATTATCCACGGCACGATGTCTTTTACTTTCAACGATGTTCACTCCACTAAATTCCAATTACTACTGACTGACTCTGACATACGGCAGCTCTCTTTTTATACTACCAAACCGGATCTAGAATATTCGCAAGTAGATGACGTGGCAACATGCATTCATGCACTTAGTAAAGACCAACACATAAGAAACGATATGGCCGTATAGGCATGTTTGTTTATTGGTAGCCAGATGTTCAAACAGTCTTCTAGCATAATGGGGAAAATTCATATCGCCGTTTCTAGATGTTTGTAGGTGATTCGATTGGCCGTTAATCTTTGAATTTTCAAAGTAACGACTTGTATGTTGCTAGTGCAGTGTGCTATTTTTAGTACAGGGTGATTACCATAAGTGCTCGCACTTTTATTTGTATACGTGTATGTCTGTAGCTTTGTATACAATTGTTGTTGCTATAGTGCTTGCACGTGAATATGTGTGTACGTTTAGCGCTTTAGTTAAATACTTCTAGATAATTCTTTGCATTAACCCTGTAGGAATATTTTTACGTAACAATATAAACAATCTGGATAAATGGCTGAGATGAATAAGTTAAAATTAAACGAATCTAAAACAAAACTAATGTAAATAAATATGAGCAATGAATAAACTCTTGACATTAATGGACAAATTATAGAAAAAGTAGATAAAATTAAATACCTTGGTTTCATAATAGACAAAAAATTAAAATTCAGTGATCATGTAGAACACATATTCAAGAAAATTGGTAAAAAGATAGGATTCTTTAAAAGAACACGTAGCAAAGTATCCACTATAACGGCTATAAATATATATAACGTCATAATAAAACCCCATTTTGAATTTTGTTCAACAATCATATATACGTGTTGCAAAAAAGTTGATTCCAACATAGGTACTATTCGCCACAAAGTACCTTGTGCTATTCGCTTTTCTAGTTCGATATCAATTTTTGCTTATATATGTACATACTTTACAACACTGTTTAAACTTTTGCGCTTACCGACTCTGCTTTATTAATCAGACGTCCGTTTTTGCAAGTCCTAACATTTTTAATAACTATAGTTTTATTTTAAAAAGTAACCTAAACTCTTTTTAAAATGGCCAAAAATAAAAGCACAGTTTACCTAGGCTATGATGATGAAGAAATAACTGATAAACATATTTCTTTACTGAATAGTACATTAAACAAAATTGGTGGAACTGCGGTAAGTTGTTTGGCGTGCAGTTGTATTGTGTATGTCTTGACTTAATTGATTTTTCCAACGTGTGCTACAAATGCAAACAATTATTAGGATTGGCCAAATGGTGAAATTAAAATACCAGCATGTCCTCTTTGTGGAACAGCCCGTCCTTTGGTGGTACAACTTTACGCACCTTTAGAAATGTCGCAATTTCACCGAACTCTTTATGTGTTTGCCTGCTTAAACCCAGTATGCTCGCAAAACTCAAAAAGTTGGATATGCGTGAGAACTCAGCACTTAGATACACCAGACCACTGTGATATCATGAAAGTTATGGCATCTCCTAAAGCATCACCAGCTAGTGCTGGTGGTAAGCAAAAGAAAAATAAAGAGCAAAAACAAGCGAGCAAAATATCTTGGTGTACGGGTGCCGATGACTGGGGAGAAGAAAGTAAATTGATAAAAAAAGAGGAATCCATTGAACAAATGGATACGGAAGCTGACGATCCTCAAGAAATGAATGAAGAAAATGGTAACGTTATTAATTCCATAAATGTTAATTTGCCTTCAACCATGCATCAACTGGAGTCCGATGAAGGTGAAGAGGGCGATGATGATTTAGTCAATGCAGAAGATGATGACGAAAGTAATTCCACGGACAACGATATTTTAATGAGTTTTAACCAAATCGATTTAAGATCTGGTCAAAATTTAATTGAAGATTCTAATGCAAACTGTGCAGCTGCTGTTGAAGAAATTGCAGCTGCTGCATCTGTAGAGAAAGAAGGCAATTATGCTTGCAGCGGAGCGTCTGCTACAATTTGCGCTGAAATTGAAGGTCCAGAAAATGATGTTGTTTTAGTGGAAACTCCTGAAAAGCCAGAATGTGATCTTATAGCCTTATTGAAGCACACTCCTGCTCCAGCTGCGTTGGGTCCTTTAGTTAAATTATCTGATATAACTTTGCAACCACATTTCATAGCTGTAGATCTTGAACCAAATTTAACAACTAAAGATTATGATTTTTACAGTGGTTCGTTGTCCGCAGAACATATACGAGAATTATATCAAGAATATAAAAAACAAGATGAATCCGCCCATTCACCTAATAGTGGGGTGGTGTCTGCTAGTGGAAGTAGTGGTAGCGGTGATGGAGGAATTAATACTCCTGAAGATAAAGAAGGTTATGAGAAAGCGCTACCGGCTCATGGCGACATAATGTTTCATCATTTTTTGAGCACCATCCAACAGAATCCAGGGCAAATATTAAGGTTAATAATATTAAATACTTAAGATCGAATAAAAACTTGATCAAAATTATTTTTAGGTACTCCCGTGATACTTTGCCCCTTTTAATTTCTCCACTGCACGAGGCCACTCCTAAATGTCCCAACTGCAATGGTGACACAATATGTGAAGTCCAGATTCTGTCAACTCTCATACCAAAACTAAAAATGCAGCAAAATAATGAGAACGCCCCACTGGAATATGGAAATGTTTTGGTCTTCACCTGCTTGAAGAGTTGTTGGGATACGCCAGATAAAATGCGATTCGAAAAAGTTATTGTACAAGTTGAAAAATAATTCCAGACAAATTCAAAAGAAACTACACATTAGTGTATATCGCTCTTTGAACTAATTAAAAATAGGAAAGTACCTAATAGAGGCAAAGATTGAAGCAAAACAATATGAAATATCTCAATAACACTTTTTAAAAACTCAAGGATCGAATTAGTCATACAACGTTAGCATATATTGATAAATTTGTGCTATTAACTTTAAAAAACGAAGATTTGAAACCTAAAGAAGAAAAATCTCTGTCCCAAATTTAATGGCTTCATAACCTAAACGAACTTTACTTATATTTAACTTAACTATAAGAACTTGGATTTTAAAACACTTAATTATTAAAAGTAGTTGTTTAGATTTTAAAAATATAGCCTAGCTTTGTCCAATTTTCTAGTCCACATTTTATTCAATTATATTAATTAATATAACGAAAATTTAAAATTAATTAATTAATTTAGAACAAATTGTTTATTATTTAACATTTGATGAAACATTTTTAGTAATTCTATGTATCTCCCCCTCTATATATATACGCACATATGTAATTATGTACATATGTATGTTTTTTAAGTTTTAACATCTATTCAAAATTCTACTTCGTTATTTTTTAAGTGAGCAATAATGTGATTTGAAATTTTATGATACGTCTAATTTTAAAGAAATGATGAAGCAAACTAAAAATATATGTATTACACATAAAATTATGTCGTAATTATGGTCTTAAAACCAAAATTAACATCAATAAGGAAATGAAACACATTTAATTGTAGTTCTAGGTTGATAAAAAGAAAAAAAGCAAAGGAACTTAATCTTTTTTTTATTATTTCTTGGGTTGTGGGGTGTATATTGGAAATAAGAAATTAAGTTAAAGTTCCAACATTTATCATCAGAGCAATCGAATTCTGGAATACTGGTGGGCATACTGATTATTTCTTCATGGCAATTCTAAAGCAGTAAAAGTTGGAGAATGCATAATTAGATCTGGATTTTATTGAAAAAACTACTATAGTATAAAATAGCTTACAAAATATGTCCCATCCCATAATCTCTCTCCCGATGCACTGAATGCAGAATTTTCGAGATGTAGAACTGTTGATTCTTTTAATCCTTTTGATATTAGCTTTCCTAGCAATCGTTTCTCGTTTCAAAACATTTTACTCGAAGACTTATGTAATGCACTTTCTAAAATTAAGTCCAATGCCGCAGGCCATGATGACCTGCCTCTCAAATTTGTTAGGCTAATTTTTCCACTCATAAATCAACAACTCTTATTTTTGTTTAACAATTCCCCATGGATTGGAAAATTTCAAAAGTTATACCTATTAGGAAAAAAAATTCAGATTCAGGTGAATTTAGACAAATATCACTTGTTCCAGTTTTGTCCAAAATCTTTGAACATGTTATAAAAGATCAAATCTTACAATTCTTAAACCAAAACACTTAAACCAAAACACTTGGTACAACCAAGACACGAAAATAAAGATGTTTCTTTCTGGAATAATATCCTTTTTAGCGATCAGAGTAAGTTTGAAGTATTTGGCCAGAAAAAACCCGTTAAAGTATGGAAAAGCAAAAATAATGAGTATGCCGAACAAAATTTGGTAACCACAGTTAAACACGGAGGGCGATGGTGTGGGGATGTATGGTGGCAAGCGGAGTAGGGAGTTTGGTTTTCATTGAAAGTAGGATGAATAAAACTGACTACCTGAATACATTGAAAAATAATTTGCTAACAAGTGTGGAGAAATTGGGTTTACACGGATCTTGGGCCTTCCAACAGGACAATGATTTAAAACATACTGCAAGAATAGTGAAAGAATGGATACTGTATCACACTCCTACAACACTTGATCATCCCCCCCCCCCCAAATCCATGGACTTAAACCCAATCGAGCATTTGTGGGAGCATATAGAGCGCCAAATCCGTAAAAGGGCAATTAGCAATAAGGATATGCTGAAATCCTTTCTAGCAGACGAGTGGCAGAAAATTTATTCTAACATAACAAAAAAACTTGTAGAATCGATGCCCCGAAGACTGAGCGCTGTTATTAAAGCAAAAGGAAAAGCTACAAAATACTAAATCACTATCACATTCATAAAATAAAAATTTGTACACTTTTTTTGGAGCGTAAAATATGGATTAGATTGTTTTTGTGCTACAACTTTTTTAGGATTAAAATTTTTTGGGTGTTTTTTTAGAATAAAGTAGAGAATTAAATAATGATTTCAAAAACCTAAAATGTTAAATTTAATCTTATGTTTAAGGTCTGAAATAAAAATCTTATTTTAACAAATTATTTTGACGCTCACATGAATGATTACTTAACGGCTTCGAATGTGAAGCCTTCGAAGCAAAACTTAGTATTAATTCTTCTAAAACCAAAGCGATGATTTTTAAACCATCTAGTGCTACGATTAACCTTTACATATTAGAAAGAGCATAGCTCACTCCTTATTGATGTCTAATTTATTATATTATATTGAGGTATAGTCTGGCTGTAGTGCTGAAAATTTAAATAGGTGTGCCTTACTCGTTAACAGAATAATACGCTTTATATACCAACTACGAATTAACGATGTTTCTATGTATGTTAATGATTTTTTTTTCTTTTATAATGTCATGTTCACAGACTGTCCAGACTCTCTCCGTAGACATTTTACGTTTTTGCAAAGTGATAGAAACCCACAGCTTCTATTCCCCATTCGAAATCTTATTTATGAAAGATCATTTACTGTACGAGTCGCCAAATGTTGGAATTCACTGCCACGATCCTTAAGAGCATTCCACTTTCTCGTAATTCATTCAAAGGCAAGCTTGTTGAACATTTCTCACAATTGGACTGATCTAGATTCTGAATACATATAGTTAACTTCATGCGCAATATATCTTCCAATTTATAAGTAATATTCTCATCTAATAATTTTATAACTACATATTATTTTTTTCATGAACAATGTGACTAGTTTATGTTGCCTACATGTTTAATTATTATGCTATTCTTGTAGTCAGCGCAACATCTTTCGAAAGCGTTATGAGATGTTTACATACAGACATAATCTCAAAAATTGTCAGAATCGACTAGCAAGTCCTCAAAACCACAGATCTCAAAACATCGAATTGTGATCAGTCTTATTGAATATTTGCAGCATTTCAAGTGCTTTATCTTGATAGAAATTCCTTGCAATTCATATACAGACCAAGCAATAAGAAATTATAAACTACAGATGGTTTTGTTCGTGTTTTGTTAAAAAAAGTACTTGTTAAGTTATTTAATTTATTGTTCATCAATACATTTTATACATACACTCGCAATAATGTTTAAAAGAAAAAAAGCTTGGCTTTTAAATAACGCATTACGAAATATTACTGATTAATCTTAACTGCTAAGATCAAACGATTAATACGACGACATGTTCGTTATATTATTCTCTTTAACAACTTATTTTCTAAGCTAAAGGTGCTTCCGCATCCAAGTGGTAGCTGCGTACTGGTGAAAACCTCAAGGGTGGATATTTTGAAGGGGTCAGCTCAAATTCCGAAGTTGTTTCATGTTTGTTCCGAATCTGTACAACCGAATAATGCAACCACACCAGTTGAGCAAACTTTCTCTTTGATGTATTTAGAATACGAAATTCTATGCAATACTTTGTGTAATTGAAAGCCCCTTCATCATATGCTGTACTGCCACGCCTATTATGTCTACTGTAGCCTCCTCCTCCTCCGCCAGCTATTGCGTTTATGAATTTTGTCTGCTGCTGCGATTTGCTTACAACAATACTTAATGTTGAACCAAATAAACGATAGTGACCTCTCAAAATATCCGGTCTTAATTGATGTAGATTTTTAAGTTTAGTAACACCTTGGGCAGGTTCATCGGAATTTGTCATCATAACAACTGTACCGTCGGGTAGAAAGCGTATGTAGCGATAGTATTCGACCAATTGCACTGGACGATAATATTGATCTTGGAAGCTATTTTCACCCATACGCAAATAAGTGGTTTTACTAATATAACAGCCATTGAACAGGACACGTTCACGTTCTATGAACATTTGTCGCCATGTAGAGTATCTGGGAATGACGGGACAATGTACATCAACAGAAGATTTTTCATCTTTTGCTGCCGAACTGTTGAGTGTGCCCAGATTATGACCCCAAACTCTACAAAAAAAAACAATACGAGTTACAGTTACATTTTTTTTATAATGGGCATTGCCGCGCCCACTTCTTTAAAATCATTCTAAGAGGTTAAACTGTTTGCCAAGTAGAAGTAAGTTTCGTAAAAATAGGTTAAGTAGAGCCACGTGAAATATAATAATAAATTTTAATGGGCGTAGCCCCACCAATTTTTAAATTTTAAAAATGTATAATTACAAGAACCAAAGATGATGTGCAAGGTTTCGCAGCAATCAAATATATAGTATATCGTAAAATCAAATAAAAAATTGTGGCATGTCCCCACCCACTTTACAATGGGACCAATTGGAAGCTATACCCTCTCAGGCCAAAAATAATTTATACAATCGGTCTAAAATGTACCGAGTTATGAAGTAACAGACCAAAAAAAAAAAATACAGACAAATTAATAGTTGGTTAAAAACAGAAATATGTACATAAGTACAAATTGTAATAACTGTACATAATTTCCTAAAATCTTTCATGTGCAGCTAATATTGCAAAACTTAATAAACATATGCAGGAATCGCAAATAACGATTATTTTCCAAATTTTAAACTGAAAAAATCACACTAATAGAGAAGTCCTAGGTGCACAAGGAATATACCAAGATACTCCATGTTACATGGACTACCTATAGATGCAATGATTTTTATTTTTTGATTTTTATTAAAAAACTCTACTTTGTTCCTCATAAAATAAAAGTTATTTTGTGACTTTTATTTATTCCTCATAAAATAACAGTAACTTTTTGATTTTTATTTTTGCTCAAAAAATTATAATGAATAAACTATAAAAATAAATTTTGTTACAGACTCGGGCGATAAATTCTATTTTAAATCGGGTAATATTGATTTTAGCCCAAAAATTACGCTTTCTAAATTTAAAAATGAAGCAAAATAAAAATTAATAAATTCAGTAAAGTGCGACTTTGACCCGCGCACGAAAGGTTCCGTACGGACACGAGATTTGAAATTCAATACGATAGCCTATATAAAATATATTTTTTGACACTTTTTTGTTTTTGACGTTTTTTTAATTTTGATTTTTTTTGGCAATTTTTTCGGTTTTTGGAGTTTTTTTCATTTTGGCAATTTTTTTAGTTTTGGCGATTTTTCGGGTTTTGGCATTTTTTTATTTTTTTGACGATTTTTTTCGTTCTGGCGATTTTTTTTTTAATTTTGGCGATTTTCGGTTTTTGGTGTTTCTTCATTTTGGGGACTTTTTTCATTTAGGCGCTTTTTTTAGTTTTGAAACTTTTTTTCTCATTTTTGCAATTTTTTTTGCATTTTTGGAGTTTTTTCAATTTGGCGATTTTTTTAATTTTAACGATTTTTTTTAATATGACGTTTTTTTCATATTAACAATTATTTCGTTGCTGGAGCTTTTTTCACGTTTTAGCGTTTTTTTTCGGTTTTTGGCTTTTTTTATTTTGGCAATTTTATTCATTTGGACGATTTTTTCGAATTTTGCTACTTATTTTAGTGTTAGATTTTTTTTTTAATTTTGGCCATTTTTTTCATTTGGCGATTTTTTTTTTGAATTTTTGGCGATTGTTTTTTGGTTTGGCGATTTTATAATTTTCGGATTTTTTAGTTTTACCGTTTTTGAAAATTCCAAGAGTTTACCTCTTACGGTTTCCAAGATATAGCAAGTTGTCAAAATTACATAGGCAAAATTGCATTAACTGATGGACCACCCTTTAATTAAAATTTTTTTAAATTTTAGTGTTAATTGTTGTAGTCTATATAAAAATACACTAAGGGTTTTCATGAGACTGTTCAAAAGTCTCGCCAACTGTGCAATTGTGCATTTTTACACTCGTAAATAAAATGTAAAAAATTGTATAGAAATTTATTTACACAAACCTGTTAAGTTTGCCCAATAATTTTGAGTCGTAAACTTAGCTGTGCAATTGTGCATTTTGTTAACATCAACTTCTTGCTTTTTTGGACTTTTTTTTTTGGCACTTTTAGACACACACACACACTTTTTTATTTTTATAAATACGTTTTTTAATTGAAAACTGCTTTAAATTTTATTATTTTATTTTTATTTAATTAATTTTTTGACGTTTGTTTCAAATTTACATAAGTTGTTTGCACAAAATGTAAAAAGGGGCTTCATGAAACAAGTCTCGCAAGTTCGCCAAATTGCACAAATGGCAACTTTAACATGAAAACCCTTACTAATTTTACAAATTTCAAGTGTCAACATACATATGTACATACAATTGTATGTATATTACATGGGATTTTTTTTCGATGCTCGTTTCGGAACACCCTTTAATTTTTAATTCTCATGTATTTGTTGTTGTAGCGGCCAGGGTTCTACATACTCTGTCCAAATTTCAGGTCCGTAGCTCTTACTGTTCCTGAGGAAATAGCATGTGACGAAAAGCCAGTCAGCGTAGAGAAAGCAATAGGGTTCCTTGTTTCACCTTTGGTGTACGGAGCCCTAAAAAGTAACTGTTATTTTGTGCGGAATAAATATAAATTAAGAAATAACTGATATTTTCGGAGTAATAAATATAAATTAAGATATAACTATTATTTTCTGAAGAATAAATAAAAATAAAGAAATAATGATTAAAAAGTAATTTGTAAAATAAAAATTATAACCGTTACGGTCCCTGCAAATATGTATTAAGAAAATACCTAATGATCAGTAATAATCTGTGGGTCTGTAATTCCTAATATATGCGTATCTTAGAATTTGTTTCTTTACTGTTTCTATTACACAAGGTAAATTGTTTTATTTTGATGCGCTTTCGTAAACTAGTTTCCCCGTCCCCCAAATTTGTTTTATAAAAAGGTGAGAAAAATTCTGCAAATTAATTTTTTCCTATATAATTTCACCCAATTAATGCAATCAATGATAGCGATCTATTTTAAAATGTTGCAGGCTTTAGACTTTTGTAGTTATTTTTGAAAAGCAGAGTTCTATTTTATTTTCATAAAAAAAATTATGGGTCTCCAAACGTTTACAATACACGTGGTGTCATTATTACAGGGAAAAGAAAAAGCGGTATACACTAAATTTAGTATTTGAAAAATATATACTAGACTTACTGCACACATGCTGATTTCCACAACTCCTCGTCTCTGGCAAGTATATACATGCCTTTGCATACGGCTGCACAATGTTCCAAAGAACGCATGTCTAGCTGATTGGTTACCACCCAACGTAGTATGTAAATCAATAATTCTGGCGGCAGTTCTGAAATGTGCATTTCGGTTGAAATTACTCCAGGATCTCGGCTACTTTGTATGAGTTTGCCATGAGATAAATCTAATTGAAACCTTTCATAGTAATCCTCCGTCAAATCCCCTTCAATTAAACCTATATCTGTGTTATTAGCCGTTGTTGAAGCGGTGTTTTTAAGCACATTTATGGGATATTGTGCACTCGTCTTGAGTTTTTCATGTTCATAGTATTTAAATTCTATATCGGGTTCGATTTGTACAGCCTTACGATAAAACGGTATGGCATCATAGACCTTGCCGCTTTGTTCCAATTCTACGGCCTTGTGAAAAAGGCTTTTAGCCAAGGCTTGCTGCTCGGCCTGCTCATCGTCGCGGGCAGACGCCTGATCGTCTTGAAGCTCTTTCGAAATCTGACTCTGTTCCTCAGATTTTAGTTGAATATTAGTATCGTTGCTGGGAACTTTTTGTTTTAGCTCTCTTTGCCAATTAGCACGAAAATCATCCAACGCTGAACGAAAATCATTTGGCATTGTGTGAAAGGTGTTCAAAGAAGATTCCAAGGAATCTTCCGCTACGTCTTCCCCACCAGCACCGCCTGAACCTGAATACATGGCACTTTAAAATGTAGGCAATTCTCCGTTTGTATTAATTTAATAGAGTACCAATTGGCCGTCTAGTTCACGGTCGGTATAGCGTATAATAAAAGGTGGCGCGAACTGAAAGGCTTTTGATAACAGCGAAATTTTTGGTTTTAAGTATTTTTGGAAATGATTTAAATAAATGTTCAGGGTTTGTTGAGAGTTTACACAACTTGTGGCCATTATAGGCGTTAGCACCAGTAATATGTATTAAAGTGGTAGTTGATTATTTATAGTTTGACAACCTTTATAAATAGCTCTTTTTCCGGCTTTCCAATCAATCGTATTTTTTTATCAAACCCACTTTGTGTATTCCAACTTTATTAGTGTTATTTAATTTATGCTTTTAAAACATTTTTCATAGGATTTTTAAGGGAAAAATTTCTGCAGTATTTTCTGTATATTACTTTACACCGGTGCCTGATGATATCCTTTGTGGTTTTCCATGACCTTGTCTATTTCTTCTTTTTTAAGCCCAAACAATGACGTAGTTGAAAACAAACACAAATTCATACGTTTAATTTGTGACTAAAGAAATCCAAAATGTGTCCCACGATTTGTTATATAATGTGGCACCATTTCGATTGTTTTAAGCAAGGTGGATATAACTAGGTGGCAGCTAATGATAATTTTTTGCTCTATGTGCTTTGTAGCTAACGAATGTCAAAAACTTCGTTTTGTTTTGGTTTTGGTAGACATTCTTCGGTTCTTTAGTCCCAATTTACACGAGGTAATTTTACTTGCGCAAGTCATGAATTTGTTGAACTAATAAGTGAGGAAGAGGTGAGGAGCGTAAAAACCAGTAGAATTGCCGTACTATATCAAATTTGACATTTCTTTGTATGTATGTATATGTATAAGCAATTATATGTATAAGCAATCGAAAAAGACTTGCGCAAGTAAAGTTGCTCTATCTAAACGCTACAGCAAGTTTAATAGAAAATTTTATGACTTGCGCAAGTGTAAATTGGGACTTACACAGCTATGGTTGCCGTATTATTGTATAACAAATCCTTACCACAAAGTATATCCTCTGTGTCCTTACGCAGTCACCTGTATAATTACACCATGGTTTTAAGTGGGCTTCCGACAGCTCATTCCCCATATGTCACCGGGGCCAGATCACAAAAATACAAGCGCACCAAGATACGAGTCGATTTTGGGAATTCATAACTGGGAAAAATGGGGGAAGTTGGTAGGTATTTTTAAAAACATTAATAATTGAACTAGTTGTTGCATTGTAAGAACGAACCCAGTTATTAATGAAGTGCATGGAAATTATAAAGGCTTTTCCGAAAAAGATGAAGATTTGTTTAAAAGGAACATTTATGTACATATATATTTACACACATATGTGTATGTGTGTATGTATGCAGTTTTTTCTTAGTTTTTGACCAGCGTTGCCAATAGTGGAAAAAATTACACAGCTACAAGCACGCAAGCAAGGCATATCAAACAGGTACATGCATCAGGAAATAATGTTCTAGAAATAATTCCAGCATTCATCAAAATGACTCAAAGAAATATAGAGTTTTTTTATCTTTTTATATTTGAAAGTATTCACACATAAGAACGACCCTTATAATGATACCAATATTGATCATGTTCATTGGAAAATATACCGTACAATCACAATTTTATATTAGAACTTCAAAAGGCCATAACTCGGAAACTAAGGCCGTCGAAATTTCTTTTTTAATTTTTTCTTAATGTAAAAAAAGGACATTCTAAGCGTGTAGCAATAATAAATTATAATGGAGATTTTTTAAATTAAAAATTAAATCTTATTAATTAATAATGAAGAAATTTAAAATTAACGATGGTTCCTTTTGAAATTAAATCTTTTAAAAATTTACTTTAATATTACTTCATACTTACAATACACTATGGAATCAAAAATTATAAGCATAAGTCAAAAAATTTATACATATAAGTACTTATGTATTTATGAATGAGTAAAGATTTTTTCATTCATTTCATGGGAACCAACGTTTCTGTTTTAAAGCCGACTTGATGGAGAGTGTTCTTAGCTATATTTGATGGAAATCGGTCCACCCGCTCAGAAGATACTATCACATATTTTCTAAATGTATTTGCGGCCTTTTAAAATGTTTAATTTTTGTTGTTGTTTTAAAACTGCTTCGTTATAAAAATAATAATGTTATATATTAATATTAAAGAAAAATTCTTATTTTAAAACTGATTTTTAAAAAAGGCAGCATTTTTAAAACGAAAACGCAAAATTATTGTTTTTAGATACTTTTTTGGTTCAGCGTGCAAATCGAAACCATCGGCTAAAAATGTCAGCCGGCTAATGAGCCGCCGCCGACTTTTTTATCCCCAGCCGCCGCCGCCGACTTTTTAAGGCGGCTTGTTTCTCTGCTCACAACACAACACTAACATTTTTGTAGCTTGTAAACAAAGTTTGACATATTTTTATATTGTAATAATAATTAAAATTAAATTTTTAATATAGAAGTATCTTTTATTATACTTATTTCAGTAACAAAGGTATATCATTTAATAAATTTACTTTGGTTTTGACTCCATAAATTTTCGTTTTGTTGTATGCAGATCTATGAAATAGTCCATCAAATGCAAAATTATAGCATTAACTTTGATGTTTTTAGTGCACTATTTTTTCACTAAAGCAAAATTTCTTCCAAGTAGTGCATTGTTATTTTTGGACTAAAGAAAAATATCTTTTTTACAGAGTTTATTTAGTATAGTTGGCCATAGTCGTGGAAACATGAATTTGAAAGAAGAGAGTTGGTCTCGCCGACAAACTTTAAAACTAATAAGTGAATTTAAAGAACGCGAGTTTTTATATAAAGTGTCACATCCAGACTATTTTAAAGTTCACAAAAGAAAAGAAGCACTGGAAGAAATTGCTGCGGCCGTTCAGGAGTTAAAACCCAATGTAACTGGTGCTGACATCAAAAAAAAAATTAAGGTGTTACAGCAGCAAATTTCTCAAGAAAAAAAAAAGATAAGAGCAGCAACTGGGAGAGGAATGTCGACTGAAGATGAATATATTTCAAAGTTATGGTGCTTTAATGAACTTAAATTTTTATTGGATGCAAACGATGAAATTCGTGACCAATCCAATTTGGAATTTAATACGGTGGGTAAACTGAATTTTTTTGTTTTATTATTCGTAAAATAAAATGCAAAAAAATAATATTTTAATTTTGTTGTTTGTATATTTTTAGTTGCACGATTCATATTGTGAATGCAGTCAGTCAAAAAAGGTAAGTTTTTATATACATATGCATTTTAAATTTTATTTTTTTAACAAAAAACGAAACAGTCTCAGGCTAAGCGGTCGAGATTGGATAAAGTTTCCGAATTGCGACAATCTGCGAACAAATCTATGGAACTTGTAACTAGCTTGATTCAAAATCGATCTGCAGAAAAGGAAACCAAAGAAGAAATTTTTTGCAAAATGTTATGCTACGAACTGAAAGAACTCAATTCGACAGAGTCCTACGAAAACGTCACAACAGAAATGTTGCTGATGGTTCGCAGAGCAAAAGCTGCCGAGCGGAAAGGATTATCTTGGCAGTCATCCTGTGAAGAATCGGTAATATATACTGATCCTTGTACTTCAGAGCAATGGTCATCAAAAAGAGAAAATCCTTAAAATTGGAAAAGCATTACTACATGTTAAGTGATGTTAAATTAAAAATATATAAAATATTCCTGTTAATTTTATATGAATGAACGTTCGTACATACATACATACATATGTATGTCGTAGCGCCGCAGTCATATGTATGTACTTGTTCTATTTTAAATTTAAGGTTACATACTAGACACTCAGCGTCTGTAAAAATATTGAAGCCAAATAAAATATAATCCTTACTTTTTTCAGCTGCAATAAAAAGTAATGTTATAAAAATATTTATATATATGACATAATTTTTTATAAAAAAATGTGAAGCAAAAATAAAATAATTTTTGGTGGTTGCTGAATACTCCATTTATTTCATTAAAAATGCGAAACAACCCGGCTTTTTGTTTTTTTTTCTCTTGCTTTATAGTTTTGTTGGTAGTTGTGTTGTATACGTATACTAATAAAATTTTTGGCAGAACCCTGAGGGCTATGGTATGAAGACCACTGCTTCAGATCGATTTTCTCTGCAGTCGTTGAGTCTGAATTCATGGACTAAAAAATAAGTACACGACGATGTTTTACTCTGTACTATAAGTTAAGAAAAAATTTTTATTTTGGTAACAGAAAAAATGTTAAAATTAATTTATTATAAGATAAAAGCATAACTTAACATCTTTATGGTATCAAATAGAATATATGGATAAAAATGAGTGGTGAAAACAATAAGTACATTCTGAATATGATTAAATAATAAGTTTAAATTCAAGTTATATTGCTTTATTTTAAATATATACTTAATATCCTTTGTATCCTCGCTTTTTTTTAAACAAAAATTCGCATTCGGCTTGGCATACTGTTATAATAAATTTGTGGCAGGTATCTAATAGAATTTCATATCGTGTTTAAAAAAAAATTACAAAGATTTTCTTTATTTTAAAAATAATGCTTTTATATCCTTTGCTTTAGCTCTACCGAAAGGTTTCCAGTAAGTTTTATGTCCGTGGATTGACTTGTCCAGTCCATAAAGTTAACACAATTGGCTTAAAACAAATCCTTCACATAAGGTGAAGTGTGCTTTGGGGGCGTTATCTTGTGGAAACCCCATCGATGCGGCACATTTTCTTCAGTATATGCCATTTTTTATATTCTGCAATATGTTTTTGTACTCAAATCGTGTCATAGTATCGGTAATACGAAAACGTGGACCAACGCCATACTACGAAAAGCAGCACCATACAATGATGTTACTTCCTCTGTGCTTGATAGTCTTTTTTGTGAACCGTATATGAAGTTCTTTGCCTGTAGGCGACCCACATTTCGGCAGTTGTAAATCCCAACCAAAACTCGCGAAAATTTTCCAAGACTAAAAACGATGGTGAAGTGTGGCATTGATTAAAGGGCGGTCAAACT
The DNA here is from genome assembly GCA_905220375.1 of Tachina fera. NCBI lineage: Eukaryota > Metazoa > Arthropoda > Insecta > Diptera > Tachinidae > Tachina > Tachina fera. The sequence continues at coordinate 62,070,405 of LR999963.1, forward strand.
GTAAAAAAATCATTCATCGCGAAAATTGCAAATTCGTGTGATTTTCTCGACTTTTTTTAATCTTTTTGGAGTTCCTTATAATATTTGCTATTGTTAAGCAATTTTTGGGCTCGTTTTCAATTTTGCAGTTTTTCGCAAATGTTGACCATTTTCGCGATTCTTAGCAAATTCTTTGCTTTTTTACAGTTTTACCGACTTTTTATCAATATAAGACTTGTTCATCTATTTTAACGTTTAAAAGTTTTTGCGAATTTTTGTAGTTTTCGCGATTTCTTCCTACCTTTTAGCATTTTTAACAATTTTAGCTATCTTAAAGCAATTTTAGGGTTTGTTTTCACTTTTGCAATTTTTCGCAAATTTTTGCAAATTTTCGCTATTTTTAATGCAAAAAGGATCTTGCATTTTACAATTTTCATTTAATAAGTAGATTTAATTTTGCATTCAGCAATCTATTTTTATATTAAATTTTATTAAAAATATATGAAAATTTTTTCACCACATTTGCTGAATTATTTTTTTATTACCTTTTAGCCGGAATACCAGAACAAATAAAAGTTACAATAAGGTAACAAAAATTGACTATAAATTTATTATTACCATTATATTTATCGACTTATTTCTAAAAAATATTTACGGCTTTATTTATAAAAAATATTTTGATTATTAAAATCTTATTTGACGTCAATCAAGATTCTAATAACCTGGAAATATTTATTTATTTATTTTAAACATATTAATGCAAAGTAAATTTGCATAATATGGTGTTGCACAAAAAAAACACATTTGTGCATTTAAAAATGAACACAAAACCGGCGTGGAACGAAATTCTTCGTGCGTGACGAACTCTGAGATAGATTTATTTCTATTTTGTACGCCGAAGAATGACGAAAAAACAATGTTTTCTCTCAGTCTCTCTGTATTTGAACACACAAAAACCAACTTTATTAAATATGAGAGAGAAATTCGGTGAGTAAATTCGTCGTTATTGTGCTTAACACGACGAATTTACGCAGCGAACGCTTATCAACGAATTTGTCGACGCGGACGACATTCGTCCCAGTTGTGTTCCTAGCAATAATCACTAAAGGTACTGTCACACTTGGCAAACATATGCTAAAAACAATTTTAATCGTTTTTATTAAGTTATTCATTCACCTTCTAATGAACAAGTGATGAACAATGTTGGATTCTATGATATTGTCTATTAGTTTTGTATGAAACTGTTTAACTTAACCGAGTTTGAGTTTAAAAGTTTTTCATTAGTATTTAGTGGTTATGCCTTCTTGGGCAAATGTTTGCCCAAGCCTTACCGTACCTTAAATATACAAACACTATTTTGAGTAAAGACTTTGAAAAATCTTAAGACAATTTTTCTCAGTAAAGAAGTTGTGAAACAATTTACATATTTTATATATTGAAGCTTACAATTTTCCTTCATTGCAAAAATACTCATTAAATTCGCTTCTTATATGTTCATAATTTCGGTTTTGTTTAGTTGCTGTGTTTTGTGATCTGATGTCCGTATCCGCATAAGTGAAATCGACATTGTCCATTCTATATCTTTTGCTATTATGCAGTAAAAAATTATGGAGTACACAACATGCTTTTATTATAGCAGTTGTGTTTACTTCGTCATGTTGAATTTTAGTTTGCAGTATACGGAAACGATTTGACAAAATAACAAAAGCTCTTTCAATATTTTGCAAAGCATGGCTTAGTCTTGTATTAAAAATTATTTCGTCTTTAGTTAAACTTGGCTTACTATAGGGCGTCAACATATGTTTTCCGTTTGAGAAAGCATTATTGGCCACTATAACGTACGGCAGTATCCTCTTGTTGCCAATAACTTTAGGCTCTGGAAAATTGTTATCGTTGTCCAATACATACATTAAATCCGAACGATCTAAAACTCTACCATCGGAAATTTGTTCATTACACCCCACGCCAATAAACAAAAACTTACAATCTGCATCTGCCATAGCCAACAACACAATACTTGTTGTAAGACCTTTTTGATTGTAAAGTAAATTCGCTGACTTTTTCCTTGGCTTGAATGCAATATGCTTCTCGTCAAGAGCACCTAGGCACAAGGGAAATTGCCACCGCATTTCAAATTCATTGGCAACTTGCAGCCATTTTTCTTTCGAGTCAGGGAACTATAAAATTATGTATGAAAAAAAAGAAAATTTAAGTAACCAGTAAAAGTTTTTTCAGTAGTTTCTATAACCAGTAAAAGTTTTTCAAATAAAAATCAAACATTTTTGGTTACTAAAACTTTCAGTAAAATTTTACTGAAATTATTGAAAAAATGTTACTGGTTACTAAATTTGATTTTAAATTTTGAGTGCCGATATAATAGAGATGTATGTATGTATGTACCTGTAAAAATTTACTTTTCATATTTTCGTAAATTGCATTACATACTTCTAAAACAGCAGAGCTTAAATATGATGCAGATAGCCTACTATTTTCAGCAATTTTCTTAAAAGTTTCCCCTGTGGCTAAGAATCTTAAAGTTGCAGCCAATTTTTCTTCAGCCGGAATACATTTTCTCATAGGCGTGTCCGTCCGTTCAATATCTGGTTTTACAAATCTCAATATTTCGGAAAAACACCTCTGATCCATCCTCATGAAAGAAGTATACGCTTCATCATCGTAAAACAAGTTATATTCTTTGAGAAGAAACTGGATATTACCACCATAATCGTGAAGCTCCCTCCATGGCTTGACCCAAAAAGATCTTTTCTTGTTTTTATTTGCTTCTAGAAGTAATGCTGCAGCCTCCAAATTACAGGCACTTGAAATTGCTCCTAAAATAATTGCCAATTCCTCATCATTTATTCTCGCCATATTTCCCCCAAGTATGTTCCGAAACGTACATAATATGTGCGTTCGCGTACTCAAAAGTGTTTACAAACTTTGCTGCATTTTAGAGAACATAAATTGAGAGTAAAGTCACAGAGGATATATGTATACTTTGTTGTAAAGTGACAGTTCTCGACTGAATCTTTTGCAAATTTTTACTGCAGAAATTTGTTGTAGTAAAGCTTAGTAAGATAAAAACATATGATTCAAAATGTAAACAAATGAAAAGTAAGCAAATCAAAAGTGAAAAATTTGAGAAAATGTTAAATAAAAATTGTGAGACTAAAAAATAATTGATTTACAAATAGTGAATTGTTTCAAATCAAGAAGAAGTATAAAGGCAGATATGAAGCAATAATGAACACTTTAAAAATAATTCAATTTGTTGTGACAAATTTAATCCTTCTGCTGAAATGCTAAATCTTTTTAATATAAGTACCAAGGCGAATTCACATAAGGTGATCTTAATTCGCCAGCTGACTTAATTTCCCTGCTGTCAAATGAATCAAAACGTTAAGAAATATTCTGACAGCAGGAAATTTTACACTAACAAATATACAAGGCGAATACGCAGAGTTGCAAATTAAGAAATACCACCTTATGTCAATTCGCCTTGATAAGTACTATGTACATTGTACAACAAAGTTTCTGGGGCTGATGAATCAGTAGATTTTGATTCTGAAGTTTTTAGTATAGTGAACTTTGGTTCAAAATGTTTTTAAACTTATGTATATTAAACTATGTGTAATATTTTCTTAATAAGTTTTATAAATACAAATTAAATAAAAAATTAATGCAAATATTGATATTGATTTAAATGAATTTTATTGTATAAATATGTTATTTTTGCCATTATTTTTTAAATAAAGTTAAAAAATGGAATTTCTTCACAAAAGAAAAAATTTAAATAAAAAATAACAAAATTTGGGGAATTTTGGGGATGACAACTGAAAAATTAGGGATAAGCTCTAGAAAAAACTGGCAACACTGCGTCAACCCAGCAAAAATAAATTTGTACTTCCTTACACAGTTTCCACACCTGATGATTTTATATCATAACTCGCAAGGCCTATTTATAATAAATGGGCCTTGATAACTCGTAACATTAAGCCGGCAGAGCAACTGTATAGGCTCCATTACCCGACTGTAGAAATCGCCGATGTAAGGTAAATGTTAAATGTGATGTAAATGTAAACGTTTGTGCGATTATAGAATGCAGCCCACTGCTTAGTTTTATCTGGTTATTATTATTTTAACTTTTCTCTAACTTTAATTATTATCTAAAGAGCTGGGGAGCCATGAAATGTAACGAAATCATATATTCTTATACATATTTATGTTCATAGTATTTTCATATATTAGCTTTTTAATATTTTTGAAACTAATGAAATTGAAGTTCTACTCTTTATTATTTAATTTTTTTGTTTTTTTTTCTCTAGTATTAGTATTGAATATTATACTGGTATATCATTCCTACTAATTTTAATAAGGTGTAGTTTTTCTATATGTTACCCTTACGTAAAATTGTTCGGCCTTATAGACTTTCTTATTACTGAATTGAAAATAAATAAACTAAACTAAATAAAATATTTTTAATAAATATTAAGTGAAATATTGCAGGAATTGTGACAAAATTTCTTCACGGCGACCAAGGCGAATTTATATAAGGTGACCTTATCACTACAACAATACAACAATACTAAAAACAACATGCAATTCGTCTGGCTTTAAAAAACCCCATCTGTCAAAAACAGTTGACTAATATACCAATACATACATACATATTTATAAAACACATACACTTTTCACTTTAAATGTAAACAAACATTAGATAAAAGAAGAGATTTTGACAATCGGGGTGCAAAGCAGTTCAATTAGGCTTCGAACACCTGATAATCATCTGGACTGTTAAGGTCACCTGTTATCAATTCGCCTTGCACGGCGACAAAGAAACTATGATTTATCATAATAAAAACCACGTCTTCGCATGTATGCTTGCATTAACAGAAAGTTGACAACGGCTCTGCCGACGTTATGTTAATTGTTATGATAAAATTTAAGCAGGTGTAGACGCAATGAGACGTGATGAATTTTTATCATGATATCAATTTGACATTCATAATGATATGAATTCATCAGGTGTGGAGACTATGTTACGAACTACCCTCTGTGGTGTAACATTATCTAAATATTTCTTAAAGTTTTATGTATTTTATTACCACTCAGCGGATGAAAATCTACTACACTGTTAAATTTTACAGTATATTTGAACAAAATATCGGCAATAGAGTGGTACTGCTCTCGAATGTAATGATCAAATTCAAAATCCAGATGATGGTTTACGCGATAAAAATTTAACATTTAGCAAATTTCGTCGCATCCAAGGCGAATTCATATTAGGTGACCTTATCGGTACAACAATACAACAAAACTAAAAACAACATGACATTCGTCTGGCTTTAAAAAAACCCAAAAAACAGTTGACTAATATACCAATACATACATACATATTTATAAAACACATACACTTTTAACTTTAAATGTAAACAAGCATTAGATAAAAGAAGAGATTTTGACAGTCGGGGTGCAAAGAAGTTCAATTAGGCTTCGAACACTTAATAATCATCTGGACTGTTAAGGTCACCTGTTATCAATTCGCCTTGGTCGTATCAATTCGCGATACGTTGATCAAAAGCGAAAGAATAAAGAAAATAGAACATATCAAATAAATACATATATTAGCGATACATACTTGGAAAATATTAAACAAATGAAACCGTTAATCGTTTTACTAAATTTTATATAGTTTGTGGAAATAAGGTACAATTCTAAAATACGATATCACGTGAATGTGTAGCAGTGGTGCCCATATATAAATGTGCATTTTATTCGGTGTTGCCATTCATTAGTGAATTATCATCAAGCTCTCTGTGCAAAAAGTTTGACAGTTATGCAAACAGAATGGTAGTGAGTTCACTGCAACTCCCGAATAAAATAATACCGTTATAAGTGTTTCAGAATATTTTAGTAAAATGTAAAATACTAATTATTAACAATACAAGTGCAGTTTTTGTTTTGTTTTCAATGTATGGATAAAAAATTAAAGAACATAATTTCTATCATTCAAATTTTGGTTCACTAACAAAATGCCTATATCACTTAATCCTTTGGAATCACAGTCTTATATTCCGACATCAATATTCACAAATGTTATGAAAAGAAAATTGAAGACAACAAAGGAAATGGTAGAAAATGCCTTAATAGAATTGCACGAGGCAAAAGGTATAATATAAAACAAAACAGCGCAGAGAAAGTCCTTTGTGACTATATTAATAAGAAGATTTCAGATTTGCAATTCTTGAAATTTTCAGACCTCGTTTATTTACATATGTATGTATGTAATTTTTGTCTTCCATTCCAGGTGTTACCGTGAAGCAAATATTTAAATTTATTCTCACCCATTACAATATAGAATCCTTAACTAAAAGGCGAACTTATCTTATAAAGGAACATCTAAGGTCACTAAGAGAAAACGAAGACATTGCTAACATAACAGGCACAGGTTTAACAGGTCATTTTAAATTGGTGAATAAAAAAAAGTTCATAAGACAGATTGAGCAAAATGCAGCAAAAGCTTTTGTTAAAATTAAATCCAAATCAAAAGTAAATAAAACTCAACAAAGAAACAAAAAAGCCCAGAGAATCATAAATTCTATAGAAATAGCACCTGTTATTCCCAACAATACCATATCGGTGTTTGATACACCCATACTACCATCCCAAGTTAGCGCTTCAACACCTTTAATTAGTAATGTTTTGATCCCATGGGCTCCAGGAGCTCAGAAAAAGCGGAAGAAGGGAATATTGCCAGACATCGACATGGACACGCCACGCAGTTCTGCATCGGAAAAAAAGCGTAAATCTCGCAGGAGAATTGAAAGAGTTTACTAAATGTTTATCTAACTCCCCTAGATATTTCGTATGTTTTATATTTTGTGTAAAATATTCATTTAAATATCACTTATTATTATCAATTATCTTTTCCCAAGAAATGCAAATATTTTTGTTTCGTAATTTGTTACGAATTTAATCTGTTTAAATTTTAACAAACTTAAAATCTATTACATAAATTTTTTTTGTTAAACGTACATATGTACATAAATATGTAGTTGTACATTTTGTACAAAGTTGATTTATTTCCTAATAAAATAAACTCTTTAAATGCAAATAAAATGTGAATTTTTTGTTTGGTGCTGCAAATAGATAAAGCGTAGACAAGACAAATTCATATTAAGTGGTCTCACGGTCTCACTCAAGGCATATTCATATAAGGTATATTCGGCTCCATGATACAATTATAATTGTATTGTATTGTATTGTATAATTGTATCATGTTCGGCTCAATTCACAGTAATTTTTACACTACCTGCAAGGCAAATACATATAAGGCAAGGCACATTTAATACAGGTACGTGCATTATCTGCTTCTCACATGGCTTTACAAGGTAATTGTCCAAAAATTGTATGCATCAAACAGGGCACAAATGTAATTGTCAAATGAATTCTTCGTTATAAACTTGTAAAAAAAAATCAGCGGATGAGCAATATGCCTGATACGTGTACCTGTTTGATATGCCTTGATATAAGGTATACTCAGAAAATGTACTGAAAAACATAGACATTTAGGGCAAGATAAAAATAAACTAAAAATATAAAAAAGAAAAAGAGAAAAATACATGCATTCACATATACATGTGCCCATGCATGCCAATATATATATATACATAGGACTAACTAGCAAATGACAAAAAAAAACTATTAGAAAAAAAACAAAAAAAAAATATTTTTTTACTTTAGTTACCATGTAATTGTTATTTTTATAAACAAAAGACAGTTGTTTCTGACAATTTTTCATTTGTTTATACCAACAAAATACATGTGGTTTTTGGTGTTGTATGTTAGTTGTAGTTGTGCATGTACCTAGTATAATTGTATCATGAGTTAAATACTTCTAGATATTTCTTTGCATTAACCCTGTAGGAATATTTTTACGTTACAATATCAAAATATATCAAAATATTTCAGTTATACACAATCTATAACAGAAAAGCAAAAATGTTTATAAAACACACAATTCTATTAAGGTACACAAATATGTTCACTGCACGACTGCCTGATAATTATCAAATATTTCGATATTTACAAAAGTACTTTTTCCCTAGATATATATTAAAAATACTATAAGTCAGAAATTAAAAGAAAACATAATTATGGGTACACTCAATTCGCCTTGCTACAATATTAAGTAAATCAGTGATGCCACCCGAAAGCATCCCACATTAAAATTACACGCACACTCCATTGTTTATTTCTCGTTGACTATTTCATTGTTTACTTGACGTACAATATTTTATTGTTTATTTCCCGTAGAATATTAAGTGCTTGTATTTTGTTCGGTGTTTTTTAGACTTGCGAAATTATTAAATTAAGATTATATTTAAATAATTATAAATAAAAAGGTATGAGCGATGTAAAAGAAGTATCAATAGTTGTAAAATGGAGTGCAAAAGAATATGCAATAACAGATTTGACTGACCAAGATACTGTGGCTGTGCTGCGTCATGAAATCTTTAAAAGGACGCAGGTACGACCGGCGCGCCAAAAACTTTTAAATTTAAAGTATAAAGGTAAAATTTTAATCAATAAATAACTTAAAAATTAAAATGTCTATAAATTAATTTTTAAAATTTACATGTATGTACATATGTCCTCACATGCATGTACTTATATTGTGTTGAATAAATATGTAAGAAGAGATTTTCCCTTTGTTCTAGGCAAAATGGCTGAAGACAACTTAAAACTGGGTCACTTGGAACTAAAACCCAATTTCAAGATAATGATGGTAGGGTCCACGGAGGCCGATATTGAGGATGCTTGCCAAAAGCCAGAAGATTTGGGTGAAATAATCGATGACTTAGATGAGGTTGAAACAGAAGAAGAATCGCTAGAAAACTCCTCAATATACTTGGCTAAAATACAGAAACGTATAAAGGAATATAAAATAACTGAATTAAATCCTCCGAGAGCAGATAAACATTTATTAGTTCTAGATATAGACTATACGCTTTTTGACCATCGTTCCCCTGCAGAATCTGGCGCGGAGCTTATGCGTCCTTATTTACATGAATTTCTAACATGTGCATATGAATATTACGATATTGTAATATGGTCTGCCACTGGGATGCGTTGGATTGAGGAGAAAATGAGGTTGCTAGGCGTAAGTAATCATGCCAGCTATAAAATCATGTTTTATTTAGACTCCAATGCTATGATATCGGTACACACACCCGATAGAGGTGTTATAGACGTAAAACCTTTGGGTGTTATTTGGGGCTTATATCCGCAGTATACGGCAGCCAATACTATAATGTTTGATGATATACGAAGGAACTTTTTAATGAATCCTCGCTCTGGTCTACGCATAAGACCTTTTCGCCAAGCTCATCTAAATCGCAAGACCGATAAAGAATTACTCAAACTAACCAAATACTTAAAAGATATAGCTGTACATTGCAAAGATTTTACTAAATTAAACCATCGTAAATGGGAACATTTCGATCCACGTAAATAATATGTTAAATATTTCGGTTTGTTCGCGTGTGAAAATGTTATTATTTTGACTCGGTACCCGTATGCTTCAGTTTACGGGAATTTTTATATTTATTCATAAAACAATATGTAACAAACTGTTTAAATACAAAGTGCTCTTAAAATATTGCCACAAATTTTAATAGATATTAAAAACTTAATACTTCAATCAACATTCCGCTATTGCGATATCATCTACTTATGCATCATTAAAACATCTTTATCATTACAAAACCAATTGAAAATTAAAGAGGTAAGTTTAATTTTCAGTTAAATTATGTGAAAGTAAATAAAAAGAAAAAGAATTGCGCTTTAGTACAACTTGAAGAATAATGAACACTCCTTAGTTGTGAATACAAACAACTTTATTTATTAATAAAGATTTGTAGGACTTCAATTACTAAAGTATAATTTTGCAATACAGTGAAACCTTTGATGACCGTTTAATCCCCGTACCATAACCGGACACTCAACATCGTGGTATTTTTGTCCGGTTATTAGAGGTGTTGTAGGCTTATGAAATGTGGAAAAGTAAAAAAAGTTCGCTCACGGTTATGCTTAGAAGGGGAGACAATGACACACATTGACACAGTCGAGTTTTTCTGGGTTTTTGTGTTCAGATAATGTTACTCACAGTCCCGGTCTTTGGACCAGATCTTTCGTTCATTTCATTACATTCTGTTGGTCTATTTTGACGTCTTGATGTTTCGCTTGTATTGTAACCGGTTCCTTCTCGAATATAAGGTACTCTTCTAAGGTTTTTGCACACATTATTTTGTAATTGTTTCAGTTGTTCAGAATATTTTATTTATTTATTTATAAAACATATTAATGCAAAGTAAATTTGCATAATATGGTGCTGCACAAATATGGGCGGAGTAACGTAGACCATATGCCCAAGATGTTATTAACAGTATTTTAAGAAGTTTTGTGACTGACTGTACACGACCTATGCCTTCACATAGGAAGTAGCAACGTGGTTGTTAAAGAAATTCCACAAAATACCACAATATTATACGGGATTACCGTGCGAGTTAGAGGGAAAACTCTCGAAGGTCAAACAACAAACACAAGCCTGACCGCACTTAAGAAATAATTACGATGACGCGAGAGATGTTCCCCAACCCAGAGCTGCTTAACGACTATAGTTCAAAATATATCGACTTATTATATTCTTTTTTTTGGAGCAGTAAATTAAATATTAATCTTGCGAAAAAGCTTTCAATATGCATATTTTTTTTAAATAAATTTTATTTATGTTAATTTAAAATACAAAAAATATCCAATTGCCTCTACATAACTTTAACTTTAACTATAGTGTATAACCACCTTGATCAGCCCAATGAACTCGTCGACCCTCCAAATACTCAATACTTTCTTGAATTTTACGTCTCTCGTCGTCCATCAGCGCTAAACGTTTGTATTTTTGTATGACAAAACAACAGCTAAACATAAGTATTATTTGGAATATAAGCCAAAATATTAGTAGAGCAATTAGAAGACTTTGATTCATACAAATGTTGTCCAAATGCAATTGGTCGTCTGTAATAATTCAATAACAATAATATTGATGAAGAAAATTAATATTTTTTCATGCATTTCATACACTTACCTATACCAGCAATTAAAAGTATTCCTCTTTCGCCATAAATAAAACTATTTTTATTGGTATTATCTGGACCTCTCACGCTCAAGTTAAAATTTAATGGTATGCCCACAGGTGTGGTGGCTGCTGAGTGTGTCATGTTTTCATGGTTTGTCACATTTTCCACATTCATTACAGTAGATATGTATACCGGATTTTGTACCTTAAATTGCTGCTGCTGTTGTTCAGCAGATATTTGCCTTCGTTGCCTTAAAGGGGTTTCTGAAGTGATTGGATACCAATTGGCAGTATTAGTAGAACTTTGGCAATTGTCTTCAGGACAGCGGCTATTGCAGAAATGTATTTTCACGTCAAAATTTACCATAGACGTGCCGGCAAATTTAAAGGCATGAAATCTTGCCATCAAAATATTGCGATTGGTCGTACGTACACGTTCCAATCCAGGGAAGACGCTAGCATCTGTGGGACAGCCCCGTGCATCTAAAAGATTTACAAAATTTTTGTTATCCAATGTCTTGGCTATAAGAGAAGTCGCTCTAAAATCTGGCAATGGCGGCAATTCAAGCGTGGAGAACTCTCTATGCTGTTGCTGTGTATATTCAGAAACTATTTGTAATTCTAAACTTTGGCCAATTTGAACATCATTAGTTTCATGATCATGAGACAAATCAATAATTTGTAAAGTGATCTTGGGCAAGGGCCGGAAATCGCTAGCATTGTAGTGCAAAGAACCTTCATTTGCAAGAAAACTATAATTAAAAAAAAAAAATATAGCGAAAAATTATGCGCCATTTAACTTCTTTAAAAACCTTTCATTAAATTCCAATGAAGACTCTAAAGCTATGGCATTTGGGCTTGTATCAGTTTCATTCTTATTACTATCATACAACACATTGTGATCATCTACTTGAAGCTTTAGGTCAACGTTTTCATCTTCACGTGTCGCTTTTACCGTAACATTGCTCATAATGCAACCAACCTTAATTAAACGGTCTCCTTGCGTTTGTACATTTGGATTATTTTGTATGACCACCAACGTGGAAATAAATATTCTATAAATTAGAGTTGTATTCGCTAAAATGCTTCTTAATTAAATACTAGAGTGCATCATTTTACCTTTTATACTCCTTGTTTACTTCATAAGCTCTTAATATGCCACATTTATTTTCTTTGGCTTCATTACCGATTTTCAGTTTAAGCACCGTACTTTTGGTACCATTTCCTTGAACCATGCAGTCTTTGGAGTGCAGGCTCACATACATTTTTCCTTGAAACCAATCCTTAGGCGTATACCGTATGGACATTTCTTCATGGCTGCAGACAACTTGAACTAAAATAATTTAAAAATCTATTTGCATTTAGTTATTTTTTTCAAGTTTCAAATCATCTCACCGTCTAAACACTTCACTCTTCTCATATACACCGAATTTTGCCGTAGTTTTAAACTTCGGGGACCCATTGATATAATATCTTCTGAATGCAATGAACATTCGGATTTTTCTAACTGATCTTCATAGTAAAATGAGACTCCTTGACAATAAAATCGAGTTTCATGTGTACAATATGATTGGCACTATTTGGACAGACAAAACAAAAAAAGCGGAAAAACTAAAGTAATTTAAATGTAGTCCCACTTACCTCTTTCTGGCTTAAGCCCGTAATTTTAGTTTCTGAATAGATAAATGTACTATTTGCATATAATTCATATGAGCAATGATCATTTTCTACCGGTCTTTCGTAGCACTGATTCTCAATGTACTCTTCATCATAGGGGGCAGCACGAAAGGCGTCTGGTTGTATCATTTTGTCTTTATCACTTAATATGCAGCGGCCCAATGTGCTTTGGTGTTGCTGTGCTGATAAACTTTTGTCCTGATTTAATCTAAAAACATTCATCATTATTATTAATTACAACATTGTTCCAGTAAAATCTTGTGCTTTGAAGGCAGACTTGGGCAGTAATGATTAAATTTTGTAATTGATTACAAAATGTTTGTAATTGTAATTGAAAATTTTCAATTACAATTTGATTTTGTTGCAATTGAAAATGCAAAGAAAGCAATTACATTTAAAAGTAATTGTGAAGAAAAAATACCAATTACAATTACATGTAATTGCAATAGAAAAAAAATTTATTACAATTCGATGCATTATGTAATTGCAATACATATAAAAAAACAATTGCAATTACATGTAATTGGAAAAATAATTCCTTAATAAAGTACATAATTATATAAAATGTATGTAATAATTACTTATTTTTATTAATTGTAAAAATATTCAATTACTTCAAATATTATAGCAACCATCCTATTTGCGTAATTAAATAATGTGTCACATATCGTTAAAATTTTTTTCCAAAATTACATATCATCTGGTGAACTTCACTTCAATTCACTTCACACTTTACACTACCTCACGCGAAATGTCATTATAAAATATTACTCACGCGTGCCATTAGTGTGATTATCCGAAATCACGCGAAAAGCTGGTATTTCTACATATCTACATATCGTTAGATAAAATGAAAAGAAAAACGTAGCTAACAAAAATATAAAAATATATACAGGAAAAGCAAAAAAAAAACTAAAAATAATATTGAACAAACTTGTAGTTAAATACCTTTATTTTTTTTGTTAATAAAAGCGTAATTTTTTAATCGTAGAATTGTTAAATTTTGTCAAGACATGCTGTTTAATGGCTGGCATTCATATCAATCAATCAAAAACTCGATTTTGAATATTTGTTAGTTACGGCTTTTTGCATTTTAACTAACGATATGTATGTATATATGTATAGGGTGTTTTTCTTATAGAGGTATACAACTTTAAGTTGGCAACACTTTTTTAACTGGCTGTCATTTTGTCAGTTGTCAAGTGAATTATGTTTAGTTTGGTTTGGCAATGAACATCAGTTTCAAATTGAGTAAATTTATTTTGAAAATCATGATTCTGTTCGAAATACGTATCGCGCTCTACGTTCATTTTACGGTCAACATAATCGTCCATCAGAGCATATAATTCGATTAACTATGGAGCATAGCGTATAGGAAGACCCGAATCAGTCTATCTGCCATCGTGCAAGTTAATTGGATATGTATACATCCACTTTATGGATGTGCCATGATGTGCATGTAATTGAATTTGTACTGAACTAAATAAAAGTAATAATTACTTGCTTGTGTAATTGTAATAACAAAATTATTACAATCAGATGTATTTCCAAATACTTTTCAATTACAATTACATGTTGTAATTGTAAAGTTAATGTAATTGAAATTGTCCAAGTCTTGTTGAAAGCAACATGTTTTTGAATCACAAGTAAATTTCCAACTGCTTGATTTTTCGATTTTTTTTAAACAATAACTACAATTCTATTTATAAGACTTATAAAATAATTAAAAAAAAATTTTTGAACTAAAAATATATGTACGGGTATGTGTGTAATTTAAAAGATTTAATTCTTCTCCCTACTAAAATCAAATGGCGTTATTCTAACATTATGTCCCGGTTCACAAACTTCAACTTTTGTTGATCAACTGTGATTCAGATGTAAGAAAGGCGCAGATGGAAATACAAATATCTCTTTTTTACTTACAGCTAAATTACGAGTTGATCAACAAAACTTGAAGTGTGTTAACCGGGACAATCGAACTAGGCAATGAGAGGCCCCGAAAGAATCAGTTGGGTATTAGAAGAAGTCGTCACCAGTTTCCTTTTCTATGGTATAATTATTTGCTAGAAAACTTTAAACTCGACGAATAATCGAATACAGATTGAAAGGAGTTTTCGTACAAAAGCAATTCTGATAACATGTTCCATTAAGTCAACAGTGACTAAGGCAATCTTCGCTATACGCATGGGCGCATGACATCTTAGTAAATTAGGGTAATTTACTAAGACAACAAATTTTATCTCTGACCTAACTCTAACTACTTCTCTTCATTTCACGACCTCCTTTTTACGAGAAAATTTTGCTACACCCTCTAAGATAATCTTCTCACAATCAACGGTGTTTTGCTTGTATGTAAGTGGTACACCAAGAGGGGAAGAATGTTGGGGGAGATACATATGTATCTATGAAGAAGAATTTTGGCTCTTGAATGTTGGGCGTTTCTTAAGCCTGATAAAATGAAAATCTTTTCGCCGACCCATTTATTCAAGTTTGGGAACGAGAAATAGTCACTCTGGGCTAAATCTGAAGATGCGGATGAGGGAGCAATTTGTAGCCCAATTCATATATTTTTGAATTGGAAACTGCACATGCTTTTTTTGTCGATTCATAGCAAACGCGTCACCCATTTTGCAGAAAGCTTTCTCATACCCAAGTGATTATTCTAAATAGAAACCACTGAGTCATGTGAGATGCCTATGGCTTCCACAATCGCTCTCACTTTCAATTTCCGATGGGCTAAAACCATATCGTGATTTTTTTTAATTGTTTCGAATGTAGAGACCTCAACTGGGTGTCCAGGACGTTCGGCTTATACGGTCACAAAGAAATTCAATAAACCACTTTTTTAACAATGAAATAGATTGTAAAGATTCCCCGTAGTATTTATCAAGCTTAGCCTTGGTTTAAGTGATGGTTTTTCTCAGCAAAAAAATTATTCTTAACGAGCACACGAAATTAAAGTTTTTCCATTTTATTTTCAAAATGCGCGGTAGTCTGCTATCAATGGCTGCCAAACACAAACCAAATGACACAGCTTGTTCAAATTTAGACAGCAGTCAATAGACAGTTGAATCTTGACAGGAGCAGTGTTGCCATTTCAATCAAGAGGCGGGAAATTCAAAAAGATACTGAGTTAACGACCCACCCTCGTATATAGTTTTTTTATATTAAATTTGCTTTTATAAATTTCTTAAGGCTGATTTTTCCCTGTGATTTTTCCCTGGCTCAAACATTATGTGCGCCATAATTTTTTAATTTTCTATTTGTTCAGAGTTTTTTCGATGGAATTTAGCTTTAGCCTTAACAAGTTACAAAATATGGGGGCTGATCTAATGAAATGTTATTGTGTTTTGGGAATTTCCATAATCTCCATTAGATAATGTTTTTATTTTCTCAAAATTCGTTTGAGTGCTTTGAAATAATCGTACAATAGATATAGAATAATTTTAAAACTAAAAAGTAACACATATATGAATTAATTAAAATGATAAATCATTCAAATACTGATGCAAGTAAATAAATTGTTTACAGCAAATAATGATATAATTAAGCAAAAAGAAATTTGCACATTAAATTCACAGAAAAACAATTAAAATATAATACAATTGAATTTCAAGTTACTCGTAAAAGCTCACAGCTTAATGCAGTAAAATACACAATGAAACCAACAAACATCGAATAAAATTAAATTAAGCTAAATTATCTACTTAAGTCTGTCATCTTACCTCTCGTGATTGTTTCGATAGGAGGGGGCAAACGAAGCAGATAAACATTGGAATTCATTTTCAAATAAACATCGCTCAGCACATTCGCGTCGCGTGACCAATGTGCTAATTGTTTTCTTTCCTTGGAATACCAAACTATTTCCGGGTATTTTTGTCAAGGTCCACAAACGTTTTTTACACTTAACAGGTACTTTGGCGTTAATAAAAAAAATATATTAGTTGAATCGTAAGAAAATCAAAAAGTCTCGTGTGAAATTACCTCTTAAACAAGTCTTCTCATAAAATATGGCCTCGTGATCGGACACTAAAGGCAACTCACTGCCCACTGCCATGTAATTATCCATTCTTTCGAAATATGAGTATCCATAACACTCATTCGTATCCAGAAGATGTACATAAGCTATACAAGCATCGTCATCACTGCAAATTTGCCAGCACATTGAACTTGCTGTGCTTGCAAAGTTAGCATCACTGGTATTTTGCATTTGCTGTTGATTGTCGTTTATCGAGAAACCTTCTCGAGCTTTGCGATGGCGATCTTTATAGTTGTTTGCGGGCGCATAAATCAAATTGCCATCAGTCAAATACTCCAGCGGAGGTCTAAAACCAACAATTTTTTGTAAATGCATTTGGTACAGCGGGCATTGGAGAAGGACGGCATCTGAAATTTACAGAGAAGTATTTTTAATATAATAAATGCTTTGGGTCTTTGCATTCAAATGAGTATGCAGTAGGGACCAGATATTTTTGGAAACGAAATTTTACCACCTTTCCTTATCGCTAGTTTACCAAAACAACTCAGAAAACTAGTTTACCAGAAAACGAGTTTTTTCATGGAAAAAAATTTAATTTTTCTCTCACCAACGAATGTCTACATTAACAGGATCGAGCATAGGATATTTTTTATCCGTTTCGGAAACGGTTTTAAATATTTGGTCCGAAAAACAGATTTTTGGGAGGCTTAGGGAAATTTTCGTTTTGGGTTTGACTCTTTCAACAGTTTTAAAACCGATTCTTATGCTGCTTTTAAACAGATCATCGCGAGCAGGGTCGCGAGTAAAAAATATAAAATATGTACACAATATGAATAAAGATATGAGGATTAATTCAAAATCCCATTTTTAGAGTTATGACGTTATATTAGTAAATGAGCGATATATAATCAATTAACTTTGTGCTCAAAGTTCAGTTAAGAACAAACTTTGCACATACAGGGTGTCTCAAAAGAAAGTACATATCGCACTACTTCCCCTAAAGATCTTCAACTTAAAACTTAAAAATTTTCAGTACAGGCAAATAACTGTTTTTAATCTCATACGATATTATGTTAAAAAAACGGATACAACTGTATTTTTTGACGAATGAGTCGAAAAAAATTATATACAGATTTAATTAAATAAATAGTAAATAAATAAATGCAAATCCTTCGTTTGATAAGAAAATAGCTATTTTGGGGATTTTTGGGTATAAAAAATTTAAAATTAGGGATAAGGTATAAAATAAAACTTTAAAGCCTGAAAAAAAGCCTTATAAATAACAAGATTTTTAGTTAATTTTAATTATTATTTTTCGAACTTAATTTGTTTCTATATTTATGATTTGAACGGGCTAAAGTTCGTAACGTTCGCAAAGATTTTTAATTAAATATTATCGCCAAAAATCTTCAGAGAAAAAAGTGTCTTTTTCCCCAAAAAATACCCTATAAATTTCCACGAAATTCTTATCCTCTATTATCAAAAAAAAATCACCTATTTGGGGACAAATCCTCAAAACTGAGAGCCCTGTAAGGTTTCTACAGTGGATATGATCACTGCATATTGTTTTCTTCCAGAACGTGGAAATGTCAAAATTTTTAGTTGATGCTCTTTAGAGGAATTTGTGCGATATACTATATATAGCGAATCGATTGAAATATATGTAAGTAAACAATATTAAAATAAATAACTTAGGAATTTATTTCTTAAAAATTACAACGTCCAAATGTAAACGCTCCAGTTGCCGAGAGAGACTCAGCGATGGCTGCACATTTCGTCTCAGATATTTTCTTTTAAAGACTTTAGATTTGAGTTAAATTTACAGGAAAAAGTCCATCAGCTTTGCGTAGAGATAATTTATGTCACCTTTCTTGGAGAAAAATTTTCACGATGTCGCTTTCACAAGCCTTTAAATTTTTGCATCAATTGAATTCTATAATATGCAGCCTTATATAAAATGCGGTGTCATGACGATTTAATATTCAATATTAACTGACAATGCACAAATAGTAAAAACTTAAAACATAACGAAGATCTTCTAATGTCTTGTAAATACATATGAGTATGTCGTGGTTGAGAGATTGATTTAAGTAATTCTACAAACACATGTTTTCTGTAAAATTTTTTTTGCTGGCAATAAGGGTCGTGTCCAACACAACTCAAAATAGTAAAAAGGTGGTTAAACCTTTTAGTAGTTAACCTTCAATTTTATATGCACCAACATGACAATTATTATTTGCATGATCGGAGATCCCTCCTAAATTTAAACAGTTAAAATAGCAAAAGAATATTTTTTTAGAATTGTCGAATAATTGTCATATTAGTATAATTAGCAATTGAACATTTATTAAACTGACGAAGTATTTTTAGATTTCTTTTTGTCTTAAGTTTATAAGAAACACATACATTGTGTTTCAACTAGGGATGTAACGAGTCAGAGAACAGATTGAATGGCTTATTGTGTTGTTTTGAATGCAATCGCAAAAAACCTGCATATTGTTGTCAATCCACAACATATGAAATAAAACAATCGAAAGAGAAGAGTGCGGCGAATTTTATTGCGTGCATTGCTTGTTTTATATAAATGTTCACTGGTCTTGTCAAAAGCAACGAATACTCAGTGAATGGTGTGAATGCTTTTTATTGTGATGTAACACAACGTAGTCTTTCTACCTTGTGCTTGTATAAAACTCTTACATTCGTATTGATAAAACACGATATAGATTGGAAATGTATTTATGTCATATTTTATATGAGACAGTTATTTGAAATACATTTTAGATATATTATAAATTTTCCAAAATTTATTTTTTGTAAATATCAACATTTGTTTTTTCTAAAATTTCGACACACACACACTGCACTTTTTTTTATTTATAACCATAAAAACCACTTAAAATAAACTTTTTATTTAAATGTGATATACAAAAGATCAGCGAATACTGAGTGAATGGTATGAAAGAAATCCATTCTTTCATGCTGAATCATTTCATTTCGCTGCTGGTGTTATGTCTGCATTGTAATAATAGAGTAATTGCGTATGAGCAATCATCAAATCGCAATGAATGGTGTCATAGCAATTACATTTGTTATTGTTGTCGAATAAATGCATGGCAATAGCAAAGAATTTATGAATCGTTAGCAAATGCGAATGGTCTCATTCTCTTCTCTGTAACAAATACGAGTACCGATTCCGATATATCGGCGATTGTTCTGATTTGTCGATATTACGATATCGGTGATATTTTACTGTCGATACGGCGATACTTCTTAAATTTTTTAGAGCTATTTTGAACAAACAATTAAATTTTCAACGATTTTTTGTTTGCATAAAAACTAAGAGAAATAACTTATTAAAAGGAGAACATAAAGTCTAAACAGAAAAATTAAACGTTTCTTTTGTTTTGCTTTGCACCATAGTAGTGATATGTTCTCTCAATGCTAAATCATGTATGTATTAAAAAATATAAATTTGTTTTTTGTTAAAAATGGATTCAAATATCAATTTTAAATATTAATAATATCTTACACTATAATTTTGTATAATAAAAGGTTTTGTTAATTTTAACTTAAGTTCAATATGCGTATCGGAATCGGTATCATCGATATTTCTCTTGAGTATCGGTATCGGTATCGGATTGACAAAACGGCGTATCGTTACATCCCTAGTTTCAACTATCATACAATTAAAGCCAATAACTAAAGTTTATTTCGTTTTATTAGTTAAGTTGGGCTGAACTTTTTTTGTCCGAAAAATTTTAGCTAGGCTTCTCAATCCCACTCCTCATACAGTGTTTTGATCATGCATGACAATCGAACTTTAGTTGCGTTGTCAGTTGCCATAATGCTACTACGGATGGCAACTTACGACTAACAGCTGTTAATTGCAGTTGCCAAATTGCAATGATAATAATAATTTTTGATTGCTGCTTAGTGTTTTTAAGGCAAAAAATATTCGTAGAATTAAAAAATTTAAATTAATGAAATAAATCAAAAATATGCTTTTTTAATCTTTAATATTTACTGCTCACAGTGGAGTCGGTAATTCTAAAGGATTTTAATTTGTCAGATAATATTTTTTTGAACAAACCTCGTATTTGTTGTTATATATGTATGTATGTATATGTACATATGTACATACTTCAATGTACTTTGCCACAGAGAATTAAAAATTAAAATTTATTTCAAAATCGATTACTTTGGCAAGCCAAAACTATTTTTATATTTTTAACAATTAATGAGTATTAAATATTCTTTAATAAATAAACAAAAACTGATTTGAAGATTTTAAAATGAAAAGCAATTTAGTTACACACATATTAAAATATTTACTTAATACTTACTGCAATTTAAATAATTTATTTGTATTGTTAGTAAAAATATCACTATTTTTAATGTTGCTGTCGCTGCTTTTGTTAAAGCTGCTGCTTTTGTTTTTGTTGTTGAATAAACGTTTGCATTTGAAAAGCACTTTATTTGTTGTTGATGGGTCATTGTGCAAGTACAGGGTTTAATTTGTTTTTTTTTGCAATAATTAAATATGTATGTATCTATTAAATTTTGTTTAAAATTTGTCGCGTCGGCTTGTTAAACAAATATTATATGTATTTATATTGTTTGAAATAGTACATGCGATATATATTTTATTTGTTTGTTGCTTTTGTGAAACTTTGTTATTTTATATTATAAATTTGAACTTACATATGCATGTACTCGTAGTGTGGCATAAAAACGCTTTAAAGATAAACAGCAAACGTTTTAAAAAATATTAATCTTACAAGCTGTTTGCCTAACTAATAACTTTTTTCTTATTTTAATTACACATTATTGTTGAGGAAAAAATATAAATAATAACTATTAATTTTTTTTTTGTAATTTCGTTCTAAAGTTCAGTTTTGCTCATGCCATTTATCAATAATTTAAATTATTTTACTACATATTTTGTGTTTGTTGTAAAAATTATTTCGAACATAGCCAATAATTTGAGAAACATATCGAGCCATAAAATAAGCTTAACTAGGGTTGTTATCGCGTGATTTATAAAAAGAGGACAGCAGAAAGAAATAAAAAAATTCAGTGAAGTGCGACTTTGATCCGCGCACGAAGGGTTCCGTACGGGCACGAGATATGTAATTCAATACGAACATTATAAACTATAGTTTTGGCTTTTTTTTCGTTTTTGGGTTTTTTTGGTTTTAAGCGTTTTTTTTAGTGTGGGGGTTTTTTGAATTTTGGCGATTTTTTTTTTGGTTTTTGAAGTTTTTTAATTTTGGCAATTTTTATTATTTTGGCGTTTTTTTATTTTGGCGATTTTTTATTTTGGCGATTTTTTTTAATTTTGGCGTTTTTTTTCATATAGGTGATTATTTTTTTGGTTTTGGCGATTTTTTTTAGTTTTGGCACTTTTTTTCGTTTTGAGGATTTTTTTCGGTTTTTGGCGTTTATTTTAAATTTTTGGCGATTTTTTTCGTTTTGGCAATTTTTTTAACTTTGTCGACTTTTTTTTAATTTTGGCGATTTTTTTCATTTTGGCAATTTTTTTTCACATAAACAATTATTTTGGTTTAGGCGCATTTTGCGCGTTTTGGCGATTTTTTCGGTTTTTGGCGTTTTTTCATATTGGCGATTTTTTTTCATTTAAACGATTTTTTCGAATTTGGCGATTTATTTTAGTGCTAGAATTTTTTTTTAATTTTGTCGATTTTTTTCGATTTGGCGATTTTTTTCAGGTTTTGGCGATTTTTTTCGGTTTGGCGATTTTATAATTTTCGAATTTTTTAGTTTTACCGTTTTTGAAAATTCCAAGAGTTCCAAGATATAGCAAGTTGTCAAAATTACATAGTCAAAATTGCATTAACTGATGGACCACCCTTTAATTTAAATTTTTTAATATTTTAATGTTTATTGTTGTAGTCTATATAAAAATACACTAATTTTACAAATTTCAAGTGTCAATATACATATGTACATACAATTGTATGTATATTACATGAGATTTTAACATTTTTCGTCGCTCGTTTTAGAGCACCCTTTAATTTCTAATTCTCATGTATTTGTTGTTGTAGTGGCCAATGTTCTACATACTCTGTCCAAATTTCAGGTCCGTAGCTCTTACGGTTTCTGAGAAAATACCGTGTGACGGACAGACGGACAGCGTAGCGAAAACAATAGGGTTCCTTTTTTCACCTTTGGTGTGCGGAACCCTAAAAACCGGGACATTTGCTTAAAAAAGTAGGACTCAATGATCGCTATGAAAAAGTAACAGGTTTCGAAATATCGCTCAACTCTACTGGATATACAATACCAATTATTTTAATTTTTAATAAATACCATTTTTCAAACAATTTAATAGCGAACAAATGTCCTTTAAAGTAGGACTTTCCCGGACGCAATTTATTTCCGAGGACAGAGATCGAAAAAAGAAGACAGCAGTGTCCGGGAAAAAGAGGACGGATATCAACCCTAGCTTAACTGACACATCTTTTGGATCTCGTTTTTTTTTTTTTTTTTTGAAGAAAATAGATTATTTACGATGGGAAATAGTCGAAATAACGGGACATAGACAGACTTTTGCTCTTAAGCAAAAACGATTGTCTTAATCTAATAATTTTTTAAAATATTTTTAAACTTTTCACTTCAATAATATACTTTGAACAACTTTTATTTAAGTTACAATAAAACCAATAATTCGATTAGAAATATTTTAATGAAATTCTAATACATATATTTTTACTTCATTGAATAACTTTTATTTGAATTAATTATCTACTTTCAATAAGTTTTATTTCAATTAAATAAGAAGCAAATTATTCGATAAAAATTATTCGATTAAAATTATTCGAATTAAAATTCCCAAACATTATTAATTTACGTGAAACATTTGTAAATTTTTTAATTGAACTTTTAGTGATTTTTAATCAGAAGTAATTTTAAGTCAGGCTTAAGTTCAGCAATTTCAATTCTTATTGAATGAAATATTTTTATTAATTAATGTGAGTATCTAAAGAAGAGAAGAAAAATTAAACTTAGACTTTAAGCTGGGGGAAATACCGATACTTTTCTGTGCAGCCACGCACTTCATCAGCACCCTAGTCTATCTACTTGGGTAGAGATTCTTATTAACATCAGCTATTTAACTTAAATGTACAATGAACGGAATATGAGAAACGATTGTTGTGTATACAATTGATTTACCTTTGGTAAACACATTTATAAGTATCACTATTAATTTTCTGTTTTTTCCAATTTTTCATTTTTCTATTTAGGTTAGCACGAAATTATATTACTCTACCTCAGTATGTTTAACTATTCTTACTTATCTTTTTACGATCATCACATTAATTATTTTTACTTATTCGATGTACCATCGGTACATGCATGTAAGTATAATTGTAGTGGCTTAATGTTACTTGTTGTTGCATTCTACAGTTTTTTTTTCTTGGATTTCCAGCATTCTGAAACTGTGATGGCCAAGTAAACAGTGATTGCCAAGTGAACATATTTTTTTTTTTTTTTCTTCACGTGCCCATGATTATTTAAGTGAAACATTTGTAAAGAAGAAGAAGAAAAAAAAAAAAAAAAAAAAAAAAAAAAAAAAAAATATGTTCACTTGGCAATCACTGTTTACTTGGCCATCACAGTTTCAGAATGCTGGAAATCCAAGAAAAAAAAAAAAAAAAAAAAAAACTGTAAAAAAAAAAAAAAAAAAAAACTGTAGAATGCAACAACAAGTAACATTAAGCCACTACAATTATACTTACATGCATGTACCGATGGTACATCGAATAAGTAAAAATAATTAATGTGATGGTCGTAAAAAGATAAGTAAGAATAGTTATAACATACTGAGGTAGAGTAAAATAATTTCGTGCTAACCTAAATAGAAAAATGAAAAATTGGAAAAAACAGAAAATTAATAGTGATACTTATAAATGTGTTTACCAAAGGTAAATCAATTGTATACACAACAATCGTTTCTCATATTCCGTTCATTGTACATTTAAGTTAAATAGCTGATGTTAATAAGAATCTCTACCCAAGTAGATAGACTAGGGTGCTGATGAAGTGCGTGGCTGCACAGAAAAGTATCGGTATTTCCCCCAGCTTAAAGTCTAAGTTTAATTTTTCTTCTCTTCTTTAGATACTCACATTAATTAATAAAAATATTTCATTCAATAAGAATTGAAATTGCTGAACTTAAGCCTGACTTAAAATTACTTCTGATTAAAAATTATTAATTTACTTCATTGAATAATAACTATTATTTGAATTAATAATTTTATATTGAATTTTTTTTTCATTTAAATTCAATTAAAACCAAATAATTCGATTAGAATTATTCCAAGGAAATTCTCAAATATGTTTAATTTACTGGAATTAAATAACTTTTATTTTAATTAATAGTCTTTCAATAAATTTTATTTGAAATAATTTAGAAACAACTAATTCGTTTAAAATTTTTTTACTTCATTGAAAAACTTATTTTAATTAATAATCTACTTTGAATAACTTTTATTTGAATATAATAAGAACCAAATCATTCGATTAGGGTTATTCGATTTGAATTATTCGAAGGAATTTCTCAAACATATTTAATTTACGGAAATTAAATAAGTTTTATTTCAACTAAATTAGAAACAACTAATGCTATTAAAGCTATTCGATTATAATTATTCGAATAAAATTCTCAGGTGTTCCTAGTTTACTTCATTTTATAACTTTTATTGTAATTAATAATCTTCTTTCAATAACTTTTATTTTAATTAAATTAGAAACAACTAATACGATTCAAGTTATTCGATTATAATTATTTGAATGAAATTTTCAAAAATATTTAGTTTAATGTATTGAGTAACTTTCATATGAATTAATAATAAATTTTCAATTGTGTTGTTTTATTTAAATTAAATTCGAGCCAAATAATTCGATTATAATTATTCGAATGAAACTCAAATATTTTTAATTTACTGAAGTTAAATAACGTTTACTTGAATTAATAGGCTGCTTTCAATAACTTTTGTTTGAACTAAATTTGAAACAAGTAATGCGATTAAAATTATTCTATTAGAATTATTCGAATGAAATTCTCAAGTATTACTAATTTTTTTCATTTAATAACTTTTATTTTAATTAAAAATCTACTTTCAATAAGTTTTATTTGAATTAAATTAGAAACAACGAATGCGATTAAAGTTATTCGATTAGAATTATTCGAATGAAATTCTATATTATAACCAAATAATTCGATTAAAATAACTCTAATGAAATTCACAAATATTTTTATTTTACTTCATTGAATCATTCATGTGAATTAAAAATCTGTATTCAATAATTTTTATTTTAATAATATTATTGTCAGATCATGCGATTACAATTATTCGATTCGAATTATTCGAATGAAATTTTCCAATATTTTTAATTTACTTCATTGAATAACTTTTATTTAAATTAATAATCTTCTTTCAATAAATTTAATTTGAATAAAATTATAGCCAAATAATTCAATTAAAATTATGCGATTTCTTTGAATAACTTCAATTATAATGAAATCGATTAAAATAATTCGATTAGAATTATATGAAAAAAATTCTCAAATACACTCAAACCTCATTTTATGCGAATTTTTTTTATGCGTATTAAAATTTGTGCGATTTTGAATTTTTTTTTGCACCAATTTATTTTAAGTAAAATTGAAAATGAAGAATTAACATTGACCGAGGCGTGGAAAAAATTTAATATTTTCGACTGCATATGTTTGGTTGCATCTGCAGTATCCAGTATACGACCGAAAACATTAAATGGGTGCTGGAAAGCTGTATGGCCAGGTTGTGTTCGGAGTAATACTGCTGATGAAATATCTGTATTATCTGAAGAAATTTTAATGCTGGCTCGACAAATTGAAAGCGATGGATTTGATTCTTTGAACCATAATGATATAGAAGAGCTTCTCGTAGATGTTCCGTTATCTGATGACGACATTGTTAGTCTAACTGCTGATAATATGGAAGACAATAATTGCGAAAGTGATTGTGAAGAACTTGTACCCTTACTTTAAAAAAGATTGATAAAATTCTTAAAACAGTTAAAGACTTACAGAGCGAAATTCTTAATGTGGATCCCAATACGCAACGGGCACTAAAAATTCAGCATGGGCTTAACAACACATTTTCGGCATATCGAGAGTTACAAAAAGAGTTAAAAAAATCGACATAACAAAAACTTATGACAAATTTTTTTCAACAAGTACCTAAGGAGAAAGAACTGACTGAAAACGTTGATGTTCTTTGCAGCCAAAGTGAGAACATTTGTAGTGATAAAAATAGTAATCTACCCATAGATGTGTTTGTTTTCTCTAGTGATGAAAGCGATATAGAGCCAATTCAGAAACTCGGCACACGCCATATTAGTGATTCTGATTATGAGATATAATTTATTTCTTCAATTATTTACATTTTTTCTTTGTTAAGTACGTAAATGAATTACTTTTTTGTTGACTTTTTTATGCGATTTTGTTTGAGTTTTAATGCTTTACTTTGAATTTATGCGTTTTTTGAAAATTCAGGGACGAATCATTAATTTTAGTATGAAACTAGTGTATCGTTTTATGCGAATTCGATTTATGCGATTTTCTCTGGAACGGACCAATCGCATAAAACGAGGTTTGAGTGTATATATAATTAACTTCATTGAATAACTTTTATTTGAATCAACTTCTATTAAACTAAATCAAAATTATTCGATTAAAAAAATTCCATTAAAATTATTCGACTAGAATTATTCGAATAAAACTCTCGAATATTTTTCATTTGCCGTAGTTAATCACCCTTATTCTATTTGGCGTCGGCAACATCGTCGTCAATTTTTAAACAACATCAATTTAACACAACATCATTGCGAACTTTGTATTCACTAACAATGTTACGACGACGTTGCCTGTTTATCGATAAATGCAATACACATATCCAATATTTGAGACAGCTGATTCATTTTGTTTACTATTTTTGGTAGAAGTGTTTTTGAATAAGTAAAAGGTTTGTACATAAATTAAAATAAAATGTTTTTCTTTCGTATCGGGACGAAGAAAATAAAAAATTTATTAGTGAAAAGAAGATTTCTCAGACAAAAGTCATTGCATTTGTAATTTACCCAATGAAAAGTAAGTGATACATTTCGACATATTTTTGTGAAATAATGAGAAATGTTCATCGTTTTAATATTTTAAATTTATTTTCGGCTGAATAAAACATTTAAGCATGTATTGGATACAATTGAACCTGATTTTGGAAACAAAAGGGATCAGATCAACGTTTATTAGAGATTGCAGCTTCCTCCAAGGGGCTTATTGCTAATTGTTTATATATATACGCTGCCTCTTGTTGCTTAACGCTCAGCATTGTTTGCAACCTT
The DNA here is from genome assembly GCA_905220375.1 of Tachina fera. Taxonomy (NCBI): domain Eukaryota; kingdom Metazoa; phylum Arthropoda; class Insecta; order Diptera; family Tachinidae; genus Tachina; species Tachina fera. The sequence continues at coordinate 62,098,583 of LR999963.1, forward strand.
TTTTTAATTTAAAGCTCAAGTCCCGTCAGATCTGTAAAAATATTTCTTTCATACAGTATACTTTCCCAACACCCTATTTACTTTACATTTTGCCATTTACCACTATTTCTAATGGTGCACCGAGGGAATTTAGTGCAGTCACAACAATATCCCACTGTATCTTGAAAGTATTAGGAACACTGCCCCTGCGGAATCCTCTAACTTAAAGAAGGACTTTTTTCAACTGCTAAACAAGCTTTTCAAATTAATTGGGTTTGGTAATTTTAATTTTGTCCATATTAACATTTTTCCCTTTTTTTAAATTTTTAAATAATTATGTATGTACGTATGTATGTATGTATATACACTTTTTTATTTTTTATATTTTCACATTTTTACTATTTAAATTATTTTTCAAATTCATTGAGGTATGCACACAACACAACACGACATTAAAAACACTGACGACAAAATGAACGGCAACATCAACATCAATTTTTCGTACAGAATGCCAAACATATGCTGACAGTCATCGATAAATGGCAATACTATCTACGGGAATACCGATGTGCCAAAAAACATTAAAAACGGCGTCGTGTTATGTTGCCGACGCCAAATAGAATAAGGGTGAATAGCTTTTATTTAAATAAAATTTAATCCGATTAAAATTATTCGATTAGAATTATTCGAATGAAATTCTAAAATATTTCTAAATTACTTCATTGGTTTGTTTGTTAAAAAAAATAATTGCGTTCTAAACCCTTGATTTACGACATTTTTTAGTTTTTTTTTTGTTAAACACAAACATACTAAGTACATATGTTTGTATATTTTCTGCGTATTTACATATTAAATAAAAAATTTTAATCTTGTTACCCAACATACCAAATGCCTTGCAGTAAAAAATTATAATAAGCTTACTAATTGACATAAGCCTTAAGCTTGAAAAACAATTCAAAATATATTGAAAAAGGTTATCTTAACAATTGTAGAAAAGTTAAAACAGAATCCCCGTTTATGATTTTATAATTACTATAAATTACTATAAACTTATCTTTGCAATTCTATAATAAGCTTACGAAAATAAGATTGTATTAAATTTTGTATAGAAATATTTATTTTTAACCCCCGACCAAAAAAAGGGGGTGTTATAAATTTGTAGTGAGTGTCTCTATGAGACCAAATGACGGGACCGATTTTAATTTAGTTTTTTCTGTTTGAAAGGTGACTTGATCGAGAAGGTTCTTAAATATGTTTTAAGAAAAATGGTCCAGCCGTTTAGAAGGTATCACATATTTACTAGATACATTCGGGGGTTTTTAAAGTTTAAATTTTTTTATTTATGTCAATATTTTTATAAACTTTTTTATATACATAATTGCCTCGCAGATATTTTTTTGATTTTTGAAAAATTAATATATTAATTATTTTCTTCAATTTCATTAAAGTTTATCGATAACAATTTTTTTATGCTTATTTTTACAATTTTTTCGCAGTTTGTTTGTGAATTCACATTTTATAAACATTATTATCATGTAAAGGAAATTAAGCAAAGATTTAAATTCAATATTTTTTAAGCTTATTCTCAAGTTGTACTAAGGTTTGATTATTATGTGGTATATTGGGTATTCATTCCTATAATTTTATAACCATCACACATAATTTTTTTACGAATTTCACATTTTTAAATTACATCATTTATTTTTTTTATAAACAATACTTATTTTGATTTATTTAAATTTCAAGTTTATTTAGGTACGTTACGAATTATCCAAAAAAAAAATTGTTTGTATGTTTATGTTTGCATATTAATTTTAACAAAATTTGCATATTAATTTCATTAACGTAAATTCAACTTCCCGCCATTATTTATTTTATTTTTATTAAAATTTAATTTTTTTTTCAATTATCTTTAACCGATTTTTCTGAAACGCTTCTTGCCAAAGTTAAAATTCAACTAATTGTTAAATTTCCAACCCTTACTTCTAACAAATATATTTATTTTTTTTATTATTAATATCGTTTGTTAGTTTTAGATTTTGTCGTTGCTTTTTTGTTGGATTTTGCATTAGTATGTGAATTGAAATGATCTTCCAATGATTACATATTTGATGATACAATAAATAGTTCTCTATTATTCTCTTTATCTATTGATAATTTGAATGCGCATTTAGCAAAAAAAAATAAAAAAAAATAAAATACCTTTTCTATAGGCGGCCGCAGGTATTTTATTTATTTTATTAAACTGTTGTTGAAAATTAACAATTTGTTTAAGCTTTTATTTATAACAATTTTTCGCTGAGACTAAACGACTAAAATAGATAAAGAAAAAACAAATTAATTCTCTTTCAGTCTCCCAGAGCAGAGTGTCGAGCCCTAAAGTTTTTGTTTTCATTATCGTTTGTTTTCATTTGTTCTACGTTGCCTGCTCTAGAGTTTTTCTTGTTAATTCATGCGCTTCTACTATAAATTAATGACACGATCTATTTATACTCACGTGTGCTTGACTAGTTAGATGCTAAAGTTTAGTGTTTGTTAAATTTATAAAAGTTATATTTTTTTATACACAAAAAAATGTCTGTGAGTGTCACTGCAACCACAATATCAAATATTTAAATATCTACTCGTACTACTACATCCCATACATTAAATAATTGTGGGAAATTTATGCAAACATCTACTGTTGAGTTTGTCGGCCAACTTTTTACTTAATAGATGCTAACAATTTAACACTAATAATTATGATCTATATTGTATGTAAATATTTACATACTTACATATACATACATATGTATGTAGGTAGGGTTATATGGGTAACATGGCTTTGAAGGAATAACATCTTTTATGAAAATGTTTGAAATTGTATATACATATATACATTATGTTGGCCGTTATTTTTTTTTTTTTGATTTCTTCTACTCTCACCCTCCTTCCAAATCGGTTCAGTTAAGTTTCCTTTTAGGGGACGCGTCCGGCCCTCAAGCCCATATATTCAATGTATTTTTTTTAGTTTTGTTTTCTTTTTGTAGGGTCGCAGGTGGTTGAAAAATTATGCCAACCAAAAATCATTTTCTTCTCCGAATTTGCCTAGTAGATACATATTGAAATTATTTTTTATGTCCCCGATATCCTTCAAAAACTCACTCACACTTTACAAGGAGTTTTTTAGTTCTTCAAAGTATGATATAGATCTGTATTCACTTTTAATTTTTCATCATGATTTTTTTCTTCTGAAACATGGAACAGTATTGGTTGTGTCCCCACTTAGAACATGTTCTGATGTAAACTTTATAAAGCACGTCAAATAATAGTCCTTGAAGTTATGTTTAGTTTTCCAATATGACAAAAAAGAAATGAAAAACTACTATTTTATTTTTCATTTCTACAACTTTATGCTGGGGAATTTTTATCAACATAGAGATCATATCTTTTCTTCAAAAGATGTAAAAATAGAATTTCCACTTTAATATCATTTATTTTTAAGAACATAAGTTTTATCATTGCATTTTGACTAAACATTTGATAATGTGAATATTAATATTTATTATAAGGGTTCTATTGTTCAAGGACTCTATATACAATAGTGTGACGAGACAACCAAAGTTTTGGGGAAATTAATAAGATGTTTACGACATCAGCTGTTGTAAAAAAACATTAATTTCTATTAATAAATTGTTACAAACATTCATTGAGCACCGTTACTATTCCCTTTCATAACGGAAGAGTTGTGAGCCCCAAATCCTACTAAGTTTTCAATACTTAACAACGAAAATAGTAAAAGAATACCTATTATTAAAACAAGAAAAGTTTCCATATTAATGAGAGCCATCACTGCCAAAAAGCTTAAGCAACAGAACTTTCGAGTTCCATTTTGTTTGACGAAAATTGATTAGTTACGATCAGACATAATCGATTTTCGTCAAAAATGAAGTCAAAAATATGCCGCTTAAGCTTCTTGGTGGTTATGGGTCGAACGGACAAAAAGTACCATAAAAGGAGCGTGAGTGCCACAGTGCCAGCTATCATTCAATAGTTCCAAAAATGGCACAATTGTGCCACATTTCCCATCACTGGTGTGAATTACGTGTAAAACTTCGTGTTTTTTTCTTTCAAACTTGATATTTTAAGTTGGCAACGCGATGACAATTTCAACTAACAGTTGCGGTTCGTAATACTAAAACGAAGTTTGGTCGTGTGTAAGTTTGGTCTTCTCTTAGACGACCAAACTGAACTTAGTTCAGAACCGTGATAGGGGCATAAATCAGCTGTTGTGCCACGACACACATGTAAGGGCCGTTCATATCTTACGTAACGCTGTTTTTCCGACTTTTACAGCCTGTTTTTCGAAAATGAATGAGTGTATATGTTCTTTAAAATAATGAACAAAACTATGTTTACATTTTTAAAACATTTATTTATTTTCGTGTCAGTGACAACAAAAGACCTTTCAGTTTTCTACACTCATAAAATTTTTTATGTAAAATTAATTAAAATTCGGTCTATATATTTTTCATTTCACTTTAACGAAAACCCTATTTATTTTTAATGTTAAAACGTTAACTGACTTAAAACTCTAAGAAAAAATTTTTTTCTTTTTATTTTTCACTTTAACTTATAAAAAAAATGAATCAATGAGAATATGTGAAAAGACTTTCTCCGCTATGCAAAAATAATTACCTGTGCTTGAAGTGTAAGGTAAATCAAAATTTCCATACAAAAACCGGGTTAACGTACACTTGAAGCATACATTAGTTTTTTTTACACATGGGGGTTTTTCTTTAATCAGATTAACTTAACTTTCACAAAAAAGTAATATTTCTGTTACCAAATTCAGTATAAAAAAATAATATTCGCATTATTTTTCATAATTTTACTGTCAAACAAATCACAAAAATGTTTAGCATTGAGTCAAAATAAAGTATGAGTTATAGGAAAAAATAATAGTTCTAATAACAACGGAAAATACGAAATACAATAAAAATATGTATTAATCTGTGTATCATTTGCGAAATGAATGCTTGAATCAATTAAAAATAAAATTGCTACCCCTTTGTTCATAACATTTAAAATGAATTTGAAATGAATTTTATTTAAAATTTTTCATTGAAATTTTTTTTAATAAATTTTACTTTTTTAATTCCGTTACTGCTATAATTTTGTGAGTGTGATTTTTTGGTATACCTAAAAAGCTCTTTTTATGACGAAACGAACGTTTTTGAAAATGTTTTATAAAAAGCAAATTTTAAACGTTATTGCTAATAAACGAAAAATAAAAACGAAAGGGCGCTGATGTTTTCTAAAAACAGGCTGTTAATTTATTTTCAATAATTTTTTTTATTCATACAATTAAAAACTTTCATTGACATCTATATAATTTGAGTTGTTCTTGTAATTAAAAATAAAAATTTCATAAATTTGCAAAAAGAATACCTATATAAATTTTTCCAATTCTGATGGATTATTGATTCATGTCATTATTTTGCTATTAGGTGAAAAAAATTAAACATTTTTAACGGTCTTGAAATTTATTTATTGATATTTTTCTGTCTCAAGAAACAAGAGGATTGAACACTAAATTCATGTGAATAATCAAGAATTTATTCATTTCAATTTCTGTTATAAATAGTTTAACAAAGGTGTAACGATAGGTATATATTTGCCTTTTCGTAAAATATAATTAGTGTTTTAGCTACTTCATTATCATACTCGTTTAAATATTTAGTTCCATTTGACATCTTCGCTCATTTAAATTTATTTTAATTTTTAAATGTTGCGTTGAATTTTATTTTCCTGAAAAAAAAAATAACTGTCAAACAGTTAAATAATTTCTGAGAATGATTTATGCCTGTTTTTTTCAATCTATTGACAAAAGTTTACAGAAATATGTAAGTGTTTTCAGCACATTTGTGTCAACAGCTTTTTTTCCCCTTGAAATAATATTAATACCTTGTCACCAATATAAAGATGAAAGTAACTCAAGTCGTTAGACTTGTCTTCAAAAATGTATTCAATAAATACGTACATAAATATTTTCATAGTTTTAACCACAGAGGATATACAGAGATGTCACGAGACGGAAGATAATTTGTGTTTTCAGAGGTCTCGTTCTCGCAGTCACTGCGCATTCTTTAACCTTCTTTCGTGGTTGCATTTTTTAGCTTAATTTCATTTTACGCTTTGTAACCTCATTCGCTTGGCGATTTTTGCAAATAAATGGTAAAAATTTATTTTTTTAAATGAAAATGCTTCAAATAAGATATGCAATCATTTTAAAACATTTTTTAATTGCTTTTTTAATAGTAATAAGCTATTTGGCACTTTTTTTTTTGATTCAACACAACAAATTCTTTCATTTAATTTTGTAAAATTGTGTACTTCGTTTATTTGTTCAAATGTATTTTCAGTTTATGTTTTGTGATCTCATTTGCTGTGTGATTTTTGTAAACAAAAGGTAAAAATTAAAATTGTTCAATGAAAATGCTTAAAGTTAAATCAGTAATCATTTGAAAACAAATTTAAATCACTTTTTAATACCATTAATCTATTTCACATTCTATTTTTTTAATTCAATTCAACAAATTCTTTAATTTAATTTTGTAAATGTGTATATATGTATGTATGTATGTACACGTGTTCGTTTCACAAAGTACATATTTTCTCTTGTTTGTTTTGATTATTTTGTTAACATCTTAATAACAAATATACTACAGTTGTCCCTTTCTCGCAGTGACTGCACCACAAATGATTTTAGCTTTTTGCATACGTCAGTTATTACAACTCTGGTCTACTTTGTGGTTTTAACTTCTGTTTTAAATAAACATTTTTATTAATAGTGATATCATATTTCGATACTTTAAATAAATGTAAGTTGAATTCAATACGAGAGTTGCTGGTTTGCTACGAGTATACAAAAATTACAAGTTTTTTTACTTACACTTTTTGTTTAAGTACTTGTATTAGAAAGAATTAATTAATTAATTAATTCTAGAATGTAAAAAAAGTACAGATCTAATGAATACATGAATTTATTTGGAGGATTCAAAGGGTAGTCTTAAATGTCATAGTGTCATACTGATTTAAATTATTTTAATATAATTGTTTTTGATTTTGTTTTTTCTTTTATATAAAAATTGTAAATCATTATGACACTATGAAACTTAAGACTACCGTTTCAGGTAGTATCATGATGCCCATATTTAGACCTTTGCTAAGGTCAAGTTCAAAGCAAAATTAAACGAACCAAAAACAAAATTTTATGAAAATCAATTTACACACATATGTATGCACTTATGTATTTATAAAACCATGCTTGTCATATGTAAAAAGAAAAGTTACGCTCAAATTGAGTTCTAAACATATTTCTTTACAACAATGAAATACTTTGCATAGCTTAATCGTGTATATTAAAAAGCGCTCAAGCCTTTAATTATCAAGAAAAATAAATTGTGCAAGAAAATAAAAAACCACTAAAGCATTCAAGCAACAATGCATGAAAATTTTGTTATTTTAAACGAACAGAAAATTAAAATAAAAAAGAACAAAAATGACAAAATTAATGTGAAAAATTGTAATTAACACACATAAGTTGGAAAACGAATGCATACAAGGTGATTTTAAAGGGGTTTAAATTGAAAAAAATAATAAATAAATAAAAGAATATTAATTAATCTTTATGTAATGTATAATATATAATATATAATATATAATATATAATATATAATATATAATATATAATATATAATATATAATATATAATATATAATATATAATATATATTATATAACATGTATATAATATATAATACTTGTTAGGGACTTAATAAAATAAGGACGTATGTCGTGTGCACACTGGTAGAATTGACACCACCACGCTGAATGGTTGCCTAGAAAGGGACTAAATTGACATTTCATAAAGTGGAGAGTGGAAGAAGAAGAAGAAAAAGATGGAGTGCAAGTCTAGAAGGCTCTATGACAAAAAAAAATCGAAAAAAAAGGTGGCGAGGGAATTAAAAGAAAAAACAGGGGTTTAAAGAAAAAAAGATGGCGAGCGCCGGACTATAAAAGCGCAAGTGTGAAGACTGTAAGGGGGTCAGAAAATAAAAAGTGGTTGAAGTGTAAAAGTGTAAAAAGGCAGAAAACATACGCGATAAGAAAAAAGTTGAGGTGGAGAAAGAAAAGGTGTTGGAATTGTGCAACTGAAAAGTGAAGCAAAAGATTCTGGACGAGCACGAGACGATTTAAAAAGTTTAGAAAATAAAAAGTGGTTGAAGTGTAAAAGTGTTGAAGGCAGAAAATATACGAGACAAGAAAAGTTAAGTTGAGAAAAGAAAAGGTGTTGGAAGAGTGCAAGTGAGTAGCCAAGCAAAATGTTCGGGACACGCACGAGGCGTCGCAAAGTACTTCCCTGATGTGCCTAACTTCTACCAAATGTTACAAAAATACTTACCACCGTGCTCAACTTCTACAAAACTACAAACATGGCGCCAAACGTGGGGCCCGAAGTAAGTTGAACGAACTATTAGAACTCTACATCCGGATATGCGTAAGTCCGATGGAGTTATAAAGAGTCCTCCATTAGTAGCGACGCGATTATTCAAGGTGTAGGTGAGAGCGATGTAGTTTCTGTCTGATTGAATCCGTTTATGGTTTCAGGTTCTTCTTGCACCGTCCTATGTAAGTCCCGACAGTCAGGGCTGTGTGCCCTGTTGCGCGTAGCGACATATGACGTGAGCAAAGGGAACAGCGGGCTATACCGATTCAAAGATCTTCTGCTTTTTGGCAACAACCTGAGTCTTAAAAAGTCGCAAGCTTTCAGAACGTAAGATTTTAAATTTTTAATTGCTCCAATTGTTGCGAAAAAGTATAAAGATAAGTAGCACCTAGTTCTAAAGCTAATTTATCTTAAACATTTTACGGATATAAGACGCCACTTACTTTAACTTTTGTTTTTAGTATTCCATGGTGAACTAAAAGTGGATATTGATATTTCGCTAGGCGAAGTATGTTTTTGATCTTTAAGTTGCAGCCAAGGGGAATCATCGATACTCATAAAGTCATATTGTTAACTAAAGAACACCTTTATTGATATCATATTTTAAACTTTTCGTACTTCATACACATAAATCATTGACACGTAACTTGCAATCTATAACTTTTCTTTATGATGCCATGGTGAGCGTTTACGAGTTCAATGAAGGGTGGGCAAATATTCTGGCAGGCCAGTCTAGATTACTAGACTGGTTGGCAAGATCCCTCCCCAACGGCGAGCTTCAGCCGGAGCGAACCGCCAGCATGCCAGCGCAGCCAATAATCTAGTAACATTGTGTTTTTTTGTGTAAAAACTAAAAGCATCACAGACTACTACTTCCCTTCCCACGTACATATAATTTTTGAAGTGAATTGTTACAGGGAGAAAAATCAAAAAATCCTCATACACCGAGATACCAAAAATCAATGATTGTATGTGTAAGGGTGGTAGTCAGACACCCTGACCCACTTAGTCTCTCTAGGCCACTGAAATGCCTCAGAAACTCTTTAACTGAAACATTTATTATTTCAATAGGGCCATATTGGAGATTTTAACTACGGCTACAAACAAAAAAAAAAATCAATAAATTTAAAGAATGAAACTAAGTTCAATTTCGTATCCATATACTCGTACTTGACCTTAAAGTTTAATAGACTGACCTCTCATGAATCCTATTGCACAAAACCTGTGTTTTTCACCTAAACCTTTTGTGCTCAACTGTATGAGTGTTCGCTCGTATGCACATGCAAGTACGAATAATATTCAAACAATAATAACAACTTTGTAATTTTATGATGATTTCACCTTGAACTATAAACAGTAAATTGTATATTACGACAAGTGTTTGCACTTGTAGCAACTACACTGAACCTCAGTGCAACTGATAGTGAGTGTACTTCGCAAAAATAACAAAAAATATGGCAGCAACAACTCTACAACAATAAAGCGAACGAACAACATTGTAGATATTATTACAAAAAGTACCATAGTTAACTTTAACTTTACAAAAGTGTGTTCGTGTCAGATGTCAAATACATCCACACGCTATAAATATTTTTTCTAATAGTGAACACGCAATTTTGAAAAAAAAAACTTTTCATTAAGTTTTTTTTTTGTTAACGCATACGTATACATTTTTAGGTTTTCTAGATCAGAGTACGAGTCAATGAAAACAAAAGTTTAATTAAGTAAAAAAAAACAAAATAAAATAAAGCATTGAACTAAAATTAAAACAAATTTAACACCAAGGCAGGTGCCATCAACAAATCTCTCAGCACTTGACAATATTTTTAACTGCATTATAACGTTTTTTTTATACAATACCTTATATTAGGTTAGGTCAGGTTGAAAAAGGGGGCCACCATTATTGACCCATTCCCACGTTACATTAGTACAATTATACCTTTTTGGCATGTTGTGCGCCTCTATTAAAAAAAACAAGGCTAATAATTAGATTAGGTTAAACATATACGGTCTTATTTATAAAAATGATTAGGGTGCCTCGGTAGGGTAGTGAGTAGTGTGCTACACCGAGTGAATGTCTATGTTACTATTGTCGTTTAAATTAAGTTCTGATAGAATTTGTAATTGTATTTGTAACATTTAATAAATAAATAAAAATGATTAAGGCTTTATAAAGGGTTTTTTAAAGCAAATTTTCATACACAATTTTTCATATTAAGCCTTTATAAAACCTTATTAATTTTTATAAATAAGGCTGACTCATAGTTTTCTCTATATATTCACGCGGTACTTTATTTCGATGTAACATCGATAAATAATAAAAAAATTTTTTTTTAAATACGCGATTTTGTTTTTGCGCGAATTTAGTATAAAGCGCTTAAAAAATTATGGCAAAACTCATTTTACTCGAAATGCAGCACTGTATGAAATGTATGGTAAACCAACAGCACAATTAATCTATATATGTATGTATATATAAAACGGAATGTGTGCTTGTTTCTTTGTACCTTATAGTAGACCATATCTCTGAACCGATATTCCTGAAATTTTCACAACATTTATCTGGGAACCAAGCAAAGTGTCCGCTCCAAAAATGTGTTATTAAATAACTTTGTCATATGAGGACCAATTAAAAAAAAAATTGCATATGGAAAAGGTTAACTGATTTGGAGGGAGGGGGTTGTAAAGTCCCCGCCCCAAACATTGACTATCAAAATTTTTATCATTTGTGCACCAATTTAAAAATTCTTTTTGCATATGGAAAAGGTCCAAGGGTAAAGGGCTAAGTGCCCGCCTTTAAGATGTGAATATCAAATAATTTCGTAGTTTCGTCAAATTCGAAAAATTGCGCCTACATTTTTTTTTAAATTGTGGGCTGAGGTGGAAAGCCAAAGTGTCCTCCCACAAAATTTATTATCAAATAACTTCTTCATTTGTAGGCAAATTTAAAAATATTTTTGTATATGGAAAAGGTCCACTAAATTTTTTTGTTAGAAATGCGGAAGGGTTGTGAAATGCCCGCCACAAAAATTGAATTATCAAATATTTTCAAAATTCATTTGGCACATGGAAAAGGCGCACTTTTGGCAATTGGAGGGAGAGGGGGCTGGAAGGAAAGTGCGCGTCTTTAACATGTGAATAAAAAATAACTTCGTCATAGGTGGACCGATTTCCAAAATTCTTTTTTCATATGGAAGGTGTCCACATTTTTTTTTTGAAATTGTGAAGAGGGAAGGGTGTCACAAATTTCCCGCCCCAATAATTGATTATCAAATAATTAATTATCAAATAACTTCGTCATTTGTCGAGCAATTTTCAAAATACTTTTTACGTATGAAAGAGGTCGACTAATATTTTTTTATTGGTAGTGTGAAATACGTTCGCCAAAAAATGGATTACCACATTACTTGTTCGCTTGTGGAGCAAATCATCAGTAGATTTCAACCACATACATATTTAAAAAAAAAACCTCTTATCTTATGGGCAGACTTTCAAAAACTATTTGAGAATTCACAAATAATAATATTTCTGAATATCAAAAGAAAAAAAGCGCAGTAGGCTTAGAAACTTTAACTCAATTAATTGTCTAAGCCTACTGCGCTTGTTTTTTTACGCGAAATGCTAAATTCCTAGTAAAAAAATTGTACCAATACTGAAAATTATTTTACGTGAATTTGATTTACACGTAAAATGTTCGCTCCCACCAAATCGCTTAAATCGAGGGTTAACTGTATGTTCTTAATTTTCTCCAATTCAAATTATTCTATAACATTTGATCAATGGGAAACTAAAAAATACACAAATTCACTTTTTTTTCAACCTAAAAATAACGCAGATTCGCTTTTATTTCCTTTAAATTATTCCTATTGATTTCAAAGAAAATTGTTCAAGAGACCAAAAACTGAAATTCGACTGCTTAGAAGTTAATTTTTATATTATTGTAATAATATACATGAAAGTGGGGTTATTTGCCATGAATTTAGCGCTTCTTCGAGAAGTAATTATTTTTATGATTTCCGGCAATTGTCCACCTCTGACTCGGAGGAAATAAAATTTTAAATTTTTGAATGAAACAACATGGCGACTACTGTATTCCAATGCGTCAATGTCTTGACATAAAATAGCGCTACACAAAAAAAAAGAGAAAAATCTAGTGTTGCTAAATGTTTTTTTTTAATTTCTTTTTAATTTTCCTTAGATTTTTCTTTTGTTATAAAATTTTTCAGATTTTGTTTTGCAAATGAATAATATAATTAGTTGTTAGTCGTAAAGCGCAGCTTACGCGTCGTTGGCAATTATTTCTTAAATGCAACCAGGCCACTGTTGTTTATTGGCCTTCGAGAGTTTTGCGTCTCGCTCGCACTGGTTGACTGATCTGCCACGGTTTACCGTATAATCTTGCGGTTCTTTTGTGGAATGTCCTTAACACAACCACGTTGCTACTTCCTATGTGAAGGCAGAGGTCGTGTACAGTCAGTCACAAAAACATTTCTAAGAATACTGTTAATAAAATCATGGACATATGGTTTTAGTCACCCCTCCATTTTTGTGCAACCATATTCTGCAAATTTACTTTGTAGAATATGTACCAATAAATAAATAAATAATTAGTTGTTTCTTTTTTCCAGAACTTTTTTCTTGTTTAATGTACTCATGCATTGATTGCAACATTATGTTATATAATTATTATTGTTATGCAAATATTAGTACAAATAATTTACGCACACATACATACATACATACGCACAAATATTCATACAACCTCATATTCATACACAAATACATACATGCTGGGTGTAAACACAGAACCATCCTTATTGAAACATACATGGGTACCCAGCGAGAAAAAGAAGGAGTAGGGATGCCTTCTGGAAGGCCTTTATGCACCTTATTTTGGATTAGACTTGTATCGAAGTCATTCAGTAGCACCTTTTTGACGCAAACCTATGATCAAACCCATTTAAATTACATTCACCCTTATTCCAGTTGTCGTCATCGACGTCACTTTAACACAATACCAAAAAACGAAGCAATTCCAATGAAATTCTTTCACAATATTCTTGAAATTTTCATTAGATTTGTTAAATTATCATAAGATTTGTGAAAAAACTCTAATGAAATTGTTTCGTTGGACTTATGAAGCAAAATTCTTTCGGTGTAGTGGCAGTAAGTCAAGGTCTTAAGTTATTTTTTTTTTTGGAATTTGTGTGTGACCTTGAAGTAAATAAAATATTTATTTGGATAAATGACACACAAAAATTTACATATCGAGCCATAACCGCCAAAAAAGCTTAACCGACACCTTTTTTGGAACTCGTTTTTTTTTGGCGAAAATCCTTTATTTACTATCGCAAATGATCGATTTTGTTCTAAAAATTGGGTTCGAAAATTATGTCGCTTAATTTTTTTTTCAGAAATTCTGCATTAATTTCTCTAATTGTCTTAATACAAAAGTCCGAAGTCATTCTTAACAAATTATATTTTCACTTCGCATCCTAAGTAACCATAAGTTTATATTTTCGGCTTTGTATGAAATTATATTAAATAAAAAATCCAAATATTCAATTAAGAAACATGTTCGTTATCGTGTGCTGCACTCATTGTACACCATTATGTATTATATAATTCCCATTCGGTTCATAATGAAATTAGTAAACGTAAGTTAACATACTTTGTTGTTGAATATTTTATTTTTCTAAATCTCTTCTTGTTTGGTAGTCGACTTTTTTCTCAATATGCTAAATTCATATTGCATTAATAATCGTTATATTTACACATGCATTAAGTTTATTTTTATAACTTTTATTTACCAACCATTCGATGACCAATTAATTGACCAGACCACATTTGAATTATAACACATGATGCCGCAATTTGTTTTAGACTCCCGTTTGTTTTTATTTTTCTCCCCAATTTATTTTAGTTGTTGTTGTTGTTGTTGTTGTTTTTATTGAAATATATACATAGGTAGGTGTATATGTATGTATATACAGTGTGCATGTGTTCATATACATATGTTTAGAGAAAAAAATTTAATTACTTTTGTTTAGTGATTTATTTGATATCATGTGTGAAAAAAGAAACATAATTAATTTTATTTCAGGAAAAGCTGTTTGTGATTCTGCCATATGACGAATGTGGTTTAATGTCAAGTCATTTGAAATTCGCGTTTCTAAAGCAAATAATAAATTGCAATTCTTTTTTGTGGAATTGTAGAAAGCATTTTAAATTATTTTCTGATTGCTAGAGTATTGTTAGAAAGATTAATTTCAAGTTAGACAATCTGAAATCTCAGGAATCAAAAAGTTGTCATATTGGAAAATATACCGAGAATAAAGCCACGATCGAATCTTTTTCATGCGACCACACCACATGTATTTTTGGCTGAATGAATATCGGATGTATCTTAATCAGATGGTGAGATATACCAACATAGTATAAATCTAGGCCACGGATATGTAGTGGGAAGTAGTAGTGTGCCCTAGTATAAATCTAGGGCACGGATATGTAGTGGGAAACTATATAGCGGACAGATAAAATTCCGGCCTCTGCACACAGTTGTGTATGTAAAAACAAGGCACGATTGTCTAAAAAACTGGAATACCGTTCAACTCGTCGAAATTCTTCACAATTGCGCCGACTACACAGAAAAAAAAGAATTGTAAATACAAATAATTTATTTGTGAATACAATTAAAATTTTATTTAAAAAGGTTTGTGAATACAAACACACATTTTTAATATAAGAAAACAAAATCAGCTCAATTATTTCCAATTAAAATCATTGTGTTATTCACAATTGAGTTGTTAACAGAAAACAAAAATTTTTAATGAATTTATTTTTGAAATTCTAATGTGTTGTTTCTTTGTTTGTTTTTGTTTTTGTTTAATTTTTTATACAATTTGGTTTTTTGTTAAATTTTAAAAATTTCTGGGAACCGGCAACCTTTTGACTAATAGACTAACGCACTTACCACTCACCTACGTCC
This sequence comes from Tachina fera, assembly GCA_905220375.1. Lineage (NCBI taxonomy): Eukaryota > Metazoa > Arthropoda > Insecta > Diptera > Tachinidae > Tachina > Tachina fera. The sequence goes on from LR999963.1 coordinate 62,114,040, forward strand.
CTTCTTTTCACAATGTATGGTTAAGAGTTAACGTGAACTTTAACTGACAGTTCTCCATACAAAACTTGCCGTTAAAGTCCCTGTTAGTTTTTAACCATACTTGTGAAAAGGTACGCTAAAGAGCAAATCGTTATTGAGTACGCAAATAATGAATACACGCAAAACATGATTTCTTATGGTTCTTCTACATGTTGCCATTGCGTTGATATAATCTGAAACTAACTTTGTTGATTATAAAAAAAACAAACCACGACGCATGATACAATTATACTAGGTATATGCACAAGCCCATCCTGTTACTGTACTTGCATATAATTGTCAAAATTTGTTTACAAGCTGCAAAAATGTTAGTGCATGTGTGTGATTAATGAGATTACAGTGTTGCCAATGAATTTACACAGGGCTGTGTCCAATTACACATTGAAGAAAATCACACTACACATCTTTTGTGTAGGTTAAAATTAAAAACAAAAATAAATAAAAATAGAACCCAAAGTAGAATTACACACAGATTATACAAGAATTTAATTACATAGCCTGCACATGTGAGTAGAAACTACACACAGACTGGCAACACTGAATAACTATAGTCATGCATGAATGCCGCGTCTGTAAAATTGTCAGTTGTTTTTGACAATTTTACATTTGCTTATAACAACAAAATAGATGTGTTTTTTGGTGTTGTATTTTTGTTGTAGCATGTACCTAGTATAATTGTATCATGCCACGACGTTTTTCGGCTTCTTGTCGGAATTCACACGTATACACAGGGTGACCGATGACATTTTTCAAAAAGTGGCACCAAAAAGGAGATTTATCAAAAAAAGGGGCAAAATTAAAAAAAAACGAGAAAACTACACTAAACTTTTTATTTTTAATGTATTTTTACATAATTCACTCTAGAAAAAGGGAGACAAAAAGTGGCAAGGCAGTGGCAATTTGCCACTTTAGTCAATCAAACGGTTACGCTGCGTATACAACACCAACAATCAATATAAACAAAAACAATAGCGCATGAGCGTGTTGTATCAATAAACAAGCAAGATAAACATCAACACAAACAAATTAAATTAAATGATATTTTATACTGCGCGGCATGATACAGTAATACAGGTAACCGCGAAGCGCCAGCTGTTTTGCTTGTTTGGTGATGTCATCCAGTGTTGCCAGTTTTTTTCTAGAGCTTATCCCTAATTTTTGATTTCTCATCCCCAGAAATCCCCAAATTCATATTTTTTATAAACATTTTTTCTTTTGTGAAAAAAATACGTTCATATAAATTTAATTTGTACATATAAAAAACTTGTAAAGAAAAAATTACACATAGTTTAATATACACCAGTGCCTATGTTCTGTAACTTTGGTGAGAACTTTTCCAAACGAAAAGTTTGTTGTCTGTTTGTTGTTTGTTGTGAAACACAGGATGACTATCAAAAAACTTAGCTCCTTGCTCATGTTTCTTGTAAGCTTAATTCACATTGTATATGAATCAGCCTGTGAAAAACAGAACAACCAATATAATTGTTTGATTTTTCTCGACGCGAAAACTTCTCGCAAGTTACAGAACACAGGTACTGTGTAAAAAAATTTTAACCAAAGTTTACCATTTCAAAAACTTCAGAATCGAAATCTTCTGATTCAGCAGCCTCAGAAACTTTGTTGTACATAGTACTTGTATTAAAAACTTTTAGCATTTCAGCAGAAGGAATAAATTTGTCACAACAAATTTAATTATTTTTAAAGTATGTGTTTATTCTAAGAAGTGCTTTCAAAAGGTTGTATTGCATTTTGTTGCGTTTTGGTAGCATTCATTATTTGTTAATCGCCCCTGATACTTCTTCTTTATTAGAAACTATACACTATGAATAATAACACACATTTTTAGACTTACCAGTCGAATATTTCTTAGTTCAAAAATCATTCTTGTTTGACCATTAGTTATACAAAAAATCCCCCAAAAATCCCCTCAAATTTGGTTACATCCCCAACAAATCCCCAGATCCTCAATACGAAATTTTCATCCCCAATCGCGAAAAAAATCCCCATTTTGGGGACAAATCCCCTAAACTGGGAACACTGATGTCATCTGCCAAATGGTGTTTATGTTTTACCAACACACGCGCACAGTGCCTATTAAAACTGTACTAATAAAAACATGCTTTGCAAAGCCAAGAGAAAACGCAATTACATGTATATTGTTTTCTCTTGGTCATCTCTCTTCTCAATCACAAAACAGCAATAAAAATCACTGTTGTTTTATTTGTTGTACATTTGTTGTAGATTCGCGGCTACCTGTATTATTGTATCATGATGCGTGGTATTGATAAATACAATATTGAAATCAAAAATTATATTCCACAACATGGTTTTGTTGAACATAATTCTTGTCTATTTTTTTCTGTGTAAATGGCAAAACGTGGTTACTGTTCTACCTCAAACTTAACTTCACCGCGATACAATTTCGTATGGTCCGCCATTTTAGAAAGATTTGCTTTAAAAATTAGTGCCAAAGGTGTACATATGTACATGCCAGGAGATTAAATCTCCCTTTTAATAATGGTCGCATTCATAAGAGGTAACAGTTGCGCAACCGTTGAGTGTTTGTCTTAGAAACGCATAGTTGAGTAGTTTCGCTCCACTCAACAGTTGAGTAATTTTTCATCATAAAATATTTTCGCTACCTATAGTCAACATGTTGTGCTCAGCCTGAACAGCTGGTCAAATAGCGCTATTTCTTTTATATACTTTGTTAGGTGGCAGCAACAAATATTTATTAAGTTTTACATTACAAATGCGATGAAGTAACGAAAAAAAGATATACAACTACATTATATACGTCAAGCCGTTTCTAAGAAGTAACTGTTGGGGCCAACAGTTGCCAACAGTTTCACAACAGTTGAGCTCAACTGCTACGTCTTATGAATGCGCCCAATGATATTCTGTCACTGCCTCGATCTTGCTTGGCTTTCCATTTCTGCAGGACCTTGAAAATAACAGCGGAATGTGATATAAGAACATTAAATAAATTCGCACAAAAAAATCAGGCTATACAAAAGGGGATGATGAAGGAAAGAATTTGTCTCATGTTCTCGTCACCCGCCCAGGCAGCACAACGGGACCTATCAGGGACCTAACGTGGAACTGGCAGCCGGTAAAACCTATACTTAACTGCAAAATAAAACTAAGGCAAATGTTTCGTTTTATTTATTTTCGTACTCTGATTTAAATACCACACCATAAATAATGGCAGGGCAACAACTTGTTTTTAAAAAAATTTGGAATATATTTTCCCCATTCTAGGAATTTCCGTATTCAAAGACAAAAAGTGCTAACAACGTAAATAGTCTTAAAATGTAAATACCTCTTGTTTTTTAAATGTACTCTCGTGGCATGTATTAAACTAAACCATTTATAAATGCTGTATTATTATAAGCGAAGCACGATGGATGTATTGGTGTATGTATACGTGTATATGAGTGTTAACAAGCGATGTCGCCGAGACTTCTTGTTCATAACAAACAATCAACAGAAGTAGTGTTGATGCGTATATGCTTGTTATTTTGTATATTGTACGTTTGATTTTGTGTGTAAGATATAGATGGTAAGCTATTATATGTTTAAGGGTATACGCACTCAACTAATATAAATGCATGTGAACGTTTGTATGTTTTGTAGCATGCACACAACTTATGCAGGTACGTATGTATGACATTGTTGTTATAACTTTTTTTGGACAAAATTTCTTCATCCCATCACGAGATGGGCAATTTAGTATTTATAATAAAAATAATTTTTTAGGCCATTTTGGCCAACAAAAGTTTCCGCACCAAATGCAATTTCTAAGGCTCTTCAGATTTTTTGTAAATCTGGAAAAGTTCTTTTTTCTACCTAGTGGATTTTTTTTAATAGCTGTTGAACTTTTTTAAAATTTCATTTTAAATAACGCGGGTCGTGACGAATAAAAGAAAAAATCCTGATATAATACAAACTACAATATATAATTAAAACAATTGTAATAAAAATTTCGATACCTCCATTGATTCAGATCATATTTAATAAAAATTAAGTTGATTTTTTTAGTATATTGGTGCGTACCAGTCCGAAAAGTCCAAAATAAAATTAAATAAAACTTTTACCTGCAAAGGTAAAATTGAAAATTATCAGTTTCTTATAATATCCGCCAAACAACTCATCTATCACGACATCTATCATTTGACATTAAAATTTAGTTTATTAAAAAAACCGCGAAATAGAATCATAATATTGCGCCCTTCTTCCGTACAAATGGTAAGATCTTGTTATATTCAAGAAATTATTACATAATAGTTAAAATTTTGTTATTAAATGTTAATTTTGTATACTTAGAAGAAAAATTTTAATTCAAAACTTCATCGCGTTTGGTGCGGAAACTTTTTTAACAATCGAGAAAAAGTAATACATCATTTCTTAATATTTTTTCATGGTCCATACGGCTATGCGATGAAGAATTTGGTATTCGCAAAAATTGCAAAAAATTATGACCCTAATGAACATGCAATTTGACCCCTTTTTTTAGCGGTTTGCGACTTTTTGTGAACCTTTTTTTATCACCTACTTTTCCGACTTTTTTTAATTTTGTTGCGACTTTTTACCCTTTTTTGTGAAGCTTCTCAAAAAACAGTTAACTTGCAGTAAATTAAAAGTTTTCTGATTATTTTTATCAAAAAAAAAAATCGTCAAAATAACGTCGTCAAAATGTAAAAGCAATTCACAGGTTATTGTGTTCATTTGCAAAATGTATTTGCAACCATGCAAATGTATTCAAGAAATTTTTCACAAATTTTCAGTAGAAGTTGAAATCGATATTAAAGATGTTAAAAATGTTCATATAGGCCATGAAGCGGAGACTACAATAAGTGATCAAAATATATCTGAAAATTATTACGTATATATTAAACGACATATTTTAAATTCTTATCAAAGACTTTGCGATGAAATATTAAAAAGGATGAATTTTGATGAAAAAAACTAAATATTTTAAGATATTTGCAAACTGATTTCCTTACCACTTATGAAGACGCTAACTACAATGATCTGAATTTAGAATTTAGTTTTATTATAAGTAAGCCTGAAGATTTCATAAGTGAATACAAATAAATTATTAGAAAGTAAAGCAAATAATAAACATTATAAATTTTTTTTTTAAGTTAAAAAATGTTGCAAAATTTTGGCATAAGATTGGTAATTTAAAGAATTCACTGGAAAAAACCAGTGTTTCCTAATTTGTACAAACTGGCCGTACACGTACGTATTAACTCTACCTCAAAGCAGTGCTTGTGCAGAAAGAATTTTTACAAAATTAGCTTTGCTTAAAAACAAGTTAACTAATAAATTAAAAGTAAAAACATGCAACTCAATGCTATCAGCTTTAAATTTAATATAGACGAAGATGTGACGAACTTACTTTTATACTACTTTTAAGAAATAAAATTTCTTAAAAGTAGTATATATGCTAAGAAAAAATTTTTGAAGTATAAATAATTTCACTTAAAAAATATGAAATATGGTGGCAAGATCAAACGAATGGAAGTAGAATAAAAAGCAAAAATATCTTAACTTTAACTTAACTACTCTTTTGACAGTGGCAGCATACGACTTTAAATTTTTTCAGTGTACATGAAAACATGTACAGACATATACGTATAAGCATAATGCAACAGTATATGTTATGAGCAGGGAAACCAGAAATATGCTCCAAAAAAAGTGTTTTATGCGCATTCAATATGCACTAAAAACTTCGAAATATGCACTAAAAACTCAAAAAATATGCTGTTAAAAATAACAAATTAGATTATTTGGAAATGAAAAACTAATTTTAATTCAGCAATTCAATAAAATTTACATATAAAACAAGACAAAAATAAAATATTTTATTTTATTTTTGTAAACAATAAAAAAATTAATTAAGAGCGAAAATTTAACTTTACTTCAAAAGCGATCACGAACTGTATTTTGAAGAATAAGACAAGCTTTTTATTTATAATTGTTATTGCAATAAACAAAAACTATTCACTTAGCTTCTTAAATAAAAATCGCCGCCGGTCACATCTAAATAAACTTTTATACATTGAAAATGTTCTTTTTCAACCTCAACTGATGTAATCGATACAGCTTGCGTCACAATTACCAAACCAAGTTTTTATTGAAATTAGCGTCCAGTGAGGATGTTAAAACACATGTTACACCTGTTTAAGTTGAAATTTGGAATATACAAATCAATAGTATTTGTTCCAGCATTAAAATTTAGCAGAAAAAAATTGGATATTTAAGATTTAAATTTTTTCGTTTGTTTAAACGTTTGTTTCGTTTTTCTTTCACAAGACTGTTTACAAGTAAGTGAAAATTGGATGTTAGAACAAATACTAATAATTAGTACATTCTAAATTTCAACTTAAACACGTGTAGCATGTGATTTAACATCCGGACTCACAAAAAAACGTGTGAAATCGATTCGGAAGTCAGAACATGCACAATGGCCTCTTTTAAAGTCTAACTTCACAATGGTAGGAAAATATTGCTTCCCCATACTACTGATTCTTTCACTACAAAATGAAATTTTGACGGAAAAAAGTAGAAATTTTTACCAAAATATTTTTTAAATATTAAAATAATTTTTTTTTAAAAGTATTAATATATGCCCTAAAAACGCCAAATATGCTCCAAAAATTTGAAAAATGCTCAAAATATGCGCGTTAGACTGAAGTATGCAAAAATATGCTTTGAAGGGTAAAATATGCAAAAATATGCACTAACAAATCGATGCCAGAATTCATTAAAAGTTCTGAAACGGATAAATATCTTAATTCCAATTGCATATTTGTGGTTTCCCTGGTTATGAGATATGATAAAAATGAATTTTGCAACAAGCTTTTTGTTCTGTTTCAATTGATTTTTTATTTTGTTATGCTTTTCATTAATAAAAAACGTTAAAAAAAAAGAGTTGCGACTTTTATTTTCTCAAACCACTTTTTTTATGCGACTTTATTTTTAAAAAACGACCTTTCTAAAATTGCGAATTTTCTACAATTCCTAGCGGTAAGCCTGTGTACATGCATGACGTTTGTATACGCGTCCATGCGTAGAAAGAAGCACAAGCATCACAAATTTTTCAGTCACTATTTTCTTCTTTACTCCTATACCTGAAATAAGTTAAACAAATGTATTGCCAACAGAACATTTCGCTGTAGTAAAACATATGAAAAATGCTTCACGTCTTAAAAGTTCTTCTAAGAGGTCTTGTGCAGGTCTTTACTACATATACATATCTTTAATTTTACTTTTTTCCACATAATGTCAATATGTCATTATCCTTTTTCAATTTTATTTTAATTTGTAAATTATTTTTTAAAGAAAAATCTAAAATGTAACCGTTAATTTTTAGTCCATTGTTCATAAGTACGCCGAATGAAATTATGTAAATTGTGTTTTGCATAGTCTCGTATAAAAGGTTCATTTGCGATTGATGGCAAAATTAAAGTCAATTGAAACAATAATATGAAATTAATTATTTAGCATAAAATGATTTTTATTTATTTATTCAATAATCTCTGTTTTTTTACAAATAAACAATTGTTTTGCTCTTAGTTTAATACGAAAAAGTTTTTTTTTTAAATAAAACAAAAACACAAAAGTTTTCTTTTCAAGAATTAAATATTCTTTTCTGTTGTTGTTGTTGTTATTATTGAAAATTAATGCATTTTAAGAAACTCTTGTATTATATTAAATTAAATAACGTGTATTTCACTTGATGAATGTGTGTGGGTGAGTGTTTGTGTGTGTGTGATTATGTATTGGAACAGGAAAAATAACAAAGATACATATTAGTCCCATTCACAATCTTATGCAAATTGTATTGCATCGTAGCATGTGCACAAGACAGTGAAGTGAATTGGCCTATTGAAAAGAGGAGTGAGTGCTACAGTTTAAATTAATATTAAATTATTTTTTGTAGTAAAGTATACAATTTTCGTTTGGATTACAAATTCATATACATAAATGTTTGTATGAATAAATTATAATGAAAATGACAATTATACTGATTAAAGTATGCATGTACTTATTTTAAATTAAATTACAACAAATAATGACTACTTTTTTATTTTAAGCAAATTTGTTTATTATTTTTTTCACGTAAAAGCATGTAGATAATTAATTTATTTATAATTTTTTATTTTTTGGTTGATTTAACTTAAATCATATGATCTCTACATAATAATTTTGTATGTATGTAAATATGAATTTTACAGCTAAAGTTACTATAGGCTAATTATTATTTTCTTTTTATCTCTTTTTTACACTCAATAAATAATTTAGATGTCGTCAGAATAGTTAAAATTTATGTAACTTTAAATGGAAAATCCTTCAGTTTTTTTTCCAACAATCTGAATGTGAGTCGAATACGAGCAAAAAGTTAGTTTTTTTAAAGTAATCTTTCTTAATAGAAATACAATGAAGACAGTTTTTTAATTTTTGGTGTCTTAAAAAAAGCAAAGAATATCAGTGTTGCTAGAAAATAATGGGAGAATGCTAAAAAAGTCCAAAATTTCAGCTAAAATGTTATATAGAAGGAAAAAATAAAATAATAAATTTTAAATTTACATATCGTTGCCTTAACATAGAAATGCCCCAACTCATATTTTTTTATGCTTTTTTTATCAAATAGAGTCGAATCCACTTTAGCGCAAAACGCTTTACTGAAAAAAATCGCATTACTGAAAGCGGCACAAATCCCCGCACTGATTTTAAACGCAGCTAGTCTTATTCACTTCGCTTTAGCGAAACATCGCTATACTGAAAATATCGTATTACTGAAAACCAAAAGCAAGCCCACAACTACGTTTTGTGTGAAACTTACTTCGCTTTAGTGAAAAAAAACAATGACAAATTTATTTATTAGAATCGTCTCGAAAACCTTCCCTAATGTTTAATTTTATTTCATGTGGCAAGAAAGTCCTTAGTGTGTTTAGGTTTTAAAATACTCACAGATGTGTTGGAAATATTACTGTTTTCATGGTTATGTGATCCATTTGTTAAATTAAAACTATAGTATTTTTATTTAGAACATGACCTATTGTATTTTAATGTGACTAGTGTTGCCATATACGTTTGAGGAAAAACTGTCCATAGAGAACAAAAATAAAACTGGGTTTCAGAAAAAAAACAACCCAAAAAACTCCAATAGTAATTTAAACGTAAAACGAGCATAACATTTTATGCGCAGGCATAGCAAGCGTCCTTAAAAATCATTAATTAAACTCTAATGCTTCAAAGTTACAAACTTTTCAGTATATTTTCTTGAGACACTGTTTCATTATTGATTGTTTCTCTCAAAATTTCTAGTTTTAAAGTGTGGGCATACGTTTTCAAACTTTAATTGGGGGTTGGGAGCTTTTAAATTGTATAATGGCGTTTTCTTTCTAAAAAAAATTTTACCTTTATTACACTTTTCAACAAAAATTCGCATAAAATGATTTTTTGAAATAGCGAGCTTATTAGAAATTATTGTATCATCCCTCACAAGCGTAAATTTTTGTTTTAAACGAACGCTAAATTGCATTTTTCTTAACAAAAAGATAAAAAATTTTACATTTTATGCCGTTTAAGAAAACGGCATAAGTGAGTATTTAATTTGCATGAATCGTAAACAACTGCTCACCAAGATATATTTTTTGTGTGGTTTTCATACAAATTATTCAACGAATTAACGCTGAGAAATTCAAACATTATTTTGCCTTTAAAATTCTTTAAACTTTCACAAAAAACATAAAAAAAATTTTATATATATTTTATTCTATTTTTTCCCCTATAAATTGCAATTTCGTAAGGTGCTTTATACGACTTACAGAAAATAATTTTAACTACTTAGAGTTTGAAATATGCATTGGGAAATTCACTGATAATTTTAAATAAAACTGATTTTTTTAACAAAAAACTGCAAGACTGCTCTACAGTTAAAACAACTGAAAAAACAGATAAATCTGTACATTTGACAACACTGGCAACTGGTGACCTGATGTAAGCAACGCATACCAAACTGTATGCAAACTTAAAAATTTTTGACAAAATTTTTGACATTCTAGATGATAAAGGCAAATGATTTTTCATTTACAGTTGTCATGACACATGAAGGATAACGATTTTGTTAATAAAAAATTCCGACAACTAACTTTTCTATTGAGTGTTTGTTACTCGTTATGATTCTTAATTAGTTTAAGCGATTTTCGTATTTATTTATATATATATTTTTTTTTGTCACACAAATTCATACTTATTAAATCTTTTTATATTTAAAAAATGTTTATTTTTTCATCTTTAATTTAATTTAAACGGTGTTTTCAGTTGCAAAGTTTTCTTTTTATGGTTATGTATTTTTGTTGTTGTTGTTGTTGCTGTCAATTATTCTTGGTTGTTGTTAATTGCTATAAAAATGATGCTCTAATTAAATTGTTTTTTTCATATAATTTTTCTTAATTAAATGCAATAATTTTGTATGGGAGAGTTGTTTAAGAGATTGTTTTTGTTTGTTTGTTTTTTTTTGCTTTTGGTTTTTTTTTTGTTTTGTTTAAGTAAGATGACGTTTTGAAGATGTTTAAAACTAAACAGGAACCTTTGCTTCAAGGATTGAGAAATACTGTTGGGTTTGTTATTTGTTTTAATGTTATTTAAAGACATGAGGTTATAATGTTTAATTAGTGTTCTTTTTGTTTTATTAATTGTAATATATGTATGTATATGTAATTTTTTGTTTGTTTTAAATATATGTATAAAGTGCTTTTTAAAAATTTTATTATTATTTTACACAGCAAAGGTTGTTGTTTTTATTTATATTTAATTACTAATTCTACAGCTAAATTTAGGAAAACCAAAAAAAAAAACAAAATAAATAAATAAGAATAATTACAAAAAAAAAAAAAGAAGGAACAAAATAATATTTTTTTCAAAAAACAGAAGTGATTTGATTTTTTATAGGTCACAATATTTCACCATCGTAACTGAGGGGAGACCACCCTCACCCATGAGCTTGATACGAGCATCACATCGGACATGTAGACCGCTCATGTTCTGGTTTCGGCCATGCTCTGACATAGATGCCCGAACATATGGCTGGGCATAAATGTCGTCGATTTGTCGTCCGCAACTATTTGCAATACAAAGAAAAGAGACAGAGCAAAAGTGGTAAATATTTGATTAATTAGAACATGGACATCACACGTATTCTTTTCACAATTGCTCTGCCGGCGCACATAGGGACTAAAGGCACTGATTTCGTGAATTACTAAACAATATTTAAAGTGCACACAATTCTACATCATTATGCAAAAAATAAATGTGATGCTGAATTCACATCTGTCATTTCTTTTGTTGTCATTTTCAAAATGAATGCAACCCCGTTCACATTATATTTTTTATATGGAAAGCAATTCCACTCTACGAATAATATTGGAAATGACAAATGTTGTCACTAGACAACACTATTGCGATATCACAAAATGCCATAATGTGTACTCGGCATAACGGTGCTTTTATAATGGCGCGTTAAAGTTGAAAATTGTGAGAGAGAACTGGTAAAATGACCAAATAAAGCTAAAAACTTTTTTTAATTCAAGTAGTTTTGAAAAAGTATTAAATCTAATCATGCAATCATCAAGTTCAGGTATTCCTTCAAATGCTTTGATGATATTTCTAAAATAAATTATTTCTGGAAGTGATGTTGTTTTCAATATTTATATTGGAAGTGCAATAAAACAAATGAATTTGTTCAGTTTAGTTCAGTGAACATAAAGTTATAACTTGTGCTTAATTAGCAAAGATTTAAACTGTATTTTAAAGATTGAATGAATCTGCGTTATTTTAGAAAAAATTATGGTGCGCGTCGGTGCGCCTCAGAAGTTATAAACGAATTATTAATGGTCTCTCAACGACTTCTGCACACACTTTTTTGTTGTTGCTTTAAATATTTTTATTAGAGATGTGCAAATACCCTTATTTTGGATGAGTCACGTATTAGTCACGCGTGAGTCACGCACGAGACATGCATGAGTTCTGCTCGAGTCACTGTAAAGCACCGTTTATAAGCATTGTATTGCTACTTTTGTATTTCTTATATAAATCATTAATAATAGTTAATTAACTAACTTTTTAAGGGTATGTCCGACTCCCCCTCCTTTACCGCCAGTATATTGTTGGAACGTGTGTATTGTTATACACATCAAATTTAGTGCGCCTCACTCTTTTTTTCGGCAGGTATATAAAAATAATAATAATTTTATAAAGGGCGTACTCCTTTCCCCTCTCCCATACCACCAATATTTTGTTGGATCGTGTAGTACGGGTACCCGTTTTTCCCGTCCAATACCGCCAATATTTTTTTTTTTTTGAAAAATGTACTTTTTTTCTAAGAGTTATCCACGCTTACTATTATATGTCATCATCGAAAAAAGGTAGTTCAGCAACACCGTGCGGCGCCATGGTCATGTCATGTTCAAGTCGATGGCTCGTGCAGAACGTAGGGCAACGCAGTTATAATTTGACACAGAGACTATGAAAGTATGATAATAATAGTTGTCATCATTACGATGACAAAACATATCAATTGGTAGTCACTGTTAATAATTGCAACTCTGTCAACAAGGGAATGTTATACTGACATCAAAAAATTACCAATTAAAATTTATGTGATCACAAAACAATCTATCAATGTTATGACAATTTGTTTTCAATAAGAATCGAAAGCGAGCCGAAATTCGAGCACTTTCCAGAAAAGAACACTTGAGAAAGCCTCTTCAATTCAGAGTTTGTGAAGCAGACGTAGTTGTGATTCACATCGCTTCTATTGAATCAAATATGTTTCCCATTAAAGGGCAACTCAGACTATTATACATTTATAAAGATTTTCATCACACCTTACGGAGAAAGAAATCTAAAGAAAATTGTTTCGACTGTCAAAAAATCTAACGTAATGTGACATTTTATGTTCACACTAGGGATTGGTAAATATCTTCAAAAATCGATTTTCGATTTTTCGATCAACTTTTTTAATTTCGGTTCTTAAAATCGATTAATCGTAAGCAAAAATCGATTTTAAAATCGTTTAAGACAACTTGGCTAGTTTATAAACAAAACAATCTTTATTCATACAAATTCAAGTAAAATTTATAAAAAATTAACAAACAAAAACAAAAGTTATCAAAGTCAGGCATTGTCAAAATAGGATACTTAAGTACTATTTTTTCTCAGTAATTGTTTATTTTTAGAGAAAGTAAGTGTCCTATTTTCGATATTGGCTTTGCATTGATGTCAACAAAAAGTTATGGAATAAAGATGAATAATATTAGTTATCAAACCAATTTTCTTTACTCAGAGTTTGTAAAAAAAAGTTGCTAATTTATGTATGTGATGACTACTTAGCATTTTTTCAGAAACTGTACAATTTTAAATTTTGACACTTTTTTTCGTAAAACAAATAAGTTACATATGCATAATAATGAAAACGACGCCTGTTTTTGAAATGTATGTAGTATGTAGCGTTGCATAAATTAAGCGAGATATATCAAGTGTATTAAGTAAGGTAGTATTAATCAAGGCAGATTAATCTGCCTTGATTAATACTTAAAAAATTGCCAGAATTTTTATAATAATAAAAAATCGATTTTTATATCCCAATAATCGATTTCAGTATAAAATCGCACCCGCAAGATCGATTACAAAAAATCGGGTTTTTTTTAACATAAAACCGGTTTTCGATTGGAATCGAAATCAATTTACCAATCCCTAGTTCACACCATCACACCTCGTATTACATTAAAAACACAAGTATAAAGCAAACAGCTGTTAAGGATTAACATGCCTGCATTAATCGTTGACTTCCGGCGGCGGAGCACTTTCGTTACCGCTTAAATTAAATTACGATAATTTATGCAATACAATAAGCATATTATTGTATATTATTGTATATTATTGTATTATGTATACCATAAACGATGGCACGGCACGGCATCGGCGTCGAAACAGATGACTTGTTACTTTATTTATTACTTGATTTTGCAACTCTGATCAGAAGAAAAGTATTATCGTTTAGAAAAAAATTGTTCAAGTATTATGGGATGTCAAATTTTTATCGTATTATTTACCATTTGTTATGACGTTTTGCATTCACAATAACGCACTTTCACATTTTATTTGAATTTTTGACATGTATTAATGTATGTTATAATAGTCTGAACTGCCCTTAAGCGGCCCATACACTACAACAGCATGCATGCGCAATCAAGTGTTTCTGCCAGCGGTTGGGTCGTGTATGGGCATTTTGTGTGATTGTACGTTTTGCTGTAGTGATGACAAATAAAGTTTGATATTTTGCTGATGGTACAAGCTTGCTGGTATTGTGTATATTTATTTATTTATTTATTAAACATATTAATGCAAAGCAAATTTGCAAAATATGGTGTTGCACAAATATGGGCGGAGTGACGTAGACCATATGCCCAAGATGGTATTAACAGTATTTTAAAAGGTTTTGTGAGTGACTGTACACGACCTATGCCTTCACATAGGAAGTAGGCAACGTGGTTGTTAAAGAAATTCCACAAAAAAACGCAAGATTATACGGTTATCCGTGGCAGATCAGTCAACCAGTGCGAGCGAGACGAAAAACTCTCGAAGGCCAAACAACACACACAAGCCTGACCGCACTTAAGAAATAATTACGATGACGCGAGAGATGTTCCCCGACCCAGAGCTGCTTAACGACTGGTATTGTGTATAGTGAAGTTAGCTCAGTTGAGTAAAGTTGTCAAGGAGTAAATATTCATTTAAAAATTTTAATTTGTTTGAAAATAATTTGTTTCAATGGAAAATGGAATTTGAGCACTTTAGTTGTACATAGCTGCTAATATTTACAAAATATCAATAAAAATTTAAGCAAACAACTGTGTCACTATATAGAAACACCCTTCTTTAGTTTTAAAAAAAAGTGAATATTGTACCAGCTTGCTGGCGTGCATGCTGTTGTAGTGTATGGGCCGCTTTAAGTGGATTTAATTGGAAATTGCCTTATGTACTCGAATAACACGTTCAAAGATAGTTAAAATGTCCATGAATTTGAACTCAAAATTTGTAGTTATATTTTGGAACTATATATATTTATGGATATATGTATATTCCAAATTTCATTATACAAATTTTAATGTTACATCATAAAATTATGATTTATTATTTATGAAATATTGCAAACAACTTGTGAAACATTTTATTAAAGAATTAAAAAAGAAAAAATATAAATTTAAGTTATAAAAAACCGAAAGTGTTAAAAAATAAACTAATAATGTTTTTATTCAATACTTTATTTATGTTTCAAGCTTTGCAAAAGCTTTAAATTCTAACAACTAATTAGCTAGCATTTTTATTTGGTTGTAATAAATAATTTTTTTTTCACTATATTTAAAATGATTCAATCATAAGCATTTTTCTAAACTTGTCAACTTTTTTTTTTTTTGACTTGTGTAACTTTTTTGTAATTAAAAGTGTTGGCAACTCGATTTCCTTCTCTGTGTTCAAATTAAATTATTTTTCTGTGTTTCTAAGATCGTTGATAAATGTTTTAGGACTTATTTATGTTTTTTTTTTAAATAAAATTTAAAATAAATCTTAAACTTATCACAAAAATTCTTTTTTTATTTAAATTTTTTTCTCTTGACCTTTTTGTTTAGTTTTTTTGTTTGTTTTTTAAATATTATTTCATGTTTTTGGGCGGAATTTTTAGCGTGTTTTAAAAACTTAAAAAGAGTTTTTAATATATTAATTGATATTTAAGTGTTAAGAAATTAAGATACTTCTTTGTATAAAGTTTTTCCTTTATTTAAATATGTTTTTAGTAGATAAACTTAATTCGCTTAATGCTAAACTTGCTGTAAATATACTTTGGTATAGTATGTGAGTTGGAGTGCAAGGGAAACGCATATTGTGAAACAGTCGGGGAAGGTGGGTGGGGGGGGGGGGGGGGGGGGAAATAAAAATATAACATACGAAAAAGTGTTTTCTTTAATCATTGTCTCTCATTATTTTTTTCTCGTGGGAATGTGCTAAACAAATTTATATCTTGCACAGTGTTGCCAGAAAATTGTGATGGGTAAATCGGTCCAAAATATCTGATAGAATGTTCTACAGAAAAAAATTAAATGCTAAATTTTAAAAAGTTGAATGCTTTTTAAAGAAAGAATATGCTAAATCTAGTAGTGAACATGCTAAATGAAAAATAGCACTTTTTGATGTTATTCTATATTAAAAACGTCCGCCATAAGTAATCGTGATTAAATACATCTATGTATTTAATAGAAGGATAACGATTTTTTTTAACCCGATTGAACTTAGGAAAGAATTAACTGTCAAACGAAGTGTGTGTCATACATACTGCGCTCACGTCTTAACATTTATGATCACTATACTCTGGCAAATTGTCATGAATATATTGAATTTTGAACAGTATTACCAAATTATACAGATTTATTTTGAAAACTCTGTCAATAATTTGCACTTGATGATTTTTATAGCTCACATATTCGTCCATTTTTGATCAAATCATTCTTTAAAAAACAAAAAATTATCACATATGGAGTGAAAACAAAAACTTTACAGACTACGGTTTGCTGTTCGGTTTTAACCGAAATCGAAACAGCGGTTTTTATGCCAATTATTCGAATCCAAGAACCATCAAGACAACCTTCGATTTTGATTTTTAGAAGTATAACAAAATTTCAAGTTATAAGACAATCCGTTGTAATGAAGTTAATGCTAAATGACTGTGGAAGCAAAAAATTTATGATAGAACAACGTCTGAGTTATGAAAAATCGTATGATCAAAAATGCAGTTTAACAATGGATGATTAAACTAGTACTAGGGGTAAGCAAAATGGTAAATGTTATAGTCTGAGTCTAAGTAGAATTTTTAAAACATGTAATTCCAAAAAAGCTCAAGACTTTGTATGGAAAAAATTAATTGAGTTCGACATTGGAATATTAAATTTGGTTTAGAAAATTCAACAGAGCTGCAGCTATATCTTCCTCAAGGAATCGTTCTTGCTATGATGTATGTTGTTTATGAAAATACTATTCATAAGCCGTAGAAAATGCTTTTGAATTTATATTTTAAAAGCATACAAATAAAAAGCGTTTTGCTTTCGAATCGAATTGCACAATAGCTTTGTAGGTTAAAAAACCGAAACCGAATCAAAAATCGAAATTGTTCATTAGCAAACTCTACTGCAGACTGTATTATATCCAGAAAAATACAGAGTTTGAAGCGCTTCACGCGCATTGGTGGCATTATTCGACGTTATTTCTACAAAAAAGAAGCAGAAGCTGGCGTTACGGTGAATGGAGAACGTTACCACATCATGATTTTTTATTTGAAAATATGGACGACATTGATTCGCGAGATATTTGATTTCAACAGGTTGAGGAACGCATCCATCAATTTACAGAATTAAAAACTTGGCGATAAGTTTCATTGAATTGGCCTATCAATTGGCTGACAAGGTCATGCGATTTGACACGTCTCGATTATTTAGTATGAGGCCACGTAAAGTCATATACGATATTGACCCCTAATCGGACTTTCAGAATTCGCTTCGCTAAGAAAGATTGCGGTGATCATATCCCTGAAATCATTTTCATTTCATTTTCGTGTATTGAATTTTCGGAAAAAAAAATTTTTTTTCAAATTTAATTTTGTGTGTTATTTTTTTACAATTTAGTATTGTATCTATTTTCGGAAAATTTGTTTATTGAAAATTGTTAAGTAATATTTTTCCAACGAAAATGCTTTTAATGTTTAATTAATTTTGCTTTATTCAAATAAAGTGAAATGTTTGTGGGACTTGGAAATTATGAAAAAATTTCAATATTATTAATTGAAAAGTGGTTTTATTTTTTTTACAGTTTTAGTTTTTTTTAGCGTTTTTCTATTAGCAATATTACATATCTAGATTAGCTGCACTTTGTTTAGATCTGGGCCAAATTTCGGCATTCGTTACGATTTGAAATTTTAAAATATTTCCATATAAACTCTGTTGAAATATTTCATAATTTCGTTCGATAACGGGTGCCGTAATTTGCCACTTAGTCACTGATCCTAAGAGCTCGTTTAGACGGAGTTTGACATAGCTGCGACACATCGCTTGCGACCCGTGTTTCTAGCCGATAAGTGAAGAGAAGTTTGCGGGGTAGCAAAAGTCGCACGTTATTAGAATTCAAGCGAAAATTTTAACTCTTCTCTTTCCCTTTTCTCGTATTTTTGTTATGCTTTGTAAAAGCAGTGTTACCAGTTAGACCAATTTTTTATAACGTGCATGAAATAAACAGTTATAATATAAAAATTATAAACAAATAAGGTAAGAAGGAAAAGGATTATTGCATTTTGCTAGTAAATTAAAAAACAAAATTATGAACAAATTAATTCTATATTTCGCAAACTAACAATTAATTCCTTTATGGCAACACTGCTACGAATTAACCAATAAAAAGCATTGATAAAGTAATATCAAGAATTTCTTTTGATTATTACGACAAAAAAGTCTTCATGTAAACATGCGTGGATTTAATAAGGGACTCCGAAAGAGAACGTAGGCATTGTCGCAGCTACGGGTTCTAAGGAAATTAAATTCATTAAGAGCCATATCCTACGAAATTAACACAAATGACATTTTGAACTAACACACTTGAAAAATTTTATATGGAAGTTTTGCTACTATTGTTTCGCTTTTTCTATAAAATTTCTAAGCACGTTTATTACAATTTTTTTAATATGAATTGAAGTACTTATTTAGTTTCCTTCCATTTAAACAGAAGTTATATACATATAAATATATTAATATTTTTTCATAAACGTTATTTATTTAATTATTTATTGTTGTGAAACAATATAATAAGTCTGCAGATGAATTTTTAGGAAGTTTGTGACTTTTAAGAAAAAAAAATTATTGAGAAAACAACTGTGCCAGCGGCAACACTGACATTAGATGCACGTCAAGTTTTTAATTTTACTTTTATTAAACTAATAAAAACCGGTAAAATGATTGATAAATTGACTGGTAGTGCTCTTGAATGGCTCCTGCTCAATTCTTTCTCTTCGCTGACGAAGGTAAATTTAATATTCTGCCAGTAAAATTATAGCTTCTCTTTTCCGAAACTAAATAAAACGGCTTTCTCGCTTGTTATATGATTTCATATAGATATGGGCACATGTCTATACTTATTGTTTTATAATGAGAAAGAGAGAGAGAGGGAAGAGAGCGAGTTAAATATCAGGGACTTTTACATGTGAAGCGTGACTTAAATCTGAGCAACTTAAATACAATACAAAATTTAATGTGTTTTAAACAACCCAAAGCCAAGTTTTATTCGTATAAATTAAACAATAAAAAATAAAAATTTTTATTAAGTGTACCTTTTTTATATCCTGGTTGCTACTTTCTGTTTTAATTATGATTTACATTTATAAACGATTTTCTTGTTGTTTGGGTCTTCAAATGTGTGTGTGTGTGTTTTTCCTTATATTTTTTTATTGACTTTTCTTCTTTTCTTGTAATGAATTTAAATTTCAAATTTATTTTTCGGGGTTTTTATATATAAAGTGAAGCTTGTTTTTAATTGAATTTATTTCTGTAAAATTTTAATTTTTTCTTTTATTATTTTTTTGTATAAATATCTTTTGTATATTTTTTTCAATACTTAAAATACCATTATTTGCTCGCCACTACCTTCCGCACTGTCTTCATCATCGGTTTCCTCATCCTCATCATCAGACGTCAAAGAGGAGGCATTATTTACCACCGATTCTGCAATTAAAAAAATAAAATATGAAATTAATAAAAAAAATTCTTGATATTGAAATGGAGGATTTTTATTTATTTTTTATTGGAAATGTAAATATTTTCTTTAAGTTATAGACAACAAGATCGCTCATATGGTCGTCAAAGAAAACATATGCAATATTAAAACAAAACAACAAATTCTCATGCATGACTCCAGGACCCTGTTTATTTCCATATATATTTTTTCCAATTCATAGTTTTGTGCATTGCATGTGCAAGACCATTTGCATAAGATTGTTTATTCGGCTAATATATTTCTACAACTATTTTACTAGCATTACAGTTCTTTTAAGTTTTCATCTTTTTTCGAAAATGCAATTAGCAAATGTCTTGAACTGTCGCTAATGTATCGTCTATTTGGTATTCTGTGTTATGCAAGTGTTTTCGATGACAATTGGGAATTTTTCGTTGCATGCACATTCATGCCTTAAATAGTACATAAACTTGTCCTTAAGTGCTATAATAAACATATGCTCCTAATAAATGTAAAACATTAAAATCTGTGCAACAGGAAAGTTGTTGTAAACAGAAACAAACCAGTGCCGAAAGAGGGACAGCAGCAAAGGACATATTAGCATAATTTTAAATAAAACATTTATTATTTGGTTACAAGCATTTGAACAAGTATTTAGATAATGTTGTTTTACAATTTGATAGGAGTATAAGATTAATAAATTAAGAGTTTTCAACACATTGTTACACACACATACACACTCATGCAAACAAATTAACCAGCAAACATAATTCCATGCCAGGGTGCATAATATGGTGTACAAAATAAATAATGTGTAGAAAGGTCCTAACTCACATTGTTTTCGATATTGACTTTTTTGTGATTCCAATAGACTTAAAAAAATACACCTCCTCAAAAACATTAAAAATAAAGTTTTTAAAAGCATTAATATAAAAATATTTAACTCAACAGCAAAAAAAAAACATGACAAATCATGTGTTGAATCAGGGGTTCAAGTGATGACGCATTGGTTCGATTTAGGTGAAACATGCATGATTTTTACATCAGCTTGTCATTGGAGATCATGTGTTTGTGCGAGAATATAAATACTTTGATATCCATTCAAATGAACGAATGTAAACCTATGCATGTTTCCTGATTCGATGATTTGATTTGTTGGAGATAAAACTTGTTTTATGAAAATGTAGCAATGTGATAATTTAATTCTGTTTTTTCATGCCTTTTTCGCTGGGTATTTATTTCAATATATTATCCAGTAATATCGCATGCGTTTTTAATGAGTTCAAAAACTATAGCATTATTTATGATTTGCGATGATATTCAGAATGCATTCGAAGAAACAAATGCTCAAGAAATGGAAATTTTATTGCATTTTTTAAAATAATTGTAGCAAAGTTTCTTTTTAACAATGAATTTATAACAGAAATGTCGTCTTAAAATAATAAGACATCCCGTTAGCCACTGCGAATAACGAGCTGCTAACGAACATACTTATTTGCTTTAGCAGCTTGTTGAATAAACTTTGTGCATAATTGATTTTCTCTGATCTAGTAACTTCCTATATATTAGCTATACATTTTTTAGATAATAATTTTATTAAGCCAACTATTTTGCCCAAAATCATATCTGAATTTAAAATCTTAATGCATTTTTTTTACACAAACCTTGTTTAATTTGTTTACGCATATTCTATGTGCGAGCGGTTTGTTTATAAATTGGCAACTGTAGCTTGTTAAAATATATTTAGCAGATTGATAGCATAAGGTTGGCAAGAGTATTATACATAAACTCTGTGCTACTTCATGCCAATTTTTAATTATCCATAATACTTTAGGTTTTTAACTGTTCTTTTTCGGAATTGCTTTATTAATTATCAAAAATTAGTATTTTACTTATTCAGTAAAATATTGAGCTAAATAGGATGACTACCACCATCTGCATTATCTTCTCATCTCTCTTCCGTAAACTCAACTAAAATTGTCGTGTGTGAACCCAGTCTTAATCTGACAAGGGTGGGGGGGGTGGGATTGGGGGGTGTTTGTTTATAAATGTTGTTATATGCTATGAAAACTGAGAAGAAATAGATTCAACATACATATTGTTACCTTAATATCGAAAGCCCTAACTCATTATATTTTTTTAAAATCGGGTCTTATAAATGTTGTTATATGCTATGGAAACTGAGAGGAAATAGAAATAGATTCAACACACATATTGTTACCTTAATATAGAAAGGCCCTAACTCGAAAAATACAAAAATCTCGAATTCGAAAAAATTATGAGTTAGAGTCTTTCTATATTAATGTAGCGATCTGTTTATGTACATATTTATATAAGTTTGAATTCTAATATGTACAATCGAAGTTCTGCATGTACATTGCTCGTATATAAAGGGAGTTGTTTATAGAGATATCAAACTTCAAGTTGGCAACATTTTTTTAACTGTGCGGCCATTTTGTCAACTGTCTAGTGATTTAGTGTAAAGGAAGACCCGAATCTGTCTATAGACTTTATAATCAGGCTATATAGCCATGAGGACTGACTTCTTCGTTCATAAATTGCGCAACCATGATGTACAAGAGCTGTGGTTTCAATAAGACGGCTCTACATGTTACACAGCTCGTGTCACAATTGATTTATTGAAGGAAACGTGTAGTAAACGCATGGTTTCTCATTTTGGGCCCGTGAATTGGCCGACAAGGTCGTGCCATTTAACGCCGCTAGACTATTTTTTGTGGGGATATGGGAATTCACTAATCTACGCCGATAAGTCCGAAATGATTGAACACTTGGAGTACAACATTCGCCGCTTTATTGCCAACAAAATGTTACAAATGTTGGAAAAAGTCATTGAAAATTGAATCTCCATGTTAGACTCCGCCCGATCCAGCCGTGGCGGTCTTATATATTAAATTATAATGCCAGAAGATAATCTTTCGAATAAATTAAATTTCTTGTCAATTTAAAAAATTTATCTTTGTTTTATTCCATTTTAAAGTTTTACACCTTTATAAAAAAACCCTATACTTTGCTGTAATAATAAAATCATTTGCATTAATATTCATGTGCTACATGAGAACAACTACTTGAATATGCTCATGAGTATATAGATATATGACATCAATATTGATAAAAACATATGTTCATACATATTTATTAACTTATATTAAGAAAATTCTTTCTTATGACAATTTAAATAATTTATTTATCATGTAATTGCTAATAACAAGCAATGTTAACTTGTTGGCCCAGTAGTAATTGTTGTGTCCCAAATATTGTTTCTTAATTATTCTATGCACAGAAAAAAAATACCAATGTAAAATCACTATGCAAAAATTGTAGTCGGAGGGTCGCAGGCTCGAACACTGGATACAATTCAAAGTACAGTCGCATTTTGTATTTTTTTTTTAAATTATAACTTTTCAAATAAATTTTATGTTAAATGTTCAATTAAGGAATGTTGAATTACAATTTTATTCATGATGGTATATATTAAATCCCCGTTCAGACTATTATACAAATATTAATACTTTTGTGGAAAATGCAGCTCTGACATTTTTTGAAATTTTTGAAACAAATATAAGACCAGGGATGCATTTTCGTCAAATGTATTAATACTTGTATTATAGTCTGAGTGGGCCTTTAGTGTGTATCTAAAGAATATTTAAGGTTGTTATGGCTGCAGCGTTAAGCTGCATTTCAATTTTCAGGTTTTCTGATTTTTTTTTGTTGTTTAATAAAATTCTACATCTTAAAATTCATCGAACCATTTGCATAAAACACCAAAGGTAAATAGTTTTATTGTAACTGAATACCTTCAGCTGAAAATTAAATAATTCCAACATACACACATTCTACTCAGTCGAATTATTGCTATTCGTTTTTAATTTTCTATATGGAGTAACCGTGGTTCCGCACTTAGCCCTTGAGTTTTTTTTTTCAAACTTCGCATCTTGTTTTCAAATTAACTTATACCGAATTCTTAAGACTCTTATGCCCGTTATTTACAGCCGTAGATATCTATTAGTGTACAGATATCTATCGTGTAAGTTAAATTTTACAAGGCAAACTCGTAGGTAAAAACCTCAGGTAAATTACCTGTTTGTAGAGATAACGGGCATTACTGTCATAACTTTCCAGATATCATGTAATTAGTAATTGCTTTGTTTGGAGGAGTGCCGATTCCAACGAACCTACACCATCAGATTTTTACTAAAACTCAATATTTTGTATTCAAATTATCTAATACCGAAATTGAGAATTTTATATTATTATGGTTTTCCAGATAGAAGATTATTATTAATTCCTTTGTATGGGAAGTATACCTTCCCACGGTCCTATTGTACCAATTATTTTGTCATCTGATTTTTGCTCTCAAATATTTCATACTATAGGTATGTGTATATGAATATTATTGCACTTATTTTAACTTCAATATAAACTTAATGAGAATTCTATCGTACATTATTGTCATTGCAGTTGACAGTAAGCAATATACTTGTTATTTGAGCATTGAAAGGTTGCTAAAATTTGTACTGTGTAAATAATGAAAAGAAAACCATGGAAGTAATGAAAAAGTTATTACTTTTTTAACCGACTTCAAAAAAAAGTAGGAAGTTATAAGTCTCTCCTTTTTTTGTGGTGTTACTGCATAATTCGGTAGATTTCAGACCGATTGTAAAAACAATTTTTTTTTTTGTCTGAGAGGGTATAGCCTCCCATTGCTCCCATTGTAAAAAGCGGTTGGGGACACGCCCACAATTTTCATTATTTGATTTTATGCTATTTTGCTTATTTGATTGCTGTGGTTCTTGCAAAGAAATGGGCGGGTTTACGCCCATCAAAATCTTTTATTATATTTCACGTGGTTCTACTCAAGCGATTTTTACTAAACTTACGACACGCCTTGAGCTTGAAAATAGACACAATCTTCCATTTGAAAAAAGTGGATATTTCATTTTAAGTGTTTCTACTGTACCGATTTTTACAAAACTTAACACATACCCTGAGCTCTGAAAAACTGAAAATACGCCCATTAAAATTTAGTTTTATATCCCATAATTTTTTTCGAAAATGTTCTATCAGTCAGATCTTTGCATTGAAGTCGGTTTATTTTTGGCAGAATTATTTTTTGCCGTGTGCTTAAAATAAAGAAATTTTTCCTTATGTTCACTACCAAACAGGTTGATAACAAAAATATTAAATTAAAAATTGTAACATTAATTTTGAAACTTACCGCAATTAGGTTTTCCTCGAGTACGTGTGTTGGCGAATTCGACGCCATGTTTATCAACGCACCAGCAAACTCCAACCGAATTGTGACATTGTGTGGGCTTGTAGAATCCTTGAACATCACAATCGGGTGCATAAGCTCCTGTTTTCACATCAACAACCAAAAACGAGCAGACAAATAAAATTAAATAAAAACGTTAATAAATTTTCAATAATATTTTTTATTGTTCGCAAAATGTAATATATTTTTGTGTTTAAGTGTGTGTGTGTGTTTAAATAGTTATTTATTAGCAATTACGAATATTGGGAAAGTGGAAGCATAAGCTGACATACATAATTAATAAATTTGGTATATTTTTAATTAGTTTAGCAAAAAGTTACATATAACAGCTTCAAATTACATATTTTGATATTGATTAAATATGAATTTGCTATACGAGTATGTATGTATGTATTTATATGTAAACGATTTTATTTAAAATACGAGTGTAACGAATTTATTATTGAATAAATAATTAAATTTAAATAGGTATTTAAGTTGTTTTTTCTAGTTTAAAAAAAACATAAACTAATAATTTTTTAAGTGAAAATAAAATTTGTGTGTGTGTATTGGCAAAATAGAGTAAATTGAATAAATACAGTGTTTAACAAAATTGTGTACTAAAGAGAAGGAAAAGCTTAAAATTTGTAAAATGTACATACATATAGAAAGTTTTTTTTGTATTTTGCCTGGGCCAAAGTTTATGCATGTGTTTGCGAGTAACTTTTAACTTTTAGAAGAAAATAAATTAATAAACTTTGTTTTTTTGGCAAAATGGCAAAACGTGTTTAAAAAAAAAACATTAACCCGGCAAATAAGTTTAGGCATAAAAGGAATATAAGTATATGTATGTATGTACCAAGGAACATTATGCTAGTTTATTTCAAAAAAACTTTCATAACCAATTAATTTTTTAATAGGCACTTGTCAACTCTATTGTATAATTTTTAACGTTTGTTATGTCATATTAAGTCCAAATGCAGCCACTTCTGCTAAAATTAATTGTGGGCCACACTCCATAAAATCCGATATAACAAATAACGCAACTTAATAGCTTTTGATACATTTGGGAGTTTTTAATGACTTAATAGCAATTATTAAAAATGGGATGAGGGCAGGTGGTGTGCGGGGACACGATCCTTAAAATTTCATTTTAAAAATAATGCAGCCGTACTCAATAAATTCGAACAAAACTTATCGCACTTTTGAGGTGGTTCAAGTTTCAAATAGTGGACGGGGAGTTACGCCTTTAAAAGTTCATTTAATATTTATTTTATGATGTATATTTTTTCCGAAGGGGTTTTCTTTAATTTGGATCGATTTTATGTACCTCAGCTTAACCGATTGCTATAAACTGTACTTATTTTTAAAAGCTTCTTTTTGTAAAAATGCATGTTGCGTAAATGCAAAGATAGATTCTTTTTTAAAAAGTTACTTTTAAATGTTATTTTTTTGTAAAACCATACTTTTTGTAAAAAGGTATCTTCCGTAGAAAGGTACTTCCTGTAAAAATGTACTTTCTGGTAAAAGGTACTTTCTGTAGAAAATGTACTTTTTGGACAAAGCTACTGTTTGTTTAAAGATACTTCAGTAAAAATGTACTTTTGTAACAAGATACTTTATGTGAGGAGGTAAAAGTACCTTAAAAGGTACCATGTATTAAAACACATTTTCTTTAGAAAGGCACTCTCTATAAAAAGGTACTTTTTGTAGAAAGGTACTTTCTGTAAAATGATACTTTTTGTAGAAAGGTAATCTCTGTAAAAAGTTACTATTTGTATGAAGGTACTTTCTGTAAAAAGGACTTTTTGTGAGAAGGCACTTCCGATAAAAAGGCACTTTATGTAGGAAGGCACTTCCTATAAAAAGTTACTTTTTGTAAAAAGGTACTGCATATTTATAAATAGGTAGGAAAGCACTTTCCGTAAGAGGTGACGTTCTTTTCGTAAAAAAATGTACTTTTTGTAAAAAGGTACTCTTTTTAAAAAAGTACTTTTTATAAAAAGGAATTTTGCGTGAAATAGTACTTCTTATAATAAGGTGAAGATGACGTTGGCTGAAATATCCCGGTATCTAACAGTCATTAAAAATAACAACACCACGCATTTTTCTGATGTGCATTACTGTCCATTTGTATCAATTGTTTTAGGAAACTTCAAGTGGTGAAGGCATAGGCCGGGTTTACATCTGTGTGCCAAATGCCACACAAGCGTAAAAAAGCGTAACCAAATAATTACTAATGAAAAACTGTTTGATTCAGACATATATTTATTAAGTTAAACAGTTTCATACATAATTAATAGACAATTTTATAGACTCCAAAATGATTGCAAACTCTTTAAATCAATAAATACATGTCTGAATCAAACAGTTTTTCATTAGTAATTAGTTGGTTACGTTTTTTTTGGCAAATGACAAACAAGGAATGCCAGATGCAAACTCAGCCATAGTCACTGGTCACTGAACTATACCGAGCAGATGCTAATCCTAATGTAAGATCAGAGTGCCCTCCTTCGTTGTGTAGCAGAATTATCGGCATAGTAAAATAACCAATAAAACACAGCTTAATAAAAATTAATACGCCTCATTTAACACTAGAGGCGCTGCAATGCTGCATAATTAAAAACTTGCAAGAAGCAGAGTTGTTAAAGAACGAAGCTTTCCTTTTAACACCTATGTACCTTTCTTCTCTATCACTATCCCTTTCCTAATAAAAGTAACATCTAGTAAAAGGTACTTTTTTATAATAAGGTATTCTTTTATAATAAGTGTTTTTTTTAAAAGGTACTTTTTTATAAAAGGTACTTTTTTATAAAAGGTAGTTATTTAAGGTACTTTTTTATAAAAAGGTACTTTTTTATAATAATGTACTTATTATCGTAAAAATGTACTTATTATCTTAAAAAGGTACTTTTTATAAAAAGGCATTTTGCTTGTAGTAAAACAGTACTTAATGCAAAAAGGTTGTTTGTTTAAAAAACAATTTTTTTAACTGTACTCTGTGAAAAGCTACTGGTTGCTATGCGATCTTTTTTATAAACAATCAAATTTTCTTGAATTTTTTTTTTTTGCTTAGTTACTATATCTCAAGAGTGATTATATTGCCTATAAAACCAAAGAAGGTTTTTAAGAGTCTGATATGGGGCCAGACCAAGTCTTCAACATTATAAATTTTCTCATATGAGTTATTTCCAATGCAGCTATAATATATAGCGGCGCCCTTCTGTGGCGCTGCTTTTAGCAGTGAACCGTAGGCGAATAAAACTACTAACAAATGGCTAAACAGCTTAAAGTAATACGATTACTTTACACCGGAGGCGCTTCAATGATGCTATAAAAGTGATCAGCTGTGTGCAGTAGTGGGGTTGTAAAAAAGAGAGTTAAGCTTTATCTCTCTGTTCTTATCCCTTCTTTGAAAAAGGTACTCGTAGCACACATTTTTAAAAACGAGACAATTTTCGTAAAAATGTAATTGAAGAGTTTATTTTTCTATAAATAGTGAAGTTTTTGCATAAAAATACGATTCTCCTGAATTAAATATTAATAAATGTACTTTGTATTTATTTCATTATATGAAATAAATATTTGCTGGGCTGGTGTCAATGTGTCAAACTTTAACTGTGCCAAAGCAACTGCAAAAAAAGTATTTATATTTTTTCATTTAAACTTGAAAGTTTGTTAAATGTTAAAGCACTCATGGAATTTTTTTTTATGGACATACGAGTACATCTCTTGCATAATTATTTCGTTTATAAAGCCTTCTACTTACTGGCTTAATTAAAAATTAAATAAAATGAAGAAATGCAGTAGATATTTTTAAATAGTGTTTTTAGCTTTTTTATCTGTTTTTATATCATTATACATTTTTGGTCCATTCGTATTATAAAATTTTATGATTAATCATGATTTAAGGAAACTGTTTAATTAGAAAATTTTCTAATATTATTCAAAAGTACACTTTGCGCTTCATATTTTTTATATGTTCATTTCAAATGCATTTCATTTGACAGTAGAAAAATGGAATATTTTTTTTTTGGTTTGAAACAAAAGAAGATAGAAAAGGAACAGGCTAACTAAGGAGGAGGAGGAGAAACTATTGAAACTGCTTCTAATTATTCTAACTGTTTAACTTCTTAGTTTAGTAAAAAGTAAATACAATAAATACGAGTAAAATAATATGTTATACAGTGGAGTTCGGTTATAACGAACTACGCGGTACCGGATAATTTTGTTTGTTATAGACAAAGTTTGTTATAATCAGAGTAAATTTATAATAATAATCTCGACTTTAACTACGATGTTTTATAAAAGCCTTATTTATAAAACTTATTAAGGCTGTATAAAGGGTTCTTAAAGCAAATTTTCATACAACATTTTTCTTAAAAAGTTTAAGTTTTATAAATAAGGCTGTAAATATTTAATGCAGAACTAAAATGTCCTAGTCCTCGGAGTCAAAATACGCCAATCACAATAGGGCCCAAGATTTTTTTAAACCTAAATTTCGTTTTAGAAAACCCTAATATTTTTGTTTGTACGTAAACGTATAGATTTGCATGCAACTTTATAGAACTTAAATTAGAGTTCGTTATACAGATAACCCTCGATTGACGCAGTATTTCATTTACGCGATTTCGATATTTACGGATAAAGAAAAGCAACCGTTTTTTTTAATTGCGCGATTTTGTTTTACGCGAGTTTAATATAAAACGCTTCAAAAACTTATTTCGAAGTGCAGTACTGTGTGAGATGAATGATGAACCAACAGCATAATTAATCTATAATACATAAAACGGAATGTGTTTTTTTTATTTGTTTGTTTGTACGTTATAAGAGCCCAGACCTCTGAACCGATTTTCCTGAAATTTTCACAACAGTTATCTGAGACTCCATTTTTTTAAATTATGTTTCTCCTTCCACATAGCTTTTAACAGATTTTATTATATAATCCAGCACTACTTCTCCATTTTCAAAATTCATTTTGCGTATGGAAAAGGTCCACTAAATTTTGGAAATTTAGAGGAGGAGGGTGTCGCAAATTGCCCACCAAAACAATTGAATATCAAATTACTTTGTCATATGTGGACCGATTTTAAAAAAGTTTTCTGCATATAGAAAAGGTTAACTGAAATAGTGTGTTTTTAAGGGGGCGGGTTGCAAAGTTGCGGGTGGCCCGCCCCAAAAATTACTTCATATGTTTTTGTCACTTGTGAAATAATTTACAAAATTCTTTTTGCATATAGAAAAGCTCCACAAATTTTTTTTTCTATAGTTGGGGGGCTAAGTGTCCGCCTTAAAAAAGTGAATATAAAATATTTTTTTAAGGGGGGGGGGTGGAGAGGGAGTGTAAATGCTATCCCAAAAAATCGGTCCGCATATGATGAAGTTATTTGATATTCACTTTTCTTTTTTGGAGATTTTGGGCGGTAGGGAAGCAAAGTGGCCGCTTCAAAAATTGATTGTCAAATAAATTTAATTCTATCGTGCCATAACCGCTAAAATAGTTTAAGCGACACTTTTTTGGACTTCGTTTTTATGACGCAAGTCGACTATTTACCATCGCAAATGATCGATTTTGGTCAAAAAAAGAACTTCGAATATTATGTCGCTTAAGCTTTTTTGGCGGTTCTGGCACGATATGTAGACCAATTTTTAATTTTTTTTTGGAAATTAACTACATACTATCAATTTATTTTTTGTCATTTGTGGACCAATTTAAAAAATTCTGTTTGCATATAAAAAAGGTCCACAAATTTTTTTCAAGAGTAAGTCGGGGGGAAGGGGGAGGTCTAAGTACCCGCCCTTAAAAAGTGATTATGAAATAACTTCATGGTTTCATCAATTTCCAAAATTCTCTTTTCATATGGAAAAATTTCGCGAACATGTTTTGTAAATTGTATGAAGGGAAAATTTATTATCAAATAAATTCGTCATTTGTTGACTAATTTTCATATATGGAAAAGGTTCACTTAATTTTTTTTATTGGTGTGGTGTGCAAATTGCCCGCTCCAAAAATTTAATTGTCAAATGTTTTCAAAATTTATTTTAAATATGGAAACGGTGCACTAAACTTTTTTTTGGAAATTGAATGGGTAAGCAAAGTGCCCGCCTTTAGGAAGTGAATATCAAATAACTTCGTCATATGTGGACCAATTTCCAAAATTATTTTCTTAAATGAATAAATTCTGCTAACATTTTTTTTATTGTGGGTGGGAGGGGTCACGGGGGAGGGTGGAAAAGCAAAGTGCGCTCCCATACATTTTTTAAATTAAATTTTCAAAATATTTTTTGCATATGGAAAAAAGGACCACCAAAATTTTTTTGTTGGGGGGGAAATAAAATGCCCGCTCCAAAAATTTAGTTATCAGATGTTTTAAAATTCTGTTTGCAAATGGAAAAAAAGGTGCACGAATTTTTTTGGAAATATTTATGAGGGGGGGCGGGAGGAGTGGAAGCAAAGTGACCAACCGCCTTTACGAAATGAATATCAAATAACTTCGTCATATGTGGCTCAATTTCCAAAATTCTTCTTTCATATGAAAGAGGTTCACTAATATTTTTTGTGTTGAAATTGTGAAGAGGGAATTGAGGGATTGATTATCAAATAACTTCGTCATTTGTCGACCAATTTTTAAAAAACTTTTGTATATGAAAGATGTTGACTAATATATATTTTTTTTAATTCGCCGAGGGGTGGGGCGGGGGAAAAGTGTTGTGAAATGTGCTCACCAAAAATGGTATTATCACATTACTTTGTCGTTTGTGGACCAATTTTCAACATTCCTTATTCTTATGGAAAATATTTTTTATTTAGAAAGGGGGGGAGGGGTGGGAGCAAAGCGCACGTGTTAAGCTGGTACAATTTAAAATATTTTTAGTTTTGTTATAAAAACGTAATGCAATATTATTATCGGACAAAATTAAAATTTTGGATCGCCTGAAAAATTGAGAAAAGCCTACAAACCTTAGCAAAATCTCTTGATTTAAATCAGTCAACCATAAGAACCATTAAAAAACCAAAACAAAATTCAAACCATTCATATGAATTTGCCTTGAAATCAAGGAAGCTTGAAATATTTGAAGTATTTTATTTTTTGCCCTGTTTTAGTTACAATATTTTATAAAAATATAACAAAAAGCTTTAATATGTTTCTTAACAAATGTTTGTATTGAAATAAGCAATAACATACATACACTAGTTTGTTGGGCAATTATACAATTTGTACAAAACCTTTCACTCTTGTAAAGTACAAATAAATCAATAAAAAAGTTAATAAAAATAAAATTTCGCATCGCAAAATAAAACTTTGCATGTATTATCTCATGTTTCGATTTACGGGAAATTTTAAATTCCTGGTCCCAGAAGAAGATTTTGTACGAATACTGAACACAATATTACGCGAATTTGCTTTACACGAACATGGCTCGGTCTTACCAGATCGCGTAAATCGAGGGTTATCTGTAGCTGAAAACTTGCTATAACAATAGTGTCTTTTAAGTGCACCAATTTATAAGAAATATTAATACAAAAATTTTGGAACCGGATAGATTATACGTTATAACCTACACTGAAATATTTTTCGGCAGAAATTCTATGAATTTCGACATTAACCTAATGAAAAATTCATTAAAATTCAACCCACGTCACGCTTCGTTGGATTAATAAAACCAGTTTCGTTAAACTTATTTTATTGAAAACTTCGTCAAATTTATTTCACAGTGTTATTAATGCAGTGCTATAACTTCATCGAAACAATAAAATAATTTCATGAAAAGAATGAAATAACTTAAATATAAAAGAGTTTTTTAATAATTAAAAAATATTGTTGTCATAAATCCAATAAAACGAAACCAGAATATCAAGGAAGTTATTCCAATGAAATTCTTTCACAATATTCATGAAATTTTCATTGGATTTGTGAAATGATCATTAGATTTGTAAAAAATTTTTAATGAAATTGTTGAAATTGGATTTATGAAGCAAAATTCTTTCGGTTTATTATTCGTTTAAATCGCGTTCGCTATAATCGAACTCCACTGTGTATATGTATGTATATTCTTAATTAAAAAAGATAAAGCAATGCTAAAAGCGTACTGAGAAATACACAATAAAAACTTTAAAATTATAAATTCTAATTTATTTGAATCTAATGAATAAGATTAAAAATATTTATTTTTTTATAAATATTTATGTTTAAAAAAAAGAACAGCACAATATTCTTTGGAATATTAAGAAATAACTTTTCCTCCAAGTTTTTTTTCAATTTATTTTTCATATACTCGTATATTTTTTTTTTGAACTTAGAGCATTTTGGAGTGTGTATAAACTGTAACTTTCATTCTTTTTTGTTGTTGTTGTTGGTGGCAACAAAGTACGTAAGGAAATTAAAAATCAAAAAAGAATATCTGTAGTGAAAAAAATATCAAAATTTGTATGATAAATTAAAATTTCCACCTGTACCTATCTCACCTGCAAAATCGCCGGCAATTCTTCGTCTTACAGCGGCGCAGGGACGATCGGTTTTCTCAAAACAACGACACCATTCGCGGGTATTTATCGAATTGTCTTGATCCAGATCGCAAGTATCGATGAATGGCTTAATACAGCGTTCATTTTGATCATGTTCCAAATCGTACATTTCCTGCAGCGACAAGAAGCCATCGTTGTTCAAATCCAAATGGCCAAACATCCATTTGGCTTCGGTCTTGCAGGCGGGAGGGAAATGGGCCTTTGACTTTTGGCTATGCTGACGACGTTTTTTGCTGTCGGCCATAATAACAGAGAACCAGTCCAACAGACGATTGCCAATTGCTGTTAGTTGTTGTGGCTTACATTCGGGTGATTTAGAGGGATAACCTGCAAGGCGTGCAAATATGGACAAAACATTTTATTTTTGAGATATTGCGTTCAAAGATTTCTTCTTACCATTATTAAGGTTGTTATTTTTCATATATTTCTGTGGCTTGTCAATGACTTCATTGTATCCTCGAATTTTATGTTTGTCTTCTGGATATTGTTGATTATCCTAAAATTATATAAAATTTAAAAAATTATTAACGCATTCGTATTTCTTGGTAATAAGTATTTAATTGTTAGTTGAAATGCTAAATGACTTAACTACATTTTAGAGGAGAGGGGAAAACAACACAAAAATATTCAAGTGTCTGAAGTAAAGTTTCTTTATTATCATGTTTAATTCGCAGTTGTAATACACAATAATTAATTTAAAATGCGATTTTAAATTTATTGTTAGTTACAAGATTTTTCCTTTCAGCTGACGTAATGCTGAGTACACATTTGTTATTTATTTTATTGTCAGACATTATCCCTGTATTAACTTTAATTTTGCATTTAATTTTTGCTTTATTTGTCTGCCTCTCAAGATAAATACATACACATACAACACAAGCAAATGTACATAAGTATGTAAACATTTCTTGTGCATGTATTTTTCTTTATATTGTCATATCTTGTGTTAGTTAATAATAGTAAAAGACACTTACCTTTTTGTAAGCAGTATACTTGAGATATTTGTAATGTTTGTTGTCATATTTGATCTCCTCTGGCGTGAAAGTGAATTGTGAATTGATGTGATTGTAATGACGATTGTTATCGTCCTTATCCTGGAAAAAACGGAAGACAAAAAGTAAAGTAATAATCTCAAATAGCATCAGTGTTGCCAGCAAATTATTTTTTTGCACTACACATAAAAGTCTGCAAAATTACGTTATTATTTATTTATTTATTATTACTTTTTAACTCTATTCCTTACAGACAATTTAATTTAATTGACTGATATTTAACAACATTAAATAAATTTAAAAAAACAACAATTTGTTATAAGCAGGGCTTGGACTTTCATGCAAATGCATGTTTATTTTAGTCATAAATACAAAAGCCGATACTTTTTATTAGCTTTTTTTATACCCTTCACCCAAAATGGTAATCTGTATATACAGGTTTGTCATTCTGTTTGTAATTTCCTACAATATTCATATGTGACCCTAAAGCATATATCGCTCATATACTCCAAGGACGTTATAACTCAAAAAATTGATTTTTTGATTTAATGATGCAGAATTAATCGTCGTTATCGTTATTCAAATTGTGTAACAATTTCATACAAATATCTTGTACACTCAAACTCAACTCTTGATAGCGAAATACAATTTACTTTTTGCATTAAGTTGTGTGTAAATTGAAAACTTTAAGCGCATTTTCTGACAAACTTTTGTTTTTCAGTTATGACGTTCTTTGAGTAAATGAGCGATATATTCTAGCGATGTCCGTCAGTCTGTCTGTCTGTACTGGAATCGGTTTTCCGAAGCTACAAGAAAAGCTTGGACTGGTGTATCAGCAAAATCATAAAGACGGTTTCAGAGCTGGGAAATGTAAACTTCATTTTGACATGTAAAAGTAACTAGCTGAAGCTAATTTAGGTTTTTCTTTCTTAAATAAACATATTTTATATTTTAGTAAGAATTAAATTGGCAATAAAAATAAAAAAAAAATTATAAATGATTCCACGTTTGGAAAATTATGTTTTTTAAAATAAGTTTTTCAGTTTCATATTTTATATTTTTAAAATAATTAAATTGTAATAACTTAGCATTTACACATGTAAGTGCAATTTCGAAAAACTAAATACTCTCACACTTTTTTACTAAACAATTACATTTTTTGTACTTACTACTCAGCTTACAACACAATTTCCTTGTAAGTGAATTATTGTAAGTAAAATGACAAATGAAGAAACAGTGTTACCGAGAATGAGTCTTGAATGAATTTAATAGTAGTTCGTATAATAAAAGTAATATTTATTGCAGATTTGACCCGTATTTATAAAAAATAATACATAAAAAAATACAACTATACAACAAGGCATCTTGAACATATTTTTATATATGAATTTCATACATTTTGACAAAAAAAAGTTGTTGAAGAAAGTATTCTTTTCAGTAATTTTATGATATCGGGAATACGGCAATACTGGATTCATATATTTTTAAAATAAATATATTTTTTTATTCAAAAGCAAATTTAATTTCATAAAACGTGTACGCTTCGCGAACGTTTTTAAATTGTACTTACAACTGAATGTGTAAACTATCAAGTAACTTGCAAGACTTTCAAATAGGTATACACTACTTGCAGGCAATTGCTTACATGTGTAAATGCAAGGTAACAAAACACAAAATCTAATTAGAATGATTACAGGGTGGGAAAATTCAAAAAAATTTTCTATAAAATTAATTTGTTCTTTTTCTTTGTAATTAAATATATTTTATCTTTTAGAAGGAATTTGAAAAATATAAAACAGCTCCAGAGCTGGAAATTTAAACTTGGTTTTGCCATGCAAAAGTAACTAGCTGAAACTAATTTTGGGTTTTTTGCTAAATAAACATGTCTTATATTTGAGTAAGAATTAAATTGGTATTAAAAATAAAAAAAGGATTTCAGGGTTGGAAAATGAAGTTTTTTTTTCGTATATAAAAGCAACCTACTACAATAAGTTTTTAATTTTCTCTGCACTCAGGAAAAAGGTTCAACTTAAAAATAAGAACGCGTTACATTAATTTAATAATTTTCAATATAATAAATTAGTATTTTTCATATTGAAATGAAAAATTTCATGTTTAATGTTTCTTATTAATTCAATATGGTTTTCATTGATTTTAAGCTGTTTTTCCCCTGGAAAATTGGAAAATTATTTTTTTTTTGTAAAAATTATGCTTTAAGCGCAGTTATGTTTAAAATCGTAGGTCATACAGTGACAGCTTCCAACAATTTCTTATTAATTTTTTAGTGAGTTGAGATAAAATTAAACATATCGCTAAAGAACAGTCGTAACCACAAAATTAATTAAACAACATACATATTTCATTTCCCTGAAACGGTTCCTTTCTGCTGAGCAAAACTGAAAATATTTATAAAACTTAAGTTTGATGTTGTCTGTTTCAAATGAGACGTTTTTAACTCTCTTATTCTGAACAAAACTATAACAAATGACAATTTTTATATAATACACAATCAGCCCAATCATGAATATTCCCTCGGAATTTATTTCTCACGGAAAATAATTTTCTCGAGAAAACATTCCTCCAATCATAAATTCTTTGGGAATAAAAAAGAGAAATACGCATTACGAAGTTCGTTGTTTTGCTTGTTTGTTGACATTTTGTTTCTCCCTTTTTTTTTTGAGTGAGAGAGTAAACAAAATTATTAAAATTCACCAACTTGAAAAAATATGTAAAAATAACTTTATAAATGATTTCTTTGGGCATTATTTGTGTTTTTCCATATAAATGAACTACAAGTTTATGTATATAAATTTTGTTTTAATAGAGTATTAAATACGTTTTTATGTAAACTCCCTTCTGTTTTACAAGGGAAAGATTTTTAGTAAAAAAGCAAGTTCGATGGCATGCATAATAGCTACTTTTTTCCGGGGAAATTTTTTATTACCTCATTTGGTAAAAACAGGGGAAAAATTCATGATTGGAGAAAAGGAAAAAGTAAAAAAACTCGCGCGGAATTTTTTTTCTTAATTGGGCTGAATGTAAAAATTGTCATTTGTTATAATTATTATTTTGTCATAGAGCTTAGAGTGCGGGTGCAAGAGTAAAATTGTGTTTTTAAATATTTTATTTGACGTGGAAAAAATTCTTTTGTATAGCATCGCCCAAAATTTACTGTTTGTAATAAACCAAAGAGAATGATTTTTCCTAATCGTGGAAATTGTTTACTGATATTATCCTAAAGTAAATTATTTATAACTTTTAGTTTATACATAATTGGAAATATTATATTAAAATTACGCGATATATTAAATAAGTTCGCCTTCAGAAATAAAGTGAAGAAAACCAAGAGAAAAATGAAAAAATCTATGTGAAAAATATTATTCACGATAAGGGGAATCAAGAAAGGGAACACATATCAGGGGGAACAAATATGCACGATTGCAATTTGGGGAAAAGTAAAAATATTTTGAGGGAAAAAGTGTTTACGATAGGGCTGAATGTGAACGAAGTTGAACACATTTTTAAAATGACAACACAAAAAATGCCGGATGAGTACTCGGCATTACTTGTTTTATTATTTATTAGAATCGTCAAATTTTAAGCAATTTGGCCTCGATTTGTGGTTGGATATTTTTTTTTGAGGTAGGTGCAATAAATGCATAATTTTGCAGTTTTAATCCCTTTTCAATCCATATTTCTAATTTAAAAAAATTTAAAATTTTATTATATAAATAATAAATGGACCCTTTTATATTCAAACTATATTTTTTCAAGTGAAACTATTATACCCTTAATAAACAAGTAAATTCCTCTGAATAAAGTATTACAAAAGCTTACAATGTGATTAATCAAAATGCAGAAGAAATAGAAAAGGTTAAATAAGTAATATCATAGAAAAAATATCGTCTATTATATTTTTAGTTAGTTTCAATTATTATTGTTCGAATTTCATTTGTAACTACACTTATTATTTGATTAGGCTTAAGATGGTATCGCTCTGTAAGCGTAATTACATGTGTTAATTATTAATGAAAAAAAAAAAACACCAAAGTTAATGATAAAGATTCTGACAACCACTGAGGGCCAATTTCAACAACTCTATTTAAATATCAATTCATATTTGAATGACGATTTTCATTAATTTTTGTATGGAAAAATTACTTTTAATTCATAATTCATATTTAAATAAGTTGGTGAAATTGGCCCTTAGTAGAACGGAACAACTACTTGATTTCCATCATCAGCGTTCTTTGTATTTGGTCCACTGTGTGTGGTGCAGATTGATGTCGATTTCTGCTTTATATACTTAGCTCTTCAGCGGCCTTCAAAAAGAGCTAGTTGTTCTGTTCTAGTAGTGTTAATTAACTTTGGTGTTATTTGTTCATTAGTAATTATCACACTTAATTTGGCTTACAGAGCGTTACAAACTTAAGCCTAATCAAATCGTAAATATAGTCTATTATATCTTGAAAAAAATTAATAATAAAAAAAATTAAAATGTAGTGTGTCTTAAAAATTACGTAGTGTGACTAAAATTTAAATGCAAAATAAAGCTTCTCTGGTACTATAAAGGCTTCTCCGAAAACAAATTGATTAAGCCCGACTGATGGTTCGCAGTTACCATATAGCCCTTGGTGCATTATTTTTAGGATCCAATTAAAAGTATGATTCATTAAGGATATCATTCTATAGTCTTGATATTGTCTGGCATTATCTTTCTTCAAAACTGAACCACTCTCTTCTTCTCATATTATACTCGTAAGTATTGAAATACACAAGATTTTGTAGTTGTTTGTGTTTATTTTCCTGTGTATATTTCAAATATGTATTTTTGAATTACAGATAGATAGACAGACAGCAGCCAAGCAATACCAAAACATATTGGCACATAACATTAAACGATGTGTCTTGTGTTTATATATGTATGTACATAGAAGTGTTAAAATGTTTATAAAAATTACAAATTACATAGAGAGTAAGAATTGTATCAAGAACGGAAACGGATGAAAGCAACAACATTTAGAAAGGCATGAGCATGCAACTTCTGTTTTATCCTGTTTACCGTTAGTATTCTTTTTTTTTTTGAACTTGAACGACTTAAAAAGAAGAAGGAGGCTATCAACTTGTCTGTATTTTTTTTTAAACTTCTGATCCATTTAAATATTAATGTTTTTAAGGAAATTTATGGATAATACTTTAACAAAAGTTAGTCATAAACGTTTGTTAAAGTTAAAGTTCATATTCTTTGAAGCCTTAGAAAGTTCCTTATGGCGGTGGGAGTATTTCGACTTCAACTACGTTAAATTGGTCCTAGATTAAAGAAAACCTCTTGCCGTGTTGTTTAATTTATTACAAAAATTTCGTAGTCCAAATACTTCAACTACGATAAGGAAGAGAATTGATGCTTTTAACTAGGAATGTAGCGATACGCCGGTTTGCCGATCCGATACCGATACTCAAAAAGAAATATCGCCGATACGGATTCCGATACCAATACGCATATTGAAACTGAATTCTAGTTAAAATTAACAAAACCTTTTATTATATAAAATTGTAGTGTAAGAGATTATTAATATTTAAAATTGATATTTTAATTCATTTTGAAATAAACAAAAAACAAATTATTTTCTTTTTAAATACATACATGATTTAGCATTGAGAGAACATTTCACCACTATTGTGCAAAGCAAAACAAAAGAAACTTTTAATTTTTCTGTTTAGACTTTTATGTTCTGCATTTAATATGTTATTTCTCTTAGTTTTTATGCAAAAAAAATCGTTGAAAATTTAATTGTTTGTTCAAAACAAATCTAAAAAATTTAAGAAGTATCGCCGTATCGGCAAATCTGAAATATCGCCGATATATATCGGAATCGGTATCGGTGTTCGTTACATCCCTACTTTTAATCGACGTTATTTTTAAAATCAATTTTTTACTGACTCAAGGGTGGCTATTCTGGAAAACGCGTCGAAGAAGTGAAACTTTACATTAAGACAAAAACAAATTTCCAAAATTTCCAAAATTTCCAAAATTTGTTTTTGTTTGCCATTAATTTCTAAAATGAAATAAACGCGAGAATTTCTACGCGTTTCTCTCTCTTTGAAAAACTGTTAATTTTGTATGAGAAACAAAAACAAATTTTATACATTTACAAAGTTTTGTTTTTGTTTTCCATGTAACTTTTACCAAGTCGACGCGTATTTCAGAATAGACACCAAGATTAAAAAATATACATATCGCTCATTTACTTCAATAGTGTCATAACTCAAAAAATATTTTTTCATGTCTCCATTGAATTGTATGTAAATTGAAAACTTTCGACGCGTTTTTAGCAAAACAAGTTTTTTTGAGTTGTGACACTATTGAAGAAAATGAGCCATATGTATTTCAGAGCTTATTATTATTTTTTATTTCCTGTGGCTACACATCATTCAAAAATCATGTTTTGGCAAAATAAAATAAATTCTTTGACGAGTGGTTGTTGGGTGGTCGTTCGGTGGCATGTGGAAGTTTTTTCGGCCTTAACACACAACATCTGAAGCAATTGTTGTTTTTATTGTTATTGCGGGTTTGTTATTACATATGTACATATGTACATTTTCCCAATTTTTTGTTTTAACCAAGTTTTTTACAGTTTTTTTTTTGCCTTTTTCTTACGAGTATGTATCTTTTATTATTGTGCAAAACTACACAAGTTTGTTGTCTGTCGCTGTACATAAATTTAAGTGTCAGTGTCATGTTCTGTTCAGTATTATTGCTGATGATGCAGTTGTTGTGTCATATTATATAAAGACATGTACATTATGTAAGTAAACATAATGTGGCTGGCATACAGTGGTGTATAAAGAATTAGCACAATTGATAATTTTCAATATTTAATAGCAGCTAGATTCAGAGAGTAAGCTGGATATTATAAAAAACCAGTCGTGCTGTACTTCGAGCGAGCTCTTCGCTCTCTTTGCAACATAAAAAAGCACCCTCATAGGTTAGGTTAGGCAATTATGAAAATAGCATTAATTAATATTGATCCAATCCTCTTTCGGATTACTCTTCGGGTTATACTTATATAAAAGCCTATCAATTTTATTCAGGCTAGGAATGTAGTTTCTTCAATATACTCTCAAGATTTTCAAGTCTGAATTCCTAAGATGTCTTGCATATTTTCCATATGTAAGATTTGTCTTATAATTTAACTGAATACTGGACAGTGATACAAGTAAAGTTCGAGAGTTTCAACATCTTACTAGTAAGCTCTACATGTTGTGTCGTCAACAATACAAATGCGACCCAGGTGATAGTTATAATTTTGTTTTTACCAATTTCCGAAGTTTTGGCTCTTTTAAATCTAAATTGCCTCTTGTCTTTTCCCTATTTTGATTTTCTGAGAGAATTTCTGTAACTCTTCCAGCAGTAACGTTTTCTCAATCCCTAGTGTGTTGTTCTATAGCCTATTGTTTCAGTTAATTTTGTAATCATCCAGGTTTAGCGTTTTCTTTGCCAGCTTATCTGCCTATTCATTGCCAGCAATCCTCTAATGTACTGAAATCCTCATTTTCTCGATATTTCCACAATAAATGAGTAAATGAGTTTATCTAATTTTTTGCATTGAAGGACGCTTCGAGTTTGATCTTCATGATTTCTCAAGTCTATGATAACTTTTCTACTATCTGTAAAGATACAAATTAGCAGTCGCTTGTCAATTTCCTTTAGCAGTTTAATTCCTTCCGTAAAAGGCGCGTTTTGAGCCAGAAAGACTATATTATGATTGGGTAGACTCCTGACTCATATCCGCTACATGATCGCTTTTCAATTCAGAAAAGAGAAGTAAACAATAAAAATAAATATAATAATTCTTCTTTGATAGAATCTTCTATTTTAATACTTTTGTTGAAATTACTTATGAGCGTTAAATGTGTGTTTTATAACTTCAAATGCCCTGAGACGATCAAATAAACTCGTCAAGCCGTCCATATGAGTGTCGTATTCTTGCCGCTTAAAAGAAGACGTATAAACGTTTCAACCGCCATTTGTGTTTTGACTCGCACGATAAAGTTTTGTTTGTCCACAAGGAAACTGATGTTTTTTTGTCAATCAAAGTTCAAGACGTTGAAATAACACTGTCCAGCACACAAGAAAATAATAATGATCTGCGAACTGGTTCTTGTAAAGGGAACTAAAAAACGAACTAAAGAAAGATGTGTATCGCTATTTTAAAAGTTTACATGTAAAACTCATTTACGGCCTATTTAAATTTGCAAGTAACATTTTGTTAGTATTTATTAAACCTCTAACTCTTCTGGAAATGGAAATTTTTTGCGTTTTAACTTAAAAAAAAAAAAGAAAAATCACCTTTAAAACAGCCACGTATGTGGTTGAAATAGTTTGTGAAAATACTTGTCATGCAATTTAACTATAGGTCTCAGAACTCACTTAAGTCGAAAATTTAACTTTCACTCAGAGCTCGCAAAATATGCTCAACCAAATTTATCTGTGCGGTCTTCTCACTCAAAAGACCTAAAAAATTAGACTTAATCACTCAGTATCGAGAATAGCAACCCTCTTTTTCGTTTCAATCGTGTTCTCGCTCCCGGGTTATGGGTTGAGCGTAACACACGAATCGGTCTCTTAGTGACCGCATGATATGAACAGAATCGTTCCTTGCTCAGCTACTGAGGGTCAGTAAGTGCGCAAAACAAGTAAAGTGTTATCAAAAAAGGTCTTTATTTTTGTTGTTGCGTTTGCGAAGTGCAAGCCAAAGTACAACGAAGTT
This sequence comes from Tachina fera, assembly GCA_905220375.1. Taxonomy (NCBI): domain Eukaryota; kingdom Metazoa; phylum Arthropoda; class Insecta; order Diptera; family Tachinidae; genus Tachina; species Tachina fera. The sequence goes on from LR999963.1 coordinate 62,157,483, forward strand.
TGAGAGTTTTTTCGCGACATTGTAGCATCGTGTCAGTGGACGATTGTTTATTTTTCTGACAACAAGCACGAAAAATACCAATTATTGCGAGCTCTGCCTTCACTATACTTATGACTTTATTAATGATTTAATTTTTTTTGATTTTCATCAATCATTGCCGACAACGCACGCACACAACTGTGTGATTGATGAGTTTATTGGATCGTCTACAGGGCACTTAAGAGCTGCTTCTTATTACCAAAAACATTTATAATAATTTAATATCTCTCATAATTCCTTTTGTTATGTTAATAAAATATTTTCATAAAGAAATATAAAATTTTATTGCAAGTGGAAAAAATAAGGAATACTAATACAACTTTGAGCAAAAGTTAACAAAATTTGCTTGCTTTAAAAAAAGTGCTACAAATAGCATATACAAAGACCGCTAATCTCATCTCCACTACTGTACACACACACACACACACACATTTTATGTTACAATCTTACAAAAGCACATATTCTGGTAAACAAGAGTTTGTGATAAACAACAACATGTCTCTCAATCACATGTGTAATTGTAATTGTTCTTGTTGTTGTCAGTCTTGATCTGTTTAAGCAGAGAATTAACAACAAACAAGAACAACAAAAACCAAATACTCAATCATTTAGTCATGTATTTGTTTCTTTATTTCCTTTTATTTGCCCAGCAAATGAAATGTTAGACGTTTCATGAAAAAGGTAAAATTTTCATTTAAAGACGGGTTTTACAAAACTGTGCTAGTGAGAATTGATCGATTGAAATGCTCGAGAAAAACACGGATTTAAAGTAAAGTGAGGCACTTGTAAATACGTCATGAAAAATGTTTTCCAGGTCTTCCGGTTTTTATTCATAAATATATCTAACTGTATTAAGCTTTAAAAAAGAGCTTTAAGCTAAGGTAACCATTGAAACCCAGAGTTACTAAATAGGCTTACTAAAGGATTGATGCCTACTACAAGTGCAGTGATACGACCCACATCGTCTCCTGCACAACTGTAAACCTCACCTACGTACGGCGTACACTGCTGTAACCAGACGAGGACTTGACGGCCGACCATGGTCGGTATAACCTTAAAATCGGTGGCAGATAAATATCCCCTGTCAACTGTCTTCCTGGAGAAGTACTGGTAGCCTCAGATCAAGGATGAAATACAGAAGTCCAAGTAGCTACTCATCTTAAATTAAGCGAAGATTAACGAAAACTCGAATAAAAGTAAACACGAACGGATTTCTATGTGATGACGACCTTCGGTTTTAAATAGCGGACACGATTTGGAATTCGGAATGTTCGGAAGCTTGGATCAGATTCCACACAGCTCGAGGATTAATGCGAGGCCCTCTGCTTCTTATAGGAGTTAAATGAATGAATATATATATAAATATATGCATATACAAGGGCAGAAACTCTATACGAAACAAATGGGTTCTGCAGCCAAGAATAGTCCTTTTGGTTTACACAACGTTTGTCAAACCACTTCTATTGTGTGGGTGTGTTGTGTGTAGAGTCTCTGGGGAGCGAAAGCCATAGAGTATCCCATGCTAAGATCCAGAGGTAAGCTTCAATGGTCACGACTGATCAGGTTTGGTGAGATCAATACTATTGGGCTCCATGATAATCTTGAATGAGGTCAAACTGGATGGCTAAGGCGGGTTCACGGACTTTAAGTTCGCTCAGATTGACTTTCGTAGAACACTTTTATTATAAATGATTCTTTATAAAGAATTTTAGGTCAAATCAGATATTCCAAGATGAACATATGAACCGACGCTGTGAGGTCTATATTTATGAAGTCAATGTTCGGGAATCCTTCAAGCTTGCAAAAAATTGTACAGTTTTCAAGACAGAGATCCCAGCAATCAGCAAGGCCATGAAATTAGTGGTGGTAAATGTGACTTAAGGTCAGGGGGTTACCATTCAACAGTAATAGAGCGCTAAAAGCATTGCGGAGGCATATTTTAAAGTCCAAACCAATTAATGATTGTAGCAAGGAACTCAACGGACTGATGATGTTGGGTTCCATTCCATTACAATGTTGAGTTAAATTAGATTTCCGGTGAATTGTAAGATTGGGATTTAGAAGAGGCAGTGAAGGTGCTGTTGGCTGCATTAGTTAGAGCTTCGACTAAACAGCAAACGACGGTCTTCGAAAGCTAGAGTTAAATCCCTGGCCAGAAACACTCACATTTACATTAAAGTTCTGCACAAGACCATTTATAAGACTTTTCAAGACATGAGAGATTTTTCAAATGCTTTACTACAGCGAAATATTCTAAAACAAACGGTAAACAACAGTGTTGGCAAGACATTTGTTTCAGTTGTTTGTCGTGCCAACAGTGTTGTTTAGCGTTTGTTTTAGAATATTCCACTGTAGTAAAGCATTTGAAAAATCTCTCATGTCTTATAAATGGTCTTGTGCACGACACTAATCTACATCATAGATTTGTCTCACATGTATTACTGTCTCGTCTGTTCGATATTTGAAGCAATGATTCGTCAGTGAAGTACAATAATTAATAAAGTGGATACATAGATTAAAGTAATATGCCTCCTTAACACCAGAGGTTTTGCAACAATGCTATACAAATTAACAAAATACAAAATAGCAGAGTAACCAAATCGAAAAAAATTAATAAAACTCTTCTTCTCTCTATCAATCTGTTACTTCACCATCTGTTCTTCTTATCTCTTCCCTACTCTCAGCTAACACAAAAGTGTCTGTTATTTGGACCCAAGTGAGCTGAAAAAAACTTCCTTTCTCTTCTCATCAATCTGTCAAACTTAATCTAGAGGATTAATTATTTTTACTCAATATAAAGAACGATATCTGCAACTATAACTCAAAAATTCCATTTTTTTCAGTTATGACGTTGTTTGAGTAAATGAGCGACATGTATGAGCGAAATAGAAAAAGTGTGTTATACTCTCTTATTTCTTTTCATATGAAAATTTTTTTTGCGTAGGCGAAAGCTTGAGTTGTGTGTCCAAAAACGATGGCAAAAATTTCAGCACAAATTTCTGCATAATTTTGTTGTTAGCCAGAAGAAAAGACCATGATATTTTGGTACCTTTGTACTTTTAAAAAACCTTATTTTAGTAGCTTGGATTTTTTTCAGGTAAATAAAAAACTCTGCAGTATATAATTTTTATCAAATTAGAACACTTTATTTACTCAACACTGATATTGAAAGATTTTAAACACACAATGTTAAATTTCTCACTGCTGAAATAGCACGATGTTAACCTCGCTATTCTGTACACAAGTCTGTGCGTTTACTTGATTCCACACCCTTTTTATACGTAACACAAAATTTCCAGAAGAATGTTAGCAACATGTATCAAGTCGCCAACATCCTCAAAAAACTCAACCTTAATCCAGTTGTCGACGTCACTTTAACACAATACCAAAAAATGGGGCATTGCTTAATAGTGTGTCCCGAAATATTAAATTTTATGTTTTTTCAATGCAAAACCGCTCAACATTTGCGTAATTGGTCGTAGATTATCATAATTGTTTTTACAGCTAAATTAATCTATTTCTTAAGGGTTCTACCGATCATCAAAGTCCTGATCATTTTTAATTTTAGTATCATGGAAACTTCAATAATTCACTAATTCTTAATAGAAACTCCTGAGCTAAATATACAAAAGTCTTTACTGTTTGCTGCTCTATTTATGTATAATATACATACATACAAATATATATATATATACTGGGTTGCGGTAAGTTGTTATAAATATATCTTCTAATTCTTTTTAAATAACTTAAGCATGTATTTTTTTTTTAATTAAAAACTATTTTTATACTATAGTATAGTTAAGATTACTGCAGTACTAAAAGCGGATTTTGTGGATTTTATATAAAGAGTTCTAGACGCAGTGATACTACTTGTGCTATTTTGGGAGCATATAAAGAGCTCGACGATCGGCAGCTACCAACTATAAAAGATGTCATTAAATTTATTTTATTTGTGAAGAACGACATGAAATTGCAGAATAATGGGAAGGAGCCGTCCAATTCAGATATATATGCTATTGTTTTTGATTAGATCAGTAACAATTGGACTAAAGCTTCGATTCCAATCGTTACTAAGGAACGAGTTATTCAGCCATTAAAATCCTATTTCAAAATGTATCTTAATTTAAAAAGATATCCCAAATGCAAACAAAGCGTTAGCTTTGAAATTAATCTTAAGAGCTTTTTATATTCATCTGAAAAGCTTTTCGACGTTGCTACTTGTAAATGCATTTCATTCAAGTTTTGTTGTTGTTCAAAGTCTGAGAAAGTTCCGATCAATGAACGAAGCTTTTTATTGGATCAACGAAGTACCAGAAAAATTATTATAGGCGGTGTTGATAGCAAAGAAACAGCAGAGACAAATTGGAGAGCTAGAAAGGACATCAAAAAAGTCGTGCTCACAGCATGAAAATTATTCTGTAACAGAAAATTGTGAAGATGATTCTGTATTTACATCTTACATAGATTCTACAACAGAAAACATATCCCCAGTAGATACAGTATCGACTTCGACGGACAATCGGAATACACTGCAGTTACCAACAGTTTCTCAGGTCTGTGATAGATATGGCTTATCGACTCGATCAGCTACTGCTCTAGCTTCTGCAGTTTTAGCTTATGTGGGCTTGATTTCTACAGAAGACTTAATTTTGGTTGTTGACAAAAACAAATCCACAGAGCTTTGTCTAAAGCCCGGAGAGAAGCTTCAAAAGATATTGGAGGTATTAATATAAAAGGTATTTAGTTACTTCGATGGACGAAAATACAAGACTCTGATAAATAAGAAAATAATCCCCCCTTTTGTTATTTATCGTAAACAAGTTTTGGAAGAGCACATTTCAGTCTTAGCAGAATCCGGATCAATTTATTTGGGACACGCAACAGCATGTCGTGGTACTGCCAAAGGAATTCCAACTTCAATCACAGCTTTATTTGAGGAAAAATTTTGGAATTTAGACGTGTGACGGAACTGCAACTAACAACGGTTGGAAGGGTGTTGTGATTCAATATTTAGAGGAATATTTGGATAAACCTTTGCAATGGTGTATTTGTATGCTTCACTTCAATGAGTTACCTTTTCGTCATTTATTCTTGACTTTAGATGCTTGCACTTCGGGACCTAGAGAATTGGATTTATTGGAAGACAATTGGTTGTGAAAACAAAACGGCGGTGAATTTTTGTGCAGTGGCTGGTAATTTACCTTACTTGCCCAAAAATGTAGTCGATGAGTTAAGTACATAGCAAAAATATCTTTATGAGATATGCCAAGCTGTATCAACTGGTTTTTGTTGTCCTGAACTGGCAGACCGTCAACCTGGGAAAATTGCTCACTCGAGGTGGCTTTCTACGGCTAATCGTGTACTAAGACTTTATATAAGTACTCTTAGTCCATCAGAAAATTTGCAATTGCTTGTTAACTGCGTGGTTCTTAATCAAGCAAAATATGTCTTTTAAGATGGCGTGGGGGGGGTCCAAACATATTTTTCAATTGATTATGTTTTCTCGATTTTTACCAGAATATATAAGATCTTTTGTGGATTCTGTCATAGAAAGAAGTGCTTTCTTTGCTCACCCAGAAAACGTACTTGTCAGTGTGATGTTTGATAATAGAGACCACATTCGGGAGAATAATTTAAGCTAGAGATACTGTAGAAAGCATTAAACGCAGGACAGTTAAGCCACCAAAAATTAACTTCTGTGCTAAGCATTATACCGAAATTATTATGTGGGACGAGTGCCAGGTTACTGAACCGCCAGTTTTCCGACATATTTCTGAAGTTGACCTTGAAATGATGACAAAAAAAAAGATGTTTGGTAATCGCTGATTTCCCTTGTCATACACAATCAGTTGACAGATGTGTTGAAGTGGCAACTGAGGCCTCACAAAGTGTAACTGACGCTACTTGTAGAGATGGCTTTATTAGAACCAGACTGCGATCACGAGCAGAAATGCCAACTTTTACCCACAAAAATAAGTTCAAATTTTAAGATTTCCTACTAAATAAAAACTTTACTTTATGTTCTCATATTTTGTATCATCAATTTCAATAATAAAATACCTTTTAAGCTTAATTTTTTTTGTTATTTCAGACATTACATAAAATTAACAAATCTTTAACGCACAGTAGAGCACTCAAGATGACACCCTATTTTAGTTCTAATAATTTTTTCGTAATTTTTGCGTAGAATTACGCAAATTTTGATGTCTCTTGCGATACTGAAGCTCTAAAATTTTTTTTCTCATACATTGACGGGACACACTATTCCCGCTTATTGCGAATGGCGTCGTCGACGTCACATCAGGACGACAGTAAAAATTTGCACTTGTATACTCTTTGTCGGCAACAATTGGATCTTATTGACAATCTCTTACTAATCTGTAAGGCTTCATAAATTAATGGAGGATATTAATAGCAGTCAATTGTTGTCGACAAAGAGTAGACAAGTGCCAATTTTTACTGTCGTCTATAAGGTCAGTTCACGGCATATTTGCGTAACAATATATTTTAGTCTTGTTGCTTAATATATGTTATTTAAAAAAGATTCTAATTTATAGAGTGATTCTCAAAAACCAAAACTTATGCTTATATACAACTAATATATTTTTTTTTGTTTGGAATTATTGATTTTTTTTGGGTCTTATACAAAATATTTATTTAGATCCCATTTCAATTAAGCTTTATTCATTGGCCGTTATCGTAACTCAGTTTTTAAAAAAAAACTTTATTACATTTTCAGTAAATTTTAATTGATGGATAAAACGATGGAGGCCCTGGCTAGTGCATTTAACATGCGTTATTGTACGACAAAACACTGATAGATATTTAAACTACAAAACCACAAATATTAAACTCTTAAAACAAATTTTTTTCTTCCGCTGCAAAACCGTCTAAGCATAAAAAAATTTTCCGTTAAGTGTCAGAATGTAAAATATGCAAAAATATGCTCTTAAGAGTAAAATATGTACTAAGACAACGATGCATATAAAAAGTTCTATGGCTGCATATGTTGCACAACAAAAAGTATGCAAGTTGCGGTTTTCCTGTTTCTGTATATCCTTTAGTTAATTCAAATCATTGTTTCTCAATTTGGGGAATGAAAGTCGCCCTAATATTTCTTAAATTAATTAAATTTCAAGTAGAGAATTTTAAAAAAATTTTCACTTGTGCTTGTTACGAGTATCAAGTCATGATTCTTAATGCATCACCAACAATTTTGTGTATGTTCGCTGGTTTTTTAGTTCTTTTTCTATAAGTTATTCTTTCCCATTTCTGGTGCGTCTTTTTTTATATTATAATTTTTGCTTTCCGACTTATTCATACATAATGTTTAATTAAATATTTTACTTACATCCATTATTGTATTAAATTCATTATTGTTGCTGCTGCTAATGATGTTGTTGTTGCTGTTCTCTTTGTATTGCTGCTGCTGTTTCTCTTGCTGTTGTTCCATTGTTTTCTTGTATTTTGCATTGAATGCATTTTGTCGTTCATTAATGCGTTGCAATCGTTTCTCATTGATGTTATCTGCTGAAAAAAAAATAAGTAAAAAGAATAAAAATGCAATTAAAAAAAAGAGAATCAAACAATTAAATAAATTTATTTTATTATGAAGCAAAAAAAAACCAACGACTGAGATATAATTACGTATTCGCGATATCTTAATGTTTACCCCATATTTTAATTTAATAATTTAAATACATATATTTTTTAAAAAAATGATTGCCGCAGGAAATTTAAAATTTATATTATATTCAACTTATTTCATTTTACACACAACTTAGTGCAAAAAATATAATCCCTCTTATTTTGAATGGCGTCATCGACGTCACATTAAGACGACAGTAAAAATTGTCACTTATCTACTCTTTGTCGACAACAATTAACTACTATTAACATTCTACATTAATTTACAAAGCCTTTAAGATTAGTAAGAGATTGTCAATAAGAGCCAATTGTTACCGATAAATAATAGACAAGATACAATATTTGCTGTCGTCTTGCAAGACATGGCATCGTCGACGTCTCATCATCCCCTAATAAGGGGGATTGTATTTTCCTCTCAAGAGTATATAAGATAATTGTATATACAATGTGAATAACAATTTGAAAATTAGTTCTGCATTTTTGAGTTATGACATTGTTCCAGTAAATGAGTCCTGGATTATATCCGCAAAAACCAACTCAAAGAGTTTCTTGATTCTTATATTCTGAAGCATTTGCTATTTGGCTTCAGACAGGCAGCATAATGAAGTATGTTTTTTTGGTTCAAAGGACCATATTTTCCGTTTGTTAAAAAAATTGTAAAGTAGCATATCAGTTAAAACTATATTATATAATAAATTACAGGTGAGATATATTTTTGTAAGATTAAATTGAAACTTGTTAGTGAGTGTAGGAAAGCCCACAACTTGCTTATTATGGGTAAGTATAGTGTCAGGCTATGTTGGGTTCCTGGACACAGCATTGTCGAGGGAAATGAAATTGTCGATTAGCTGGCAAGAATAGGGTCGGCGTTAGATGAGATAATGTCGGACAGGTCGATGAAATTACCGATAGGTCAATACTATAAAGACCTCAGTAATTGGGTAGAAAGCAGGACCAACAGTTTCTGGCGAAGTAGGGAGGATTGTAGTGTCTCGAAGGGTTTTAGGCCAAAACTTGAATCAGGAAGATCTAAACTACTACTGGACATGAAATAGAAGGTGATGCGAATCGTGATAGGCGTGTTGACTGCTCATTGCTCTTTCAGAGCAAGAACCAGCATTTGGTAGACTGGTACCCCAGATTTTTGTAGGATGTGCGGGGATGAACCAGAAACCATTGAACATATTATCAGTCATTGCCAGAAGTTGCAACGTCAGAGGCTCAGATGGCTGAGCAGACGTTTCCATGAAAGTATTACTGATGTCGGGAAATGTAAACTAGAGGACATCAGGGGCTTCATAATGGTAATTCCGTGGCTCAGTGATGGATAATATGGACATTTAAAGCTGAAAATCGGAGGGTAAATATTACTTTTTTGGCAACAGAAGAGAATCACAATCGATCCAATTGAGTCTCCGACTGAAGGTGCGGTAAAACACCACCCTTCCAAATCTAACCTAACCTAGGTTAGATAGAGAGGGAGAAGGTAAGATTGTGAACAGGGAAAAGGATGAGAAGTAGAAGAGAGATAATAGTTAATTTAGATGAGGCAAAACTTTTTGAAGTCGATTTCCGATAACTCGGATAGGCTGCCGAAGTATTCTGCCAAATAGGTCCAGACAGAGATGCTCTAGAGTGGGATGATAACAGACGAGATGCAGGATACTTTTCTCCTTTTCTTTGTCATTGCAACGGCAGCAGTAGTCATTAAACGCGAGACCCATACGTTTAGCGTGAGTTCCGAAGGTACAGTGACCGGCCAACTTGGTCACGAGGTTCCTCAAGTGCATCCTATTGAAGTTCATGAGATTTTATTACGCCATCTGTCTTGAGCTAACTCAAGAAAGGTAGAATAGAAGCGTTTCCAGCAGGATGAGAGTAGGAGACCACAGAGATTGTCGATATCGACTTCTCTTGGTAGGTAAGCCGGCGAACGACGAAAAACAATTGTCTCTCCCTTTGCATCAACAATAACAATTTTTTATCGATTATAAGAGCTGTTATTTAAATGTCATTGTTGTGTTTCACACGACGAATTTACTCAGCAAATTTTCAACGATGAATTTGTCGTCTTTCGTCCCAGTTGTGTTCCTAGCATTATTTGCAAAATATTTAAAATTGCCATAGTAAAAGATAAAAAATTTTGATTTGTATAAAAAAACTTATTTCTTACACTTTGTTTGCTGCCATTAGAATCGGCTACAAAAGCAAAAACATGCCTCATAGACAAAACAATTTCTATTATGTGTATTGATGTTGTTATTGTTCAGCACCAGTACAAATAAATGAACGGACGCATGCACGTTACTCTTGCTTTCATGCTTCATTCACTTGAACGAGACATTCCCAGTTGTCGAGTGTTCGTTCGCTCGAGTTTAGTTGTTGTAGGTGTTATTATTATTGCTGCTACCGTTCGTTGTTGCTTCTATTGTGTTGTTCATACACAATTGTGTGGTACACAGTTGTTTCAATTGTTTTTATGCAAATTATTTTTTCATCACGAAAACTATTCAACCAAGAAACATTTTTACTTGATATACTTTGAGATTTTTCCGTTGCAGTTTTCAATTTTTTTTTTTCATTTAATAGAGCGTCGTGCGAAAACAACTGATAGGAATATTGAGAAAGGCAGTTTGCTGGCCTTGATTAGAATTGGTTATGCTTTTAAATTTTGGGTTTTTTGTCTTCTATTTTTAATTAAATATTAAATATTTTTACTTTGTGGAAGAAAACTTATTTTATGCGAATGGAATTGAATTTCTAGGTATTATTTAACTCTTTCGTGAGTAAGCATCTCCGTATATAAGTATGTATTGCGGGCTAACATTTCGTAGAAAAGTATTTGCTTTAATATTTAGTTTAAAAAACTTGCGATTTATCGTAAACAACAAAAATAAAATAAAATTTAATGTGTGTACTATTGGTGATTTACTCTGTAATTCGAAACGAAAGAAAATACTTTCGAATTTGTATGTGAACTACATGCAAATTACAGAGAGGTTTACGAATTACAGAGAGGTTTATTTCCACACTGAAAGGAAACCCTTCAGTTTCATTGTCTTGTTAATTCAATTGAGTCGAGGAGAGTGCGCAAACTATCAACAGCTGCACGAATTGCTTGCTCATTAGGCCTATTATGGTGGCCGTAAAATGATCGTGCTTCTTCGCGAACTGATTTATTTTTTTTCAAAATAAATTTTGCACATTCTGGAAGAATTAAATGATTCAAGAGGGCTTGTCAAACCTTAGCGTACAGATATGTTAACACAGTTTGATATGTTGAGCTGTCAAAAAATAGTTATCGATATCGATGGTTCTCATGCTGCTAAAGAGAGCGCCATACTTTACGCTTAAATTTTTTATACCAGTTATATGGAATTTAATAAATTTTTAACTAAAATTTTAAAAATAAAATTAATTTTTTAAACATTGCCATGTGCTTATTTAAAATCTTAGCAACTATTTTTAATTATAAAAACTGTTTTTAATTATAAACAGTTAACTCATATGATACGGCTTTGAATTAAATAATTATGTATAAGAGCGTTATGTATAAGAGCTTTGCTGTCAATTTTTTTTGTTTTATATATTTTTTAAAAGTTGTACCAAAAGTTAAAAAATGAAAACTTTTTCTTCTTATTTCATGTACATATTCCTTTGTGAAAGTTTTTGGTTGCTGTTTGAACTTTTTCATTGTATATCTGATTGTAAACAGGTAACCAGGCAGGCAGGCAGGCAGCAGGGCGGGCGTGCAGACAGGCAGGCATTAAAGTTGTTCCTTAGGTTTCCGTTGAATATTTTATTAATGAGTTCAAAGAACTGTTGTCATAATTGTTGTTTTTTTTATATATTTTCGTTGTTTATTTATTTAGCAATCTACAGAAAATTTTGTTAATCTATGAGAATTTTTATACATACACATACTCTCTATCAGAAGATTAAAGCCACTTGATTTTTTTTAAAGAGAAGTAAAACTCAGGCAATGAATGCCTACTACAGTCAAATCCCGATAATTCGTACCCCGATAAATCGCAATTCCAGATAATTCGTAATAAAATGTCGGTCCCTTGAAAAAATCTCGTTAATTCGTAAAATTTCCATACATTTTGGTCCCCTCGCTAATTCGCAATTTTTTTTAAATAAAATCCTTTACCTCTTATAAATCGTAATTGTTTGCTAACTACCACTTATAATTCGTAATAAAAACAATAGAAACATGGAAAGAATGATTTTTTGTTCGTCGCTAATTTTTTTGCGTGGGTTTTTGCTTTTGCTTGTGTGTGTGCTTATTTTCTTAAGATCAGTTTGTTAATGAATAATAAAGAAAAATGTTTTTCTTATCGTTTTAGTAAATAAATTGAAAAACCCCGTTAATTCGTATTTATTTCATTTTAACCAGGTTAAATCGAAACCCCCTATAATTCGTAAGAAATGGCCGGTTCCTTGCGATTACGAATTAGCGGGATTTGACTGTCCTACTTATAGATGTTACCTTCTCTAAGAAAAGGAAAGTGATAGAGAAGACAGGTGGTGAAGGAAGAGATAGAGGAAAGCTTCTTTCTTTTACAACTCTACGTTTTGCACGTTATAATGCAGAGTTGCAGCGCCTCTGGTTTCAATGAGGCACATTAATTTTTTTATAGCTGTGTTTAGTAGCCATTTTTATTCGTTTCGCCGATGATTCTGCCACACAAACCCGACGAAGGAGGGCACTCTGATATTACATTAACATATCATCTGCTGAAGTCGGTATAGTTCAGTGACCAGTGACTATGCCTTCATCACTTGAACTTTCCTACAACAACTGATACAAAGCGACACTTATACACATCAGAAAAATGCTGGTGTTGTTATTTAATGACTGTCAAATACAGGGATTGAACCCAGGATCTTTGGATTTGTAGTCAACGTGCTAACTACTTTAGCCAACGCCAACTAAAATTCACTATTATCGGAAAGCATATTTTCTTAAGATTAAAAAAAATAAAAATAAAAACAATATTAAAATTTAATGCAGCTACGTTCAAGCACACATACTCTGTTATTTACATATGAGGTAAAAAGTTTTGAAAGATCTTACAATTTGTTCTTGTTTCTTTGCAAAGTAAGCAGCAAGCATTGTTTTAGCCGAGATCAAATTGGCCGACTGTAAAGGCTCAGTAAGCCGACTGTAATGGAATGTAACGGCAATAGTAGGAAACAGCTGATCGATATTGTTATGTGAAAAGTAATGAAAATGTTCCCTACTGTTGTAATTATATTACATTACAGTCGACTAACTGAGCCTTAATGGAATGTAATTGCAATGGTAGAAAACAGCTGATCGATATTGTTATGTGAAAAGTAATGTACAGATTCGTACGTTTCGATTACGTTACACTCCATTTCTCTAACCATTTTAATTATTTTTCACATAACAATATCGATCAGCTGTTTCCTAGCGTTGTAGTTACATTCCATTACACTCGGCAAACTAAGCCTTGACATCATGAAAATGTGACAACGCAGAGTGTTCAAAAGTGATTTATTCTCCTTTAAGCCTATTAAAAAAAAAGATAAGAGAGTATATTTTGGAGTTAAATTCCGAAGTTGCTTGCAACAAAATTCTCATACTCTTCTAACTATATTTTATGACCATTTGAATTCGTTGCGACTGCACTTGAAGCAAAGAATTATTATTTTTTGTCCTCATGTTATTTATTTCTACTGGATCTGTTTTAATTTTTTTCATTAAGTTTGTTTATGTTATTTTTTTTTTAATTCTTTGTGTTATCGCGTTTATGTCCGCAGGGGTAAGATTCGCTATGGTGGATGGCATTTTGTTTGTCTGTTGCTGGTCTTAATTATTCTTTTTGTTCCGCATTTACATATGTACATATAAAAAATGTTTTCTCTTTTTTTTTAACAATTCCACTCTCTCTCCCCTTAATCCTGCATCTTTATGGCTGCTTTAGTTAATTGATTTTTTAATTGAATGGTTTTTGCCAGATTTCATCCTAAACTGTGGTTTATTCTCTTTAAACTCTAGCACTTCATATAATTGTTAGTTTTTGTGATTATATTGTTAGATGCTATTTTTTAATTGAGATGGTTTATAAATCTAATGTAGGCCTTTTGGTTTTTCTATTGCTTTAGTTTTGCTTTTGCATAATGTGGAGTTGTGGGGCCGGTCTATGCAATTTTTAATACTAATTCGATTTATACACATAAATGATTTTTTATAATCCTTTCGGGGTGCAATTTTTGCTTTCTACAAGTAATTTATAGTTCTGCATACATTTTATAAATAACACTGGTTTACAGCCAAAAAATACCAAGAACGCCATATGCCTAGATAGGTTAATTGGGACCTCTTGAACAGGAAAAACGCTGTATTTTTTTTCTAAGTGCAGTTTTTTAGATAACGGTACTTTTATGTTTTTCGGTGTATGGTCCCACTCAAACCCTTGTGGAGCCCAACCGGAAAGTCTGATCGGGATAAGTGGCATATCGTTGGGAAGGTAATTTTATGTCGATATGCTGCAAATTTTTATCTGACAAGAAATGGTTGAGTTATGGCAACTCAAAATTCAAAATGTGCCTATATCTTACGTTTGTTTCAAAATTTTTAATTTTTATTTCGTTTTTTTTCTACGTTATAGTAAAGATCTGGAATGTTTTATTTTTTACCAAATAGTTTATTTAATTACCAACATTTTAAGCGTAATTTGAAAAAAAGAACGAAAAATAAGGTTTTTTTCAACGATTTTGTGGAACGACAATATTTTAATTTCCATTGCTCACATCAACGTATGTGCAGCATATCGGCGGAAAAGGCATTCAGTTACCTTTCAAATGATATGCCATTTATCTCGATCGAACTTTTGGGTTGGGCTCCACAAGGGTTTGAGTGGGACCATATACCGAAAAACACGAAAGTACCGTTATCTAAAAAACGGTACTTTTTCCTGTTCAAGAGGTCCCAACTAAGTTATCTAATCATGTGGCGTTCTTGGTATTTTTCCAAATTTAAAAATTTGTAAAGCTGTGTAATAAATTTGATTTTTTTTTAATTTTCGGTTTTCATTTAATGCAGAACGTAGTGTGCCCAAAAGCCTTTTCCTTCGCACTATTTGAAGCTGAACATAATTTTTTTTTACAAATTTGTGAGAAAAATTTAAAAGGTAGCTCTGTGATAATTTTTTTAATAAACTAAAAACAACTGTAAATATTCTGACAAACGCCAGCAAACGGAACAACATTCTGTTTTAGAAGGCCGCTTCTCATGAATCATGAATCATGGTTTCATAATTTCTTGTATAATATTTTTTAATGAAAAACTGAAATTTACCTTTACTAAATTTAAAACAGTCTTTCTTTATAAGGGCTCTTATTTTGGCTTTATAATAACTATCGATATCGATATATATAATTTGGCAGCTGAGAATGCCAAACTCTGTTGATATTTCGGCTCAGTAAGGTTTTAGAAGCCCTAATGAATGTATCCTTTTCAAACTGTGGATATTTACTTTGCTAAAAATTAATCTGTTCGCGAAGTTCATTAAGCACTTCGTCCATTTACAGTCAAAAAATAATCATGCCAGTGAGCAAACAACTCGTGCAGTTATTTCACACTACACCCCTGTTCGTTTGTCTGATTAAAAGATTTTACTCAAACAAATTAGTGCTTTTCACATAAATTTTCTAGACGAATTGCCTGCCTGACATGTGGAATTAAACAATAGAAAGTTTCTTGTCGACATCGTTGACCAGGCCGATAGATTTTCAAATAATTCCCACTTTTGATATGGGAAACCCCAACGTACGACGTATGATTGATGTAGGCGCATAAATTTAAAATTAAAAAATTACTCATACGCTTGTGTAATTTCTTATGTTCAAAGGAAATTTTTTCTTTTAAGAATAATAAATTAAAAACTTAATCAAAAATATGATTTAGTAAATCAGAATAATTGTTTCCTCATTCTATTTAAAAAAGGCATGTGTTTGCCGGCACTGCTTGTGGTTTTGTGCTCACAATACAGCTGTTGTATTAATTAAACCGATGCATTAACATTAAACTCAAACTACTTTAACTGAAATGGTTCGTAAGGGGACTTGCATTATTTTTCAGCACTTGCTGTTAGGGTTATCAAATATTTTTTTCTTAATATCCCACGAATGAAACAAAAAATTTATAAAACTCCTTGATTTATTTATTTTTTATTTTGCAAATTCTATACGATAAAGGTTTTTATAAACTGCACAAAAATAACTTTATTTCGTATACAATTAGTAAATTAAAATAAAAATCAAATAAAATTTTTACTGAAATAGTATCTACCACAGAATTTGAAAAACTTAAGACCAAAATTCGTAAGAAGTTTAATCGAATGAAAAATAAAATAATTTACTATAAATTCATCAGAGCAAATAAAAAATAATAAAACTTAAAATCAGTTTCAAAAACCTATTTACTATAGTGGGTACACACTTTGCAACGTGTTTACTCAACACGTTTATATTATATGTTGCATATTTTGACAAACACAGTGCATTGGTATGATGGTGTTATGAAAATTTTCAAAAGACAATAACAATTCATCAAACCAGGGTTGTAGTTTTTCGTAGATCGGACGACTTTGTATGATAGTCTATTACGGTCTTTAGTCTGTAACTACCATTAAAACAAAAATTTATTATAACTTTTTCTGTGTGGGTATCAAATTTAATAAAATTATACTCGACTCCGCTTTAGTGGAAATCACCAAAAACGAATTTTTTTCATTATCCGAGTTTTTCTCTAAAACGTAGTTCGGATTACTGAAATGTGTTACAGTTAAGCGCACTGCTTAAATTCAGTAAAATATAATAGAAAAATACTATAAAGGACGTAAGAGTGAAAAGGGCAAAAGCATTTTGCAATTTAATTTTTTAACGAACAAAACATGCACAATTTTTTCAGCCTTAAGTTATGCAATCGATTTCTAATAAATAAGTTTGTCATTGTTTATTTTTTCACTAAAGCGAAGTAAATTTCATACAAAACGTAGTTGTGGGCTTGCTTTTGGTTTTCATTGAGACGATATTTTCAGTAAAGTGATGTTTCGCTAAAGCGAAGTGAATAGGACTAGCTGCGTTTAAGATCAGTGCGGGGATTTGTATCGCTTTCAGTAATCCGATTTTTTTAGTAAAGCGTGTTGCGCTTAAGCGGATTCGGCTGTAAATGATTATAATTTGTATGTAGATTATTTAAAATGTGGTGTTTCTTCTTCTTTCACGTAAGCACAAAGCAAAAGTCTAAATGGAAATCCTTCACGCAAAATTTAATTTATTTAATTAATCGATTGTTTAAAAATTTACTTGATTAAGGTCCAAATTCACAGCCTTTAGTTAACTAACGATTTTTCTTATCAATTCCATTGGTTAAACTACCTTCATTAGTTAACTAAAGACTGTGAACTTGAGTCTAAGAAATAATAAATAAAATATTTAATTGTTTGAAGTTTTAATTAAAAATTTAATTGAATAAAATAAATTTTTACTAAAAAATATAGTTAATTAAAAAATTAATATTTTCAATTAAATATTTTTTTAATTTTTAAACAAGAAAAATTTTAATTTATTTAAATTTGAATTTGAATTTTTAATTAAAATTTTAAAGAATATTTAAATTTTTAACAAACATTTAATTGACCGAAGTAAATTTTTAATTGCTTGTTTTGATTTTTTTTCAATTAAATTTTCTTCAATATAAATTTTTTAATTTAAATATTTTTCGCAATAAAATTTTTTAGTTATAAATTTTAACAATTAAATTTTTAACAAAAGTTTAATTTATTTAAATTTGAATTTGAATTTTTATTTAAAATTTTAAAGAATATTTAAATTTTTAACAAAAATATAATTGACCGAAGTAAATTTTTAATTGCTTGTTTTGATTTTTTTTCAAATAAATTTTCTTCAATTTAAATTTTTTAATTTAAATATTTTTCGCAATAAAATTTTTTATTTATAAATTTTAACAATTAAATTTTTAACAAAAGTTTAATTGATTTAATTAAATTTTTAATCGATTCTTTTGATCTTTTTTCTTTTGGTAAAATTTTTTTTTGGTTACTTTTTCAATTAAAAATGTTGACTGGAGAAATATTATTTTCTCTGCTTATTCCCAAATTATAAGTTATAATCCCCAATAGTGATTGCCCTATTTTTGGCACACTCCATTTTTTTCTTCACTACTTAAGCTTTCAACACATTTTGATTATAGTAAATTAAAAGCGTGCCGTGTAGTCTACTTAAAAATATGAAACCCCAAAAAAAAAGGCAAAAGTGAGTGAAAAAGAGAGGGAGAGAGAAAAAAGTAGATTCCTAAATCTTTTGGTAGTTTGCAATAATGAACTTACCCTTGCAGGGGCAAAATCCTTTGCATGTAATTCGTATGGATGTTGAATGTATGCAATTGTGATAATCCAATCTGCATAACGATGAATACGTTCTATTGTCGTTGCCACAAAGGAATGTCGGTTTTGCTACGGGACATGGCTTGCAATTGCTACAAATATTTTATACACGAAGACACGCAACAGTAATCATTTCAACAACGCAATTTTTTTTTTATAACAGAGCACATCATGTTGGCCGTTGGTATTGGTAGCGGTGGTGATGGTAGTGGCAGTTTTGGTGATTGTGACATTAACCGCAAGTAACAGCCGTAGCAGCAACATTAACAAGTTGAAAAGAGCGGCAGTAGCGCCAGCAGCATTAACATTAGTTATCGCCGCCATTGTGTGGTTTTAGAGTCGATGAGTTTTAGTTGAGGCAAAGGCAAAGGCAAGTCAAGCGTCAAATAAAATATTATTATATATGAAAAGAGACAAGATAAGGAAAAAAAGAAAAGAAATTTATAAATATTAATATATTGCTAAATTTATTTGGTTGCTAAAATTTTGTTAAGTATTTTATTAATTAAGGTTTGCATTTTTTGTTTGTTTAATATTAATATTAATCTAAGTAATCTGCAACATAATGGAATTATTTCCGTAATAAACTTTTTTTTGTGTAAAATTTACATTGAAACAGGTTTGCCTTCCATGTGCGAAAAATTTACTTCTTTTACAAAATTCATAAGCATAATTAACTGATTTATATATTTTAAATCTCTTAATCAGGGTTGGAAAACTTAAAAATTGAGCTTTGAAAAACTGGTTTGTAAAAAATTTAGCTCAGCGTTTTGCAGGTTTTTTTTTGTATTCGGTCTTATTGTTTTTTTTAGGGTTCCGTGCACCATAAGTGCAAAGGAACCCTATTGTTACAGGCTCTTTTTTCGAGAACTGTAAAAGCTACAAACCTGAAGTTTTCACAGAATATGTAAAACTTTGGCCGTTACAACAACAAATATATAATACGTAAAAAATAAAGAGAGCAACGAAAAATATTGAAATCCTAATACAGACAATTATAAAGAGCAGTGATGTCAAAAATAAAACTATAGTTGTATGTGTGAGAAAAGTTGTCTCATACGTCTCTGAAGTACATAGAAAATAATAAAAAGGAGCGAGCCTATGTTATAGAAAATTAAAAAATAAGGAATAAAAATTAAATAAAAAAGTTGGCTGCGACCCATATTTTTCGAGTTATGGGGCTCTGAACTTTTCATAGAAAACTGTGAAGACTTTCCAAAAATAATTTTTTAAATAGCTTCTTATCTGATAGAAACTTGAAAAATAAGAAAAAAAGATTAAACAAACAAATTGGCTGCGACCCGTGTTGGTGGTCTTTTAAGGTTTGATATTAAATGTAGTTTCGTGACGCTGCTCCAAAAATAAATCAAAATGTCTTTTTAACACATATTCATTTTTTCCTTAAAAGTTTTTTAACATAAAACAGATTGAATGTTGCGAAAAGCATTGCTGATCATAGAAGATTTTTCGCATACCACTATTTTTCTTTTAATGTAAAAAAAAAGAAAAAAAAAACTTACGGTGTATTCAGTCATAGCGAAACTCAAATTGTTGTATTAACAAACGAAAAAAATTGCCACGCTCCTTCTTCGTTAAAATTTGATTAGCTACTGAATTAATTGAAAGCTACAGAATATATTGTGAATTATTGATATTATTATAGTTGCCGTTTGAACAATGACAATGCAGTGACGATGCAATGAAATAAAAAAAAGTATATTTGACTTGGTGTAGTGGATGTACTACAAAACATTTCCAGAAAGCAAACAGATTTTATAATTCATTGTGAAATAGCAGGTAGAGTATTGTGTTGGTTTGCTATATATCAAAAGGAGTATTGTGCTTGGTTTTCTTGTTAGAATACTCATTCTTTTATTAGTCATTGCAAAAAGTACTACGTAATAGAGTGCAATGAAATAAAACAAATGCGGAGACGCATAAATGAATGTCTTGATGCAGCCATTTAATATGTAAAGTAAGACAGGGATGCTAAAAACGAAGCTAACTGACGGAGCTAACTTCACACACATGTCCTACTTCCCATTCCTGGAGTTGGCCTCTGAGATAACTTTCATTAGTGTTATTAGGGCTGTTCTAAAATGTTAGGTTCTTCTTTTATCTTCACACACATCCAATTTTTGTCTATTGATTACATCGAGCCCTATTTTAAATTTCATCGTAAGCGACATGTAGTAAAAAATAAATTTTTTTATTGAAATTCAAATTTCAAAGGACTGCCCATATCATCGACACGGGCTGTAAAATTTTATCGTAAGCGACAATTTACGTACATATATAAAACATATTTAAATATTTAAAAAAAAATTCTTGCAAGTTCTTACAAGTAATGCTAGGAACACAACTGGGACGAACGACGAATTTTTCGGTGTCAACTTTTGTCATAAAAAATAAAACACATTTGAGCATACGAAAATGAACACAACATGGCGGTCGAACGAAATTCTTTGTGCGTGACGAACTCTGAGATAGATTTATTTATATTTTGTACACCGACTGTCTTTGTATACACAACAACCAACTTTATCAAATGTGAGAGAGAAATTCGTTATTGTGTTTCACACGACGAATTTACGCAGCAAAGCTTATCGACGAATTCGTCGACGTTGACGAAATTCGTCGTTCTTTCCAGTTGTGTTCCCAGCATAAAGCGTTCATGTACTGTTTCGTATCTGCGAGAGTAATTTTCTAAATTTCTGTTTTACTCTTTCTTTGCTAGTTTCTGCTAGAAAAGTAAATGAACAGACCTAATGTGCATATATACACACATATTTGCATACATACATATTGTATGTGTAAGAACCAATTTTTCAACCCAAAAAACCTGCAAATTGAATTATATAATTTTTCGCAAGTTTTGCGTGTTCGTGATAAGTTGTAAATCACTCGTGCGTGATTGAGAATATTTTATACGTGAGGATATGTGATCGTGAAAATTTTCAATATCCTTCGTGCGTGAAAGCGCGTGCGTAAAATATTTTTCTGCGTGAGTGTGCGTGTCGTGAATCAAAAAACGCTCACGTGCTCATCTCTAAAAAAAGTATTTCCTGAAAATTTAAATTTTTATTGCTCCCAAGTAAATCGAAAATAAGGCACGATATTTTGTGAATTACTTCGATAAAAGTCTGCAAATCTGATAGAAATCACTTTTTCATTAAAATAAATATTTAATTTATTTGTATGATATCTGTGGCAATATGTAATAGTAGCTTAAGTAGACTTATGCTGTAATTATTTCTAGTCAGAATTTGCAGCGGTAAAATACTACATACGGAAAGAAAGGATAACACGAAAGAACTTTTCAATATTTTAGCGCTGGCGTTAAAACTTCCTTGCTTAAGTCGACTTAAGCTTTTGTTCCATATTGCTACGAATATAAGTAGAAATTCTAGTTTCATTGAGTGTTTCATATCTCTAAATTTAAATAAAACAAAGCCTATTTGTGATATGAAACTTTTTTATTCCTTTGAAAGGGCTATTGGCGCAACTCTGTATGGATTTTCACAAAGTGAAAATGTCCGCACAATTTCACGCTTCACAATGTGTAAAGAATAAATAATTAATTCAATCATGAATTTTTTTTACAGAGAAAATTTCAACGACTTGCTGTTGTGCAATAGTGACAGCATTATTTTCAAGAGAAACGAATTGTGTGGCTGAATAAAAATGTTTACATTCTTAAAATTCTACAATTCAATAAATTCCATTAGAACTTTAATTCATCTAACAATTGCAAATAATCATGTATACAATCTTAAGCTCCCTTCTCATCCCGTGTTTCTTCCCACATTCGTTGCAAATAAAAAGGTAAATGAAATTGTGCAGTATTTAAGTTTAGTCAACCATTAAGATTTGTTTCTCTACAAAGAAATAGTACATACAAAAGTTAAATTTTTTTTATTATTGGTTACCCAGTGAGTGCAGCAATTGCAAATATTTATGGCATTCTATTGCTATTCTTCTATAGGTTTCATTGCATTTGTTTTTTTTTTCTCTGTAATTTTGTTTTAAATAATTGCTAATACTCGTAGGTTGTGTAGAAATGTTTATTGTTTATTTTGCCAGATAAAATATTTTAATATGAATGTTGTGATTTAATCATCCATAAAATTTAACAACATTCTCATATTTGCGGAAGTTAAATTTGTAATTTTATTTGTGTGTAAAACACACAAATGAAAAATAAAAGAAAACATATACTCGTACTCATGTGAGTGCTCAATAGACAATGAAATGTTTTTTTTTTAATTTAATTAAAACATGTGTTCCACTCAACTCTATTTAACTTTAAATCATTTGTTTCAATTTGATTTAAGCTATTTTATGGCTATTTGAGCAAGGAATTTCTTTGTAGTAGAATTAAATCAGTTTCAGAAATTTACCAACACTATTTTTCGTAAGTGTAATTAAAGAAATTAATAATTTAATTGTAAAATTTTCTTTAAGAAACTATATTTTCACTGAAGATTGCTTTTTATTTCATATCCCATCAAAAAAAAAATTACTTCTACAAATATAACAACCGTATACAAATATTGCAAGTATGCGTCATTTTCAATTCTTTTAATATCCTTATAGGAAGTGCTTTTTAGGGTTCCGTACACCAAAGGTGAATACATATATATTCAAATGCCCAGTAAAAAAAGAGACTCAAAAAAAGTCATGAAAATGTAGACTTTACGATGCGGAAGTAGTGCAAATTTCGATCCGATCTAATGATTTTTACATAGGGTTGTCATTGCAAGAAGTTCTCTTTTTCGATGCCTGGTCACTGAATTGGAAGCGATATTAAGAAAAATTCCCTTTTGTGTGCTCTATGATAATATTTTCATCTAGGAAAAATGGTAGATAGTTACCTATTTTAACAATCCGTTTCTTTTTATACGAATATAAGCCCGAAACAGGGTTTTCATGTAAATTGAAGCAAATAACTTTTAAATTTTAGACTAAAATTAGTTCATTTAAAAAATTTATTATTCGACATATTGTCATAATTATATTTTAATTTGAAATTTATTTGCTGTTGGTTCTGCTTGGTCTATATACGTATTTCATTGGCGCTTGAATATAAATTATTTGCTGGGTTTTGTATGAGTTTCAAAGCCTACTGAGCTTATTTTGTCCTTGTGATTTTCAAAAATATTATTATTTTATGAATTCTTATATAGTTTTTGAAAGTCTGTGCATAAAGTAAGAGGTTTGTGACTGTTCAAAATTTGTGGTTGAAGTCTACTGATGATTTGGTTCAAGCGCCAATGAAATACATATATAGACCAAGCTGAACCACCAGTAAATAAATTTCAAATTAAAATTTGTTCATAAATTTCTTTAAAAAAATAATTTTTTTTTAATTCTGGTGAGTATTTTCTAACACTATGGAGGAGTTACAAGGTTTTCTATGACTAAAATAAGCTTCTACATGGTTTTTTGCCCACTCTCGGCAAATTAAAAATATCAATTTTTTGGGAGCAATGAAAATGTAGTTCCACTAGAATGACTTCCATTTTTTTCACTGGGTGCTTCTGGAAATAGAACACTTATTATTTTGGAATTGTTGTGCCAATTACTAAGCCATTTGAATTGAACTGCTAATACACAAAACAAATACACACACACATATGTTTGCATATATAAAAAAACTAAATAAATAAATAGAAGAAAGATCAACACGTTTTAAACGTTTAAATCCATCAAGAATTAGACGGCATCAAATCAAAAACCATAAATCTATTAAATTCCTGATATTCTTCTTTTCTACAAAAAAAAACCAGACACATTCGTAAATTTATTTTCATCAATTCAGCGCCACCCACAAACAGTCACTAACGATTTTATTTTGGGGAAAAAAATAAATCAAAAAAGATAAAACGTCGATCAGCTTAAAAAATAACCACTAAACCCTTAAAAGCCATTCTATGTATTGAACAGCATTGGGCATTTATTTCATTTGATTTTTTGTATGTGTATACATATTTTTTTGTCCCCTGAAACTACTAAATCTAATAAAATTCTAAAAGTAGAAATGTAAATAAAAAAGGTCTAAGGTGTGCTGCAAAAAAAAAAATAAATACAGAAAAAAAGTAAACAAATGAAAATCCATTTGCCACTAAAAATTCTTACATTTTATCAAGTGTACTAAATAACGTCACAAAGAAATAATACGAAAAAAAAAAATCTAAATGAATTTAACAAAGTTTTGGTTTTATTTATTTTTTTGTTAAAAAAGGATAAAATAAACATTTAACGAGGGCCACCCCAACTGCTATTGCTAGCATGATTATTGGAAACTTGTAAAATTGTAAAATGTCCAGCGCATAAAAATAACCAATGATGTATCTATACTCGCGTATTTTCATAACATTCGCCTTTTCCAAATTTAGATGAATATTTTTGAAAAATAAAAATACATGTCTGTAAAAAATTAAGCAAATATAACAAAAATATATTAATTTGTAAAATTTTTAGTAAATAAAAAACTTTGCTTTGAACTTAAACTGATAATTGTCTTGCAGTTCAAGAAACTGTTTTTACAACTAACAATAACAAAAAGTTAAAACTCTTTTTCTACATAAAAAAACTCTTTACAAACACAAAATTCTCTGAGTCAAATACTAATTCTTTCAATTTAGGTCCTACAGAGAAGTTTTAAATTCAAATGAAAAAAACTCCAATTTTTTCAATCAACAAATTGTTTCAGTCAAAATTTTTTTTTACCAAAACGAAAAAAAAAACAAATCAAACGAGTAAAGTATTAAACACATAGATCACAGCAAGCTACATGGCTACACAGCTACAAGTGCCGCTGGCAAAAAATGTTGCCTAGTAGCCAGCTACTTAATTGTTTTGAAGAAGACAACCGCACCATAAGCAGCGTTGTCAACTTTTAAGTTTCAAAAAGCACTGAAACCACTAAAAAAGCGCGTATTTTAAGTAAAAAAGCACTAAATTTTTAATTATTATATGTTAAAAAAATTTTATACACAAATATGCATATAAAAAAATATAATAATCGGTTGACCTTGCATTCCATTTCTAAAACTATAAATTTAAGGCATCCGATACACATTTTAATTGTATACGAATCAGTGAATTTTCATCTCAAATCAGTTTGACGAAGCCTTTTGAAGTTATTACAAAAAAATTTAATTTTAATAATTTTGCGTTAGAAACCAAACGTATTATTCGAATTCAGTCAAATTAGAAATAATCGATGTCTTTCTGAGGTTAATAGCTGATTACATTTTGAACGCGATGGTCTCAGCAGTTAAAAAATTTTTATAATAAAATTTGGGTTTTATTATATTATGCTGTGAAATTATTATTTCGGCTGCGACTGAACTTTGTAAGAAAGATAATAAATTATGATCAAAATAAAAAAGGTTTCAAAAGTGTTGTGCAGCAAACCCAATATAAATAACAAAGTTAATAATTAAAAAAAAGTGATTTGCAAGTTTATCAAGTTAAAAAAATATTTATATGTAGGTACTTATTAATATTTTAGAAAAAAATTTCACCAAAATTAAAAAAAATACTCGATATTGGCAAAAATAGTTACCATTCTTTGTTATAAATAACTAAAGTGTGAACCAAGTGTAAAAACATTCAGTTAACGTATTTTAGACTTAAATAAAGTCATAGAAAAAAACACCATCAACTTCTGCGTTTAAATATGGAATTGACAGAAGTTTGATGGGAATGCAACTTTTCATAATGCTTCAAACGAGTTCATATTAACTGAAAACTCGATAGTGGACTCAATATTTTCTCTAGACTAGACAAAATTTCGATATTACAATGGGTAAATACTTCTATTATATCTTCTTTGTTGTGTGGCAAAACATTGTTTACATTAATTATGCTTAAAATGTTAAAGTTTGAGGGTAATAAAATGGCGCTTATTTCTTCAACCAAGACTTGTCCAATCTTAGTAAAAATTTTTGAAATGCTCCATTTAAGTTCAGAGCTTTTTTTAAATACCGCCTTCCTCGAAAGAAAAAATAGATGAGGAAATTTTTCTTCGAATTTTTGGTTTAGTGCCACCGCCTACAGACAAAAAGCACCGAAATGAATTTAAAAAAGCACTGAGCACTAACTTCAAAATTTTTCGCGTAGAAAATTTCAAAAAGCACTAAAAACGGTGCGAAAAGCACCGAGTTGACAACGCTGACCATAAATATATATTTCAGTGTTGCACCTTTCAAATATTTCACATTTATTAAAAAATATTAAAAAAATAATAATAATCATCAGTTTATTTCTTATTTTAATTTTTTTTTGACGAATTTTACTCTTTATAGGTTTAGTAATTTCTTCAAAACTTTTAGCAATTCTTCGCTATCTTGCGATCTTTTCGTTTTGTTTCGCTTTTTTTCCAAAATTTTTAATATTTTCAAAGGCTTTCACGATTTCTAATCAATCTTAGGCCTTCCTTCCGATTTTGCAACTTCTCGTCAATTCTTGCAAACTTCTCGATAAAAGCGGACTTTTGCTAATTTTTTAGCTTCCTAAAAGTTTTGCCGAGTTTTAAACAGTATTTATCACCCCGCTATTAATACGGTTTTCCAAATTTTCGTAATTTTGTGTGTTTTTGTTTTTTAGCTTCCCAACAGTTTTGAAAATTTTTAAACATCAATAGAATTTGTTACCAACATGCTGTTAGTAATTTATTGCGAATTTTCTTAATTTTCACAAACTTTTGCATTCCTTACAGTTTTTGCGATTCCTAATTAATATTATGGCTTTTTTTAAATTTTTTCGCTTTACAAAAATATATTATTTTTGTAATTAGCATTACAATTTCAAAACTTTCTTTTTTATTTTGCAATAAAAAATATTTATTGGCACTAATTTGATTTACATACTTTGCTATATTGTCAACACTTATTTTGGTTTGAAGCCCTCAAAAATAAAAATTAGTTTAATTGGACTAGAACGTCAAAATCAGCATAGACAACAACCTTTTTTCCTTGTTGCCGTCATAACAATCATTCTCATATAAACATGTGTATTGTATCCTTGTCATTTTGTAGTTGTGGTGAATGTGTTTAAAGATTAACTGTTCTGTACAGTATGCCATTGCCACATTTGAATAAGTATCTTATATAAACAATCTTGTTGCAAATGTTATTTTATGTAAGTTTTATTCTTTGGACATTTCCACGAGAAAGATTACTTTTTTGTCGCGTGCGACAGCAAGCAGTTAAGCTTGTATGTATTTCAGAAAAAAGTGACACGATTTTTCCTTTGTTTGGTGTCGCACGATACAAAAGTTGATATTCCTGTGGAAATGCCAATATACAGTTTTTTGCATAAAATAACATCGGAACAAACAGTTTGCTGGAACTGAAACTAAAACTAAACGAAACTAAATTTTATTTCGAATAAACGATTGTTTGAAAATTTTTTGAGAATAATTTTTCCTGTGTATATGTGTGTCACGTGCAATTAATAATCACAATTTATTTGAACACTTTTCACAAAAATACCATACAGTAGAGAATTGCAGAGTTAAAATGATTCACAAACGTGTTGCTCGTAAGATGTTAAACAGATCTTGCCAACATATCCCATAACTAAATTACAATTGTGGATACATAATCAAAACTTGCTAAATTTTAAGCTTTATAAATACTTGCAAAGCTTTTGCTGGGCAGTAACTCAAATGTTAACCCTCGTAAGAGTTGTATGTACAAAATTCTTTAAATAAACATCTACAGAGTTCTCTGTGGGTCTGTTGGATGTTTCCAGCCACGTTGAGTTTGAAACAAACCTGAGTAGTGATGGACTGGAGTATTACACAGTAGCATTGTCAGCATATTTAATGTTTGGTGTTTTAGTTGAACTGTGGGACCAAAAGATAGATTAAGACCGAAAATTTTCTTAAATATTTATTAAGAGAAATTAAGTTTTACTGAAGTATAGTTTAAATACAAATATTTCGACTATCAGGCGTTGCAAGGACATTTACCTGCCCTGGGTAAACAATAAAAAATGACT
The DNA here is from genome assembly GCA_905220375.1 of Tachina fera. Taxonomy (NCBI): domain Eukaryota; kingdom Metazoa; phylum Arthropoda; class Insecta; order Diptera; family Tachinidae; genus Tachina; species Tachina fera. The sequence goes on from LR999963.1 coordinate 62,185,625, forward strand.
TTTGTGTGTTTTAAATTGAAACTATTGATTAAAAACTTTATTTCTTTTGGCATTACTATTAGAAGTACATTAAGATAGATTATACGCGCATCTAAAATGTTCTTGCAGGTCTGAGGGAACAATATCTAAAGGTTCTTTTACATGTGTCTGACATTTAGACTCAAATTCATAGTCTTTAGTTAACTAATGAATGGTTTAGTCAATGAAGTTGATAAAAAAATCGTTAGTTAAACCACGGGCGTTTTTTAATTATATACTTTGAATTTGGACCTTAGTTTAAATTTTAAGTTAATTGTTTGAATTGTTTTTTTTTCAGAAAATCAAATTTAATCATCATCATCATCTTCAAAACCCTGAATTTCGATCAAGAGAACAGGTAAGTTTATATTTCAATAAAGAGTGACTGACGAAAGCCGCTACCAAGAGAAAACTGAATTGTCTTTTCATGTCTTATGAAGCTCATTTCGATCTGAACGGTAATTTAAACCAACAAAAGGGTCGCTTATGGAGTGGTTCCAACTGCATGAGAAGAAATTTCATCCAATTCGCGTCACAGTGTTGCGAGCAGTTGATTCACGCTGTATTGTGGATTTATACCATTTTGAACAAAACGGACACAGCATTACGGTTGATGTAGACCGTTCCTTAAGCATTCTAAAATGTTTTTCTTAGCAGGAACTACACCGAAAGAGAATTCATTTCAACTCTGTGTGGTTTCAACAAAATTGCTCAACTGCGACAATAGGTGCAATTCCGGCATCAGCTTTGCGGGCAGTGATGAAAAACGTCTTTCTATGATGCCCCACCTTCATCAACGAGCAGGGCGGGCATTTAAATTCAATTATCTTTTAATACAATTCAGTGGGCTTTGAAATTAAAAAAGATTGAATAAATTCCATGCACTACAAAAAAAGTTATTCTAGTTTCCTAATGTAGCAAAATTCATCAGCCACAATGTGTTTTAAATACACTCGTACACTCGTGAGTAAGAAAAAAAATATATTTTTTGATACATTATGAACTTTATATCGCTCTGTAAGCCAAATTACATCTGATAATAATAATTATTAATGAACAAATAACACCAAAGTTAATTGCAAATATTCTGACTAACACTAGCAGAACAGAACAACTAGCTGTCTTCGAAGGTCGCAACAGCGTCATCATCAGCGTTACTTGTGTTTGGTCCACTGCGTGTGGTGTCGATTTCTGCTTTATATATTTAACCTTCCTAGATGTATTTTATGAAATGGCTGCTTTGTTTGCCATAGCTGGGACGCTAAGGAGCCATGTAAGTTTAGAGTCGAGATAAATGCCCACATATTTCGCATCGTGTAAAGGATGGTATCTTGTATTTTTTTCACTTACTGATAATTGTCAATGATGCGGAGAGTCTTTGTGACATTGATGACACGGTGATGCCACCCTGCAATAGCAGTGGCGTAAGCTACATTTGTACATTATAGGACTTAACTCCCTGAGAAGCAAATACATAGCATGGACAGGAGATAAAACTTCCTTCTATGGAGTGTCCATATTTGCTACTTATTTGCCCAAGACTGAACTCTATGGGAGAAGGGTACTCTGTTGGTTATTCCGTTTTTCTAGAGCCCGTGCAATTGTTTTTGGGCTTCTCTTGTTAAAAGCGCCTTCTATCTAGGAAAGCGTCCAATGTATATTCCTTGTGTTCCACTGATTTTTCAATGAAATCAACAAGGGAAATCTCTACTGAACTACATTTAGTGTAGGCGTGTTCAGACGCTGATATATGTACTTCGGCTTTATTGCCATTCTGAGGTGAAGATCGATCAGCCTTTCCATTATTTTCGGAAAGAATGAAGACAGACTATTGTGACGGAAATCCTTCGGTGTGGTGTGCGAATACTACGTAACACTTTGTCCATGGCTTTGGTAACCAAGATCACCCAAAACAGGCTGTATGTACCCGTACTAACCAATTATTATGATGACAGCATTTCGTCCTCTTTTTAATCTAACCTAAGCTATCCTAAGTCCGCTGGTATGAATGATGCCATCCGGGCCGGGCTGTTAATCGCTTACAAAAGTCTGTAGCTATTTATTGTCATGCGCACCGAATTTTTAATAAAGCTTAGTAGTGGGCGTATACTTTCTTCCCGTGAGTTTGTGTCATTGCAAGATCGGAATGTCCAAAGTTTTTTCAGATTCGATTCGGTAGAAATACAAAGACCATATATTTAAATTTTAATACGCTTGTAACCGTCTCCTTTTTGTGGCCGCAATATTTTATAGTTTTATCATAACACCAGAGGAACCAGAAAGCATTGAATATATTATCCGCCATTGGCCGAAGCAGCACCGGTGTAGGCTTAGATGAGAGCAGACTTTTCCATGAGAGCATTATGGAGGTTATTAGGGGCTTTATCATTGGGATTCAGTGGCTTACTGACAGATAATTGGGGCACTTCTGAGTACAAATGGGGTTAACAATTATTATTAACGGGTGTCAACAGAAGGGAATCACAATGGACCCAACTATGTCTCCAAGTGGATGTGTGTTATAGCAACATCCTTCCTAAACTAACCTAAATCAACCTATCATAACACCATAATGTTTGTGCAAAGTTTCATAAGAATTGGGTTGATACAAGTACATAAAATTGTAATGTGGCGAAGTGTTATACCGTGCCCTTGAGTCTCTGCTAAGTTTCATAGGGATTGTTTGCAGTTTTGAGCAAAATCCATCCATGCTATTGCTAATATCATTATAATTTAGGCGATGGCCAATTCGATTGTGAATATTGATTGTGGTCTTCTTTTTTATTTCAATAATAATTACATGTTTTTATTGTGTTATTTATTTAATAATGATTTCAATTTTATATGACCTAAACCTAAATGTGAAATAAACATGCGATTTGAGTTCCTTTTTAATTTGTTAGAATTTCTTTGCATGCATGTGTGCATGTGTAAAAATGTTGAAAACTTAACCAACCAAACCTTGATGTGAAAAAAAGCACATTGTTCTTGAAAATTACGCCATAAAAAGTAAAAAAAAACTCAGTATAAAAATTATGCCCCATAGTTCTGGCGAATGTCCTGAATCCATATACATATATACAAGGTAGAGAAAAAGTAATGTCATAACTTGAATGGGCTGCCATTTTATTATAAATAAAGAAAACAGAACTTTATTTTCATAAAAATTTTTAAGTAAAAAATTCATGACGCTTCTGACACAAACAGAAGATCAGATCCACTTGCTCAATATACAACCTATTGTGGGGGTCGTAGTTCGTTGAGTTGTTGGCAATTTCAATACAAAACATTAGGGGTTTTCACACCGAGCTTGTTAGTTTGTTAGTCGTTAATCGTTACTTTTTTACACGCATTTTGTTTTTGTATATTTAATGCGATACCGGATTAACATTTTACAAATTAACGACACCGCACCCGTGATAAAACAGCTATTAGTTGGTAACTCACAATCAGCTGTTGCAGTTTCTAAATAAATATAATACAAAAGTCATATGTGATACATTTCTAAAAAAATATTTGTGTTTTGGCAATTTTCGTGTACATTGAGAGTACACGAAAAGTATGTTTTTTACACTTTCTAGTGTCATATTTTATTTTTTTTTTTCAGAATAATAAATTGTGTCAGAACAATAAATCAGCTGTTTTACGACTAAAGTTACCATACTAACAGTTTTAAAAAGGGGGTCGTTCACAGTTGTCAACTTTGACAAATTAACAAACTACCGAGTAACAAATTAACAAGTTCGGTGTGAATACCACAATTGTTTATAAAGAAATGATTACATAGAAACTACCAACAACGTTTGTACAAACTACGACTTCTACAATAGGTAGTGCCTTGAGCAATTAAAATTACATGTGTTTGACAAGAGGTTTGAGTCAAAAATTAACTACTGAACGAGTTTGCCCCAGGTCAAGTTTTGACACAAAACTCTGATCGAACCCATGTACACTTAGATCGCACTCATTCAGAGGCTCGTTTATGACACAAACAAATGATCAAACCCATATAATTTAAACGGGGTTTGATCATAGGTTTGTGCCAAAAACGAGCTACTGAAAGAGTTCGATACAAGTCTACATGGTTCGATTATAGTTTTGTGTAAAAAATTGAACTGGTTCGACTCGTTCACTAGTTAGTTTTTGACTCAAACCTCTTGCCAAACCCATGTAATTTAAATAGTTTTGATCATCGGTTTATGTAAAAAACTAACACGAACTAGTTCCAAACTAAAGCAACCAAATTTCTCTGCGCGGTTTTCTTAAAAGACTTAAAAAAATGAGACTTAATCACTCAGTGTCTGAACAGCAACCCTCTTTTTCGCTTCAATAGTGTTCTCGCTCCCGGGTTATGGGTTGAGCGTAACACACGTATAGGTCTTTTACTGACCGCATGATGCGAATCGATCGATGACAGAATCGTTCCTTGCTCAGCTACTGAGGATCAGTAAGTGAGTAAAACAAGTAAAGTGTTATCAAAAAGGTCTTTATTTTTGTTTTTGCCTTAGATATTTCGTCACAGGCAAAGCATTAAAGAGGAAGGGAGAAGATAATAATAAATAACAATAAAAATATTTGTAAATCAAACTATTCGTCAACGATATGTAAATGTAAAATAAAAGGCAAATATGTGTGCAATAAAAACAAAATTAACCTTCATGTGTTTTGTTCAATAATGTTTATAAAATAAAATAATAAAAACTACAAATCGCAACACACATACATGCTCAAAAGACCGCTTGCAAAGATTTTACAAAATAAAGGGTCTCTAGTGAACACATGAGCCGAACGTTCGAAAAAAATGGTCGTTGGTTGAGCGAAGAGCAAGCCAAAGAAGAGGGTTTTTTTTCGCGACAGTGTAGCATCGTGTGAGTGGACGAGTGTTTTTTTATGACAACAAGCACGAAAAAGACCAATTATTACGAGCTCTGGTCAAAATTAAACTAGACTTCGATCCAAGTCTAAAATAAACTAGTGAATGAGTTCGATGCAAGTCTACTTTTAGACGCTCAGTTTGAACCATTCGTATTTGCAACCAGCATTAACACATCCCAGTAAAAAATTTTCATGTTTTTAGAAGCAATAGGGCAATAAAGCGCATCATACTTTGCTTTAAAACACGAGATTGTTAAAAAGCAGTGAACGTAAATGAAGTAAAATACAGGAAAAACTCGATTTAATAGTGATCAAAAATGTAGTGCTCCAAACCGAGAACTCGCCATATTATATTATAATAGTAAAAACCTGCTTTTTTGAAGTAAAATTTTTGCTGGGATGTAATACTTTATAAATTATTTGAATGCAAAACTAGTTATGAACACAGTATATATAAATACTACATCTCATACTTTTTTTTTATATTTTTTATCTTTTATTTTAATTTTAAATATAACAAACAAAACCCAATAAGAACTCAAAAAATTTAAATTCAAGCACTTGAAATTGAACTGGAAACAAAGTTGAATTCATGTATTTTTTTCAAGTAATATTCAAGTCGAAAAATATTTTGAAATTAAAAATCAAACAACATACAACATATTCAAACCTTGTCAAATAAGTAATATATTTAAAAAAAAAATTTAAATTGTGGTGAAAAATATCAAAGATATATAAAAAAGTGGTTTTTTAAAAACAAAATGTGCTCAAAATCGTGAAAACAATACTGAAGGCAGATGTACAGTAAATTATTCTAAGAAAACTTGTCGATTGCATTTTTCTTTCTATTTTAAAAGTATTGTTTTTGAAGCTTGAAATATACTTGAATTCAATTGTAATACAAGGTTAAATTACAGTATAATTCAAGGCTTGAATTGAACTGTAATAAAACTGAAAGGTTCGAATTGAATTCAAGTTCCTATTTCACTGGAGAATGCTATTGAAATAAAGTGTAAATCAAGCATAATTCAGCCCTTGACAATTGAATATGTGACTTGAATAGCAATTGTTTTACACTGGATTTCAAGCATAATTGTTTATTGGGAACCAGTGAAGTGATTAGATTGTCTGCGAAAAAACACCCAGGGGCTATGGAGGGCATCGAACCCACGACCTCTGTACTGAGAAATTATTGAACTACATCCCAATAAGCAATTTTGCTTGAAATCAAGTGTAAAGCAATTGTTATTCAAGTCCCATATTCAATTTTCAAGGGTTGAATTATGCTTGATTTACACTTTATTTCAATAGCATTCTCCAGTGAAATGGGAACTTGAATTCAATTTGAACATTTCAATTGTATTACAGTTCAATTCAAGTCTTGAATTATACTGTAATTCAACCTTGTATTACAATTGAATTCAAGTATATTTCAATCTTCAAAAATCGACAAGTTTTCTTATAGTTGCTTTATGCATATTTACATTCATTACTGTTTTTACGATTTTGAACACCTTTTTGTTATTTAAAAAACCACTTTTTATAAATTTTTGATATTTTTCATCATAATTTCAATTTCATTAAAAATAAATTACTTATTTGACAAGGTTTGAACATGTTGTATGTTGTTTGATTTCTTATTTCCAAATATTTTCAAACTTGAATATTACTTGAAAAGTTGGTTGAATTTAACTTTGTTTCCAGTTAAATTTCAAGTGCATGAATTTAAATTTTTTTAGTGCTTATTGGGATACATATATTCTTCATTACTTGGGTTTAGTACAAACAAACTTTAAAATAAAATAAAATAGTTTAGTTCAATGTGGTTAATTAGAAATTATAGATACCGCAAAATTAGAAAGCGCTGGTATTATTATTATTCTTACATTAAGCTAATCGAAGTTGCTACACTGACATCATCAGAACTACTGGGTACAGTTGAATATCACAATATGAGCACGTGTTCCTCCTGCCTTTTCTACACATTATACAAATTTCACTTTCAATATTTTGCAAAAAAAAAAAAAGAAAAGAATATATATAAGCTAAAAAAATCTATATGACCTCACTTGGCGTTTTTTCAAATATATACATTTATTTTTATTTCCTTGCACGCAATGGGATTTTATTGTAAAAAAATTATTTTTTAAATTTGATTAAATGCACGCGCAGTGAAATCATTAAAAATACATAAAATTTAATGTGAAAGAAATGTTTTGGAAAATAAGAAAACATTTGCAAAATAGGAAAAATGTTAATAGAAGAAAATAACTTGTTAATTATTACGATTTAATTTTGGAAGTAATATATTTTTTTAGTTTCAGTTCAAAAAGTTGATTATTTGAAATTAAAGTAAAATTTTGCTGCTGATTTAAAATAAAAAATATACTATAATGTTGGAAAAGTATATAATTAATATCTGCAGAAAATATCTCTTGGAAATTGCTTTAGTTTTGGCGTGTAAAAGCCTATACATTTGTCCATGGCCTGGATTATAGAAAATACGTTTGCATGTATTCTGGAAACAATAGATTTAAGCATAACCTGGTTAGTTTAGGGCTGAATGGGTGAAATTTTAAATATCAGCTTATGTGATATTATTATTTTAAATTACAAAGCACAAATAACTATAACTAAAGTTTATAGAATGTGTGAGCTACAATCACAAAATACTCTGAGTATTATTCGGCTACACATGAGTATATACAGGGCTATTTATTTAAACACACGCATAAAGTATGTTTTAAAATATCCGCACATAGCCACGCCCACACATTTTCTATTACAATTTATATACACAAATGTATGTATACGGTGTTGAATGATGAATAAATATCCCGAGTATCATGCGTAAATATTTTTGGCTGATTAAATATCCATAGCCTGAGTGTAAGCATACTCCGACTATAAGTATGACAGAAGTCAATACGTTTGATACGCTCGTGCCTATTTATTTATAGTTGTAGCGTATTTTAGTTTAACGAAGTATAATCAGACATAGTCATAGTTGCTTGAGAGCAATTATATCAGGGTACGTTACTAAAATTAATACTATTTACTTAAGTGTATTTTTTTTAAATGAGACATTTTTAGATTTAGTTGAACTGCAGTGAATTTTAATCAGAAATAATTTCTGCTTCGGGTTTAATTTCAGTTATTTCAGTTCTTGTTGAATGAAATATTTTTTCACATTACTTAATAAAAATATTACATTCAATAAGAATTGAAATTACTTAACTTAAGACCGAATAAGAAAGTATTTTTTTTTTTCTAGTACTCATTGTCATTCTCTGATGTGCATATCACATCTCTCTTCTTCGTTTGTATTTCTAGCAATTAATCTTCGGTGAAGTAAACTAAGTAATAAAGTGGCAATATAGCTTAAAGTAATGCGCCTACTTAACACCAGAGGCGCTGCAACGAAGCTATAAAATTTAACAAAACACACAATGGCAGAGTTGTGAAACGAGTTAGGCTTAATAATTTAATACTTCATCATTTGTTCTCTCTTTACTATCCTTTTCATCAAGAAGGTAAAAGACACATACAACATACATACATATTGGTATATATTAATTATCTGTCAGCAATCTGTCAAACCTAACCTAACTTCTGTCAACAGTTACTTGCGGTTTGGCCCACTTTCTCACCGATAATACAGAATTTATCAGTATAAGCAACTTCTTTCAGCGGTAATAATTTAAGGACAGTAATTCTTTTGCCAATTCTCAGTAAATTAATTTTATCTACTTATTTATGCCTCAATTATGGATGACAACCGAACTTCAATTTCCTTGACAACTGATTTGCGGAATATATTCACTCTCTTACTCTGCTCCGAGTTTATTCAAGGGCATTAGGTCTTCATATTGCAAAACCACTTCCAGATCAATAGATTATTTACCAGACGGATTGCGGATTGTTTGAGATTGAATGTCACTTCAACAACTATAATTAAAGCTTAAGTGCAAGAATTTTCGAACTAAATTTTTCTACGATCGTTAATAATAGACTTTCGTTAATAAAATGAAGTTAAAAATAAATTTTTATGGCTCGATATGCACTGATAGTCAAACCGCTCTCATAGCCTAAAAATCCCCGCTTTTAAGAACAACAACAGCCCTAGACTACCCATAATCTCCAAATGAGATGGCAGAGCTTTTGAATATTAAAATCATCTGGATCTCGGGCCATAGAGGTTTCCAGTAAAAATGTAATGGTAGGGCTACTCTTGTGCAAGTTCAGACTTAGGCGCCAGACCAATAGAAGAAGCTGGTCTTTAAGAAATGAATGCATCATCATCAGGTAAATATGAAGCCATTTAAATAAGAAAAATCTGGTTTCCTTGATTTCAAGATACATGAAAAAAATTTCGGTTTTAGTATCCGTTTTGACATAAAAATGTCTCATAAGAAATGCAATGAATTTTAATGCAGTCGTCAAGATGTTGACGAAGAAAAAATTTCGAACGAAGAAAATTTTTCGGGATAAGCAAGAAAGAGAATGACCATCATGGGCGCTCTTGAGTTCAATGAACTTTCTAACTTAGCACCAAGGTTTTACTGCAAGGTGTTAGTAACTCTATATTGAGCTTCGGCGGGCTCGACAGTGCAGACTTGGCTTAAGCAAAGTCTTTGTGGTATCACAAGGGACCTTGAAGGGTCTAGAAGTTAGTTCGATATTCTGACTGCCACTCTTAACTTACATAACTATCATTTCTATCGAAAAGGGGTGAAAAGGTGCCGTTGGGGGAAGTAGTCGGCACGTTGACTACAAAAACGAAGGTTCTGGATTCAAGGCTGGTTTTCGACAACACCACACATTTTTCTAATGTGCATTAGTGTCCATTTTATCGGTTGTTGTAAGAAAGTTCAAGTGATTAAGGCATAGTCACCGGCTTCAGTGGATACTAATGTTAATGTAACATCAGAGCGCCTTCCTTCCTTGTTATTATGTAGCATAATCATCGAGTAAAATAACCAATTAAATGGTTTCAAATATTTAATACGCCTCATAGACACCAGAGGCGCTGCAACACTGTATTTAAAGCACTGTGTAAAGCACTAAATAGTCAGACGATAATTTTTACATGGCTTCTATAAACTGGCAGTAACTCCTCAATTTTTAACTTGAGATAATGTTATTACAAAATGAATACGAAAAAAAGTTTTAATTATAAAAAATGTCAAACACATTTCAAATAATCTGTTGAAAGATGAAGGCATATATCGTGTGTAGTCAGTCAAAAAAAGTTTTCTAAAAAATTTCAAAAATATAATTCAGATAAACTGTAAATGCAGTTTCCACTAGGTTTGATTCGCTGAGGAAGAAGAATTTGGCCACAGTGAACGTTTTTATGAAGAAGCACCTTAATTTCAATACAAAATTCGTACCAAAATAAAAATATCGCATGCGATATTTTTGAGAAATAAATTTAACTGGATTAATTTATCTTCACACACATCTTGGGCATATGGTCCAGTTACCCCGCCCATATTTTTGCAATCATATTCTGCAAATTTACTTTGTAGAATATGTATTAATAAATAAATAATGAAATAAATTAGAAAAAAAAATACTGATGAAATACAACCCACAAGTTTTTTTTATTTTGTATAATTGACAAGAAACTAATGCCCTAATTCTGTTCCACGATTTTCATATATAGATGAAAAAAGTCACAGTTGCAATTCTTCAAAAGAATTATTATTTATTGTCTGCGCTAGAAGGTTCGTTTATTTGATTTCTGATTTTATTCCAAACATTACATCCAACACATATTTTTTTCATGTATTTTTCAAACTATTGTATAATACTTTAATTAAATTTTTATGTTTTAAAAACATGGTAATAATATTTTTATTTTTCTTTATTAAAGTCAAAAACTATTTTTGAAGAAAATGATTTAGAAAATTCAAAACCAAACACTCAGAAGTATTTTCAAACAAAAACGTTCTAATTCTTCTTACTGAATTTATGCCCTATAAATTGATTAGAAATATAATTTGCTTTAAAAAACCTTGTGGACTTAATTTAGAGTTAAAAATTTTTAAAATAAAACTTACTCTTCTTCTTCGTCATCTTCGTTGTTTTTGTTGCTGTCCATGCCGGCATTACTTTCGTAGAAGACATCATCCTCTTTGGATTCAATTTCCTCATTATTATTATTATTATTGTTTTTATTTTTAATGTTGTTGTTGCTGTTGACATTAATGTTGTTGTTTTTGATATTATTAAAATTCATGTCATCGTTTGTCGTCAATATATCAACGTTATTATCATCAACGTTGCTGCTCACGTCCAAATCATTTTCATTTTCATCTTCATCATCATCCACATCTTCGTCATCAATATTATTATTATTATTGTTGTTGTTGTTATTGTTGTTGTTAATATTCATATTAAGATTTTTATTAATTTTATTGCTATTGCTATTGAGATTATCGTCAAGAAGTAGATTATCACGTTGATTAGTTGCTCTACGCTTGGCTTGCTCTTCCAAATATTTCGATTTTGTTATAATTTCATCGCTAAAGTGATGTTAGTAATGCAATGAAGAGAGACGAGAGAATACAACAGTTTATTAGCTTATTTATAATATTTTAATTTAAAAAAAATATGAAAATTGGTTGACCTTGCAGACTATTTCTGAAATTTTTCGCTAAATTACAGATTTTTATAAAATTTTCGGCATTCGATGCGACTCGTAATCTAAAAATATTTCCACACAAACCCTATTAAAATATTTTTAAATTACAAGTCGTATTGATTGTAGTAATTTGCCCCCACATCTTGTTTAGATTTGCGGCATTCGATGCTCTTTTTAAGTCTATCAAATTCAGTGAATATCTGAAATCGATTTGACGTGAAGATTTGAAGTTTTTAGAAAATTTTTGGTGAGAAATATCTCTCCAACGAAAAATCTGATTAGACTTCAGGTATGCTTGGCTTAATAGTTTAAAATTTGTTAAAAAATTGTTATGTAAGAATTTTATTTTCGAAATCCACCCTGCTTAATCGATTCAATAGCCCAATTCACAATCTTGTGCAAATGGTTGTTGATACTCACCACTTAACAATTCTTAGTGGTGAGTATAAGTATACTATACCATTTTGCACATGCTAAGACGCAAGACCATTTGCACAAAATTGTGAATTGGGCTAATATCTAACAACATCTAAGTGAGCTCAAAATCTTTCGAATGCTGCAAATTTGCTTCCGATCCGGTGACACTTTCTTAAGTTATGAGATATTTGCATACACACATACAGAAAAGGCGTGAGAGTGCCACAGTGCCGGGCAACATTCAGTAGTGCCCAAAATGGCACAATTGTGCCACATTTCCCATCACTGATTCCTAAATGCCTATGTCTCTCTCTATCTCTTTCACATACACACAGCCACACCCACACCCACATAACATCTTTAAGTATACATTTAAACTCACTGATTTTTGTGTAGCTCCTTTTTCAATACACAGACAGCACTGTATTCATTTTCCAATAGACAGATTTCACGCTTCTTACAGTTCAGTGGACGGCAGAGGTCACCTGTAAAATTAAAAACCATAAGAAACAAATGGACTTTAATAATCGTTACGGTCATGGATCTGTTAACCAAATTTCTAATAATAAAATTAAATTAAATAAATTCTCTTTGCTGAAAGAAACAATTTTTAAATTGTATAACAAAAGTAATAAAAATTGTAAAAAATATAGAAATTAATTTGCTTGAAAGAAAATATAGGTCAGTCCTGAAATTAAAGTTGCGCACAGGCAGCAAACAGCAGGTAAAGAAAGAAATTGTTTGTTGAATTTTTTCATATTGGCAAACAAATACATTTGCTTCATTCAGCTTAAAACGTCTCAAGCTAAAAAATTAAAATGGAACATAAAAATGAATTTGTTGTACTGTTCTCCACTTTGGGAAATCTTTTTTTATTAGTTTTTTTTAGCATTAAATAAGAAATTGACTTAAAGTCAAGTGAACAAGAAAATTTGCTACAATTCATTCTAAATTTAAATTTTTTTCTTTTGAGTCTAAGAACGAGTTGTATTTAAAAATTTAACAGCAAATAACGTTAAATTGTATATGAAACAAACAGGATATTAATGACTTAGATTGCCAGTTAACACGAATGTATTAAATTTGTCAGAAAATGTTACAATTTAATGCCAAATGATTGTATGACAATAAATTTATCTGGCAATATAATCATTGAAAAAATATTGTCAGTTCACACGTATGTCACATGCAAAAATTTTCAGATCTGTTGTTATGTGTTGCCAGACCGAAAGCATTTGATAGAAATTGTCAATTATGAATTGTCAAAATCACTTGTTAGGTAGGCATTGCCAGGCTCAAATCAAATAATAGAACTTGTCAATTATCAATCGTTTGTGCTTATGTTAAATATAAAAATTGAAAATATAAAATATTTATTATTGACTTTAAAGAAGCAATTGCAATTATTTTTGCTGCATATATTTTATTATATTTTTGCATTTTCCTTTTTCTTTAAAATCAAGAGTGTGCAGTGCTGCCCATAAAAAAATTCTGTGACAAGTGATGCCATTGTCAAATCAATAAACTTCGCACATTTGACAACAATAAAATGTGTGATAAATATGTGGCAATGGCAAAGAAATGTGTTCTCATAACTGTCAGATGTCTAAAAATTTTTGTCAGCTGGTAGTCTTGCAATGGTCTGACAATGCTTTTTCTGGCTACGTTGTTAGACAACAATTGTCAGTTCGCACCTTTGTAAGAAATTCAAAGCACATTTCACTGACAATATTGTAATATTGTACATAATACACATATTCATGCAAAAATGAAAATTAAATAAATTTTTGTTAAAAAAAAATTCATTATCAGCACAATTATGAATAAAACTCCCTTTTTCCAATTAGAATTTTTTGTTTTCCCAATCACTTGCTATAAGTTGGAATTGTTCCTCGGGAAAATTTTCTCGCGGAAGCTTATTCATAATTGCCCTCTATATATTATATTACTTACTTGTTGGATCATGTATCCATCTCTTGGGTTCCACATTAAAGTTCACTCCATTCAAAAAACTGTCACCGCCACCACCATTTTTGGACGATATTAATTGTGCGTTTCTATTGACCTGAAAATAAAAATTAAAAATAAATTTAAATAATTCTTCAAAGAATACGAAAATCATCTAAACGAAATCTGTTTGTTTGTGCTTTTGTAATTTTAAAAGTATTTGTTTTGGTTTTGTTCATATACAAAAGAATTATATATTAATTTGCTTATTTTTCTTTTGTGATTTTCAAAATTATTATTATTTGTGAGTTCTCAAATAGTTCTTGAAAGTCTGTGTATAAGATAAGAGGTTTGTGACTATTCAAAATGTGTGGTTGAAGTCTACTGATGATTTGTTACAGCAACAATGAAATGCATATAGACCAAGCTGAACCACCAGCAAATAAATTTCAAATTAAAATATAATTATGACAATATGTCGAATAATAAATATCTTAAATGTTAAAGAATTATATATTTTTTTTGAAATTTCTTGTCTTTGCAGGAAACCTTGTGAACTGTTTGCCTTATTTTCTGATAATAATTTTCAGTAAATGACAACGGTAGGTAAAACGAATGCTTAATTGAAATAATATATGACACGACCATAAATTTTCCTTTTTTTATTAATCTACCCTGATTATTTTTAAATTTATACTTAAAAAAAAATATTTAAACAAACACATTCTATCATATTTTTTTGTTGCTGCATTTTTAGTGTATTTTACCCGACCATGGCAAAAGTGGGCCAGGTTGGGTTATGTATTATATCCGTATATGTATACATACATATAGTACATAATTGTGTATTTTACAAAGAAGATACTCATAAATATTTTAAATTATTTTAATTGTGTATGAAAGCGATAAAGCTTTACAATTACACACATACATACGAGTACTTATGTATGTATGTATATATGTATTCATAAATTTTAGCGTTTAATATAAATATTTTAATTACATTATGTAAATTGTTTGTAAATGCATGTGTTTGTTTGTAATGTGCTTTTGTACGTTGCGTTTTCTGTCCTTTAATATGCTTGTTCTTTTTACAACAGCGTTGTATCCATTTACACTGCGAATCACTTGAATAAAGAATTTAATTTTACCAATTTTGAACTAATATATCGTGCAAAACAGGATATTAGGAAATTACAAAATTTTAGAATTTTAAAGGCACTATTTTTACAATTAATTTGGTGAATCTTTTTTAAAGAAAAAGTTTTTTAAACTTAAAAAAAGGAAGAGATTATCAATCCGTCTGTATTCTTTTTAACCGACTTAAAAAAAAAACGAGGAGGTTTTCAATTTGTCTCAATTTTTTTTAGGTGTGTATCTTCATAACTCGGTACATTATAGACCGATTGTAAAAATTCTTTTTTTTTTGGTCTGAAAGTTTATAGCTAGCCATTGATCCCATTGCAAAAAAAAATATGAGCGGGGACACACAAACACATTTTTAATTTGATTTTATGATTATCTACTTGTATGATTGCTGCGAAACCTTTAAAACACCTTTGGTTCTTGTAATTATACAATTGTAAAGTTAAAAAAGGGGTAGGGCTACGCCCTTTAAAAGTTGTTATATTTCAGGTGGTTCTACTTAACCGATTTGTGCTAAACTTACCACACACCTTGAGCTCTAAAATATACACAAATTTAAAAAAATACGCGACGTCACGCCTATTAAAATTTAGTGTTTTATTTAAAGTACTTGTACCATACCGATTTTAAAAAACTTAACGCACACCCTGAACTCTGAAAAACACAAAGTCTTGCACTTAAAGAAAAGAAAAAGTTACGTACGCCCATTAAAATTTAATTTTGTATATCACGTCCTTTTTTTAACCAACCGATTTTCAATATTTTTTTTTTAATAGTTTACCTCCAATTTGGTCCCATAAATTATTTTTGAAAATGAAGATGGAGCACCACCTGTTAAGGTGAATGCGTAGCGCTAGAAAACGATTGCTTAGTTCACAAAACCTCTTGAATCTCTGTTTCTATTGTATTATCATATTAAATACAAGAGTGTAACATTTCTTGTATGAAATTTTCATATAAAAATGAAATACACTATTACACTTTTATTTCATATGTTTTTAAAATGTTGTATTCTGAGAGAGGCTCTCTGAGAGAATTTGTATGTAGCTTGTTCTTCTTTTTTTATTACAAATACAAAATACATTAATACACTACACAGAGGGTGTTCACAATTAAAAAACGAAAAGTGTATTTGATACACAAATACACGATTCAAAGTGTTGTGAATTAAGCAGATGTTTAATGATTTTGTATGTCTAGAATTGAAATATTTGCTGTAAACAACAATTGTTTACAACAACAAAAAAATTTGCTGACTGTGTGATTTGTCGAAGAGGTGATCGCAATAAGATTTTCTTTCTTTGGAAATATATGTGTGCCCATAATCGATTAAAGGCCTCAAATAATGGGGTAAGTTATCATCGAGGACGTTCAGGCGAAAATGTGCGAATTGTTGAGCGAACATATTCTTAAAAGAATTTGGTCCTGCAAACGATGACTTGGCGCCCATTTGGCTGATATCGTTCTGCATTATTAATGCATTAAGATGCAAACTTAAGCAAAAAAAAAAACATTCCTTGGAATGCAGTACTCCATTTCATAAGAATCACACCATTTAGATACTGTAGATTCATTTAAATTTTGTTAAAAATTTTCCCACTGTGCATGCCGATTCAACATGAGAAAGTGCGTAGGGGCAAGAATGCGATTCCCTCAAACGTAAATTTTTAATTCGCTGATAAGCTTTTTTTTGGACTCTCATATCAGAGTCAAGCGATAAAATTTTGCTATTTGAACAAACAATTTTATTTTGCTATATTGTTAATTTAAAGGCCTTCTCCTAATGTAAGTTCGCATTAAACCAACAAAAATAGTTTAAAATCAGTGTTCAAATGCCTTAAAATAAAAATAATCTCTAAGAACTTTTAATACAGTATCAGAAAAAAATTTTGGAGGTCTACTCTCTCTAAGAATGAGAATGTTTCAGAATTTTTATGTTATTAACATCTTTCGACTTGTGTTACAGAGTAACCCTCCTGTTCGATAGAAATATCGATGCCCAATGAAAAAATCGATGGTGTTGCCAACTCATAATAACAATATTTGACATTCGATAGCCTTAGAAAATCACAAATACAAAGTTTCATTCATCTATTTGACGCGTAAAAATTTTAGTCGACGAATTTTTTGTGCTGTGCGATATTCGCGCTTTATTCCATTTCGATTTACAGCCTTAGTTGTAAAAAATATATATATTAAATCATTGATTAGCTGCTTCAATCATTAATTAATCGAACTTGCAGTACAATCGATTTTAATTTTGTATTAGATTAAAAAATTTGTTATGCCTTATAATTGATTTCTGATTCATCTCTTCATTCATTTTTGTTAAACTAAGAGTTCTTGCTATCAAAACCTGTTGGGAATTAGTGGAAATATAAAATTTCATTTTAAATTCAATAGCTGTCAAAAGCAACACCCATGTTCCAATTGAAAATTGAAGATAAATTTGCAGATGTGATTGTAAATATTTAACAAATGAAACGAAACTATTGCCTGAATGAAAATTCATTGCAATTTGGCTTACACATTTTAGATCACCTGCACCACCATCACCATTATCCACATTATAATCCTAATGCAACATGTTGCCCAAAAAAAAAAAAAGAATTGTACACCCCAACAAACTTAAAAGAATCTAAAGCCCTCATGATGTCGTTTGGTGAGTGTGTAAAAAGTTTGTATGTGTTTAGATTTTGTAAATATTCATGGGAAATGGATTTTCATTCATATTCATTTGCCTTTTGCATTTTTATGTGTCGTTTTTCTTTTTTTTTCAAAAATAGACTGAGTAGTATTTTAGGGTGTTAAAGGTTTTATGGTGTAAAACTAGTTGTTGCAGTTACTAATTTCAACAAATTCCAAATGCATACAAAGTTAATATAAACTGGTAGAATGTTTCTATATCTCTTTCCCGCTCTGTTTCTCCCTCTCTTTTTTTCAATTTAATGCAAATAGACAAAAAATATAAAAATTGAGATTGAAATAAAGTTTATAGTGAATAGCGTATTACTTGGGGAATGAATGTCAAAGAGTATGATGGTTTTAATTTTTCGACAGTTGGTTTTATGTGGGAACACATGATGCATTGTGTGCTGCTGCCAATGACGTTACCTCCTAAACTGGCGAAGGAATCACGCCATAAATCCTAACGTTACCAAAATAAAGAAAAAAACATGAAGTGAAAAATTTTCACAAAAAAAGTTAAATGAAAACAAAAAGCAGTGACAAGAGTTCAACATATCCCATTATTCACTCACACAAATGCAGCTTAATATCTGCTAACACCTGCCCACACACATACATACACATACTCCCACATGTAAAGTGCGAAAAAGCAATATCCTTTAAGCGCCTATAAAATCATTCAGAGCACGATGAAAAATCATCAAACTTTTAAGCAATAGGACGACTGTTTCATAAGTGTCTTTAAAGCTGAGATCACCGAGAGGAATATTTTAGAAAATAGTCACTACTATTAAGCCCTTTCAAAGGTTAATGTTTAAGAAAATATTGCGCTAATAGTAAAATTTTAAACTTCACTGTTAAGTATTAAAACATATAGTTCACTAAATGCAAACAAATCATATTGACCAATTGAGCAGTAAATGAAAAACGTACAATAGTGCTACGTTATAAAATGGCCTGTGAAGGTCTGGTTAGCGCAACGTAAGCGTTTCATAATGCCTTCGTCAGTCAAATCGTATCGTCTTACTTTTGAAGTTACGAGTACCGTATCGTATAAGTTTGGATGTTAATTAGAAAAACGTGAACAGGCTGCCGGTGAAGTTGTCAGCTGTTATTGTATTTCTATTTCTCTCTTATATATTTATTTGTGTGCTTGTATGCAAGCCAGAAGTTGACGTTTGCCACGTGACCGTGAGTTTACACATGAGAGTAATAGTTCGAAAAACTCAATACACGCACACTTTTTTACTAACACATTCATATTTTTCGCACTCGCAGCTCTCTCTACTCGTAGCAAATTTTGCAAACGAGTTAAATTTTGACACTTTCATGCAACAAAATGTCAAATAAACTAATGGAGTTACCCTGTCAACAATATTAACCCTCTCATGCCCAATGTTGCCTATAGGCAACATTGAACATGTATGCTTCTAAGTCCCGTTAATTTCAATTTTTCAATTTCTGCTCTTTCTCATTATGTAGCTTTATATGTTACGCATGCTCTCAGCTATTTGTTTTATTGTAAGTTGTGCAGGTGTTCATTCAGCAAGTGTTCTCCGTAGTGTGAAGTACTCGAAAGTTTTTTGTGAAGAAAGTGTGTTTTAAAAAAGTCTATAAAAACCATAAAATAATTATTTTTTTGTAAAACTAAGTGCAAAATATAATTTAATAACGGTAAGAGTATTATTTAATCAAAAGAAATGTGAAAAAAAGTTTTTAGTTCTCTTATAAGAATTTTCTAAATCTGATGTTGCCTATAGGCAACATTGGTCAAGTATGGTAATTTAGAAACGATATTTATTTCTTCATGAATATTCATATTTAGATGCGTCCAAGAGGCTTAAAACAGGCAGAAATTCAGAAAATTATTGATTTCGACTGGGATGATTCTGCGGATGAAGAAAACGAAGAAGAACGCGAAGAAACAGCAAATTTTGAAAACGTTATCGAAGAAACATTGCAAAATATAATTGATGAGCGAGAAATTATGGAAGTTGGTTTGATTGAAAATCTAATTGGAAAAGACAACGACGGAAAGGAAAACGAAAATGAAGTATTTGTACAGGAGGTTATGGAGAAAGTTGATTTAGAAAGCCTGAGATGGAGAAGCGCAGAATTAGTGGAAAATGATATGACTTGGAGAAGCAAAGTTGTCCACAATGAGGTGAAGCAACCAGTCGAATATTTCAACCAGTTCTTTTCAGATGAAGTTTGGCAGAAGATTTGTGATGAAACAAACTTGTATGCAGTACAAACTAATGGAACGGAGCTGAAATGTACTGTACCCGAAATTAAAAGATTTGTTGGAATATTACTATATCTTGCTGTAATAAATATTCCGGCATATAGAATGGCATGGGATCAAAATTTCAAACTGATGGCTGTTGCAAATTCCTTGGCAAGAAATCGATTTGAAAAAATTAAACAATTTTTTCATCTAAATAATAACGCTGTACAGCCTCAAAAAGGGCAACCAGGGTATGATAAATTATACAAAGTTCGCCCATTGCTAGATTTTATAAAAAATAGTTTCAATGAAATTTCTCAAGAAGAATTCCAAAGCGTCGATGAGCAGATGATTGCATATAAAGGTAAGTTGTAAATCTACATTCATACGTGCCTAGATTTATGTACATCAAATACATGAATTTATATATGTATGTATATGTAATGCAAAAATGTATTTTTTTATTAGGCCAACAAAGTTTGAAGCAATATATGCCAAATAAGCCTTACAAGTGGGGCTTCAAAATGTTTACTAGAGCTGGAGTATCGGGCATTATTTACGATTTTAGCCTATATATCGGGGAAGGAACTTGTGAGTCTTTTGGTTTAGGAATATCATCAGATATTGTTTTGCATTTAGCGAAAAATATTCCTATGAACCAAAACTTCAAATTATTTTTTGACAATTGGTTTACGTCAATAAGCCTGATGATTGCTCTAAGACAAAGAGGTATACTATCCATTGGAACGATACGAAGCAATAGATTGAAAAATTGTTCTCTAGCCAGTGAAAAGGAACTTCAGAAAATGGGACGTGGGTCAAGCGATTTTAAATTTGAGGCAATACACAACTTGACTGCTTGTCGTTGGTATGACAATAAGGGAGTTCAATTACTATCCAACTATAGTGGTGAGAACTCCATGGGTGAGTGCAAAAGATGGTGCCGAAAAGATAAAAAATTTATAAATATACCTCGCCCGAGCATAGTTGAATGCTATAATAAAAATATGGGAGGAGTTGATCTTGCTGATATGCTGCTAGAGCTATACAAAATCAACCACCGCTCCAACAAGTGGTATATGCGTATAGTATACTGGTGTATCAACTCCTCTGTAATTAATAGCTGGTTATTGTATCGCAGAGATGTCAAACACACAGACGGCGAAGTGAAGCATATGCCACTAATAAAATTTCAATTAGATATTGCTAATGAGCTTATGAGCGCAACAAAAACAGCGACTTTATCAAGAAAAAGAGGGCGCCCAACATCACTCCTTTCATTGACGGAGGAATCCCCTTCATCACCAAATTCTTCGCCATCGGCTCCATCATCACCAACTATTTCAGCAGCCTCTGAATCAATTTCCTATAAGCGGTCATATGTTCCAGAACCTGCAAAATCCACACGATTTGACAATATGGGTCACTGGGTAGAATGGGGAGCAAAAGGGAGATGTAGGCTATGCCACACTGGCTATCCGCGGTCTAAATGCAGTAAATGCAATGTTTATTTGTGTTGCAACCCACAAAAAAATTGTTTTGTGTCTTTTCACACATAAGTTGTAATAAAAAGTGCATAAAAAAATAATTTCTGTGTTTTTTTAATTCACCACAACTGCCCAATGTTGCCTATAGGCAACATTCTATAACTACAGGACCAAGATACCAAGGACCTTGAAATTTTTGTCAGTTCATAATTGAGTCAACCCCAACACATATTCGATAAAAAAATTTTTTTTGCACAGCCCATTTTAATTCGGGCATGAGAGGGTTAAGCAAATTAACTGGATCATGTTATAATTAAAACTAAAAATTTCGATTGTTTTCGATTAAATTGTGTGTTAGTTTCTTAAAATTAATACAATAAAAAGAAATATTTGTGTTATAGATTGCTAATATCATTAAAATATTGATAATAATAATTAATGCCAATTATTTCCTTAAAAATTATTCTATGTTGAGAATTTGGCAACTTTATTTTGTAAACAAAACAAAATGAAATGAAATGAAGAAATTTATAGTTGAGATTAAATAAAAACTTTGGGTTTTAACCAACACTTCCTTTTCGCCACTTTTTTCTTTCTTTTTTCTTTTTTTTTTCATTTGCTTTTATTAATTGTTGAAGCTTTAAAATCAAATACATTTTTTGGAGTTTACTCCTTGGCGACATTTTTAAAATGAACTTTCACTCTCATGTAAAAACAGAAATGCAAATTGCAAGAGATTCGAGTATTTCGAAAAATTTTTCGTTGATAATACGTATACAGCATTTGCATGAGAGTACTCGTATGTGTAAAGGCAGGTTAAGCAAATATTTCCTGTAGACTTTATTAAATGTTACGGATTTTTTCAACTGGCTGATACGCAACAGTACAACACGACTTCACTAAGGAAGTCATAACATTCTTTAACGTGCATTTATGGTAGAATGCTTGCTTAGTAGACAGATCCAATTTTTAAGTACATCAGTTTTTTTTCAGGAGTTCCGATATGGAACATGGAAGCTTAACCAATATATTCCAATTTATTCCATGTATTGCTAAATATTTCATATCTTTTCATATGTTAACTGCTTCAAATGCTTCTGCTTCTGCTTCTACGAGCTGTTTCCAGGTATTTGTTGGACTGCTCTGTCTAGGACTGCCTTCCGGGTTCCAGTCAAGGGCTGATGCAATCATAAGGCTTTCAAGGCATTCCCCATTAACTTTCATTAACGACGCGGTTTCCTGTTTTATTACGGACCATAAGGTGGTGTTGGCTGACGTAGTTAGCACGTTGACTACAAAACCGAAGGTCCTGGGTTCGAACCCGATATCCAACAGTCATTATTTAACAACACCACGCATTTTTCCGATGTGCATTAGTGTCCTTTGTGTCAGTTGTTGCAGTATGAAGGTATAGTCACTGGTCACTGAACTATAACGACTTCAAGAGATACTAATACTTACTTTGCGTTTAACAAGCTGTTCAAAACATACAACCTCGTGTATTTTTCTAAAAATGGAAAAAAGTGAATTTCGAGTGTTCATTAAACATTATTTTTTGCGGAAAAAACCCGTCAATCAAACCAAGGAAAAGCTCGATAAATACCATGGGGACTCTGCACCTTCGATTTCAATGATGCAGAGTCATCAGATCGCCCTGCTCCGTTGTGTAGCAGAATCATCGGCGAAGTAAAATAACTACTAAAATGGCTACTAAACACAGCTACAAAAAAATGTAATACACCTCATTTAACACCAGAGGCGCTGCAATACTGCATTATTCTATCTCATCTTCTATCCTTAGAGATTAATTCCGGACAAAATATGGGCAGCAGTTTCTTTAAGCAGCGGTAAAGTTATGCTCAGTACACATATACCATTTCGTGTGTTGTCATTTTGTGATGTAATTTTCCAAATGTTTGCAAGGCCGTTCACATGTTTTTTATGTGGAAAGCAATGCCACAACGAAAAATATCGGAAATAAAAAACTTTGCCACTAGTACACACTATTGTGATGACACAAAATGCCGTAATAGTTACTCGTCATTAGAGTGACAGGGACTGAATTTCTTTTGCAGCCGCGTTACATGTTTCACAATTAGTGAACGAGGCTGATGGGTTGGGAATAGTCCTAGCCGCCGGCTAAACTTCCGTTTCTTCTTCTTTAAACCCCCCGCCCCTTATTTTTAAATCAACGGAAAATTATGTGCCCGCGTCTAAAATCAATGGTAGGTAAAAGGTTAATGGTTGACATTAGCCGACATGCACTAGCCGCCGACAGATTTATTTGTCGGCAGCCGCCACCGAGGTTTCTTCAGCTCAAGCCGACTTTTAGCTTCCGCCTTAGATATTTTTTACCTGCCGCCGCTGCTGACTCAGTATCGGCTTCGTTGTCTGTTTGCAATCTTAGTTGAAGGCCAACTTGACGCTGACATCAAATAGTTTTTTATTTCTTCCATTTCGTCAAGATATGCATCGAACTACATACTTCGCCGAACATCCCAAACGCCGCATGATCTTTGTTAATGCGGGAACGAATGTCATCGCCCTTTCCGGTATTTATAGTGATTATGCTGCCCAAGTAGCGAGATACATTTATGTTTTCTATAGGTATGTTTCCAACTTTTAGGTTACACGGGCCCCTCATTTTGGTTTGCGAGTGCAGCGAGCTTCGTCACCTCATTCAAAATTAGTTTTAATGTGTGACTAATTGCGTACAAGCAAGCAGATGTTCTCCGCGTAACTGAGATTGCCAATAGTATCCAGTAGTTCCTATGTGATTTCAATATTATTCACTCGAAATATATTTCTCCATTCTGTGTGAGCTTTCACTGTATTTACACGAATCTTGTTGAAAATAGTAATTTTTACGATACATTATCATATTAATCATTATGCTTTAAAGATCTTTGATAATTTATTGCTAGGTTGCTTCTACAAGCCTTCTGTGGAACAAATAAATATTGCATCTTTGACTTTAACATACGATTGCAATATTTATTTAATAATGAATATATTCGTGCAATAAAATTATATTAAAATAGCAAAGATAATGACGTTGGCGTTTTGGTTTTTGTTATATTTGAGAGTGTTCTGTTAGATAGACAGTTAAGCACACTCATGTCTACATATCTATTAAAGACCTGCACAAGACTATTTATAAGACCTTTCAAGACATGAGAGATTTTTGAAATGCTTTACTACAGCGAAATATTATAAAACAAACGCTTAAAAACACTCTTGGCAAGACAAACAACTGAAATAAATGTCTTGCCAACAGTGTTGTTTAGCGTTTGTTTTAGAATATTTCGCTGTAGTAAAGAATTTGAAAAATCTCTAATGTCTTGAAAAGTCTTATAAATGGTCTTGTGCAGGACACTAATATCTATTTGCTTGTAATGGCATATACTATTTTAAACCAAGGCCTATCATTACAGCTGAAATAAATCTAAAAAAAAGGCGGCTGTCAAACCATCAGTTTTTTTTATTACTTGGCGAAATTTTAAATGCGCCAGCTCACGCAAAAAAAAAGAAGACACATTCCCACATATTTGAGAATAATTCATGTTAAAATGACTTAAAAAAAATAATATCTATGGTTATCCTCTGTTGCCAAAAAAGCTGTTTTGGTTGTTAATGTTTGAACGCATGTATGTACTCGTATGTATTTTGACTCGGCTGAATGACTCTTTAGTGAATGCCAAAATGTTCTGAAGCCAAATGCCAACTTGTTTGTAACTGCTGCTGCATCACATACATTTTTTATTTTATTTTTTAAATACACTAAGTGTTCTATTTTTGCTTTTGTTCGTTCTCCTTTTCAAATGGTTGCAAACCAAAAATCCATTATTTAAAATATTTCGGAAATGCATTAACTTGAGTTCAATTTTAAATGTTTCATTCATTAAACATTAAGAGGTCCATTAAATGGACAATGAGTGAGTGAGTGAATGCAATGATTTTCATTTGACTACGAATGATAAGATATTGCTCATTATCTTTTTATCTTTAGCAATTATATAAGTTATAAGCGAATTATTATGAAATAAACTGTTTCCATATAAAATATTATGCAACTTTTTAAATCTTAAACATTTTAACGCTCGTTTTTGCAATAATTATTAATTGCGTGCATAAAGCTTTTAGAGAATCAATTTTATATAATCTCGTTGTAGCCCAATGATTAACTGAACATTAAAGGAAACGCTTTCTTTTGATTATTCCTTGCACTGAGTAAAACGAAAAGAATGAAGACGATTGTTCCACTTAATTTTGTATGAGCGGAAATAACTCGTCGTTGCAAACTGCTGGTGCAAATATTGCAAATATAGCAGGTCTAGGATATATGCTAAATTTTGCAAATACCACAAAGACAAATCATATAAAGTTAAAATTTCCTATACTCATCACTCATTTACTCATTTATTTCAATAGTGTTATAATTCAAAAAATGCGTTTTTTTGACTTATTAATGCAGAATTATTCGGCTTGTAGTGCATTGAGTGAAGAATATTTGTTCATGTCTGCATTTATTTGCATGTAAATCCCTCATTATAAGACATGAGGGATTTTTCAAATAGTTTACTACAGCGAAATCTTCTAAAAGAAACGCTAACAACACTTTTGGCAAGACATTTGTTTTATTTATTGCAGGTATAGGAGTAAAGAAGAAAATACTTTGTGACGGAAGAATTTGTGATTCTGGCATCTTCATACGCATGGACGCGTATACAAACGTCATGCATGTACATACATACATACATACCTACATAAGTTGTGTGTATGTTCTTTTATTTTTTATCGTGCATTTACATTATTTGTGTGTGCTTGCTTTAAAAAACATCCCTTGAACACATAATTGCTTACCATCTAAATCTTACTCAACCACACTCAAACATACAATATGCAAAATAACAAGCATAAACGCATCAACACTACTTCTTGTTATTGTTTTTTACGAACAAGAAGTCTTCGCGACATCGCTTCTTAACACTCATATAAACGAACACCAATGCATCCATCGTGCTTCGCTTATAATACGACAGCATTTATTATTGGTTTATTATAATACATGCCACGAGAATACATTTGAAAAACAAGACGTACTTTAATTTCAAGATTGTTTACGCAGGCCTGTAATGTACATAAAACTGAACCGATTTGGGGGGAGAGAATAAAAGAAAAAAAAAATATTAACGACCGCTCTAATGTACATATATAGAAAGAAGTTTGATCGCCCAAGTAAGAATTACGATAACGTTCGATGCAGGAGCAAAAGGATTAAACCTTGTCTGCAGAAAACACCCATGGTCTATGGCGGGAATCGAACCCATGACCTCTGCACTGAAAGGATAGCATTGCTACAACTCACCCACGTATTTTGAAAATTAATACAAATTGATTTCAGCGGAGACCCAACTAATAGAAGCTGGCAAAATTGTAGATTGCATCTACAAAAAGATTAACACGGATTGTAGAAAGGATTCCACCACCAAAGTATAGTAAACATTTCACGGTAGAAGACGCACTAGCACTCATTCTTAATTGAGGACATTTTTATAAATGAATCCGATATTTTAAAGAAGGTGCTTAATGCAAGTTCAGCACTGTTAGTTTCATCGCAACCGGTTGACTAGTTCAAAAGTTGGGAACTTTTTACCCCTTTTTTTGTCACGCCACTGTGCATTGTGGACGTAAGGAAGCTAGATAAGTCAAAAATTATTTTTTAAAGTCATTATTGTATACAAATATAATCACGATTACGCGTGACTCATGCGTGACTAACGCGTGACTGATGCTGTAAAAATAATGAAAAAAAACAACAGCAATAAAAGTGTTAGCAATAGAAGTCATTAACCTCTTATCATTACCAAACTTAACGCGTACATAACGTCTGAGGCGCACCGACGCGCAGCATAAGTTCGTCTAAAATAACTCTCATTTGTGCAGCTTTAAAATACAAAATAAAATCTCTTCCTAATTGAGCCCAATTAATAACTCTATGTCCACTTAAACTGAGAAAATCAATATTTTTCTGCACTTTTCATATAAACGGTTAAAATAAAAACACTTCCACAAATAATTTTGGTAATAAATTTAAGCGGATCAATAAGTCCGTGACTTTTTGTATGATACACATTTTTTTTTGCAAAATAAAATTTTACTTTTCAAGATAATATCCTTTTAACTCAATACACTTAGTCCAACGTTTCTCCACTTCTTGTATCTCTTCAAAAAAAGGATTTTTCGAGAACTTTAAAATGGGCATTTGTTTGGTTAATAATTTCATCGTTAGAGCTAAATCCCTTTCCACCGAGCCAGTTCTTTAGGTTTGGAAAAATAAAGTAGTCACTAAATCTGGAGAATATGGCGAATGGGGTACCAATTCGTAGCGCATTTCATAGAGTTTTGTCATTGAGACTGCACACGTGTGCACTCGTGCATTATCTTGATGAAAATTAACTTTTTTTCTTGGCCATATGGGGCCGTTTTCTTTTTTAAATCCTCATTAAATCGATCTAATACGTTGGCAAAATATTCGCCATCCACAATCGATGTGGATTATCCCACGTACATCCCAAAAAACTGTTGCCATCACCTTATTGGCCGACAAACTCGCCTTGTCCTTCTTCGGAGCAGGTTCACCTGGAGTGCAGTTATTTGTCCCTGTTTCATCCGCAGTTACAAAACGCCGCAAAAACTTATTCGGATTGGGGTTAAACAATACCAAAAAATCCTTTCAATTTGTCACACGTTTACGTTTATGGTCAATTGAGAGCAAACGCTGAGTGCGACGCTTCGTTACAGTAGGTCAAAAATATTTCGTGTTATGGTCATGCGATAAAAATAAAATGCTGAGAAGATATGACTACCAAATAGTGGCCTGCGTAAGCAGTCTTGAAATGTAAATACGTCATGTTTTTTAAATGTATTCTCGTGGCATGCATTATACTAACCCAATAATAAGTGTTGTCGTACTATAAACGAAGCACGATGGATGTATTGGTGTACGTGTATATGACTGTTAACAAGCGATGTCGCCAAGACGTCTTGTTTATAACAAACAATAAATATAAGTACTGTTGATACATGTATGCTTGTTATTTTGCATATTGTACGTTTGGGTGTGTGTGTAAGATTTAGATGGTAAGCTATTATGTTTGTGTTTAAGAGAGGTTTTTTAAAGCAAGCGCACACAACTCATGTAAATGCATGTGTGCGTTTGTATGTGCGCAGAATAATAATAAGAGAGCATGCACAAGTTATGAATTTATGCATGACGTTTGTATACGCACCAATGAGAGAAAAAAGCACAAACACCACAAATTTTTCAGTCACGAAATATTTTCTTCTTTACTCTTATACCTGCAATAAGTTAAACAAATGTATTGCCGACAATGTTTTTTAGCGTTTGTTTCAGAAAGCATTTGAAATTGCTCTCATGTCTTAAAAGTTCTTATAAGACGTCTTGTGCAGGTCTTTACTACCAAATGACCGACAAAAAAAATTAATAAAACCTTTAACTTGGTTTAGCAGAATTATGTAAGAGATATGTTTTTACCTCTTTATGTTTATATCTATTTTATAACATAAAAAATTTCTTATAAAATTATCAATTCCAGTTTTTACACTTAAGGAATTTTGTTCTTCTCTAAATGTGAAAAAATTATTGAAAAATAATACAATCCATTTATACCTCTTCTTTCTTATACCCCCACAAACTACACCGAACAATACACTACCTTACCTTTTTCAACAAGTGATACATTGACATTTCACCTAAAAAATAAAGTTAACCAGAGAACATGTTCATGCATGCCAAAAGTGGTGTCACGGTAACATTTTCTAAAAACATTCATTTAGTGCGCAAAAAAAGTCTTCGAAATTTTCGATAGAAGTTGAAAATGAATGTATGTACTGACAAAAACCACTACACGTTCGACACGTTTTAATGTAAAATATCAAATTATCATTGAGGGGTTATGACCAGCAAAAAAAAACACTGTGTCATATAACCTGACATACATAATAGTGGCTATAGGAAAATACCACAGTATTGGGAAAAATTACAAAAAAAAACGAAAAATTAAAATAATTTTTGCAGTGAAATACACTTCAGTGGTGTTTAACGAAAATGTGTGTGGGTTATGAGCGGGTGTTCATTTCCCCTATGAAGCTTTAAGGCATCGTTAAATGTTCTTAACAGCACACAAATTATAACAACGTGCCCCAAACTTTATTTCGTTGCTTGAGAGAGCACTCGGCAAATTTTCTTTTTTTATATTTTTGCAAAATGCCAACAAATAATTTTTGATAAAATGAGATTGTAATCTCTTAAACTTTTTGAAATTAATTGTCAAAGTTGATTTTGAATTGGAAAACTTTTTAATTAACTATACTTACATATTTGACGAACTGCTTAGTTTAACCCTCTAACCGGCCAATTTTTGTTCGGCTTAAAAATTTTTTTTACTGATATCTTTTGGATAAATACGTTATTGTTAAAAGTTGAAAAAATTTTAAAACTTATCTTTTAGATGAGAAAATATTATGACCGCCTAAAGGCGGGCCTGCCTGATAACGTAATAAAAATTTTAGTTAAAGGATGAAATACATATTAAAAATTTATTTACTTTTTCTATTACTTTTTGTGATAAATATGAAAATCTTATGACCACATTGGCTGTTGCTCCTAAGTCCCCCCGACTTGTTAGGTATAACTTCATTATCGCCAGCTTCCTTATACACTTCAAATCTGTACGAAAGTCCATCCGAGTCACAAAGAACAAAAAGTTTTATGCCATATTTGTGGGGCTTTGCGGGCATATATTGCCGAAATTTCGTCTAAATTTTTGTTGAACACATTTGTTCGTCAATGCATAGCCGTGGTGTTCTTGGCACAGCATCAAATTGCGTAATGAGTCTGTCAATAATTTTACGAATTTTGTACAGCTCATCATATCCTGCTTCCTGTGGTATTTTCATTTTTGTTGTGTCATTGAAGTGAAGATATTGTCTTATTGAAAAAAACTGTTTGGATGTCATTGCGTTTCTAACTGGCTCCAAGGAATGTTTAGACCAGTAACTCTCAACATTGGGATACCTGTACACAGACATATAAATTAAAATACCCATATATTTTTTTAAATCACAGGTCGTGAGATTGAAAGTTGTGGAAACATCTAACTGTTTTGCATACAGATTGCTCTGATACACAGCAAGTCATCATTGAAAAAATAATTAAACCAACGGAATGGTGTAGTTAGTTCTTTGAATTGTTGCGGCAATTCCTTGTCCCCTTGAAAAACAACATCTTTTTTTTCAAGTTCAAGAAATTTTTTTTCCATAAAATGTTTCTGAACTCTGCGTTTTGGGGGGAAATATCTTTTACATCTCCACTAAACCCTACTGCAATTTCACCAGCTTCAACTTCTGGTAGAGGAGATCTCGCTCTCTTCGTTTTTGTTTTTCCAGTTTTTAATGGTAAAGACTCTTCATGATGCTCTACGTTGCTGTTCACTTCTGGCAGATGTTTTTCTGAGTTTTGAGATATGTTTATGATTTCAGAAAGAAAATTGTTTTTTATATTATTCCAGTCTTCATCTAATGTGACTTTGCTACATTTGGTACACGTTTACACGTTTGGTAGTTGAAAGTCTGGGTCTTCCAAATCATCGTCATCGTCAAAGTCGAAATCGTCTTCTGAATCTGCGCCGTCCACAGATTCTGCCATGAGTGCTTCAATTTCCTCATAAGTTAATTTTAAAAAATTATTTTTTGTTTGTGAAAACATTATTAAACGTTAATTCCTTCCTAGAATTTTTAAAACGGAAAAATGTTTATAGAAAAATGAAAAGAAAAAATACTATGAACTAGAGCAATGTGTATGCAAAAGTAGCTCTTAACCGGCAGGTCCGCCTTTAGACGGTGTCCACCTTTCCCCGGCTAAAAGCTAAGTTTTGCCAAAAATCTAACGTTAAAAACACTAAACACAAAATAATATATATTTACCTGTTTGAAAATAATTTTTTTACACGCAAATTATAAATTGGCAGGGTTTTATACTTTTTTTCAAAACTGCACTTGATACACAAATAATTATTTTGAACACTTTGTCAAAGAAATAACTTTAGCACTCAACAGTTTGCAATCAAATGATAAATGCTTGCTGCTATTTGCCTCACTAAGAGAATTGTTTGTTTCTCTGCTGATATTTATTGCTAGTAGAACAGAACATTTAAAAAATACAGCAGCATAGAAACGTATTTAGTGTACACCGCCTAAAGGCAGGCTCGCCGGTTAGAGGGTTAAGTAGGTACATGCATTTTTTTTAATGGCACTTAATTCGATATTAAAAAGAGAAAATTTTGCTAGAGTCTACATATTCATTGAATTGATACATAATAAATACATAAATTTTATTAAATTTATTAACGCACGCGGGAAAATAGGAGTTTTAAAAACACTCAAGTTTTGTGAAAGAATTTCCTATTACGTTAATGTTTATTTAAAATAATTCAAACTTTATGTGAGAAATATTTTTGTGCAGCAGCCACACAAAAAAAACACATGAAGTAAAGTAAACCATGTGGAATTAATATGAAACACATATGAAGCAAAATAATTGCCGAAAAATATTAAATTAACGGGCCTGTTCGTAAATGCATCACCGCTCTGCATCATGAGAGCAAACTTTTATGGAAAATGCAATACAAGTCCGCTAATTATATTTTTCTGTAGTATCCATGTTTGTAATCCATATTTATCATTTGTTCGTATATTATCTACATTAGTGAAGTAATTCAGGCCATTTCAATTTCCATTTGCAGCGCAGTGTTGCATTTACGAACAGGCCAAATACTTGTTCATGTAGATTTAAATTTTTTCTGTGTCTATACCTTTCTAACGAGCCACCACCAGACATTTTCCATTATGCTAAGATTCGAAATGCTCACAAGTTCACTGATTTACAGCTCTGGCAGTGTGAATTGGAGCATGGTCGTATTGTTAGGTCTGCGTTATGGCTTCAAAAACATTTTTGAATAGAGCCTTTTGTTCGATGCTCCACTTTTTCTTTCTCGTTTCAAATAACAATTTGATAGTGCCAGGGCTGGATATAGCACCCCACGTCCATATTAGAGTAATATTTCTTTGTTTGGCCCAGTCTATTTTTCTCGAGAACAGTAAGATTTGCGGAACTGAAATTTTCACAGAATATGTATAACTTTGGCCGCTACAACTACAAATATATACACTTAAACTTTTGAAAGTTAGTGTATTTTTAAGCAGACTACACCAATTAATTAATATAAGAAATCACAATGAAAGGGTATTTTATCAGTTAATGTAATTTTGCCAACTATCTGTATCTCGCAAACCGTAAAAGACAACCTTTTGAAACTTTCAAAAACGCTAACACTAAATAATCGCAAAAATAATATAAGAAAAATGCATAAACAACAAATCGCCAAAATAAAAAAGCACTTAAATGAAAAATATCAGCAAAAGTAAAATAAATTGCTGAAATGCAAAAAGTCAAAAGTAAAAAAATAGAAAAAAAAACTAAAAAATTGCCGAAAACCCAAAAAATCGCCAAAGCAAAAAAAGCGCCAAAACAAAAAAAAAATCGCTGAAATGAAAAACAACTGAAAAAATCGCCAGAAGCCAAAAAAATCGCCAAGCCGAAAAAGGCGCCAAGATTAAAAAAAATCGCTTTAACTAAAGAAAAAATCGCCAAAAGTGTAAAAATCGCCAAAAATAAAAAAATCGCTAAATATAAAAAATCGCCAAAAATCGAACGAAAACCCCAACAAAGCGCCAAAACTAAAAAAAGGCCAAAGCAAAAAAAAAAAAACAATGTCTAGATTATACATATATCGTCGCTGTTTTAACTAACTTGCCTAACTAACATTTAAAAAATTTAACAGGAGAGCAGCTTTTATGCTTGTTTTATACATTCATTCTTATGGATACATCTGAAATGTTTTACTTTTATAGGCACAACAGTAATGCTTACAGCCATGAAAACTGTAGGCAAGGTGTATTGTGACTTATAAAGTCTAGTACACACAGAAAAAATACAAATGTAAAATCAAAATGCCAAAAGGTTAATTAAAATTCATTGAAATCACATTAAATTTACAAGAAATAATATGTTGTTAGCGTGTGTTGGTAGTTATTTGCTTTGTTCAAAACTGCAATACACTTTGTGCTTAGTTGTGTAGGTTGTTTTTGTAGTGTTGTTGTTTTTTTCTTTGTAAACAGCCGACAAACTCCTGCTGGCTGGTAGGCAGTGTCAGTGCCACCAGATTAGGGGATTTGTCGCCAAAATGGGGATTTTGCCTCTCGTATGGGGACAGCATTTCGTGGGGAGGGATTTGGGGACTTTTAATTTTGAGCTCTAACATCACTTTTTCTTATATTTTATCTTTATAAATCATTTACGCTCTATGGGTTTTCTTATAATTTTACAGATTATTTTAAAATAGTTTGAGTTTGATTTGCATGTATCAGGATAAAAATTATTCGTGGATGTTGACAACCTTTCTGTTATACTATTTAATGAAGATGGTAATACCACAAAAATAAATATTTACATAGGCAAAACCGTCTTCGCAGCTGTAGCGAGATTTAAATTTAAAGCATTCAACACAGCAATCTACCGATTACAAAATGTTAAGGATTGAATACACATGTTTATATGAGAAGGATTATTTTGACGGGAACAAAGCAACAGACTCCAGGTTCCTGTCCGTGATACATTTGTCGTTGTAGTCAAATTAAATTTATTTATATTTTTAATGGCTACAAATTAAAAACATTTGTAAATCAAATTGATGCTTAAAAAATTTTTAATTGCAACTTAAAAAAAAGAAACTTAAAAAGTTTTAATGTTAATTACAAAAGTAATTATATTTTTATAAAGCGAAAACCACGATAATTTGAAAATCTGTTAGGAAGCTCAAAAAACATTCAAAACCCCGCTTTTATGCGAACTTTGCAAAAAACCGCGAGAATTTACAAAATTTTAAACAATCTATAATATTGATTTAAAATCAATAAAACTGTTAGGAATACAAAGAATTCGACAAAAATTGCGAAAATTAAGAACATTTAAAAAAAAAAAGTTAACAGCGGCTGCCAGATTTGACGATTTATCATAATTTTGACGATTTTTGGTGCCCAAAATAGCAAAATGACGATTTGACGATTTTTTCCTTAAAATTTACGATTTTTTAAAAGTCCAAATATGGCAGTTTTCTTATGAAAAAATCGACTAGTACAATTCATGTATTACTTACTCCTTCTTAAAGATGTTGGTGTAATTTTGCCCCCTCTTTATTTTATATTGATATCTGTGTAAATTGATATTCTCAAATAACACAAATTTAAAAAAAGCAAAGTTTCTTTAAAAATTTCGCCCATCGAAAGTACTGAGATCAAAACTTGGACACAACTTATTAATATTTTTCATAATTGCACCACGGAGAGGAGCAAAGTTAAAAGGCGTTAAAAGATGAGAATGGTTTCAAATTCCCAATTAACGTAATCTACACGAAATACTGAGGAAATTCTCAGAAGAAACTACGTATCTTAAATCAATCCCTATTCCGCACCTCTCGACATGAAAATGTACATATGTGTGTATTTCCTCTTCCTTAGAAAAATAATTCTTTTTAAATTAGGATTTTTCAAATAGAGAAATGTATGTACTGAAATATATGCTACTAAATTCGAATCATTATTATTCCTCCCACGTACGTAATCTCTGATTTTAATTTTTTCATGGCCCACCTTAGGTACGAGTATATCCATAATATTTTGACATTAAATAGGGTAAAGCAGGAGCCAAAAAAAGAAGCAGCTCAGGAAGAGTAAATTGATTTTCATGTCGATAGGAGCGTAATAGGGTTTGATTTTAGACGCATGATTTTTCGCAAAATTTTTTTAGAATTACATGTAGATTTTGTTTTTAATGTTAAATGATCTTTGAACTTTTATTTGACCTTTTTATTTTGAAATAATAATAAATAATTAATTAATTTAATTTAAAAAAAGACCTCAAGCTTAACAAAATAGTTACTATTTAATGTTAAATTTTTTATTTTTTTTATTTATTTTACCCTTGGAAATCGAACCGGCCTACTAGTTAGTATACACGTTAAAAAATTAAATTTTGATTCAGCCGATTTTTCTGACGATTTTTCGAGTATAAAATGACGATAGATCCAGTTAAACCCCTCAATAATCAATTTCAATGTATTTTTAATAATAAAAAAAATTATTTTACTGAATAAGTAAAATAATAATTTGGGATTATTAGTGCGTTAATAAATGTTAAACTAAAACGTTGACTACCACTCAATGAGTTCCGAGTTGAAATCTAGGCCGGGGAAGCCAATTTAATTTAATTTAATTTATATACAAACATTTTTCTGATGTCTAAGTCAACTACACGTAAGTTAAATAATTATCAAAATACAATTATTACATTAAATTAAATTCCTGTTGATCTAACTAGAAATAACTTTGATTCAACATGATTCTTCATTTTGATTTTATCAGTACTTAAATGTTAATTCAACGTGAAATAAAGTTATTTCAAAAGGAAATTTTTTTTCTACAATTATTATAAATCATGTTAAATTAACATGAAACACACATGAAGCAAAATCATTGCCAAAAAATGTAAAATTAACACTATTTTTAACGATTCTACATTGTTTTTTTTCTGTGTGTAGTGGATTCAACTCATTTTTCAAAAAATGTCAGTTAGGTCGGTTATTTAAAACAGCGACGATATTGTGTAGCTTATAGGCTATTCCACAGAATGTCACGTACGATGTAATGTACGTTGACCAAACAATTAAGCTTGTATAACAGATCAATGTGGTTAGATTTTTTGCTTATATTTCACCAAAGATAGAGCTAATTATGCTCCTCAAAAGTACATACATAAAGAAATAAAGAAAAATTTAAATATTCTGTGAAATACAAGCTTAATTGATTGGACATCGTACGTGACATCGAACATGACATTCTGTGGAATCGCCCATATGTAGTGTCCGTACAGAACCATTCGTGTTGAAATCAAATTCGTATTTTACTGAATTTATTGAAACGATATTAAAGTTTTTCGTCAGGATAATATTCGTTAAAAATGTATGCAATTAAATTCCTTATTTAAGTGATTCGCAGTGTACATATTAAAATTGTACGTCAATTTTTTTTATTACTGCTACCCAGTTGTATTTCATTAATTTTACCCTCAAGTATATTTTCTTTCTAATGGATTTTATATTATTTTATATTTTTTATTGTCTTTTATTTCTATTTTTACTTGTTTTGTTACTTGTTTTCATAGACAAATGTGCTGCTGAAACTACTTGAAAGAATATTTAATAGTTGTCGAAAAAAAATGCTGTTGCTCACACAACTCAATGTGTGAAATGTGCATATTTTTGTATAAAAATAAAAGACAATTAACCACTTTTCAAGTGTCATCAGACTCGTTTAGGAAATTCCAAAACTTACAAAAATGACTGCGCAAAAATGGTAAAAAGGTGAAATGAAATGCTGTGGTACAAATTGAAGAAACTATTTTATTATTGTTTTTATTAAGTTTCATTTGTACGTATTTTGTTTGTTAATTGTTCCTTTGTTCGAAATAAAATATTGTAATGAAATTTAATAGACTCAAAATTTTAAAATAACTACTAGTATTCAATTCATTATTATATATTTTACCTACAGTTCGAGAGGAAGTTCTATAACAACCAAACAAAAAACCTCAATAAAAGCTTATTTTTGTTTTGGGCACAAGATATAAACTACTATGAAAACGTTTTCTGTATGTATTGTTGTTTCTGCTTAAGAAAGTCATCAATATACTTCAGCCAAAAAAAACAGTCATGAAAAAGCATAAACGAAATGCATATAGACGTTGCTTAACAAAAACAAACTATAACTCTTCATGTCAGTACATGACAGACTTAACATCAAATAAATACATTTCAGTAGATTTAAAAAAATATATTTTTTATTAAGAAACTGTAGAAAACCATTTTCTATACAATAGTTACACATCAACTTTCTGCCATCAAAATTTTATATCATCAAATTTTGGTGAAACAAAAGAG
The DNA here is from genome assembly GCA_905220375.1 of Tachina fera. Taxonomy (NCBI): domain Eukaryota; kingdom Metazoa; phylum Arthropoda; class Insecta; order Diptera; family Tachinidae; genus Tachina; species Tachina fera. Next base: position 62,223,215 of record LR999963.1, read on the forward strand.
TGACCTTGTCCTCTTCTTTTGTTTGCTGAAATAAATTCACTACAAATATAAAAGAATTCATTCATCTTAAACGTTTAGAAAAAAATATCATACAAATACATAGTTGTAAATCTTCTTTATTCAAAAATGACATTCATTTCTTTTTATTCACTAGCGTAAAAAGTAAATCATTTTGCATAAAAAACGATTGTGCACTGAACCAAATAAGGATTTTTGAAGGTAAAATTTTTTAGTTTTAGTGTTAAAAATTTATCTTACGATTTGTTTTTGAAACAAAAAAGTTTCTACTGATGTTAGGCTTTCAAATTCTTAAAGCATACAAAAAACGGTTTTAAAATAAAAATTTTAAATTTTCAAGTGAAATAAATTTGGTCATAAAATAAAGTTTTCTTATTTGGATTTAAAATTTTTTTTGTAGCTTATGAATTTAAGACTAAAATAATATTATAATTTTTATTGTAAAAATGTGCTCTAGCTCCCAATTGTAGATTTTTTTGGAATAAACTCGTATTTCATTCTGGTAAACAATCTTCTAAAAGTAAAACGAAACTAAAAATTTAAAAACATTTTAAATCATCTATTTAAAACTAATTTTATTCTAAATTTGGATGCTAGAACACATACTATTAATTTGTATTTTCTAAATTTCAACTTAAGCAGTTGTATAATGTGTCTTAACAGCCAATCTCTCTTGCCATTCAAAGCGTGAATTACTCGATATCAAAACTTTTCTATAAAAATTTTTTATATCGATAAGTTTTTGGATATCGACAAATTTTTGGATATCGATAAATTTTTCTATAGAAAATTTTTGGATATCGATAAATTTTTCTATAGAAAATTTTGGGATATCGATAAATTTTTCTATAAAAAATTTTTGGATATCGATAAATTTTTCATTAAAAAATTTTTGGATATCGATAAATTTTTCTATAGAAAATTTTTGGATATCAATAAATTTTTCTATAGAAAATTTTTGGATATCGATAAATTTTTCTATAGAAAATTTTTGGATATCGATAAATTTTTCTATAGAAAATTTTTGGATATCGATAAATTTTTCTATAGAAAATTTTTGGATATCGATAAATTTTTCTATAGAAAATTTTTGGATATCGATAAATTTTTCAATAGAAAATGTTTGGATATCGATAAATTTTTCTATAGAAAATTTTTAGATATCGATAAATTTTTCTATAGAAAATGTTTGATATCAACCAATTTTTCTATAAAAAATTATTGATGTCGATAAAATTTTCAATAGAAAATTTTTATATCGATAAATTTTTCTATAGCAGATTTTTGTATATCCATAAGTTTTCTATGGAACATTTTTGGATAGCTAAAAATTTTTCTATAGAGAATGTTTGGATATCGATAAGTTTTTCTATAGAAAATTTTTAGATAGCGTTAAATTTTTCTATACAAAATTGTTGGATTTCAATAAATTTTTCTACAGAAAATTTTTGATATCGATAAATTTTTCTGTGGAAATTTTTTGATATCAATAAAAAATTTTTTAAAAATATTTCGATATAGGTTAATTTTTCTATAGAAAATTTATGATATTGATAAATTTTTCAATAGAAAATTTTTGATATCGATATATTTTTAATAGAAAATTGTTGATGTCTATAGAAAGAATTTTTCAGCAACAAAAATTTTTTTTATTTAAATTAAACGATATCAAAAATTTTTTATCCAAAACTTATTTTCCAATATAGCACAGGAAAACATTCAAGATTCAAAAAAGAGCAGTAAATTTTTTAATTATAAATGAATTCGTAATGAAGAATTAATGTAAAAACAAACCATTCTGGTGAATTTTTTAGAGCTGATTCAGTTTATAAATTAAACTAACTTTCAAATGTATTTTATTTAATTATACATATATATGTATATCAGCAAACGGATAAAGTAAAATATACAAGTCTGTCTGTCTGTGGGAGAGATTTTAAAATTTACGGCTTTTTAATTTTGAAATTGAATTTAGTTTTAGGTTTTTCCTTTACCTTTTTCTTGTTTATTTGAATCGCATTAAGGCTTTTAGGTTAATAAACATGTTTTGAAAAGCTCTTAGAACTAACACAAAATTTAAAAAAAAAGAAATAAATAAATATTTGAAAACTAAAGAAGTGCCTCTAAGCCAATAACAAAAGCACAACATTACCCGGAGTCACATCTGAATCCTGGTGTAATAAAATAAGTGAAACATATCGCTCTGTTGTTTTGAATTTAAATTCGTTTGTATGTGTGTTTTTTTATTTATTTTCACCCCAAAAGATTAGTCTTTTTCCTAAAAGGGATTTAAAATAATTCCTCTTCACAATAAATAAATAAATAACTTCTTCGACTTAAGGTTTTAATACAACTCATGGTCTTAAGTAGGAATTAAATAAATGTTAATAGCTTCTATAAATATGAAAGCACTAAAGGTGAAAGGAACCCTTATTGTTTTCGCTACGAAAACCGTCCGTCTGTCTGTCTGTTTGTCACTCGTTATTTGCTCGAGAACCGTAAAAGCTACGAACCTGCAATTTGCACAGAAAATGTAAAACTTTAGCTGCTGCATCATCAAATATATGTATGACAGTTAAAAATTAAAGGGTATTCTAAAGCGAGCAACAAAAAATAATGAAGTCCTAATTTAATATACCGACAATTATTTAAAGACACTTGAAATTTTCAATCTGTGTGCTATATGCCAAAAAAAAGCGTAGCCACTAATTATTAATGAAAATTATGTTTGATATCGTTTTAATAAAAGTTGGTTTTAACGTTAAAACCAATTGCTAACAACTTGTTTTACCATAGAAATTGTATTTGTTAAAACCAACTTAAAACCATTTTTGAATTGGTTTGAAGTCAAAATGACCGGAAGCAGCTGATAGTGTTTATGCCAGTGAATAACAATAGATGTCGCTTGAAAGATTTTCTACTTAAAGATGAATGCAGCAGCGACAATAATAAAAAAATTATGGAAAAAACGAGTTTTTTGGCAGAAAAATAACGAAAATATTTTCATTGACCTCTGGGAATTGAAAATAGACGATATGATTAATATCGATCCGCCGATAAAAATAGTTTAGTTTTGTAAAGTAATTGTGCATTTTTATATATAATAACTTTATTTCCAAGCTTATTCATTTTGTATAAAAAGTTCCATAATTAAAAAAATTTTTATTTACAAAATATAAATAATTTCCATTTTAGGGCGCATTGTAAAATTTCCGAGTTTTTCACACAAACAAAAACAGTTGTACAGTTTGTCAAATAATTGTTATAAAAAGCAGAAAAAAATACAACAACAAACACGTATTTCTGCGTTAGATTTATTTTATTTTTGAGCAAAGTTATTAGACAGTCTGTGAGTTAAAACCTGAATTTAACAAACTTAAAGTGTGAATGAAAAATCAGCTGTTTATGGTTATAACGTTAAAACCAGTGTTTAACTTTAAATTTTGTAGAATTCAATGAATTCATGATTGGAAACTGTTTAAATCAATAAATACATGTCTAAATCAAACAGTTTTTCATTAGTAATCAGTGGTTACGCTTTTTTTAAGCATAGCATACAGATGTAAATACACAAAATTTTTGTCCAGACTAAACCAATTAACACTGAAATAAAAAAAATTAATTCTATTAGTTAATGTAGTATTGACAACTTGCTGTTTCTTGAAAACCGTAATAGGCAAACTCTTGAAATTTTCAAAATTGATAAAACTAACAAATTCCAAAATGGAAAAATAAATCGCCAAACCGAAAAAGCGCCCAAACTAAAAAAAACCGCTAAGACTAAAAATAGGTATGTACTGTAAAAAAAAAAACAAAATAAAATTGACAAAATCGCCAAAACAAAAACCCCCAAACCTTAAAAAGTGCCAATACTTAAAAAAATCGCCAAAACCAAAAAAAAAACGCCAACAACGAAAAAGCAAATTCGCCAAAAACCAAAAATTAAAATTTTTCAAAAAACAAAAAAATTGCCAAAAACCGATGAAATCGCCTGAATAAAAAAATCGCCAAAAATTAAAAAATCGCTAAAACTAAAAATAAATATTGTAAAAGAACAAGACATACAGCCTGTTCATCGAACTGTCTTACGTTAGAAGGCGAGCGATTACTAGCCAAACGATCGAGCTGAAAATTAAGTTCATTTTCTTTTTTCGTTTGGAAATAAAAGCTCTTTCTGTTAGTAATTAAACGTCTAAGAACAATGTTTCCATTACTCTTTTAGTTGTAATTCTTAGAGCTTTTTTCATAGAAAACTAAAAGTTTCTTAAGAAATGAAAAGAAAGCAACCCTATCAATCAATTGTAAAAATAAATAAAAAGTAACGTTTTACAAAATTGTTTGCTTAAAGTACAGACTAAATACGCGTTTATTGAAAAAACAATGATTGGGTCCGTTTCGGATTTTTTTATAGCAACCGAGATGTTTATATACCACTTACAACAAGGAAGTTTTTCGAATGGTGCTGGAGAAAATGGAACCTGCAATGAAGCGAAACAGCAGAATTACTACCGTTCCCGCTATAATTAAAGTGACAACATTCCTAAAATTTCTCGCAACAAGTTACAAGGTTACAAGTATAGTGCCGGAAATTAATGTATTTCATACATGTCTTTATTCTTTAGATGTGAAAATATTTCCATTTTCTTGGTAAAAACATCCATTACTTTAACTTTTATTTGTAAGAATTCAAAAACTTCACCGACACGGTTAATTTTTTCTGATTGTTTAATTTGACAGTTGATTTTGTTTGTGTCGTACAAACGTGAACCAATTTTTCAAACGAAAGCTAAAAGCTTATTCGTTATAATCAAAATAGAATAAACAAAAACCAAAAGTTCAATTCGTTCGTTATTTGACGTACAATATAAAAAAAACTTATGTTACAAAAACAGGCTGTTAATAAAAAAAAACTAAAAACCCAAATCTAAAAAAAAATCGCTAAAACTAAATATATCTCTGCAAAACTAAATTAATTAAACCGCCAATAAACAAACAAAAAAAAGCGCCAAAACTAAAAACATCCTGAAACTAAAAACAAGTTTTTTACAAAAACAAACCGGAAATTGCCAAAACTAAAAAAAATCGCCTAAGCTAAAAAACCGCCAATGCAAAAAAAAAACCGGCAGAACCCTTCGTGTGCGAAATGAATTTATTTATTACCCGACTGCGCGACGCAAAGAAGGGTCCCAATAAACATTTTGGCTGGAATTCAAGTGGAATTACATTTTAAATCCAGTCACAGTTTCCAATTTCCAGTGTTGAATTATAGTTGAAACGCAGTTGAATTCAATAGCGAATCCAGCAAAATTAACCACTGAATTACAGTCGAAAAAACAGTGTACTTCCAGCCTTGAATAACAGTGTGATTCAAGTTGAAGCGAACCTGTTTTTACACTTGAAGTCAAGCATGGAATTGCAGTGGAATTCAACAATTGAATTCAATTTTGAATTCTATTTTTAAAATAGAAAGTAAAATGCAATTCCTTTGCTTTCCAATAATAATTTTCTGGACATCTGCCTTCGCTATTGTTTTCACGACCTTACACACCTTTCTTTTTGAAATTCTCTTTTTTATTTATGTATTTTTGATATTTTCACCACAATTTCAGTTTTGATAATAAATAAATTACGTATTTGACAAGGTTTGAACATATTTGTATGTTCTTTGATTTTTTAGTTAAAAATATTTTCAAACCTGAAAGTTACTTGAAAAATGCTTGAATTCAACTTTGTTTCCAGTTCAATTTCAAGTGCTTGAATATTAATTTTTTAAGTGCTTATTGGGGTATTGTGTTTATCAGTATATGTATGTGCGTATGTGTGTTCCTTTGCGGCACTATATAAACCGAATGCGAGGACCGATTTTGATGATTCTTATATCAATAGAGTTTTCTTAATTCTGCGAGTGTCATTAAATATGACAGTATTCAAAACTCAATATTCGTATGGGGGCCAAAAGACGCCATATTGTAAACACGAAAAAAATAAAAAGTTGGCGAACTACATATATCAAAATGGGTATGATTCAACAGGTATTTTAAAATTATCTTTAGGTTTCTCTTTAGAAACCTTAGATGATTTTTCACTTAGAATGACCATTTAGGAAATTTAACGGTTCAATATTGGTCGCAGTCGAGTTTATTTTTTGATTTTCATAATTACTACTCGTTTTTTATGTTTTATTAAAAATATATTTAGAACGGTCACCCTCAAACTAACGCGCACGAGAGACTGATAATTTATTTATAATGTTTACGTAATATTTAGATTTAGAAAGTCTGACGTGTGCAGTATATTGGAATAAATATGGGTCTGTTATTAAAAGCAATACTGCTATGCATCATATAAACAAAGTGTTTAATTACACTGCAAGACAAGTTGGCCGATAATATTTTTTAGTGGCAGTCATGTTTGTACGAGTACCCCATATTTGACTATCTACTTCATTGAAACTCTTTAGGACATTTAAATTTTAAATTGCAGCGCAGTGACTCATACGTGAAGAGGCCATATCTTAGACCCTTCTCCCTAATCTCGCTAAAGATTTTTCGTTTTTATACATATGTCTTAACTGCTGTTATGTGATTAATAAATAAAAGTTCTTTAGAACGGCATCATACGGGCCTGTATGTGGACTCAGTAACTTTTATTACGATAATCGTATCGCTATAATAAATATAACGAAAATTTATCGACTTTTTTATTCAGTAACAATATTTTAACGATATACAAAAAAGTTTAAGAAATTTATTATTCGACATATTGTCATAATTATATTTTAATTTGAAATTTATTTGCTAGTGGTTCAGCTTTTGTGATTTTCAAAAATATAATTATTTGGAATTCTCAAATAGTTCTTGAGAGTCTTTGCATAAGATAAGAGGCTTCTGACTGTTCAAAATGTGTTGTTGAAGTCTACTAATGATTTGTTACAGCAACAATGAAATGCATATAGACCAAGCTGAACCAGCAGCAAATAAATTTCAGATATAAAAAAGTAAAATAATCAAATATTCATTTAGTTTTTCTTTAGTTATTCTTTGTGCTTTTCGCTTATTTTGTCATTTTGTATGCAGGGATGCCACATGATATATAATTAAATTGCGATTAAGAAACAGATGTGCGCTATCGTAAAAAATAAATTGCAGAATCACATTATCGGTACCGATATCGATTAATGAGACATTTAAATTTAATTGAACTATAATGAATTTTAATCAGGAATAATTTCTTAATTGGGCTTAAGTTCAGTAATTTCAATTCTTATTGAATGAAATATTTTTATTAATTAATGTGAGTTTCTAAAGAAGAGAAGAAAAACTAAGCCTAAGCATTGATTTTGTAAATAAAATATTCATTATAAATGAAAATTTTTTAAAATACAACAAAAAGCCACTAACTAACAAGCTATTAAAAGTTTGTTTTTAAAATCACGTGATTTGAAATCACCGATAAGTATATGTATGCATTAACCTGGTCACCTCTTTAGGCACAGTGCAATTGAAAATGACTAAGAAACATGCATACAAAATTAAAGCTATTCTCATAGCCCCTGAGTGGCGCCCCAATATCTTGCAGCATTAAACCAAATACGAGTACATGCATATGTACATTTAAGAGGTTTAAGCATTTAAGGGAAAGGTAAAGGAAACATATGTATGTACATACAAACAGAGATAAAGTATCTCTTGTATTGCACATAAAGAAGGCACAAAGCCAGACATTAAATATAAAATGAGAAGTGTAAGAAAGAAGAAAAAAATAAGATGAAGCCATAGAAATGCATTTCATTTCTATAATACATCTTTTCTGTTCCCTTTTCTTTTAGGTTTTTCTATTTACAAATAAACATACACACACACACACAAACAAGTATATTTCTTCTTTTAATGCAACGTTTCTTTACAATTTGTCGTTATCGTTCAGAGGCATAAATACTTTTTATGTTTGTGTGAGTGAGTGTAAATAGTTGGTGCTTAAACGCTTGAATACGAGTATGATGCCGCTAACTGTTAGAACGGTTAACAGTAATAGCCGTTGCCGGTGCCATATAATGGCAACCACATACATACATATATACATATACACATACACATGCATAAATGTTCATCACATGTGTCTTGTTGGTCTTCCTGCTTAAATGAAAAACTACATCGATTTTGCGGTCACACAAATGTATTTTGCACGCAGCAATTATTAAGTTTTACTTTAACTTTTTGTTATAATTTTTTTTTTTGTTTTGCTTTTCTTTTTTTATTTATCTTCCTCTTTTTTCTCTGTTGCCAAATAAACGTGAGTATTTTCTCATTTTCTGTTTTTTTGCAATGAATATGTGCCATTAATTTTTTTTTTTAAATAATCTTTATTTTAAAAAGAGAAAAAACTTTATACAAGCTGGCCTGGCATTTTATTGCACACTGCACAATGGGTGGCGAAATATCGGGAGAGATTTGTCAATATAAAAACTCTTCTTAAATTACGAGTATATCATTACATTTAATTAAAATAAATTAGTTATAAATTAAATTAAATTAATTCAGCAAAGTCCGACTTTTTCTCGCTCACGAAAGGTACCGCACGGCGGTTGTTGATTTCTTGGCGATGTTTCAGTTTTGGCGATTTTTTTCGACTTATGGCGACTCTTTTTTATATTATTGACGTTAATTTTTAGTTTTGGCGTTTTTTTATTTCTTTCAATGATTATTTTCGGTTTTTGGCGATCTGGTTAGGTTTTGGCGCTGTTGTTGTTTAGTTTTAGCGATTTCTTCTGTGTTTGGCGATTTTTGTTTAGTTAGTCCTCGTCCAGACTTGCAATATTTGTTGCAGCAATTCTTGAATTTATAGGTGAGAGGGGTGAAAAGATTAAGGGAGGGGTACACAGTTTCATGTGCTCGGCAATTCTCTTTTAATTTGAAATTCGTATGTATTTATATCAAGTTGTTAGTTGTATTTGACGTTTTTTATTTATTCAGTTATGTGAAAAATAAAAAAATATGACAAAAAATAAATAGAATTGTTAATTTTTTCAGGAAATTTGTGGTGTAATAGAAATTTATTAATGCACAATTGCAAAATTATAATTTCATAATGTGGACACTTATGCAATTTCAAAGCAGAATTTTAAGAAATTGCGGCAACAAAAATTGCAAGTCTGGACGACGACTTACTTGGCGGTATTTTTACTTTTGCTGTTTTTTTTTAGTTTTAGCAATATATTTAAAACATTTAAAACCGAATGTAAAATTTTTTTGTTGTCTGAGAAAGTATAGCTTCCGATTGGTTCCATTGTAAAAAATTGGGCGGAGACACGCCCACAATTTTTATATAACTTTATGATATTCTACTTATTTATTTGCTGCGAAAACTATAAAGCACATTTTGTTCTTGTAATTACAAAATTTTAAAGTTGAGAAAATGGGTGGGGCTAAGCCCAATAAAATTTATTATACTATATCACGCGGCTCTACTTAACCGATTTTTACGAAACTTGTTACACACCTTGAGCTCTAAAATAGACACAATCTCTCAATTAAAAAAGTGGGCTGAGTCACGCCCATTAAATTTAATATTTTATTTTAAGTGGTTCTACTTTACCATTTTTACAAGACTTAACACGCACTCTGAGCTCTGAAAAATACACAATATTGCATTTGATAAATGGGCTGAAGCACGCCCATTAAAATTTAATTTTATATTTCACTTGCTTCTTCTATCAGATATTTGCATTGAAGTCGGTTCTTTTTGGCAAAAAGAATTATTGGTGATATTTTTCATTCAAGTTCATTTTTCAATTTGGTTTTTTTTTAGTTTAAGAATTTTTAGTTTTAGCGTTTGTCAAAATTTGCAGAGCCCGCGTATTGCGGCCTTTGAAAATTTCCAGTGTCTGTATATAATTTTCTTTAAATTTCATTAGAATTTGAACATTTTTCGTTGCTCACTTTAGAATACCCTTTATTTTTTAACTGTCATGTATTTTTTGGGTTAGCGACCAAAGTTTTACATATTCTGACAAAATTTCAGGTCCGTAGACACACAAACGCACAGGCGGACATTGTAACGAAAACATTAAGGTTTCTTCTCACCTTTGTTCTACAGAACCTTAAAGACATTAGCCATGTTAAGAATGTTACTCAGATTGCATGCGATGTAAAGCGAATCGATTTTAAAAAGATTATTGGTTTATCAAAAAATTGATAAGTTGAGAAATATACTTATTTTATTACAAATCCCATTGTGCATTATTAACGCTACATATCGAAAGTAGAAAACGTTGAGTAAGTGCAGTAAACACGTTACATGTGATTCGTGTGTATGTGTGTGTGTTTGAGTGCAAGTGTAAACCGAAACCATTTGGCTCTTTTTTTTTAAACGTGAATTCTCTTCGTTGCAGCATTTTGCCATTTAAATTTTTTTTATTTATTTTATTTTGTATCCTTTTGTGTGAGGTTTTATTTTTTGAGGAATCAAATAAATATTTTTTTTTAAATAAAAACAACATTCATGCCAATACAACAGATAGGAATATATAATTGTATTTGTTCCTTTGCCATTTGCGTGCACACAAACAAACGGAAACCAATGCAAGCCTGGTCCCTGCAGTTCCGGTGACTAACATCCATCAAATAGTTATTTATATATATATCTTCCATTCGTACATCATTGTAATAATACGCAGAATAGATTTTTAAATTTTTAAAAAATTTGAATTTTTTAAAAATTAATTTCTTAAAAAAGCGGCAAGTCAGAAAAATGTATTCTTCTTTTTTGTATGTTTCAGTATGCTTTGGGTATTTTTTTGAGGGAAATTATAAAATTTTGATATCTTTGAGGGAAATTATACAATTTTGATATCTTTTCTTAAATATTATACTAGATTAACCCGGCGAGCCTTGCTCCTTCTATCATTATCAAATGAAATAAAAAATTTTTATATACACTCAGGGAAAAACTAAAACTTATAAATAAGAACTCGTAATATTAATTCAATAAATTTCCATATAACAGAAAAATTTTATTAAAATATTTGAAATCAATAATATTTAATTTCGATTTATTTATTGAATTACATTGAATAAATAAAGGTATTCATTTCTGTTTTTTCCTCGTTGGAAAGATGGGAAAATGTAATGTTTTACATTATGTTTGTTGTCAAAAAAATTACATTTTTCCATCTTTTCAATGAGAAAAACCTGAAATGAATACCTTTAATATTATTTTAAAGTCTAAACATATTCTTTTAATTTTTTTATTTCATTAAATTCTCAGTTAAGTTGAAATTTGAATCGCAAATATTAAATAAATAAGAAACATATTAAAATCTAAAAGCACCACTTTAAATGAATGTGTAAGCCATATCATATCAATAAGACGACAATACTGTTCCATAAGAGTTCAATATTAATTCAGTGCCGAAAAATATTATTTCTATATTTAAGTCCATATTAAAATTATCAAAATAAATAATACGTAGTTAAATATTGAAATAAAAATTTTCATCATGACTAGACTTTCGTTAATGTTTTTTTATTGAATCAATTTAATTTTTATTAATATTAAATTATTTTTTTTTTGGGTGTAGTTAAAAAATCATATTATTAGAAATCCACTATTGAATCGCTCAAGGACCCTCTTACATATCGAGCCATAACTGTTGAAATAGCTTAAGCTACACATTTTGTCAATATCAAATTTTTTTTTTTGACGAAAATTGGTTATTTAAGTCGCAAATAATCGATTTCGGTGGAAAAACAATATTCAAAAGAAATTTTAAAAAGTTAATTCACAAATGACAAAGTTATTTGATAATCGATTTTCGGGACGAACACTTTACACCTTCCCCCAATTCAAAAAAAAATTAAATGTAATTTTTCCATGTAAAAAACGAATTTTTGAAATTACTCTACAAATGATGAAGTTATTTGATATTCACTTTTTAAAGGCTGGCAAATTTGGTAAAAAAAATTTAGTGGAGCTTTTCCATGTGCAAAAACAATTTTGAAAATTGGTCCACAAATAGAGTTATAAAGAGTGCCCACCACAATTTGCTTTGATTTCACCAAGACGGCGCCACAAGCTGCACAGGCGGCTAAACAATTCAGTTATTCCAAGAGAAATTTCCCGTTCGCGTAATTTACCGATTTGTCAATGTCAATTGGCCGCCTCGTTTTAATGATTTAACGCCGCTGGATTATTTTCTCTGGGCCCATATGAAAGACCGTGTTCACGTGAACAAACGACAAATAACTGATGTTCTGAAAGATGAAATTCAATGCTGCATTGAAGAGATAATAAGCGAATCTTTGTTGCAAAATGTGGTTAAAAATTTTGTCAAAAGAGCAGGCAGAGGTGATGATAGAGATCGACATTTGTCCATCATCAAAATTCATTATTAATTCCCGTATTTCTACTTTAAATTGGTATCAATAAAACTGAATTTGTCCAAAAAAATTGTGTTTTTAAGCCAATTTACTTCTTAGCCTTAAACTTTCTCACCATTTTAATTATAAAATCATATAATTCATTTCAGAGTCCCAGTTAAAAGTTGTGAAAGTTTCAGGAAGATCGTGCCAGAGCTCGTCTAGTCTTCTATAAGGTACCAATAAAAACTAACAAACAAACATACATTCCGTTTTATATAATTACCCAGCAAAAAATTACTGATTACCATCAGAACTACTTGCCATATAATGACTTACTTTTCTGATTACCAAATTTCATTACTCGATTACAAATCGCATTACCTAAAATTTAAAAAAAATATGTACAAGTTGCTAAATGATTAGATTGATTTTTTTATATTAAATAGATTACGTGAACAAGTTGTCAAATAAAAAAGTAAGTACTTCTGAAGAATCGATGATTTTAGTCTCACGCCTTGTTAAAATCATCAAGTTGGTAATCCAGTAGGGAAGTGCTTCCACCAAAAATGCTTAATTCCAAACTCGATTACCTTTGAAATTTTTTGCTGCGTATATACATATATATAAAGAAAATTAAAGAATTTCGGAATTTCGGGTTATCACAATGCGGAGTACACTTATCCCTCGATTTACACTATACTTTATTTCACACGATTTCACTTTTACACAATTATTTTGGTTTTCGTGTAAATTGAGAGATATATGAAATACCACGATTTTCTATGTATTTTTTTGAATATTTTTGTCTCTAATAAAACTTTCGAGTCAGTTCTTACAATATTTGTTAAATCAATGTGTTCTCACATCAAATTTTAAAATAACGTTTTATTTTGTTTAATAATTAAAGGTTTATTTTTATGTGTCTTTGAGTAAACGCTTCTGATATCTTAAAAACTAAGTTGAAATACATATATGATTTCTTAATAAAATAAATTTTTTACGCGATTCTGTCTTTATTTTCGATTTACACGATTTTTCATACAAAAATTTAAAATTACGATTTACGCGACTTTCTCAGGAACGTATCTATCGTGTAAATCGAGGGATATGTGCAGAATTACATAGTTGCGGGACTATATAAAAAACAAGAGCCTCCCTCAATCGTCGAAGGACGAAATCATCCTTTGTAAAACTGACAATTGAAAACCTGCTGGACATAATTTTTTTTTGCGCCCCTGTGTTGCAATTTGTCACGCTTAAAATTGAATTTGCAATTTATATTTAAACTTTTCTCAATTTTTTTTTATGCACATAAAGGTTTTATTTTTGTTTGTTTTCGTAACAGTGACAGTAATTAATGTTGTAACTCAATTTGTAAAAAGAATTGCAGCCAAATAATTTGTTCATTTATTTTAACCGCCAAAAGATGTAAAGCAAAATAAATTATGTTTAAATTATCGTTTGCTTCATTAAACGAGAATGAGATTGAAGGATTTTTTATATGCTAAAATTAATATTTAGTTTGAAATAATTACAATTACAAAGTGTTTTATAAATAAGCAAAAACAAAACAAAAAACAACAACAAGCTTCCTCTTAAATTTCCTATGGAATAAATATTTTGTAATCAACTAAAGGGGAGTTCGTATGCAGCTTCACAAACAGCAAAATACAGCAAGACTCAAGATTGCCTATTATTCTGTTTAGAATCTCCCCTGTGGGAATTAAATATTTTCCGTTTTTTAATTGCCCCAAAAGGGAATTTCTAAGAATTAAGTTTTGCTGGTTTTTGAAGTTGGTGCTAAGTTTCGGCTTTTGATATAAGCCGACGTGTAAAATTTTAGGGCCACTATTTTTGTAGAACATTTCAAACCCATTCATGCGCTTTTAAGCGGTGGTTTTTGGGATTTTTTATTATAAAGCCAAAAATCAGGGGCAAATTACGGCACTCGTTACCGAACGAAATTACGAAATATTTCTATTTCCTTATAAACTATATTGAAGTATTTCGTAATTTCCTTCGATAACGAGTGTCGTAATTTGTCCCCAGCGTTATGTGGGGAGCTAGAGAGTTAATATATTCCACATAAATATTTGCCTGAATATTTTTGTTGAACATACCTGCATACATACATAGCCTCAGATGTAAAAAAACGCATAAAGCCCAATTCTAAATATTCGTCGGTAATAATTCCCAGGGAACTTATTTTTTTCTTCTGAGAATAAAATACTGCTATTTTAATTGATTAATTTTAAACTTTCGAAGTCAGCTGAATTTGTTCCCAGCTCTTTAATTTTACTAGAAAAATTGCAAGTATTTTTTTGAAATGATTAGAAAAGGCAAAGGGGGAACCCTGCCGAGGAGTGGTTATTCAGAACTATTAGGCTGCGAGTTCCACATATGCTGCATGAATAGGCCAAAGTTCTGTACCTAAATTCAGTAAATTTTATTACAGTAATTCTATCGCTATAATAAATATAATGAAAACTTATCAACTTTTTTATCCGATAAAAGTAAAATTTCAAACTCAAATTTATTTGTTTTTTTTTTACAATATTTGAAATTTATTTGCTGGTGGTTTAGTATGTCTATATACGCATTTCAAATATTATATGTACACTTCTGACAATATGTCAAATAATAAATTTCTATATTATTTTTTTTATAATTCTACTTTCTGCTTTTACCTTGTTTTGACATTTTGTATACAGAGATGTCACATGCAGTGTTAAAAAACTGCAGTCGAAATAGCAAAAGTTGTAAAATTGTGCTATTTCTGTGACCTTTTTATTTTTTGAGTGCCCAATCACAAACTGTTGCTCATACATCTGCTGCTGAAATTCAAAGAGTCGTAGTTGAAGTTAACACAATAAACGAAAAACTGTGCAAAAATAAGAGCTCCAGCTCGCGTCATTTTGGAACAGTTTTTGGTTTGACTGACTGCTGCTTTAAATAAATAAGAAGTTAACGAAGCAGAAATGATATGTGTATGTGTTTGAATGTGTGTTTTTGTGTATGACTGTTTTTTTCTAAATACGAGTATACAAATATAATAGTATAAAACAAGCAATAACAACATTTCTTCCCGCAAGCGATTCAATACGCAATTGAAACTGCAAAATTAAAAGAAAGAAAAAAACATAGAACATCTCTACTACGATAACTTCCGAATTTATTTAAAGCAGCAGTCAGACAAACAGAAAACTTTTCGAAACTCTCGGTTTTGTATAGCTATTCGTTTGTTGTATTAACTTCTTCTGCGACTCTTGTATTTTCAGAAGCATTTCCCTATATATAGAAAAAAAATTAATTACTGTAAAAGAATAAATATATCGATAAATATTACAATAATTGGCTCCAGATACTGCATTAAGTTAGTTTTAGCGAACCGAAAAGCGTAATATATATCGATATATTTATTTGTTTGCGTTAACGATAATATAATTATGTGGTTCATTTTTGACGATAGCGTACATCTGTGTCTTAGTCACCATTTAATTGCATGCAAAAGTCAAAATAAGCGAAAAGCACTAAGAAAAATTAAAGAAAAACTTAATGAATTTGAGCTTACGATTTTACTATTTTTGCTTCAGCCGACTGCGAATATCGTTAAAATATGTTACTGAATAGCAAAGTCGATACATTTTCCTTATATTTATTATATATAGCGATATTATTATCGTAATAAAAGTTATTGAATCCAGGTACTGGGGTCTAATAATCGCTTTCGATAACGAGCTGATTTGATCTCGTTTTTATGTTTGAGATTATGTAATGTAATAATAATACGGCTCGATATCGAATGCAATAACTTCAAACTGAAAAAAAAACGTGAGCGATCAGTTCGTTATCGTAAGCGATGATTAGACCCTAGTACTTGGATTCAATACCTTTTATTACGATAATCGTATCGCTATAATAAATATAATGAACATATATCGACTTTCTATTCAGTAACATATTTTTAACAATATTCGCTGTCGGTTGAAGTAAAAGGTCAAATAGAAAAATCAAATTCATTTAGTTTTCCTTTAACTGTTTTTTGTGCAGTTGGCTTATTTTGCCATTTTGTGTGCAGGGATGCCACATGAAATACAATTGAATAGCGAGTAGAACCCAGATGTACGCTATTGTTAAAAAGAAAAATACAAAATCACATTATCCTTACAGCAAAGGAATAAACATAATGATAAATATTACGATTTTCGGTTAGAAAAAATGTATTGAATCCAGGTGCAGGTTCTGATCTTTCTTTATCCTCTACCAGAATAAATTTTCGAAACAACCGGTATTTTTTTGTTCGTGCTGTATTGTGTGTAAAGTTATTGTAAAGTGTAAATACACCTTTTATTACTAATGTGTTTGCTCATTGCAATTATCTGTTATATTTATTTTTTTCTTTTCTTTTTTTTTTTGTAATTAAGTTTTATTTGGGTTAACAGCATTTTAATGATTTTAGCCTTTTGCAGGAGTAGCTGAAAACACACACATACACACTTAAGCAATCGAATGCATATTTTTGCCTATGCAGTAAATAATTAATTTATTTATTTGTTATGAAAATATTAAAATAATAACAACTTTTAATGTGAGTGTGCTCTTAAGCAGTGGGACCGAAAAAGTAACAAATGACATTAGATTTATGACCATGTAAGAGATATCGCAAAATATGAAAGCGTTTTTTCATTAACTAATATTCCTGATTTTATATCGCTTTAAAAAAAGTTGAATTTTTATTTATATACATATCTAACACACAAAAAAAGCTCAAGTCTAACGTTTTTTAAACTGAAATAATTCTTCCAAAAAACCGACTTCAATGCAAAGATCTGATAAAACATTTTCATAGGCCTAGAAAGGCCATTCTCGGGTGTGCATTGCCCCTTCTAATAATTTCTTTTGCCCGCCCTACAATTATTAAAAATTGCATGTAATTATTTATTTTATTATTACTCATGAAAATCACCAGTCATAATGCCCCCCTAGAAAAAAATGTATAGATACACCAATGAACATTTTCGGAAAAAATTTATGGAATATTTATTTTTTTTGGAGTTTTTCTGAGTTCAGGATGTGTGCTAAGTTTTTTAAAAATTGTTACAGTAGAACCATTTAAAATAAAATATTAGTTTTAATGGGCGTGACTCCGCCCGATTTTTTAATGAAAAATTGTGTTTATTTTTGAGCTCAAGGTGTGTGGTAAGCAGAATCACGTGAAATATAATAATATATTTTAATGGGCGTAATCCCGCCCAGTTTTTAAACTTAAAATTGTGTAATAACAAGAACCAAAGATGTTTGCTGGATTTCGCTTCAATCAAATAAGTAGAATATCACAAAATCAAATAAAAAATATTGTGGGCGTATCCCCGCTTACTTTTTTATAATGGGACCAAATGGAAGCTATTTTTGCAATGGGAACAATGGGAGGCTATACCGTCTCAGAAAATAAAAAAAAATTTTACGATCGGTCTAATATGAACCGAGCTATAAAGTAACACCGTCAAAAAAATAAAATAAAATAGAGACGAATTGATAACTTCCTCCTTTTTTTAAAGTCGGTAGGAAACCTCATAAAATTACACTGACTGACAAACTTGAAACTGCATCCTACAACGTTCAACTTGATCCAGGATAAAAGCTGGAGGATACCAGTAACAGGCTTGACTTGCATACATTTTGCCATTTGGTAATGGTATAAGTTTTTCCTCTTGTGGCCATTTTAGAGCAGCAAACTCGATCTACTCGTATTTTTGTTCCAGTTCCGGGTAAATTCGTCTTAGTCGGGCTTTCGCTGTCTATTTGCTGTAATAGTTTTTGGCAGCCCCGTGATATGAGCGTCCAACAACGGTGGTTTTTAAGAAGATAACTAGAAATAAAACTTATTTCTACAATGTATTTTATTAAAAAAATATTTTACTGAATAAGTAAAATATAATTTTGGGATTATTAGTGCGTTTTCAAATTTTAAACTTAAATTGTAAAAATTCCCATAAAAACACTAATTATTAATTTGACGGCACCCGGTCAAAAAATACTTGTGTGGCAACACTCTATCTTGAATAGCTGTTGTTGTTATTTACATTTATTTTCTTTTTACATACTCTTTATATCTACAATTTGATGCTGAAAAAAAGTCAGCCATTGTAGTAATGGTAAAGTAAGAAAATAAAAAACATGTTGATTATTGAGTTCTTGTTTCAACTTTGTTATTTGTTGTTGAGCTTCTCATTTATTTAAATGAAAGTTTATAACATAATGACTCTAGTTGTTCTAAGAAACTTTGGGTAAAGGTTCCCTGATAATCTGCATTAGCAACAGTGAAATGCGCATAGGATCCAGCTAAACCCCTCAATAATCAATTTCAATGTATTTTATTAAAAAAATATTTTACTGAATAAGTAAAATATAATTTTGGGATTATTAGTGCGTTTACAAATTTTAAAACTTATTTCTTTTTAATTCAAAATGGTGGCCACCCTTCGGCTTCGGACCCCCAAAATACACTGATTATTATTTTTTGGGATACTTCCATGCTATGGGTTTTAAATTAAAGAAATTCCTACAAAGAAAACTCAAAATAAAGTGGAATTATAAATAAATTTCTTAGCAGAGAGCTGAATATAACTTGAAACTCATGTGGAGGACATCCCAAATATGCGGACCAAAATTTTTTATGTCTCCCCATAATACTGGCATGAAATGAAAAGTACTTTTGAGCAGACACCATTATACTCGAATTTATTTTCAAGTAACATATTTTCTTTTTTAAATAAAAATTCTGAACATTTTTAAATAAAAATTCTGAATAAACTTAAGGCTCTTAAGCTAAATCTGGACGATATGCTGCATCAACAAATATATGTTTACATTTATATGCTTTAAAATAAAAACAAATCCTGCTATCAGCATATATATATTTATATATATACATATATGTTACCAAATTTTTTAAAGTCAACATATGTCAGCAAATGATAAGTCAACATATGAGTCAGCATACAATTTTTGTGTCTACATGATATATTGAATTTCGTATTCTGATATATATGTTGGGTCATGTGAGCATTTGCTTAAATATAAAATAAATTTGACAATGCTCTTTCTTTATTATTAATTTATGTATATCGCTTTTAGTGGACAAAATTTATATTTTTGTATATTTATGATTTGAACGGGCTAAAGTTCGTATAGCTCTTTAAGCCAAATTATATTTATGCAATTAGACATGTACATATATAATTAAAAAGATATTTGCGAAATGGCGGAAATTGGCAAAAAGCTGCAACAGCAGGATTACAAGGTATAATAATGTTTTAAATTCTTCGAAGCTGTTAAACCCGGTAAAAACCACACATTGCGAACTTTGCAAAAATTCACGAAAATTGGCAAAATTTTAAACAAGCCATAATAATATAAATTAAAAATCCCTAAAACTGTAAGGAATGCAAAAAATTCGGAAAAAATCATGAAAATTACGTAAATATGCAAACATTTATTAACAGCGGAATGATAACAAAATTTAATACTTCTTTAAAATCGGCAAAACTGCCCAAAAGCTGAAGGCATGTAAACATTCGCTTTTATCGCGAACTTTGCAAAAAAAATCGGGAGAATTGCATAATTTTAAACCAGCCATAATATTGATTAAAGATCGCCAAAACTGTAAGGAATGCAAATAATTCAACAAAAATCGGGAAAATGACGAAAATTCGCAAAACAGCGGGATTATTACAAATTCTTTTATTTTAATCAGAAATTATTCATAGTTAGGCTCAAGTTCAGTAATTTCAATTCTTATTGAATGAAATATTTTTATAAATTAATTTGAGTTTCTAAAGAAGAGAAGAAAAATTAAACTTATACTTTAAGCTGGGGGAAATGCCGATACTTTTCTGTGCAGCCACGCACTTCATCAGCACCCTAGTCTATCTACTTGGGTAGAGATTCTTATTAACATCAGCTATTTAACTTAAATTTTCAATGAAACGGAATATGAGAAACGATTGTATGTGTATACAATTGATTTACCTTTGGTAAACACATTTATAAGTATCACTATTAATTTTCTGTTTTTCCCATTTTTTCATTTTTCTATTTAGGTTGGCACGAAATTATATTACTCTACCTCAGTATGTTTAACTATTCTTACTTATCTTCTTACGATTCTTTTATTTTTTAAAAATCAGCAAAACTGTTAGGAGGCTAAAAGCGTACAAAAATTCTCTTTTATCTCAAGCTTTGCAAGAAATCGCAAGAAGTTGCAAAATCGGAAGGAAGCTGGAATAATAGTGATTGTCTTCTCCAGAATCAGCTGAATTTTTTTATGAAATCGTAATTTCCCTTATTTTTTACTCACCCGAATCCACCATTTCGTTTCGTTTGAATCAATGGTGCTATAGGTTGAATATGCAGCAAATTGCCGAATTTAAGAGAAAAAATTGCAAATCAGGCATCGCTGCATACATGAGTAGAGTTAAAATATCACTTCTATTTGCTATAAAATTTGCCGTATGCTAAAAAGCTTAAATGAGCTTTTCAACAAATAACATATCTGACAACATACATAGCAAATTTGTTACAAAGTAAAAACATGGTGTCTACACGATATGCTAAAATCTTGAATAACGGTTTGTTGACAACTTTAACAAATGCCCTTCATATGTGTCTACACAATATGTTGGCACTGCCAACAAATTTTTCATCATAAATATGCTGATTCAACATATCGTCTAGACTTAGCTTTAAACAGCGAATGTCGAAAATTAAAAAAAAAATACTTGTATTTGTTATTAATTTTTTTATAGTTTTTGCTTGTCCATTTTACTTTTTTTATTAACATTCTAGGGAACACTATGTGATATATACTACGCTTATACGGGCGACTTATTCGCAAATAAAAATATTGCAAATAGAGAGCCTGTGGCTGAGTGGTAGAGATGCTAGCCTCTCAGACCAGAGGTTGTGGGTTCGATTCCCACCATAGACTCTGGGTGTTTTCCGCAGACAAGCTAATCGCTTTGCGGGTTGTGTTTGTTCTCAAAAAAAAATAAAAAAAAATAGTAAATTTAGTAAATTTTCTAAAGTTTAAAGTTTTAAACTACTTTGCTTCGGTATAGGGCTTTCTTATTTTTTACGAGTCATCGGTTCACAAAATATAATTTTCTTTTTAAGACACCTTGTATAAAAGTTAAACTCCTCCTTATGCAACTATTTGGCATTCCTAAAATTATTTTAACTTATACCCACAAGTAAATATATTATCGTTTATATCATCTGTCTTTTATAACTTTAAATATTTTTTCTTATATAAAATGCTTCATAACTACACATACGTGCATTCATACGTTTACAGTATATGTGTATACTATATATAACAAGCATTTTAAAATAGGACATTTATATTTTTTATCTGTGTCTGTATGTGTAATGATTTGGTAAATTATTCATTTTAACTCAGTTCAGCTCGTTAAAGCCAAAAATAAAAATAACATTGATTACAACCGTAATTTATCATGATCATTATTAAACAATTTATCTGCTTTTTTATTTTTATTCATTTGCAATAAATGGATTAATTGCAAATGCATTCGTTTCGTGTGTCCGTGTAGTATTAAAAACATTTAAAAATTTAACTGGTGCAGTTTAAAAATTTTAACAATAAAATGTATAATAAATACATCTGTAGTTGTTAAAAACAAAAAATATTTTTTTTGGGACTATCATTAATTTCATGCACCCAAATTTTTTTATATGTAAATAAATTTATGCAATTATTTATGAAAGATTAATTCGCATTCGGTACATTAATTAAAATTTAGTCATAATTTAAATAGTACATGTGTATGTAAAGTATAAAGTATAAAGTATAAAGTATAAAGTATAAAGTATAAAGTATAAAGTATAAAGTATAAAGTATAAAGTATAAAGTATAAAGTATAAAGTATAAAGTATAAAGTATAAAGTATAAAGTATAAAGTATAAAGTATAAAGTATAAAGTATAAAGTATAAAGTTTTAAAGTATAAAGTATAAAGTATAAAGTATAAAGTATAAAGTATAAAGTATAAAGTATAAAGTATAAAGTATAAAGTATAAAGTATAAAGTATAAAGTATAAAGTATAAAGTATAAAGTATAAAGTATAAAGTATAAAGTATAAAGTATAAAGTATAAAGTATAAAGTATAAAGTATAAAGTATAAAGTATAAAGTATAAAGTATAAAGTATAAAGTATAAAGTATAAAGTATAAAGTATAAAGTATAAAGTATAAAGTATAAAGTATAAAGTATAAAGTATAAAGTATAAAGTATAAAGTATAAAGTATAAAGTATAAAGTATAAAGTATAAAGTATAAAGTATAAAGTATAAAGTATAAAGTATAAAGTATAAAGTATAAAGTATAAAGTATAAAGTATAAAGTATAAAGTATAAAGTATAAAGTATAAAGTATAAAGTATAAAGTATAAAGTATAAAGTATAAAGTATAAAGTATAAAGTATAAAGTATAAAGTATAAAGTATAAAGTATAAAGTATAAAGTATAAAGTATAAAGTATAAAGTATAAAGTATAAAGTATAAAGTATAAAGTATAAAGTATAAAGTATAAAGTATAAAGTATAAAGTATAAAGTATAAAGTATAAAGTATAAAGTATAAAGTATAAAGTATAAAGTATAAAGTATAAAGTATAAAGTATAAAGTATAAAGTATAAAGTATAAAGTATAAAGTATAAAGTATAAAGTATAAAGTATAAAGTATAAAGTATAAAGTATAAAGTATAAAGTATAAAGTATAAAGTATAAAGTATAAAGTATAAAGTATAAAGTATAAAGTATAAAGTATAAAGTATAAAGTATAAAATATAAAGTATAAAGTATAAAGTATAAAGTATAAAGTATAAAGTATAAAGTATAAAGTATAAAGTATAAAGTATAAAGTATAAAGTATAAAGTATAAAGTATAAAGTATAAAGTATAAAGTATAAAGTATAAAGTATAAAGTATAAAGTATAAAGTATAAAGTATAAAGTATAAAATATAAAGTATAAAGTATAAAGTATAAAGTATAAAGTATAAAGTATAAAGTATAAAGTATAAAGTATAAAGTATAAAGTATAAAGTATAAAGTATAAAGTATAAACTTACATGAAAAACAAACTTCAAAAATAAAAAATAACATCTTAAATCTATAACAATATTAAAGCTTCATTTCTGTATGCATTTTGTGCTAAAAGAGTCTGAAATTCTTTGGCAATTAAGTATAAATAATACAACTCTTTGTTAAGGAGCTTACTGCACTTTTTTCCAGTCTATTTCATATGAAAGCACGCTAAAAGCGAATTTAGTCTATAACAAATAATGCAAACAAAGAGATTCTAAAGATACGTATTTATGAAATTAGTTGCATATTAAGGCAACATTATTCTACTTTTGTTCTATACAGCTTTCGTTCTTTGTCTGCGCACGCAAGAGTGTTTCGCTGTTTTTTTTTTCTCACAAAACAAAACATGGAATTATGTGACATGCCACAACAACACCTTGAGGGTAACCAACCAGCTGCACTAATACAAACCAAACATTAGCAAAATAAAAAACAAAACCAGAAAATAACAACTAAAATATTATAATAAAAATATTATATGAAAATTGAGGGAAAAATATGAGAAACAAAACACAAAATCCATTATGAAAAATAAAAAACAAAATTAAATATAAAAAACAGGGGAAAAATGACAAATGATAACTGCAGTGCAGCAAATCTGCTCTAAGTGTTTTGCGAGTAATAAACCATGAGTAATGCATATAATAAAACGAGTGCAAATTAAGTTTTAACACTAGAAATATGCACCAAAATAACGCTGGCTTGCGAAATTTATCAATGCTCGTAAAAAAATATTCAATAATTCGAAGGGAGGCATCTTCACTTTGTTTTAATAGTTCTTAATTACACCTAGATATTCTACGTAAAATCGGGAACTATTATTAAAATTAATTCCCATTTGTTTTGTTTTAAAGCAGCGTTGCCGTTGATGTTTTGGAGAAATTGTTACCGAATAAGTATTTTTTGAAATCACAAGGCACTAACAACTCATGGAGGATGTAGACTTTAGAAAAATATGCGTGTATCGGAGGTTAAAAATTAAGTTCTAACCCAATGCTTATACTTTATATATAAAATTTAACAAGTATAATTTTTGGGGGACATTTCTGCCCCACAAATCATCTCCGTAAGGAGTTTTTCAACCATTTTCAAAAACGGTATATCGGCGTGAAATTTTCTACAAATATACTTACCATAAAATTCTGTAACTTGTTAAAAAAAACTTTAAAATTTCACAATGATTACTTACTGACAATTGCATTTACAGTACAGAATATACCCTGTAGTTTCCTTTAAACCCAGGATCACCTGTTTCGAAATTATATTTTATAATATGGTTTAAAATATAATTTATTTTCTCTAGATATGCCCAATATATATTTTTTGCTAACAAAACACTACCACGGCAACACCGAAAACGTGAAAATGTCATATAATTAATATTTGAATCTCAGAAAGAAATTAATTTTTCTGCCAGAGTTTCATCAATTATTTCAAAACTAACGGTATGTATGTATGTATATGTACGTATGTGAATTAACTAAAACAATAAATTGTTTGCTTAAAAATTTAGTTGACTAAAATTATAAATAAAAATTTAATTGAATAAATGAAACTTCTACTTAAAAACTTAATTAATTAAAAAGTTAAATTCGCAGAAAAAATTGTTATACAATTAACATTTTTTAATTGAAAAATAAAATGCAAATCATCAATTTAGAAATTAGTAGAAACAATAATATTTTTGTTTAAAAATTAAATTTATTAAAAGTTTAATTAAAACTTTAATTGTTTTTGCTTAAAAATAATTTCCTCAAAAATAATTTTAGTTGATTTTTGGATTATTTTTTTTTCAATTAAAGTTGGTTGGAAAATATTTGAAAAAACAAGAGATGTCTTAAATGTGAAGATGGAAACTCTGGCAAAAAAGTCAATTTCTATTTGAGATTCAGCCTTGCCGCTGTGATACTTTTACATAGAAACGTGTTAAGTGTAAATGGATATTTTTTTTAATTACTTGATAACAATCCAAAAGGAAGATTTTGAATTTTTTGTAATGCCCATTACACACTACGATATTTTGTGACATCGCAATAGTGTATACTGGCGGCAACGTTTGTCATTTCCGATATTTTCTGTTATTTGACATTGCTTTCCATATAGAAAAATATATAATAGGAACGGCGTTGCACACATTTTGAAAATGACTACACAAGAAATGCCAAAAGTGTACTCGGCATAAGTTACGCATTTTTGGACTTTATATTACGATATACACTCTTGTATTTATTACTTTTCTTTGTTATACACACAGACATATCGCTCATTTACTTCAATAGCGGCATAACTCAAGAAATGGGTTTTTTGAGTTAATAACGCAGAAAGATGCGACATTTCGTATTTTATCTTGTGTAAAAAGTTCATACAAATAGGTTCTACCATCACCTCCTGAGAGAAGATTTTTTTTCATTTCTCCATTGAGTTGTATGCAATTTGAAAACTTAAAACGCGTTTTCTGCAAAACTGTTTTTTTGAGTTGTGCCACTATTGAAGTAAATGAGCGATATGTATGTATGTACATATATTTTAATATTTTTTCCACTTTATCTTATTTAATTTTCCATTTTTTTGACTTTTTTCATTACTTTGTTTGACTCTTTGTGAAGAATTTATGTCATCACTCATTCATCTGTCATTATTTACCAGTTGTTGTTGTTTCTGCTGTTGTTGTTGATGCATTATAATGAAATTGTTTCTGTCATGTCATCAGCAACTCTTATGTGAAGGGCGTATGTTGGCAGTTTTTTGATTCGTATCTTTCTACTGTGTAATTTTTTCGTCATACTCGTATGTATGTACATATAAATCTGTATGTATGTATTTTGCATTATTGCCTTTTTGCTGATGATTTCAGTGTTTATGTGTTTGCACTTATTAATGTCTATAACTAAATGGTTGAATGGTTCGGCGAATGTCAGATATAACACAATGTACGTATGTAGATACATATCGCATTGTGTTTTGAAAATGATGGTGTTGGAGCTTGTGTACTACATAAGCACGAATATGATTACTAAAATAAGCACAAGCGTAAACATGACTTGTAAATTAATTCGGTTGATTTCTATTGTAATTTTTTTACCAATGAATATACAAAAAAAAACAAACTGTGATCATCATAATCGAATCATCTTTATGGTTTGTTTTGGCATGCATGCAAAAAACAATTTACCTGCAGTGCGTATGAGTAATAAATAAATATTAGGTTTAAATTTTATTAATCATACGCTAGAGTAAAATGCAGTGAAAACTGGGATTTGTTTTATTGATTTAATTAGAAAATTTTTCTTTCAACAATGAAGTTAACAAATAAAAATTGGAGTATGTTCATACACACATTTGTATATATACATAAAATAGAAATAAATGTGGCCTAGTTTTTAAATGCGTAAAAAATGTTAGGAAATTATGTAAAAGCTTGGTAAATTTTAAGCAGTTTGTTTTTCTTAGACATTTTATTTCCAATTAAATATTTTATTCATACTAAATGAAAACTTTCTTGTTTGTTTTTTGCAGGTAAATTTGAAAGATACGTTCCTATTCTGAAATATAAATTTTAGTAAGATACTTCTGGAGTAAACAATTTCTATTTAAAGTACAATTTTTTTAACAGAAGAAGTCAAATAATCAATAAAAATATTTATTTATTTATTTATTAATATTCATATTATATATAAATACAATATAAGAGGGGTAGAAGCACTGGCTACTAAGGCCATCGGCTAAAAAATTATTCAATCTTGATATATCTGTGGCAAAAAGGAAAAGGCACTTAAGTCGATATAAGCTGATTTTGAGTTAATGGTGCGCAAAACCTCAATTAATTTTTATGATTTTTCAGGAAGTTATATCCTTATGACTTGCGACTTAGACTTAGACTTCTAATCTCATTTGGAATAAAAGCTTAATTCAGATTATACTTTGGTGTATTTCAACTTAAATGTATTAGTTTTAGTGTGTAGAACGATATTTGCTTAAAAAAATTAAGGTTAATAGAGAATTTCCCAATTTAACTGAAAAAGAAATAAATTTGTGAAAATTGACTTGAACTCTTAAAACTGCTCTCCTGCAACAAATCAGTAAAATGTGACTTTTATTGGAAGTCTTAGCAATTTTTAAAACTAACACAGTGCAACACAAAACAAAATTATATAGTTAGTACAGTGGATTCTGGTAGAGGAGATTAAAAAATATATATCGCACTTAAGAGGATATTAAGTAAAAAATTTTGAAATTTCACTTTTTGAAAAAAAATTAAAAAAAAATTTAAAAATTTCTACATATTTTGACCACTCTTTTGTTGATAAAAGTTGATAAAATTTGTTTCACTTTATAATTTTAATACGAAATGTGAGTGTTTTTATGACAAAATTGCTAAAATTTTTTTCTGATTTGCGACTCTTTTCAAAACAGATATTCTTATCCAATAATTAGAAGGTTTTAAAATAAAAACAGTGTAAATATATTTTCAAATAGAAGTTGCTTGCCATGATGTGTTTGGATTTTCAATTTCTCATAAAATGTAACCACAAACAGTTTTTCGTCTCTACTGAAAATTTAAAAATTTTGAGTTAATACCCTCTTGTTGATCAAGTGCGATATGTATGTGTGTCGGCGTTTGGAAATACTCGTATCACAGCATAATTTATTTAAGAATAGGAAGGGGGGTGTTATAAAGTTTCCCACCTTTGGCTTCTTCGTGTGCCATATCGGTATATGGGAGTATGTAATATTTACATTTGAGGTGCATACATATTCTACGTATGTTCAGCAACTTTGTAGAACATATTAATGCAAATATATTTGTGGACCATATTAACCTTCTAACTCTCGCTTATAACGATAATCACAACCAAAAAGAAAAAGGGGAAGTGTTAGAATAGGCGTGGCACTGCCCAGTTTTCTAGTCATTAAATTGAGCTGTTACAGTTAGCAGATGTTTCTTTCTACTAAGTTTTATAAGAATCGGTAAATAATTTTGCCTTAAAATAATTTTGTCCAAAGAAAATCCTCGTCTAAACCATACTACACACGTATAAGGCAGAATTTTAAGTAAGAAAGTTTTAATCGCAACAAGTTTAAAATACGCCATTGCAGCTGGAGTTACCGCAGCTGTTGAAACCAGACATGCCCTCCAATATAATTTTTAAAGGATTTAAAGTGAACTTAATCCAGTTGCAGGGAATCTAATATGAGTCCTGTTCTATTATTTTTCTTTAATGTTTTCCCGGGCACTTCACTTAGTCTCTTTTATTGCTATTTTTAACTTTATTGCTCGTTCATATAGCTTCAAATATAAAGTAAAAATATATTTGTAATTTTTTTTATCATTAATCAATTCCTTGAAATGTCTTTGACAGAATGTCTGGCATATTTTGTTAATAAAACTAATTTGATTTTTAAATTTTCATTAAACTATTTTTTTCTTGCTGTAATATAAAAACGTATAAAAATAATCATTAAAAAATCTCGAAAAAAATATTATAAATTATAAGAGCGAATTTATTCTTCCATGTGCTTGATTATTTAGCAAACAGATTTATTTTATGATCTCGTCCTAAGCAGGGGAATAATCAAAAAAAGCAATGTATGAAATAGTGCAGAGTCATATAAAATCACATGTACTAAAAACTTAATAAATTTACGAGTATTTCTGTGCAAGTGTATGCTTGTGGTGCACTAAGAAATAAATGTATGTTTGTATGTATGTTTGAAGAACAACTTGCAAATGTAAGAAAATAATGATTTCGTGAGCTGATATACAACGAGTCTGTTACAAATAAGGTTTAGATTGCGCTGGCTGGCGCTCCCGACAAAAAAATAAAAGAACGAAGAACATCAAATTCCCTTAAGGGAATTTGTGAGAGTGAAAATGGGCAATCTTGAGTTGGTCTGGTTTTTGCTGTTGGTATTAAGTTTTGGTAATAAAATTTTATGTCCAACATTTCTGTAAAACATTTCATTACCTATGTCCCCTTTTTCAAGGTATTTTTACGATTTATTGGTATAGTGCCAAAAATTATCGTTATAAGGGGGGATTTAGAGATTTAATATGTTCCCTATTAAATGTTTGATTTAATATTTTCTATAAAGTTGCTGAAAATACCCTACTCCTCAGATGTAATAGTATGTAAAAAGAAAATTAATGTAAATAACAACAACAGCTATTCAAGAATATAATAATAAATATCTACAATTTGAAGCTGAAAAAAGTCAGCCAATGTAGTAATGGTAAAATAAGAAAATAAAAAACATGTTTATTATTGAGTTCTTGTTTCAACTTTGTTATTTGTTGTTGAGCTTCTCATTTGTTTAAATGAAAGTTTATAACATAATGACTCTAGTTGTTCTAAGAAACTTTGGGTAAAGGTTCCCTGATGATCTGCATTAGCAACAGTGAAATGCGCATAGGATCCAGCTAAACCCCTCAATAATCAATTTCAATGTATTTTATTAAAAAAATATTTTACTGAATAAGTAAAATATAATTTTGGGATTATTAGTGCGTTTACAAATTTTAAACTTAAAAACACATATTATTTAGAGAAATATATGAAATCTTTATTTGAGTCGATAGAACGATCAATATAATTTAATGTTGAAAGATGATTTCATGTAAATGTTGACTTGGGCTATGCCTCAAATGGTTCCTACGCTGTGTTCAATTTTGGCATAATCTCTCCAACATACCGGCCATTTTCTCACAATTGAATTCTTCTATAGGTATATTATCTTCCAGTGAGCCTTAACATAATCCCACAAATAATAGTGTCAAGACTTTAAATCGCACGATCTAGGCGACCAAGTGACTGGCCCCAAACTTTAAATAAACTGGTCACCAAACTCGGCTCTCAATTGAGCCATTTTTCTCATGTTGTGTGGCATGTGGCACCGTCTTGCTGAAATCACATGTCAGACAAATCCAGCTCTTCCATTTTGTGCAAAAAATAAATTGTAATCATTGTATGGTAGTACTGAGAAAGGTGCCGAATCAATAATTCACGATCATCAACAACACTTTAACACCAATGAGTGTAGTGGTGGTTTCAAAAAGGAATCATCTAGATTCTGCTTGAATGCCTGCGTTTAGTAGGCAGCCACGTTAACCAAACAACCAACCAACAACACTGGCGAATACAGTTGCGATATTTTTCCCTGTCCGCACTCTACGTATACGTTTTGGTGGTTTAATGCCGAATAATGTTAATTTGCGGCGAAATTTAGTCACAAGATTCCGAATAGCCCCCTCAGAAGGCCAACCAAACTGACCATAAAATAAAAAAAGTGCACGGATGCACTTTCTTAACCGAGCATGAATTTTTCTAACAAAATTGAATAATCTGCAAGCGTTGTTGCTTCGTATGTCTATTCATGGTTAAATTATAGACGAAAATGGACATGTTTAACAGCATCATGTTGTAGGATAACAGCTGAGCTGCCAAAAACAGGGCTGCCATAAAAGAAGCTGCTAAAAATTATCATTTAGAATCGGATTTCTTACCTGATGTAGAGATTTTTAAACAAAATCTAAGTAGCCGGTAAACTTGTTTTCGGTTTTTGGCGATTGTTTTAAGTTTTGGCACTTTTTCTTAGGATAGCAGGCCGCTGGTAAGGAAAGAAAGTTAGAGTCCAGCTCACTTGGTTCCAATATTATGATACCTTTGTGCTTTTTCTTAGTTTTAACGTTTTTTTAGTTTTTGGGATTGTTTCCGGTTTTCGGCGTCTTTTAGTTTTGGCTTTTTTTTTTTGCTAATTTTTTCGGCTTCTGGTGATTTATTTGAGGTTCAGAAACTTTTATATTATAAACGCTTTTCTTTGTTTTGGCGAAATTTCCGATTTTTGCCGACTTTTTTTCGTTTTGACTCTTTTTTCGTTTTGGTATTAATTATTATCATTATAATTTTTTTTGAAGAGAAGTAACGCTCAGGAAATGAATATCTACTACTATTACTCTTTCGGAAAGGGAAAGTGATAGAGAAGACAGATGATGAAAGAAGAGATAAAGAAAAGCTTAATTTTTTTACATCTCTGCTTTTTTTGCACATTTTTAATAATGTAGTCTTGTAGAGCCTCTGGTATTAAATGAAGTGAATTAAATTTGTGTTCAGTATTAATTGCTGTAATCTGCATGAAAATATACTAACTTTGAAAATTTCAAGTGTCTATATATCTGTGGCAAAAAGGAAAAAGTGTTAAATCGAGATAAGCAGATTTTTCCGTAATATGAATATTCAAAAGTACCCTGGTCAAACCCTCAATTAATTTGTGTGATTTTTCAGGAAGTTATAATAATATGACTTGCGATTTATCTTTTTTAGACTTCTAATATTATTTAGAATAATAGCTTAATTGAGGTTATACTTTGGTATATTTCTACTTAAATGTGTAACTTATAGTGTGCAGAACGATGTTTGCTTAAAGAAATAAAGGTTAACAGAGAATTTCCGAATGAAACTTTGAAAGAAATAAATTTCTGAAAATCGACTTTAAAAGTGTTCTTCTGCAGTTAAATATGACATGATCATTTTGTCCTTATTGCCACAGATATAATTTTCTGTATATGCGATTCAGATTTGAAAATTTTTCGTTGGTTGCTCTACAACACCATTTAGTTTTTAACTGTCATATATTTGTAGCGGCGAAAGTTTTACATAGTCAGTCCAAAACAATTTCATATAAGGTATACTCAGCTCAATTTGCTCTAAGAAATTTATACTTGAAACGTCAAGAAAATTTACTGAAAAATGTGTGTTGACATCCAAAGTATATTCAATTTACAACGGGCGAAAATAATCACCTGATACCTTTCGACCACCTAATATGAATTCGCCTTGGTCAGGTACTCAGTTCTTGCAATTCTCTGTATGTCTGTTACAACCACACAGCCAGGTAGTTGGATATCGTAGCGAAAACAACTTTGTTGTATGGAACCCTAAAAAGTTAATGCATTAAATAAATTAATTTATTTTACTTCTCGATTTGTAGCAATTCCAAGTTTTTAACTTTTCTATCAAGTATAAAAATGTTAACTAATACATGAGATTTCGAGTTGTTCTGTTTTGAAAAATATTTTGCTTTCTTGGGCTGGCCTGTTTATATTTAAAAACTTTAATTTAAAATATTTTATTTCAATTGCTGCAGCAAATCTCTTGATACATCAGCACTTTAAGAATTCTATTATCATGTTCCGGTAACCAAACTAATGCATTCTTATTTGCAAACCCTTTATATCTCTATTTTAAAATAATATTTAATATGTATGTATGTATGTATGTATGCTTGTATTTTGTTCATGCCTTGTGTACGCATGTATGCATATGCATAAATTGCTTTTCTACTCTAACACCTGAAATCTTTATGATCTGTGTCCTCTATATATATGTTTTATATGCATGCATACTCGTACATATGTATGTATGTGTGTGTATGTTTGATTCTTTAGTATATCATAAAAATTCATAAATAAATGCATAGTATATTTATATTTCCAGCTGCAACATATTTACAAAAATCTACGTACACAAAATGTGTATACACATTGTCACTTCCATGCATAAATATGCATGTGTCTAAGTATGGATGTATGCACGTGCGCTTATTTCATAAATATTTAATATTTTGTTAAGCAAGTATTTTATTATCCTTTACTTGTTTGTGTTCTCTTTAGTACCTTCATGGGTTTTCCATATACTTTACAATCCCTTTAATTTTAGCTGTATTTCTAAAGATAAAATATATATAATTTTCCTGTTTTTGCAATTATATGACCAATTTTTTTAAGCGATAAGTAATGTGTCAGTTTGATAGCGAATCGTATAGTGCAAAATGTGGCAAAAAATATGTTTTGAATCACAAAATAAATTTTCATTTGTTTTTAAATTAAAATAAATATAGGCTGAAAAAATATGTATATACAGGGTGGCGCAAAAGTAATCCTCCTATCAGAAAATGCTATAAATTTCGCGATTGGCGACTAATGTCAGTTCTGTTTTGACATTTGTGTAGTAAACACATGCAAAATACACGTTTATAAGCAATGTTACGCTACACTGCTCCAGAATGCGGAATATTGGTGACTATTTATTTGACCAATAATCGGTTAATAATGGCACGTTGTGCCAAAGTCACCGACCAGCAAGATCGCCTGATTTGACCGCTACAGACTTCTTTTTGTGGGGCTTTTTCAACAAGCCTCAGACTCTTGCAGCTCTTAAAGACAATATCCGTCAAGAATGTGAGGAACTTTTGGCCAAAGTTATGAAAAATGCCGTAAAAAGGGCTCAAATGACAATCAATGTGGCAGCGGCCATTTACATGACATCATATTCTCGACTTGATGTAAAAAAAATTAAAAGACCAAATAAAAATAATCCACAAGAAGAATCAAAGTTTTTCTTTTTTTTTAATTACAGTCAAATAACATCGGAAGGTTATTTTTTCGCCACCCTGTAGTATGTATGTATGTATTTTGTATCGCAAATTATTCTTCATTCAATAGTTTTGAAAAGGTTGCGTATGATTAATATAAATGCACCCTAAATAAATACTTTACATAAAATATTAATAATACGCCTTCGTTTTCAAACGACTGAATTATGAACAGGGGTTTCATGCAATTGCATGTTTTTTCTCCTCAAACGCATTATTCACGGCCAAAATGCATGACCTGCATTGTAATAGTATTAGTGAAATTTTGTCCGAAACCATGAATTTGTAAAAAAAATTGCATCGATTTGTTAATGCATATTTTTGCACGTTTTGATGAAAATGCACTTTTTTGAATAATTTGATCATAAATGCATATTACGGTAGCATATTTTGGTATAAACTCATGTTTTTGTGTAAAATAAAAATAAAATATCAGCAAAAAATTTTTCTTGAAAAATTAAAATTTAATTGTAATTCATATGTTTGCGTTCTTACAGAACTGCCAAACGATTGTAAAAACACGCATTGCCATTTTTCTGATTTAAAGAAGAAAATATTTGCCATTGAAGCCGAAAGTAGTGAAACAAACGATTCTTCGGAAACAATGGAAAGTTTTTAAAAATAATCAGGGATTTCAAGAAACAAAACTAACAGCTGGTATTCAGTTCCTTATAATAAAATAAATATATATAAAGATTACAAAATTAAAACAATGAAAAAAAAAACAACGGGTTTTTTTTAGTTGATCCAAAATGTGAAAAATAGAATTTGTTTAACAAAATAAAAAACAAACATTATTCACATTCACATTCACATTCAAAAAATTTCTCGCTTTGCAACCTTTAGCACTTTTCACAATGTTGTAATAGTCTTTTTATATTTTTAAACTTGTTATCAAAGAACTTTTTTAATAAAATATTTTTCATCTTGGGTTTTATTTAAAATTTATTTAAATTTTTTTTGCAACTAATTTATAAAGTTTGTTATCAACTTTAATTTGAAAAAAAAACACATCCGTCTTTGCTACTACTTGGCGAATGTGCCTTGTATTTAATATTTATATACCTAAATGGAATCATTTACATTTAAGCCGATAACATTCGCAGACGTTGCCAGGTCTTTTTTGACGCACAAAAGCTTTCTTGATAAAATAATTTTAATTTTTAAATAAAAATACACATATCAGAAAATTATTGAATTTTAATTTACATATCTTATTCAACTATGTAAAAAAATCGTTTTATCATTCAAGTACAAGAAAACTTAAAGCAAAATAGCTAACTTCGAAAATTCGAAACTCTCCCCAACTTTAAATTTTCCTCAGCATTTGTTTAGAAAAGGCAGATTTTATTTTCGGAAAAAAATAATTTCCTAGGGAATATTTATAATTGGGCTGATAGTGAGATGTATGAGACTGCAATATAATATTATGTTTTCGTTAAAATAAAAAAATTTTAAAAATATGAGCATATTTTATTATTTCTAGTGCATATATCGCGATTCCAAGGTCATATTTTAGACGCCTATAATGCCTATTTTTAATGCGTGAAGTCCGTGATTATGAATAAGTCATCCCATGCAAATTCCTGCTCGTTTTGAATTTCGCAAAGTACATACTTATAGAAACTAATAAAACCTCATTTGGGTTTTGCTCGTTTAGCTGCTGCTCGCATTTTATGGCCTCATTTATATTTTTTTTTGTTAAAACATGATTTTTCTGAAGAACTTGCGTATTTCTTACAGTACGGTTATATCTCGAATTTTGTTAAAACATGATTTTTCCGAAGCACTTGCATATTTCTTACACTAATATCTCGAAAACCAATGGGAATTTTGTTTTCCTGTCTTAGGCAAAATTATAGCTATCTACGAGTTAATTCTTTATCTGCCCTCTTCTCTGCACTTAACACCGAGTGAATATTTCTAGTTACCAAACTTGAAGAATTGGCTGGGCGGAAAGAGATTGGACTTTGATGATTAAATCATTTCACTAACAAATGCATATTTTGATAAACTCGACGACAATTATTATTTATGTATATATTTATTATTTTTTTATATATTTATTATTTTATTTTTATTATTTTGGAAGCGACAATAAAATGTAAGAAACATTGGACGAAATGTATAGAGATTATGTTGGAAAATAAAATGATTTTTTTATAAAAACCCTGTGTTTCGTTAAAAAATAAGTCATTGTATATAATTGCTTATAAAACAAACACATGCTGGACTCGACATAAAATGTCTTTAATAATTTGTTTGAAAATTCAACTTCATTCGTTCATGCGATCTTTAAGGCATTTAAGTCAAAGTCACCAAATGGTAAGAAATGTGGCAGGCAATGTAACCTCTTAACAAATAATAAGAAGTTCCAACTGACTTAAATAAACACATACACAAGATAT
Source organism: Tachina fera (assembly GCA_905220375.1). Lineage (NCBI taxonomy): Eukaryota > Metazoa > Arthropoda > Insecta > Diptera > Tachinidae > Tachina > Tachina fera. The sequence goes on from LR999963.1 coordinate 62,259,590, forward strand.
TACGAGTATTTTATTTTTATATTATAAAATAACTCACGCAGCATCTGAGTACACAAGCTCCCAGTGTATCACAATGAATGTATAAAATTAAGCGGGAACGAAAGCAAATTGTAAAATGTAAGTAAATATTTGTTTTGTAGTATCATACATACATGCACTTGATGAACAACAACCAGATTCTTATAGAAATGCATCATGCTCCACTAAATGCGTGTGTCTGGCTGTTTGCTTGCATGTGTGGACATCAACTCGTATGTCACGCATACGAACGATTAAATGCAAACATTTGCACGACGACAGCCAGCATTAATTGCATGCAAACTGTTACAAGTGCAACAAAGAGAAAAACGCACAAAAACAACTTTAACAAGAAAACTTTAATATAAAAAAATAATAATATTTCACTCAGCGCTCTGGCACTTGGAAGTCACTTCTAAATTACTTTTTTCCTCCTTAGCTTTTATTTTCTTTTAATTTCTCATTACATTCCATCATTTGCTTTTAAACCTGCTGCAGCCTCTTTCTACTCTAATAAAAAGTTTATCGTTGAAATAGTTAAAAGTCTTAGTCTTATACCTCATCAAATTGAAACTTGAAAACGTAAAGTTTGTTAGATGTTTATGTTTGTATTAAAAAAAAAGAAGATGAAAGCCAGAGCACAGTAATTTTGGTTGCAAATAAATTGTTAAATTTTTTTAAAAGTTTGGATTTTTTTGGAAATTTTTGCGTGAACACGCCTATTAAGTTTTTTTCTTTTACGGAACCGATTGCTGCGAAACTTAGCAAACACCTTCGTTTCTCGTAATGAAACAATTTCGAAATGGCAAAAATTGGTAGAACCACGCCCATTAAAACGTGAACTTTACATACACCTTAATCTCTTAAAAACACACAATCTTGCATGCAAAAAGGTGGGCGTATCGCTTCCACTAAAATTTAATATAATACATTACGTGTTTCTATTCTACCGATTTTTACGAAACTTTTCACACACCTTGAGCTCAGAAAATAAATTAATCAGGCGTTTGGCAGAGGGCGGGGCCGTGCCCATTTAAGGTTAATATTAAATTATACGTGCTTTTACTTATGCGATTCTCACGAAACTTGGCAAATAGTTTCGACTCTTACCATGACATAATTTTCTGGTTTAAAAAAGTGGGCGGGGTCATGCCCATTACATATTAATATTATATTTCACGTGCTTGTACTTTAATGATTTTAACGAAACTTGGCACACACCTTGAGCTCTGAAAGTGACGCGATGTTGTTGTTTAGAGAAGTAGGCGTGACCATCCACGGTTAAGTTTCTTTAAACCGACTTCAAAAAAAGGAGGAGTTTTACAATTCGTATAAATTTTTTTAAGTGTGTATGTTCATAACTCAGTACATTTAAGACCGATTGTAAAACTTTTTTATTTATTGTCTGAAAGGGTATAGCTTCCCATTAATGCTATTGTAAAAAAGTGGGCGGGGACACACCCGCAATTTTTTAATATAATTTTATGATATTCTACTTATTTGATTGCTACGAAAACTATAAAACACATTTGGTTCTTGTAATCATATAATTTGAAAGTTGAGAAAATGGGCGGGGGTACGCCCGTTAAACTTTATTATACTATTTCACTTAAGCAATTATTACGAAACTTACCACACACCTTGAGCACTCAAAAAGATACAATCTGCCAATTAAAAAAATGGGCGGAGTCACGCAAATGATTATTTAAAAAATAAAAAAGCAACAATATTACACTTTTCTCATCTTTCTTCAAGCCTTTTGCAGCAACACTCGCCTTTTAATCTTGAAATGTTTAATGGTTGAATGATTAAAAATGTTTGTTATTTTTATTTAACTGACAAGTAACAATAAAGAAAATATCAAAATTTTTTCTTAATTATTACTTTTTATCACATTTTCTGATACGCTCGTCATTTAATCTTGGTGTGTTGAACATACAACTCCTGAATATGTAATTTTAATCCTCTTTGCAAAAGCAAATTCTCGCTGGCATAATTTTACGCTGATATCTCTCTATATCGTACTCGTATAAAAAGACTAGAAGAAGTAATGCGGGCCACCCACTTGCAATATAATTGTGCAATTTTTCGTATTGTACAATAATGTCGCCAAAAAGTTTTATATTTTTTTATTTTCTTAAATTTTTTAAAACAAACACAACGCTCGAAGCTTGTCTGCGCAAAACACCCAGTGTCTACGGCGGGAATCGAACCCATGACCTCTGTACTGAAAGACTAGTATCGCTACCACTCAGCCACAGGATCATCATATTCGAGGTTAAAAAAATATATTGGCTTTTTAATACTTTTTATTTTTATTGTACAACAATCAAGATAATTGTGTAATGTGGTGGCAACATTTCTCAATGTTGTTTACTTTTCCACTGCCAAGAAAATTGGGCAATATTTTCTTTGAAAATATTGTGCCGTTTATTGTATAATAAAGGTCAAAACGACAACAATATATGCAACAATGATGGGCCGCTTAAGCGTAAAATCTTGGAATATTTATGTGGCAATCAGTTCCACGGTGCAGTTACAGTCACAGTTACAGTCACACTAGCCAAATATTTGCCCAAATAATCTTAAGCACTAAATGCTAATGAAATACCTTTTGATTCAGGCTCATGTTTATTAAGTTAAAGAGTTTCCAACGATATTGCATTCTACGACATTATATATTATTTATATATGAAAATGTGTAATTTAATATGCTCATGTCTCAATTAAAAGTTTTTTCATTTGAATTTAGTGGTTAAGCTTTTTCGTGCAAATATTTGTTAAGTGTAACTGTACCTTAATAATTGACGGATTTTCCAGGTGTGAAAATAATTTGTACTCTTCTTCTCTACTTTTTTTTTTGTAACTACAAGTATTTGTGGTGGCAAAGAACTAAAATAATAAAAACTAAACCCAAATATTTAATATACAAGGTTCTTTTATCAACCATTAAAATGTTTGTGGTTGCTGCAAAATGAGCGTTTATTGCAAATTATGTCTTAGACGATATTGTATCACACTAACAACATGAATGCATAAAAAAAAGATAAGAATAATTATAATTGCTTGTGCATCGTTTGAATTTTATTCGTTAATTAAATTTATTTCAAATAGCAAAAACTTTGAAATGGTTACATGTGTGAAAGTAAAAGTGTTTTTTTTAGTGTAATCAAATAGATAAGTGCTTTTCACAAATTTAATTCAAAGAAATTTTTTAATTAAATAATAAATATAATTATTTGGATTAGGGGGAAAAAAATTATTATATTATATGTTTTTTTTAAATCCTCAATTTGAGCCACAGAAATTCTAAACTGCTGTTTGTGCTTTCTAATTACATCCCAGCAAATTGGCTTACTATTTTTTGTTTGAGATGTCAAAAAAATCAAACTTTTCCTTAAAAATTTGTTAATCCATTATTTTTTCAGAATTTCTTTCATTAATATCTGGATTTCTTCTTATAACTCGAGAGCTGTAACCCGCTCTGTGCCAGGTTCCTCTCGATGTTTTTGAGCTATTTTTTGTTTGTTTTGTTTTTGAAAGAGAAGTAGCACTCAGACAATGAATGCCTACACAGAGAAAACAGATTCGTTGAGACAACCGAATTTGTTGCCAATTGAATTTTGACGGTCGCACCAACTATCAATTTTCTTGTGGTACCACAATATATTTAATTATAACCATTAACCCAATAGTTGCAACAACAGATACAATTGGTTAACAGTATGGAATTTGAAATAAAAATTATTCTTGCCACCAAAAGTATGGTTAGTATAACTAAAACAAAATGTCTACTGAGATATTTTCTGAACCCCAGCTAATTAACACTGTTGATCATCGTAATTTATGCATATATTTTATTTTAAAGCTATGCTCTTTATGCCACGACATATTAGCTGGAACGTGATTTTCGTATAAATTTATTTTTGCTTTAATTTCTTTGTACTTAAAGGCAGAGTACTAAAATAAACTTCAAAAAATGTTTGATTTTGTTTTGTTTCTTTTTTTTAAGGTGAGTGAAACTGCTCAATTTGTTTTCGTATTATTTTTGCACATGAGCACAAACAATACATTAGTTTATTTGCACGCAGCTAGAAAAGAAAATAATGGGAAATAAATGGAAATGTTTTGAAATATTTGCGTTAAATTTTACATCATCATATAATATCATTTTATTGCTTTGTTATTTGGCACATGAAATTTGTTTTATATAGCTAAGCAGCATAGCTCTAACCGGGTGTACTAATACACCTGTATTCTTTTTTTATTTTTCTTGCAGTCAGAATTTTACCTTTGAAGGTAGCTTTTCGAAGTCGGCCATTACGATGGGAAGTTGAGAAGTTTGAAAACTCCTTAAATATTTTTACAATGATGGCAAAAATATTTCAGCTTCTTTTTACTATTCTCCTAAATTCCACACATCATATTTAATGTTCAATGAGATGTAAAATAAATGTTCTTTCAGTTTATGTTATTTTCTTGAATTTATGGATCGTTATTCATAACAGAGTCTCTTAAAAACAATTTGTTACAATAAAGTGGGCTCCAAATAAAAAGCGTTGTCATATACAAAGAAAAAAATATAAATTTTTAACCGACTTAAAAAAACGGAGGAGATTATCAAATTTATTAAATTTATTGTATTACATATTTCACGTGGTTCTGCGAGGGCGGATCAATAAGTCCGTGACTTTTTGAATAAACAAAGTTTTTTTGCAAAACAAAAATTTATTCAATAAAAAAATAGAATTTTATGAATAAACGTACAGCATTTAAGTTAAAAACAACTACACAGAGAGAACAGATTGGTTAAAAATGTGTATTCCAATGTTCCATATTTGCAATCAATTAGCAATCAAATGAACGATGTTTAAATATTTATAAACAAAAAACCATAATTACAATACAAATAGAAGTCTCACAATATTTTAGTAGTAATAACAATTGATTCCGTTCATTTCTAATAACCAGGGAAACCACAAATATGCAATTGCATGTTTTTTCTTGTCTGATATATCAATGCGGAATTAAGATATTTATCCGTTTCAGAAATTTTTATGAATTCTGGCATCGATTTGTTAGTGCATATTTTTGCATATTTTACCCTTTAAAGCATGTTTTTGCATACTTCAGTCTAACACGCATATTTTGAGTATTTTTCGAATTTTTGGAGCATATTTGGCGTTTTTAGAGCATATTTTGGTACTTTTTAAAAAATATTTATTTTAATATATAAAAAAAAATTGGTAAAAATGTCTACTTTTTTCCGTAAAAATTTAATTTTGTAGTGAAAGAAACTGTAGTATGGGGAAACAATATTTTGCTACCATTATAAAGTTAGACTTTAAAAAAGGCCATTGTGTATGTTCTGGCTTCCGAATCGATTTCACACGTTTCCTTGTGAGTTTTGATGATAAAATGTTAATTTGAATTTAGAATATACTAATTGTTAGTATGTGTTCTAGCATCCAAATTTAGAAAAAAAATTAAAATGAACGATTTAAAATTTTTAATTTTGTAATTTTCACTCACTTGTAAACAGTCTTGTGAAATAAAAACGAAACAAGAAATTTAAAAAAATTTTAAATTGTTCATTTTAATTTTTTTTTTTTTGTAAATTTGGATGCTAGAACAAATACTATTGATTTGTATATTCCACATTTCAACTTAAACAGGTGTAACATGTGTTTTAACATCCTCACTGGACGCTAATTTCAATAAAAACTTGGTTTGTTAATTGTGACGAACGCTGCCCCGATTACATCAGTTGAGGTTGAAAAAGAACATTTTCAATGTATAAAATTTTATTTAGATGTGACGAGCAGCGATTATATTTAAAAAGATAACTAAATTGTTTTTGTTTATTGCAATAACAATTATAAATAAAAAGCTTATCTTATTCTTTAAAATACAGTTCCAAACTTTTAAATCTGATATCGTGATCGCTTTTGAAGTAAAAATAAATTTTTGTTCTTAATTTTTTGTAAATTTTATTGAATTGCTGAATTAAAATTAGATTTTCATTTCCAAATAATCCAATTTATGTTATTTTTAAGAGCATATTTTTTGATTTTTTGGTGCATATTTCGATGTTTTTAGTGTATATTGAATGGGCATAAAACACTATTTTTGGAGCATATTTCTGGTTTCCCTGCTACTAACCATTTTAAAGTATTGGTAGCTAATTTAAATATAAGTTAGAAAGTAACGTGACTGAATATTGGCTTTTGAAATTAAAAAAACTTTTCTTCTAAACAATATTGAATATCAAAACAAAATTTCGATTGTAACTAATGGAATTTTCTTTTTTGGAAAAAAATTTTGCACTTATTACATTTTTCAATGAAAATTCGCAATAAAACAATTTTCTGAAAAATACATTTTATTAGAAATTATTATATCATCCCTTGCGAGCTTAATTTTTTTCTTCAAACAAACGCTGTATTTTATTTTTTTTTAATACAAATTTGAAATTTATTTGCTGGTGGTTCAGCTTGGTCTATATGCATTTCATTGTTGCTGTAACAAATCATCAGTAGACTTCAACCACACATTTTGAATAGTCACAAACCTCTTATCTTATACACAGACTTTCAAGAACTATTTGAGAATTCACAAATAATAATATTTTTGAAAATCACAAAAGAAAAATAAGCTTAGTAAGCTTAGAAACTCATACAAAACCCAGCAAATAATTTATATTCGATATGAATCTATTTTATTTTTCCACACCACCAGCAAATAAATTTCAAATTAAAATATAATTATGACAATATGTCGAATAATAAATTTCTTTACTTTTTAATACAAAGTTAAAAAATTTTACACTTTTTCCAGAAAAGAAAACGCCATAACTAATCATTTGCCATCGTATTGAAATTCTATTGTAATAAAATAAAACAAAATTAAATACTTGATATTCCTAACAGAATAAAATTTTAACTCAAACAATTTTGGAATACAAAAAAAAACATATTTTGTTCTCTGAATTAATTATTCCCCATTTGTGGAAAAATTTGAATGTACTTAATTAACAAAAAAATAAAAATTAAATAGAAAAAATATCTTTTGCAGAATAATTACACAAAATCTTGATTTAACAAAAAATGTAAGGACATGTATCGCAAAATATTCGAAGTGTTATTACTATTATTCTGAATTGAAATTATTTGTGCAAATAATTTGTAGTTTCTTGATAGGCAAATGTCCTGTGTAATAAAGCCGAATACCGGCAAAGGATGTTACATTACACCACGTGGATCAAAGATTTTCGTATTTCACTTCAGATTATAAGAAAAAAATTAAGAATACGAGTAATTTGCGATAAACATAATATTGTACTTACCTCCTTACAAAAGCTATAATCGTTAACTACAACAGTTAGTTGTTAGTTGTTGGAACCGATAAAACACACACAACAAATCTGTTTTCTCTGTGTATATTCGTTCATTTGATGAACAACAATTAAAAAACAAAACAAAAACAAATAAATTCATATGTTTTGAGTTATAGCATGGATGGAAATTCCATCTATGTACATCTGTCAATCTAGATACTATAAAGACTTTACTTCTGCTTACAGATTTGTAATAAAACAAAAAGCAATGTAAAAAAAGCTAATCCCAAAAATGCAAATATTAAATTCCCGAAAATTCCCGTTGAAAATTTCCCGGGATTTGTAAAAAATAATTCCCGGGATTTTCTCTTGGCCATATGGGGTCATTTTCTTTTTAAATCCTCATTAAATCAGTCTAATAAAATGGCATAAATTCGCCGTTTATTGGTTTTCCCTTTTGGAGGTAATCGATGTGGATTATCCCTCGTGCATCGCAAAAAACTGTTGACATCACCTTATTGGAGGACAAACTCACATTGGCCTACATCGGAGCAGGTTTAGACTGCTGCTTGGTCTCCCGAGTACAGTAATGGATCCATGTTTCATCCACAGTTATAAAACGCCGCAAAAACTTATTCGGATCGCAGTTAAACAACTCCAAACAATCCTTTGAAGTTGTCACACGTTTACGTTTATGGTCAATTGAGAGCAAACGCGGCACAAATCTTGCATACAACTTTCTTAAAACCATCTCATCATTTAAAATCCAAACTACACTGCAATACGAAATGCCTATGGCATCAAAAATCTCACGCACTTTTACTCTTCGATCGGCCAACACCATATCGTAGATTTTTTCAACATTTCAACATCGGCTGTACTGACCTCAATTGGCCGTCCAGAACGTTTAGCGTCATTTGTACTTGTCTAATTTGTACTTGTGTGATTTGCACTTGTGGGATTTGCACAACTAAAGTCAGTACACCATTTTTTTACCATTAAAATCGATGGTGCAAAATCCCCATAGTATTTCTCGAGCTTTTCCTTGGTTTTATTGACGGTTTTTTTTTCGCAAAAATAATGTTTAATGATCACACGATATTCCCTTTTCTACATTTTCTTCTCAAAAGGCGAGGTAGTCTGTTATCAACGGCTGCCAAACACAAACTAAATGACACAGCTTGTTCAAATTTACACAGAAGTCATCTGACAATTGCCTCTTGACAGGAGCAGTGTTGCCATTTCAATCAAGAGGCGGGAAATTCAAAAAGACACTGAGTTAATGACCCTTCCTCGTACATAACCAATTTTTACAAAACTTACCACACACCTTGTGCTCTAAAATAGATACAATCTTCTATTTAAAAAATGGCCGGAAATACGCATATTAAAATTTAATTATTTATTTTATGTGGTTCTACTTTACCACTTTTTACAAAACTTAACACACACCCTGAGCTCTGAATAATACCCAATCTTGCATTTAAAAAAAATTAATTTTGTATTTCATGTACTTCTACACCCACAGATCTTCAAAAATATTTTTTTTTGAAAAGTTGACTTTGGTTCCAAATTTTTTTTTTTCGAAAATGTTCTATCATCAGATTTTTGAGTTGAAGTCGGTCTTTTGGTAGAATTATTATATACGAGTATTTAGCACTAATATAATCATATGTGTGAATAATTTTGTCAACTCAAAATGCTACTTTAATGTATTATTTAATATATTTCTTATAATGTGACGTATTACTACAATTTCTCTGTATTTTAATAAGAAATAAGATAACAAAGAATTTATAGAATATTATATAGAATAGAAAAATACTGAAGTTCAAAATTAAAGTGAACTGCTGTGTGAATAGTTTTTGTCCGCCTCTGTATGTCTCATAACATCCCAGGCAGAAATTGTGACTTTGCGCAAAAAATATGTACCACCACAACACTGTAAATACAAAATTACGACTCTTTCAAAATTTTTGTACCACCACAGTACTGTAAACACAAAAATATGACTTAACGTTTACAAATGCCGCGTCCTTAGTAATGATGTACCACTACAGCACTGTATTTACAAAAATCCGACGTTAGTTTCCCAATACCCCGTTTACAATAATTTTATACCGCTGCAACATCGTAAATACAAAAATTTTACTTTAGTTCCCCAAATACCGCGTTTACAATAATTCTTTACCGCTTCAACACCGTAAATACAAAAATTTTACTTAAGTTGGTAAATTTACATTTGCTTAATTCACAAAACCTCTTGTATCTCTGTATCGATTGTATTATCATATTAAATACAAGAGTGTAAAATTTTGTTGTATGAAATTTTCATATAAAAATGAAATACACTATTACACTTTTATTTCATATGTCTTTAAAATGATGTATTCAGAGAGAGGCTCTCTGAGAAAATTTTTTATGTAGCTTGTTCTTCTTTTTTCATTAAAAATACAAAATACATTTGATACACAAATACACGATAAAGATTATTGTGAATTAAGCAATTGTGACGACCTTATAAATTTGTATTTAGTGTATTGTGACAACATTGAAAACAAGAGTCGGAGGACGGTCATTCGGCGTTATCATTTTAATGTTATGAGTACGACGTAGCAACGTCGTGCTGATTGTGTTTTTCTGCCTGGGATGGTTATTTTAACAAAAGCGCTTTTCAAAAATAGATTAAAAGCTATTAAAATTATTTGGAAACATTACAAAAATATCAACGCAACGTGAGTGAAATTTTTATATTACCAAGTGATTCTAAAAACAATTAAAAAAGATATGCAAGCAGTTATAAATTTAATACGCTTGCACGCTTGAATTTGTGTGTTTACCAATCGACAGCAATTTTTAACTTTTGGAAATTTTTAATTTATTGAATAACTTTCTTCTAACTGCTAAAATTTTATATTTTATGAGTTATTTGAAAATAAAAAAGAATATCTCTGAATATTTATATAGAAAACCTTTTCTCACAACTTCATGCAAAAGTTTGCAAGTGTGTTTGTTATTTGTAGTTTTATTTTTATAAAAAAAGTCTTTCTATTTTCATCTTAAGCTTAAAAAAAATTTAATTTAAAAATCTTATTTTTTATTTGCTAAAAGAATTTATTTACATAAAATCAGCAATTTGAGATTAAAATTCATCCGGACGATAAAAATATTAAATTTTTTTTAAGGATTATGCATTTTAATTTAGTCTAAATAAAATATATTTTATATACATATGAGAATATTTAAATTCTAATACTAAATAGAACTTAATGAACAAAAAATTTTGCATAACTTTTTTTTATTAACTAACGTTTTTTATATGCTGCTTGATAAAAGGAAAAAGAAAATTATAACAAGTTTTTATGCTAAAAATTTTGTATGTAAAACTTTATATTTTTAATTTTACAGTCGAACTATTTTTGATTACATTCAAGGCAAATTTATGGTTTATTTAATTGCTTATGAAGAATATTTTTAATTAATGTCATTTTAAAAACATAAATGATGAAATTAAAGAAGAGTGATTGCAACTTCAAGTAAAAATGTCCTTGAGCCAAAAATAAAATGTTCAAACTCAAATCAACGGCTTAAACTTAACTTAAAAATTGTAATTTTATTTTAGGCTGAACTGCATTAGCAACCCAGCCAACCAGAGATTCGAAAATAAACGAAGGTTCGCTGTAGCGAACAATTCTCGAAGCATTCTCGTTAAAAAAGTTAAGCAACAAGAAACAATTTTTTTCTCTTAATTTTTTAATTTATTTGCATGTACAACAAAAGAGTAATAACGTATTTTGCTATTTAGAAGCAATGAAATGGAGCTAATAATGACGTTATTTATGATTACATAATGATATCGTTCAGGGTTCGCTATTGATTCGTAAGCGAAACATCGATATCGAAAGATTTGCTGCCACAAACTGAGCGTCGAGCGAGCTCTCTAACAGCACTTTCTCTTTCCACTAATTATTAACTTGACAGCAGTCGGTCAAAAATACATGTATGGCAACACTCTGTTCTTGAATAGCGGTTGTTGTGCTTTACATTTATTTTTTTTACATACTTCTTACAACTACAATTTGAGCTGATAAAAAGTCAAGTAATGTAGCATTGATAAAGTAAGAAAATAAAAAGCATGTTGATTATTGAGTTTTTGTTTCAACTTTGATATTTGTTGTACTTCTCATTTGTTTAAATGAAAGTTTAAAATATAATAATTCATTACAAAACACGTTTCAGCAAATTGAAATACGGTGAATCAAAACAATTCACGTATTCCATTTGCAAGAAAGGTTCGTATGTAAGGCAGAAATTTCAACACACACAGTGGACCAACACAGAAGAACGCTGATGATGAAGGTTTAGTGGCCTTCCAAAACGGCTGGCTGTTCCGTTCAACTATGTGTTGTCAAAATATTTACAACTAACTTTGATGTTATTTGTTCATTAATAATTATCACATATAATTTGGCTTAAAAAGTTATACGAACTTTAGCCCGTTAAAATAAATCATAACTATAATAATTCTAGTTGTTCTAAGAAATTTGGGGGTAAAGGTTCCCTGATGATCTTCATTAGCAACAGTGGAATGCTCATAGGATCCAGCTAAAATCCTCAATAATCAATTTTAAAGTATTTTTTAATAAAAAATGATATTTTACTAAATAATTAAAATAATATTTTGGGATTATTAGTGTCCTGTGGTTCCTATTGGAACGAAGGGCCACAACGAATCAATTTCATTCGGTTCGGTTTGATGATAGTTGTTTTACCTTTCTCAAGCTTAGATAACTAACTAACTAGCTAACTTCGATTTTCACTTGCCGACGCCAGGTGTTTAATGATCTGCCTATTCTTCGTGCCCTACCCTGTGGGTTCCAATCAATGGCAATTTTAGCTGTGTCATCTGAAGGTCTGCGAAGCATATGACCAATCCACTGCCATTAACAGTTCAAGATATCAATATGGATTGGCCGCTGATTTGTTTGTCTCCAGAGTTCGGTAGTGCTTATGGTGTTAGACCAAAAAACTTTTAAAATTCTCCGGACACACACGCATTAACAAACAACAAAGTTTACGTCGTGTTCTGTCGTATTCCAATTATCGAATCCATAGAGGAGCGCAGACTTGACACAAGAGTTAATGATACCGATCTTAGTGTTCTTGGATATGACAGAAGATTTTCATACTTACAGAAGGGTACCGAGTGCTTGGTTTCCTTTTGGAATTCTGTACGCCACATCTTTACTAGAGCCTCATATGTTTGTTAAGATGCTGCCTAGGTTGCAAAATGGCGAGACTTCTTCTAGTTCAATATTCTTTATGCGAAACTTGTTGGTGTTTACTATATTGCAGCGCATTAGCTTAATCTTGCTTACGTTTATTTTTAGACCAGCTTTTATGGCCTCTCTTTCGATGCATTTAAGTTTAGATGCTTTACCTTTGTAGCTGTGCGAAAGGAGACAGATATCATCTGCATACTCGAAGTTCTCGAGTTGTTGGTTAAGACCCCAGTTGATACCTCTGTTAGCTTAAGTAGGATTAAGAACTATAACATCTAATACGATGTTAAAAAGCAAGGCAGATAGCAGGCAGCCCTGGTGGACACCAACTACAACATCAAAACTACTGTTCAGAGCGTTATTGTGAACAACACGACATTTAACATCACGATATAGAGTTTGCGTGAGGCTTATGAGTTTCGGTGGGACGCCTTTGCAAGCAAGAGCGCTACATTATGCGTTTTGATTCAGTGTGTCAAATGCTTTTTCAAAATAGATCAATAACAAGTAAAACGAAGAACGAAGTTCTGTAGATTTCTCTATAATTATTCGTAGACTATTGATGTGGTCTACACAGGATTTTTGGGGCCGGAATCCAGCTTTTTCGGACTTTACATCCCTTAGTACAGTGTCAGATATTCCTCGGTTAATTATTTGCTTTGCTCTATGATCTTATTCACTAAGCTAAGGATGGTAATGCCACCTTAGTTTTTACAGTTTGTCAGGTCACCCTTTTCGGGGATATTTACTATAAGACCTACTTTTAAACTTGAATTAAGCTCATGTGTGAGCCAAAAGTTTTGTGAATAAGGGGATAATATGTTCGCTATAGTATGGTGGTCGTTTTAAGCATCTGGGGCGCTATGTTGTCGGATCAAGGGGCCTTATTCGTTTTTAGGTTATTTAAAGCATCTATAACTTGCGCGATATCTGGACATTAAATGGCCTTGCTTCATGAAAAACGTACGTGCATATATTTTGGTATTCAGAAGTTGTTAAGGAAAGCATATTGGCATAATGCTGGTTCCATATTTCCATTTTCATATTTGATCATTTGCAGATGTTGCGAGTTCTCCTTCAGCCTTTTTCAGCGGTCTGAGGTTCGTGAAGTTTTTCCCAGTTAGTTTTTTGATAATGCTAGTGATCCTTAGATTTATATTCCGTTTATACTTTTTGTGCATCCGCCTCAAGTTTATTGTACCACACTCTCTTATCATTTCGGTCACTATGTTTGACCAACTTGTCTGGTTGTGCGTATGTATTCTTTACCGAATATGTTGGCTGCGTTTAATTTTTCTTTTTTGGCCTCTCAAGAATAAGGTTCCAGGTGGCATCAGACATCCAATGGGTTTTCTTAGGTACTTTGAGACCGATGTGATTTCTCGCAGCTTGGAAAAAATTACTTTTAACTGTTAGCCACTCACAGGATGGATGAAATTGTTGTATAGCTAGTCCAACTCTTAATTCTTCCCTTAATTCTTCGGATCTTTCAGCTTAGCTATATGGTACTTTCGAGCTTTATGTTCAGGTTTATGGATGTTAAATGGCGTTAGCAAATCTTAAACTTAAATTGTAACAACAATTCCAAAAAAAAAAAATTTTATTATATTTTTCGTTGCTTGTACGAGCGCGTACGTATTTTTATTTATTTTTCAACTGATTCTACCCCAATTTCAATCTAATGCAAACTTTTAAAGTCGTGGAATTGAAAAAATTGACAACAGGGAGTGAGTGTGAGTTTAATAAATAAATTTCGGTTTCTATATCTGTTAGTCCAGATTTAAATAGTTTCGCCCCACCAGAGCTTCCTCATGGGCATCAAAAAGTGACTGAACGGACACTATAAGTTTTAAATAATTTCTAGTTGGATTTTGTATTTGTTTCTATATTTATGTTTTGAATAGGCTAAAGTTTGTATTGCTTTGTAAGCCAAACTAAAATTGAGCTTTCATTTAAAAAAAGGCTTTCAGCAAATTGTAATAAGATGTGTCAAAACAATTCACATATTCCATTTCAATAAAGTCTGAGTACACAAAGCAGAAATAAGCATCAACTGACCCCACACACAGTGCACCAAACTCAAAAGAACGCTAATTATGAAGGTGTTGTGAACTTCGAAAACAGCTAGTTGTTCCGTTCTACGAAGTGTTTGTCAGAATATTTACAATTAACTTTGGTGTTATTTGCTCATTAATAATTATCACATATAATTTGGCTTACAAGGCGATACAAACTTTAGCCTAATCAAGTCATAAATAGTAATAATTTCTTTTTTTTTTGTAAGTGTGGACTTATACCAATTTCATAATTAAGGGCTTACAATAGATAAATTATGCAATCCATTGCATAATTTCAGGCACTGCAACAGGAAATGAAAAACATGGTTATGTTTGCTTTTTCATTATATTTTTAACGTTCTAGTTTTTTCTGTTGCCAATTTTTCATTTATTTTATTTTTTATTCTCCCCATTTGCTTGTGTTTGATTTTCTAAAATGGTGAAAAGTGTTTCACTGAATGACGAGTCTGATGGTTGTTGCTAGCTAATGCTGCTTTTTTTTATATTTATCATCACTTTGGTCTACAATCGTCGTCATTGTGACCAGACATTGTGACGGCTTGTGTGAGAAATTGTACTTTATTTTTGTATTGCCCGTATGAGCTTTTTCTTTAGACAGCAAGAGAAATAAATGGTAGAAAAAAATATGTAGTATGTATATGAAGATTTTCTTAAACTTTTTCTAACTTATTATTCTTCTCTTCTTTAGGGTCGCTCTTCTCTTAAATTTTTTTTAACGTAGACTTTCTAACAAACTTAAGCATAGCAGATTAAATTGTTCAACTTTTTGCCGACATTATGCTTGTTATAGCTGAAAAGTGCTTTGAATATTTATTTATATATTAATGGAAAGAAATTCAAAGTTTCAAGTTTAATGCAAATTATGCTATTCTCGTCTTAAAAATGCCAGTGTTAAATGCGTTTTACTTAAAATGAAACTTAATGGGACAAATAGCAGATGGCTCATTCCACTTCTACTAAACGTATCACAGACGACAATATGACTTTGTTAGATTTTTTTTCCTTCTTTGTATTTGTTAAAACTGTATTTATGTGTTTTATTTTATATAATTTTTTTATAACCAAAGCAAATTGAATTTATTACAGGCAATATAAACTTTTTCATAAAAATGAGTCATAAGATCTGTTACATGTGGGTAAATACATGTTTAAAAATTTTAAAGAAACTTTCAAGCAAAAACTTTTGCAATATTTGTAATTGGCTAATTTCATTGTAACGGGTGTGACCAGAATACTCATATTTTGTGTTTAAATTTATAAAGATAAAATGCACAATTAAATTTAAAAAAATGCAATTCTCAAATATATTAATTTTTAAAACATTTAATAATAGGCAGATATTAAATGAACATAATTTCTGCTCAGAGTGGCCCTTAGAATGCTGTGACGATTGTGACCTTGCCAATCGTAGTTTTGACAGTATTATTACTTTTAGGTCTACATTTTGTATAAAATCTTTCGTAGAGCGAAAAACATGAGCTTGGTGTAGTAAGTTCTTATTCTTATATTTTTGGTTGTATGAGCTTGCTTTTTCGAAAAATATGACGGGTGTAACCTAGTATCAAAATCCGAAATGTGTGAAAAACAGAAACATTTTATTGACTTCATTTATGTAATGTTAACTAATATATATATTAGGCTTATGCGTATTTTTTAAACACAAAGGCTCATTCATATGCGGGCTAAAATTCTAAGACAAACTGCGTTGTTATTATTTTGATATCTTAAAAAAAAGTTCAGCACCAAATGCATTTACTGCAGCAAAAATGTGGATTTTTAAATCCAAAACAATATCATATTTTCGTAATGAATTTAGAATTTTAGCCCGCATATGAAAACCCAGTGAGCCCTTCGCGTTTTGCAAATTTTTTATTTTCTGCATAAGCCTAATATATATACGCTATTGATATCATAGACAGCAGGTCACTACAACGAAGTATATTTTGAAGTAATTTTTATTTTAATTCAAATAAATATGTAAAACAAACATACACATACATATTGGTTATTATTTCGACATATTCTCTACTTTTGGTGAAAAACAAATATCTGCACTACATTGTCTTTAGATTAGTAAAAAACCGAATTTTTTCATTTCCTTTTTTATACTAGATTTTTGAAACCATCCATCCACCGGTATTCTTGAGCTTTAATAACTGCTTATAATTTAAGAATTTTGATTCTTGTCCTTATTGGAGGCATCAGAGATTCCGAAAGAACCTCTTTCTACCTCTTAGTTGCTTAATATTAGCAATTTTTTGATGGAAGGTTACGTTTAACTTTAGCGACTTCCCGGCTTGATGAATGCTATAATTGTAGATGCATTCAAAACTTTTAGAATTTCACTTTCATTATTTTATCGATGTCAGCTCTTTCTCAATAATTTTTTCTTTTTGTTTTCAATTTTTATAGAGTTATTACTTTCTGTTCTATTCTGTTAAATCTTCCGTAGAGTGCACGCACTAATTTTAGTGTAGTAAATTGTTAAAAATAATTGTTAATGCCTGAAAAAACAACAAATTCTTTGAAACCTTTTTTAAAAATATGATGTGTGTAACCTCTTAATGTGACGGGTGTGACCTAGTATGATGCACCAGAGATTCTTAAAGAAGCTTTTCGAAATGTTGCTTAAGGTCGCTTCAGACTGTAATACAAGTATTAATGCTTTTGTGGAAAATGCAGCTTTGACATGTTGAGTTGTTATTGTTTTTTTTTTTGAAATTTTTGAAAATAAGACCAGGGATGTATTTTCGTCTAAAGTATTAATATTGTATTATGGTCTGAAACAGCCTTATTAATAACAGCAACATTTTTATTTTTTTTTTTTGATGGACTGCAAGGAAGGGTATATTTAACTTTAGCAAATGTCTTTTTACCCGATTGCGCAACGCAAAGAAGGATATTGTGTTTATCAGTCTATGAATGTATGTATTATGTATGTGTGTTCCTTTGCGGCAATATATAAACCGAACGCGTGGCCCGATTTTGACGATCTTACGTCAATCGATTTTTATTAGTCCCGGGAGTATCACTAATCACTATGTTACTATGTCAGTTGCCAAAATGCAATATGGCGGTCAACAGACGCCATTTTGTAAACACGAAAAAATAAAAAGTCGACAAACTATATTAAAATGGATATCATTCGAGAGATATTTTAATAACATCTTTACGGTTTTTTTTGTGATTTTTCATTTTGAATGACCATTCAAAATATATAATTTTAAACGTATTCAAAAGTTTTACAATTTCACTTTCATCGTTTTTTCGGTGTGTGCTCTTTTGTTGTCTTTGTCGTTTAGTTTTTCTTTGACGAGTATCTTCCCATGATTCTTTACGAATCATAATTTTCTTAGAAAACGGTTCATATTTTTCTTCAATTTATATAAGTTGCTTCCTTTGCTTAGATTTTCTAGTTTTGACATAACAAATAGCACTTCAACAGTGTTGTGACGGGTGTGACCAAAGATTTTCTATATATAATTACTCGAATATTGAAATGAAGGTTAAAAAAATTGTGTTACATGACTGACTTTTTTTATTGTTTGAAAGTATCATGTGTTTATTATGTACTGTAAAAATTTTTACTGTGACGGGTGTGACTGAAAATTATAATATATTAATATATATAGTTATAAGATATGCAAAGGCGAAACTTAAACAAAAATCAAACAAGAGCTAAGTTTTTCAGAATAATGACATTTTATTAGAGATAAGAAAGGGGATAAAAGAAACGCTAAGGTTAGAATCAAACATACAAAGAGAGAGTTAACTTGTCCATAATTGTTATTCTCTTGTGAACATCAGTTAAGCGATTTTGATTAAAAATAAGTAAATAATTTTTTACTGTTTGGAATGGTTTTGCGTGCAATGGTCTGATTGCAATTCGAAAGAAGAAAACATTTTAAAAAGGGTTTATGTGATACGAGTATTAATGTTTTTAGACACTAAACAATTTATAGTTAAATCTAAACAAATTTCGACCAAGTTCGTAAACTTCCTTAAAATTTTATTTTTTTTAGCTTTTTTTAGCCTGGTATATGTCAAACAATAAGCAAAATATGCAAAAATATGGTGTAAAAAATCGATACGAAATTGCTTTAAAAAACTTTGTATCGAAGAAAGAACAATCTGAAATATCTACTACATCTACGAAGAAGATCATATACATATATATATTTATAGTATTATATATGTATGCATGGGCATTTCCACAGAAAAGTCTACCTTTTGTCACGTTACGTTACTTTGTGATGTATCTTGTTTTGCAAAGAAAAACTAATGTTTATATAATTTTTTTTTGCATGTCGATGTAGAGCGCAATTAGGTCTACATTCGGTTAAAACTAGAAAGCAATCGAACAGCATAGCTCTAAAATACAAGCTAAATTGCATATTGACATAACGTGACAAAAAGTGATTTTTCTGTGGAAATGCCCATATATAGGCTGCAAGTACTATTTTTATTTTTATTTACAGGAGAAGCAAAAAACTGTTTATTTAAAAATATTTATTTGTTAAATGCCAAATTGAATAATGAATAAAATCGGTATTTTTAAACATATCGTCACCTTAAATGCAAACGGAAGTAACTACACGTTTATATTTTTTACAGGAGAGACAAAAAATGTTTCAAAATCAAAATATAATAAAGTGTTCTTGAAAATTTTCTTCGATTTTTTTTGTATGGATACTTATATGTTTTTAACCATTTAATTCCTTTATATATGTATATATTTAAGCTTTTATTTAGTTATGTTCCTTGCAATAAAAAATAGATGCATTCATAAATACGTCCGTTTGAATTTCTTTAATAAAGTCGTCATTTTTGATCGTAGAGGTTTAAGTATATATGTGCATGAACATGTAGTTTGATAAAATGAACCGAAATCAATCAAAAACTAGATTTGGAATTTTTGTGTAGTTATGTCCGTTGACGATATGTGAGTAAAATTTTAAGGAAAGATGTATTTTTTTTTTATCACATTATAAACAATCAAAAAGTCGTATTTTGAATTTTTTTGGTTGTTACGGCCTTTTGGATTTTATGTGACGATATATATCTTTCTTCTTCTTCTGTAAATTATTTTAATATCCTTTCATCGTATTGGTTAAGACTTGCAACAA
This sequence comes from Tachina fera, assembly GCA_905220375.1. Taxonomy (NCBI): domain Eukaryota; kingdom Metazoa; phylum Arthropoda; class Insecta; order Diptera; family Tachinidae; genus Tachina; species Tachina fera. The sequence goes on from LR999963.1 coordinate 62,279,430, forward strand.
AAAACTCTGACAAAAATGAGCTTTATTATTATTATAATTTTCATGTAAAACTAAAAAAAAATACCCATTGTGCAAGTTCTTTTCTATCACATCGATTGTCTGAATTGGTGACACAACCCATCAATATACATATAAATTTGTTTCCCCAAACGTCTGCCACTCACTCAAAGCCCGACAATCCTCTAATATAATGAAGCATTTCCTCCCTTTTAATGGCAAACTGCTACACTAAAAATTTACATAAAATATGATTCATTATGGAAATACAAAATATTTTTGGCATAATTTTTGTTCTTTGAAGGCAAAACTTTTCTTGAAAAAGTCCGTATGTAATTTGCATTTCCCAAAATAGGAGTATCATTGGCATAAAACAACATTTGGTTGTTCGTGTTTATTTTTCTTTAAATCAGAGTTAATCCTTTAAGGTGAATAATTTGATTTATTTTAAAACAATTGGTGTTGCCAAATTAACGGCTTCTATTCAGCATTGGATATCAAAAAGGCTCAAGGGAAAGCGGGAGAAAGATATAAAAAGTTTGATTGCAAGGGAAATGGAAACCATCTTCTGAAACTTATACAAAAACTTTAATATTAAAATTTAAGTATAAAAGAAAGTAAATTTCTTATTAGTTTTTAAACTTGTATTTTAATGGCGTGAAGTTAAAATTTTTTATTTGTAAAAATTTTAAACTACAGATGATTGATTTGTTTCTTTCACAGAAAAATGTGTTCACCAATTAAATTAAATCTTTAATTGTATTAAATAATTTGAGTGGAAAAACTTAATTGATATTATCAAATTGTTTATAGGTGAAAATTTAATTAATTTTTTAATTGATACTACAAATATTTTAATTAATATTACAAAAGCATTCATATTACTTTTTTGTATGTTGGAAAGTTTGAACTTTTAATCTTCCAAAAAATCACGGCGCATAATCATAGTCAAAAGAAAGTATACTTTAAGAATTTAAAACCAGTATTAAGGGGCCTTATACACACATACTGCTTGCAGCTACTGTCAATGAACCCTTATTATACGTGTGTGATTGATATTTACCATCAATCATATCAATCATCATTTACAAAAAAAAAAACTCATAAAATAAACATGCGTTTGACAACAAAAAAATTATTTATAGAATTGAAGAAATTAATTAAAAACATATTTTCTTTACACACTATTTTTTCAGAACTTATTTTTTGTTGGTTTTATTTCCATTTTTTGTTTGTTTTACTTTCTTTTTTTTTTCAATAAACTTCAAATTTAAAAAAAATACATATCAGAAGAATAAATAAATTAATTTTTTGTTCATTTAAAAAACTGTCAGCAGTATGAGTTCATTTCAATATCAAAACTATTTTGATTTTTCATACTGCATTGTCTGTGTGACAAATACATTAACAAAAATTGAAAATTTACCAACACATGCTTATCGCATGAGCATGAACAGTATGTGTGTATGGGCCCCTTTACTTTCATACAAAATACTGGTTTTAAACACTTAAAGTAAACTTTTGTTTACCATAAAGATGTGCCCATGTTTTTTTTTCGTAATAAAAAGTAAATTTTATTGTTATATTACAACATTTTATATAATATTCCCAGCAAAAATATTTGCTTGTTGGAAGCATTTTTGTAAGGGAGACCATGAAATGGAATCACTTCCAATTGCGCTTTTATAATCCATGATTTTTGTTCGCGATGAGCCACTTAGAATCAATAGCAATAAATTGTCTACCAAATGTATACGTAAATTATACACATATAATTGTGTGCTCTTCGTGTATGATCGTAGAACATATTTTAATGGTCTCGCTTACGTTAGTCCTTCTAGAGATGCAATGTATATTGCTTCTAACAGCTTTTAGTGCTTCTAAGTGTCGAGTATTGTTTTGCTGGGTTTTTTTAAGAAAGACAGCACCATATCTTGTTTATATATTTAACTAAAGTTGTTTACCTTGTTCACATTTAAAATCCTTTCAATTTTTCTTTTAGCTTAACATTTATAAATAAAAACTGAAGTTTTCGCTTGAAAGCATTTTCTTTATATACTTCAAACAAACAAAAAAAAACATATAAAAATATTTTACAAAAGTCTCAAACATTCAAATATAAAAATGTTTTTATACGGGAAGCACAATTTGGAATTAATATTTAAGCCTATCGTAAATTTTGTAAGATATCGTAAATACTTGCATGCGTTAATTGTCTCTTTTAGACAAAAACTTTGAAAACAAAGTCATTTAAGATTTGTTTAGCAATTTACAGATACTTTTAAGATGTACTCAAATTAAAATTTTGGAAAACAATCCAAACTAAACTTCTGCTGTATCGATGACCTAGGAAGATCTGAGTCAAGTGGCCGAAAATATTTGGGCCAAAATATCCTTTTAGCAAAAGAAATTTTTTTGATTTTTTTTTGCAAATTTTTAGAAAAAGTACATTCTTGGAAAAAGAACATGTTTAAAAACGTACCTCCTTAGAAAATTACCTCGATGGAAGAAAAACAATTTTATTGCAAAAAAGACCTTCTTTAAAAAAAGTAACTTTTTGGAAAAAATACTTTTTTAGAGAAAAAGTAGTTTTTTTAATATGATAAAAACTACTACTAGAAAAACTACCTCGACGGAAAAACAATATTATTGCAAAGTGGACCTTCTTTAAAAAAATTAACTTTTTGAAAAAAGTACTTTTTTTTGAGAAAAAGTACCTTTTTGGAAAAAGTAGTTTTTTTTATACAAAAAAGTACCTTTTTGGAGAAAATATGTACATCTTTTAATAAAAAATTTTTTTTTTAGAAAAAGTAACTTTTTTCTGGAAAAGTTACCCTTTTAAAAAAAAAACAAAATTGGAAAAAGTACCTTGATTTAAATAAGAGCCTCATTTGGAAAAAATATCTAATTTGGAAAAATTACGTTATTTGAAAAAATGCCTTGTTTGGAAATAGAACCTCATTTGAAAAAATAAATTTTTTTGGAAAAAGTAGCTTTTTTTTGGAAAAAGTTAACTTTTTTTGGAAAAATTAAATTTTTTGGAAAAAGTACCATATATGGAAAAAAGTACCTTAATTGGAAAAAGAACCTTATTTGGAAAAAATGAATTTTTATAATTAAAATTTTTTTTAAGTATTTGCTCTGGGAAAAGTACTTGGTGTAGAAAAAATATTCCTTCTTGGAAAAAGTATATTTTTTTTGGGAAAAGTATATGTTTTGGAAGAGTTAAATTTTTTGGAAAAGTACCTTTTTGGAAAAAGTACCTATTTTGGAAAAGTACTTTTTTGGGAAAAAGTACCTTTCTGGGGAAAACTAATTATTGCAAAGATGTGTTTTAAATAAAAAGTACTCTTTTTATAAAAAGTACATTTATTATAAAAAGTAAATTTATGATAATAAGTACCTTTTTTATAAAAATAAACATTTATTATAAAAAATATATTTTTTATTAGAAGTAATCCTTTTTTGTAAAAAGAACCTTTTTTGAAAAAGTACTTTCTTAAAATATTTTTTTTTTGGAAAATGTACCTGTTTTGGAAAAAGTATCTTTTTGCAATGGTACCTTTTTTGGAAAAAGCCCCTTTTTAGCAAGTGCCTTTTATTGCAAAGGTACCCTCTTGGAAAAATCACTTCTTTGGTTAAAGCATTTCTTTTCAAAAAGTATCTGTCTAGAGAAAGTACTATTTGGTATAAGTTATACACATATCACTTAAAAAAGTACCATTATGAAATAGTTATAGCTATTTTGGTACACTTGGAAAAAGTAGTTTTTTTTGGAAAAAAGTTAAATTTTTAGCAAAGGAGTTTTTTAATAGTTTTCTTCTGGAAATCTAAAAATAAATCACGGAAGTCGAAAAAATTTTAACTGAAAACAAAGTTTTAAAAAATTGTCATAAACTGCGTAACTTCTGTTTTTTTCGAAAAGGGCACACATATATTTGTATTTGTGAAATGAAGCTTTTTAAATTAAAGCAAAAAAAAATTCTAAATCGTTTTTAACATTTTACAAAATGCAAATGAAACAATCAAGACTTACATAAATAAAATGAATGCATGGTATGCATACTTGCTCCACTTAACATATAAAAAAGAAGCATAAAATTTATAAACACATCTAAAATGTGGCTCAATCATAGTTGAGTTCACTTTATTACAATAATAGTTAAATTATTTCATTTTCCAAAGTAGAAAAATATTTGAAATCATTACTGCTCAAAAAAAACGTTTGGCACAATAAAAAGTAGAAAATAACTTTAATGAAAAACTAGTTCATAATTATTTACTGTTTATGAAGAAAAGAAAGAAAGAAAAACTAAATCATTCTAGAGTTATGCATTGATGCAAATAAAAATAGTTTTCTAAACAAATATTTACTCGAATGTTGTCTGTGGTTATTATGGTAAAAATATTTATGTAGACTTTTGTAAAAAAAATGTTTATTATAAATGAAGTTTCTTCTCTCTTAATATTATTTCTCCTCTCTACTGTTTCTAGTGAAGCTTGAAAAATTTTGTATTTAATTACATATTTACGTATATACTCGTATAGTCAAAAATAGTTCGACTGTCATAATAAATATAGTAATTTTTTTTTTGTAAAATAATTCATTCAACTATGTAACAACACACAGAAAAAGTTAGCGATGAGGTTATACAAAGTTTCATGAAATTATGTTGTTGATTAGGAAGTTGAAAACATACACAGAGATCTGTGGCAAAAAGAAAAAAAGTGCTTAAGTCGAGATAAGCACATTTTCAGTTACAGGCACTCCTGTTATCTTCATACACAAAAGTTGCTCGGAGAAAAACCTGAATTATTTTTTACGATTTTTTCATTAAGTTTATAGCCCAATGAATTAGTTGTTGCTTATCTCCTTATATTTTTTTATCTCATATTGAATAATAAATTAATTTAGTTTATACTTTAATATATTTTAAATTTAATGTATGTAGAACGATGATTGCCTAAATAAAATAAAAATCGAAAATGAATTTCCCAATTTAACTGCAAAATAAGTAAATTTATGAAAATCGATTTTAAAAGTTCAAAAGTTCTTTCCTGCAAAACATTAAAATTCTGACTTAAGCACTTTTTCCTTATTGCCACATATGTATTATGCAAATATTTAGTTCATGCTTAACTGCTTTATGTATAGAATGCATAAGCTTTAAACAATGTAATACAATATTTTAATCTGCTGGCTAAATTTTAATCTGAAAGTTTTGATATTTTGAAAGTAAATTTTGTTCAGAAATAATTCATAGTTAGGCTCAAGTTCAGTAATTTCAATTCTTATTGAATGAAATATTTTTTATTAATTAATGTGAGTTTCTAAAGAAGAGAAGAAAAATTAAACTTAGACTTTAAGCTGGGGGAAATACCGATACTTTTCTGTGCAGCCACGCACTTCATCAGCACCCTAGTCTATCTACTTGGGTAGAGATTGTTATTAACATCAGCTATTTAACTTAAATTTACAATGAAACGGAATATGAGAAACGATTGTTGTGTATACAATTGATTTACCTTTGGTAAACACATTTATAAGTATCACTATTAATTTTCTGTTTTTTCCAATTTTTCATTTTTCTATTTAGGTTAGCACGAAATTATTTTACTCTACCTCAGTATGTTTAACTATTCTTACTTATCTTTTTACGATCATCACATTAATTATTTTTACTTATTCGATGTACCATCGGTACATGCATGTAAGTATTATTGTAGTGGTCTATGTTACTTGTTGTTGCATTCTACAGTTTTTACTTGGATTTCCAGCATTTTGAAACTGTGATGGCCAAGTGAACAGTGATTCCCAAGTGAACATATTTTTGTCACGTGCCCATGATGTATTAAGTGAGAAATTTTTAGATATTTTAATTGAACTGTAGTGAATTTTAATCAGAAATAATTCATAGTTAGGCTCAAGTTCAGTAATTTCAATTCTTATTGAATGAAATATTTTTTATTAATTAATGTGAGTTTCTAAAGAAGAGAAGAAAAATTAAACTTAGATTTTAAGCTGGGGGAAATACCGATACTTTTCTGTGCAGCCACGCACTTCATCAGCACCCTAGTCTATCTACTTGGGTAGAGATTCTTATTTTCTTTATTTCTTATTGTTGCAAAATTCCTACTTATAACAAAAACTATTTAATTGAAAACTTTTTATGCTTAAGCTGAGTAAAATGAGATTGTTTCCTCATCACTTTGTATGAAATAAAATTGAAAACACACTACAACTTTCTAACTTAAAGGAACATTTTTTCTAAGATATGTATTTAAAAATAAATTCAGTAAAGTGCGACTTTGACACGAAATTTAGCCTATATAATCGAAAATCTTACCTGATGCAGATATTTTTTTAAATTTTTTGTGCCTTTTTTTTCATTTTGCCGATTTTTTTAATTTTTTTTGCGACTTTTTTTAGTTCTAGCGATTTTTTAAGTTTTGGCGTTTTGTTTTTATTTTGGAGATTTTTTTAGTTCTAGGGTTTTTTTAGTCTTGGCGCTTTTTTCGTTTTTGGCGATTTTTTTCGGTTTTTTGCGATTTTTACTTTTACATATACAGCTGGGGTCTAATCGTCGCTTTCGTTAACGAGCTGATTCGATCACTTATTTTCAGCTTGAGATTATGGCATTCGATATAGAACCATATTATTACATTGTTCGATGGCGAATGCCATAATCTCATACTGAAAAACGTTTTCGAATCAGCTCATTATCGCAAACGATAATTAGACCTCTATATTTACCCATTGTTTCCGAAAAAAATTTTTGCCTGAACAAAATTTTTTTATGTATATTTTGACGTTTCTGTTCTTGAGAGAGAGAAAATATTTTTTACGAAAAACTCTCAGCTTGAATGGTTTAATTTTATATTTTGTCCGGACAAAATCGAACTGAGCTGTCAACTTGATTTAAACTTTTCAGCCAAAGTTGAACTGAGTTGCCACATCATGTTATATAAATAATAAAAGCACAAAACAAAGTGTACTTGTATTTATTAGAATAAAAATAAAATAAAAAATTGAAAAATAGAACATATACCTAATGCAGTTGAACGAAAGAATTGCATTAAAAAATTAAAAAGATGTTTTTGACATGGTAAATTGTAATCATTTGTCGCTGTATTGCCACTTGTAAAATTAATAAGCATCGTTTACACAAGTATTTCAAATGGTAGCTTTGATTTTCCAGACAAAATGTTCGAAATTGATGAATCGTACTGTAGAAAACTCTCAGTAAAAAATGTTTGTCTGGAGAAAAATTTTGTTCGGAAACAATGGTTGAATTCAGCTTAAGAAATTCCATAATTATTATAAGATATTCCATATTTTTTATGCTTCAACTTTGCTTTATTTGACATCAATATAAATATATTTATTTTAATAAAACTTAACTTTATTTTTAAAGTACATTTTTTATAGCTATGCTATTTATGTCACGACACAGGAGCAAGGACGTGATTTTCGCAACAAAATTAATCGATACTAAGAGGGTGGATCAAAAAGTCCGTGACTTTTTGAATGAAAATAAGTTTTTTTTGGGCAAAACAAAAATTGATTTTTCAACATGCTAGTAATCTCTTTTAAACTCAATACACTTAGTCCAACGTTTCTCCAGTTTTTGTATCCCTTCCAAAAAAATAGTATTTCTTGAGGACCTTAAAATATGCATTTGTTTGGTCAATAATTACATCGTTGGAGCTAAATCTCTTTCCATTGAGCCACTTCTTTAGGTTTGGAAATAGAAACTAGTCACTGGGGGCTAAATTCGGAGAGTATGGAGGATGGGGTACCAATTCGTAGCCCGATTCATAGAGTTTTGCCATTGAGACTGCACACGTGTGCAGTCGTGCATTATCTTGATGAAAATTAACTTTTTTCTTGGCCATATGGGGTCGTTTTCTTTTTAAATCCTCGTAAATCGGTCTAATAAGTTGTCATAATATTCGCCGTTTATTGATTTTTACTTTTAAAGGTAATCGATGTGAATTACTTGTACATTTATTTAATCGAGAAAAGAAAATACTGGGAAATAAATGGAAACGTTTTGAAATATTTATGGCAAATTTGACATCATTATATAATATAATTTTATTGTATTATTATTTTAAATATTAAGTTTATTTTATATAGCTAAGCAGCATAGCTATAACGGCGTGTCCTAAGACACTTCTCTTCTTTTTGTCTCATTTTTAATCTATTAAATCCATTTTACTTTAATTTATCTTACAATTTTACTTAATTTTTAACGCCACAAGCACTTGCTTTATTTAAAACCACCTCATGTCAGATGCCTTGCCACTTGAAAATAGAACACGCGCTAGATCAAAATTGTCGTTTGTACTGCACAAAGGGAAATAACACACGCTATTGTTTGAATTTTGAAGTAACATTATATATGTATACTAATTTGATTCATTCGTGCAACAATCGTCAAGAAGACTCGCAAAGCTTCATTTATTAGATTTGACTGCGATTGCGGTAAAGTAACAATCATTCAATGGTCGTCAGAATACTTGAAGGAAGTGACATAAGAAACCATCGTCCAATAATCATCACAATCACCCGTATTGCGTATGTCACGTCGAATATTAGACTACGAAAATTTTGTCCTAGATTAAACAAACATTTTACACATTTCCTTTAATCTAGTAGGAAGTTGTCGTAGACGAATATTCGACGTGACATACGCAATACGGCTCAATAACTAGCAACAATCATCCAATGCTCCCCAAAATCCCTAATAAACGATTTACTCGTTCAACAATCGTCAAGACGACTAGCATAATATGTAATTTACTTCAACAATCGTCTGGACGATCAACAAAAAAAAGTCGCGAAATGATCGGGCTCGTCAAATAATCTTTTATATTATAGTTGGGTATGAGCATACACAAAATAAATATTTAAGCTAATAATACATAAAGCAAAAATGAATTCCATAAACTTAACGCTGTCCTATTCTCACTATCGGTTTATGCATACTGTTAATAAATAAATAAGATAATAATTTTCAATATAAGCTTTACTCAAAATAATTCACTATTATTTGTGGGAAATTGTGTGAAGCCTGTCGACTTTTGCCGTCACAGTATTCGTATCATAAAATACAATCTTTAATCCTTTTAATGGATTGTTTATGAAATTTAACTATTTTGTTTTATTTTTATGTACATATATTATTATACATGTGTATAATATTATTTGAGGGAAAATGTTTGCAAAAGATTTTATAAATTTCTCTAATGTATTAGTTCCTATATAAGTAATTTAAAATAACAAATTCCATTTTAAACACATTCCCTTTTCACTAGGCACATGTGTAAAATCCTTTGTATTGTGCGAATCCTTACAGTTGAATTGAATTTATGTACTTACAAAAATATGTCAACAATTTGATGTTTGCTGTCTTGTCAATCTATGTATGTCATGTATCAATCTTTTTGATAAAATACTCAAACCCAGCACACATGAACTCTTGAAACAGAAACACAAAGAAAAGAAGAAAAAAAAATTATATTCTTTATGACCGCACCACCATCACCACCGCCACCAGCACCTTCTTAATGGTAGAAATATGCTCGTATAAGAATATTTTTATGGCTTCTTTAAGGCTGAAACATAAAACGAAATGAATTATAGCATATCTTAGGTTGTTGTTAATAAAATCTTACTTAAAGCCTTAAGCCGAAACGGCTCAATAAGATTTTCCGATTCCTATGTGTAGCATTTACATAGTGCCACGCATACACACACACACACACATCCACGGTCATATGTACATATATTCAGCTCAAGGACTTTTTTCCTCTTCATTATTTAATTATTTTATCCTTGTAGATTTTAAATGTTCTTAAAACTATGTAGAAGTAAACTTTTCTCTTTTGTGGTTTTCTGATACATACTTCCTTTTTCTATTTAATTTTCATCTTTATCTCTCACTTAAATTATTTTTGTTGGCATTAACAAGTTAATTACTTTTTTTGTTGCCGTTATTACTACAATTTCTATTTAATGGCAACACCCCTACAAATGCTTTTGTTTCGTTTTTTTTGCCAAAGTTCCTACTAAAGAGCTGCACATGACATTCACTTTTTAGAATTTAGTCTTAAAATATTTAAAATTTGTTTTCGAATTTAATTTTTAAGCATAAGGTAGGTTGTTTTAAAATATAATCGTAAATAACAATCAACTGCAACCATTGTATTTTTATTTAATTTAATATTTGGCTACTTATTTGTGTAGTACCTTCATACATAATTAATTCCTGAAGATGGTATGAATTAAATAAAAATATCACTATTGCGTTTGGCTGTTATTTATATAAAAGAGGAAACCGATCTTGTGCTTAAAAACTAAAAATTAAGTATAAAAATAAATTTAAAAAAGTTAAAAAAATAACGTAAAATAAATATTTAAAATTCTATAAGATCTACAGCTATGTACAAAAGGAATTTTTTAATCTGCCAATGTTGCGCACTCGTAGATTTTAACCCTTTATAGCTAAACATCGTTAAACTCTTTTTATGCAAAAGATTTTAAGAGCTCGTAGTATAAGTAAAAACATTTCTTCTAGAATTTGTTTTTGAAAATGAGTAATGTGTTGGCGACATAAGCTTCAAATTAAAAATAATTTCACTCACAATATTTAAGAAATGAAAACAGTAATCGACTTGACCATTTACAAAATTTAATAAAGTAAAACGCCGAAAATATAACTTTTTTTCAAAACTGCACAACGGCAAACATTGATTTAATAAAAGCGTACGTTTACTTTAATACTCTTTTCACACTGAAAGTTCAAACCATAAACAGCTGATTTTGCGTTCCCACTGCAATTTTGTTAAATTCAGGGCTTAAATCAAAGACTGTCTAATAACTTTGCTCAAAATAAAATAAATTTTCTGCGGAAATGCGTGTATTTCTTGTTGTATTTTTGTTTTGTTTTTAAAACACTTATTTAAGAAACTGTACAACAACTGTTTTTGTTTGTATGAAAAACTCAGTAATTTTACAATACGTTGTAAAATGGAAATTATGATGATGAAGGTTTAGTGGCCTTCGAAAACGGCTGGCTGTTCAAATTATAAATATGGAAATTATTCTATATTTTTCAAATTAATATTTTAAAATTATGGAACTACTTACACAAAGTGAAGAAGTGCTTAGAAATCATGTTATTGTATATAAAAATGGCACAAATACATTACAAAATAAATTCAATGAAAATATTTTCGTTGTTTTCCGTCCAAAAGATTATTTTTCCGCAATTTTTTGACTATTATTGCGGCTGCATCCATTTTTATCTATAGGATAAATTGGATAAAGCAGAAATCTACATCAACTGACACCGCACACAGTCGACCAAACAAAAAGAACGCTGATGATGAAGGTGTTGCGACTTTTGAAAACACCTAGGTGTACCGTTCTGCTAGTGTTTGTCACAATATTTATAATTAACTTTGCTGTTAGTTGTTCGTTAATAACTATCACATATGTATAATTTGGCTAACACAGCGATACGAACTTAAACCTAATCAAATCATTAATGGATAAACAAATAAACATTTTACAAAACTATTACTACTCATATTTTTTTTAATTAAAATCGAAAAAACACATTTAAACACATTTACCCCCTCTTTGTGGAAGACGTTGACGTTAGAAATCTTGGTATTTTTTTAATAGATTAAAGGAAACTTGTACAACATTTCTGTAATCTATTACAGATTAATTATTATAGTGTTTCTTTAAAGTTTGTTTTACATTTAATACATCAGATACCTTCAGTATACTCTAGCGACTTGAACTCGCCAAGAGTCTTGCGATTGCAATTAACAGAACATTTCTCTTTCGAGCTCAAGTCACAATCACAAAAATTATGCGATATGCGAGTATCAGAACATGTCCCACTTTCAGTTCACATGGTAATCATATGCAAAAACTATTGTTAGGCATTGCCAGATTCAAAGCATTTGACAGAAATTGTCAATAAAAATTATCGAACGCTGTGCTAGTGTTAAATGTAAAAAGTAAAAAAATATAAATTATTATGAATCATAAAGAAGCATATTTTTCATAATGTTTTTGAACTTTCCTTTTTCTTTAAAAACATATGTGTGCAGTATTGCCAGATCTGCCATTATCACATGTATACATTTTGCACATGTGTCAATAATTAAATGTGGCACAAATATCTGACAATAATTTGACAATAACAATGGAATGTTTTCACACAATTGTCAGATGTCTGAAAATTTGTTATCAGCTGGTAGCTTTTGGCAATGTTGTTAGACAAAAGTTGTAATTTTACCCGTTTGTTAGAAATTTTTAGCACATTTCACTGACAATATTATGAGATCTGACAGTCGTCTATGCAAAGTTAAAGAAATTTAAGTCAGCACAAAAAATGTTTTTTTCTTTTTTATGCAATCAGTTGACCACCCTTACCATTTTAGCATTTTACTTTTCTGACAGCACTGATACTTGAAGTGTATGCAAGTAATGCGGTGTACACACTGTAACATTTTGTGACATTACAATAGTTTATACTGGTGGGAATGTTTGTAATTTCCGATATTTTTCGTTATATGGCATTACTTCCATAAGAAAAAAATGACAAAACAGAAAATGCCAGATGTATACTCGTCATAAAATACTCCAGGGGGTCTACTCTCTATTAGGAACCGAAACAAATTGCTTTCGAATTTTTATGTTAATAACATTACAATTTGAAAGCATTTACTTTCGTTTCGAATTACACAGCAGACTCGCAGTCAGAGAAACAATTCGACCGGCTCAAAGCCGACGGCGCGCCGCTGCCAGTTATTTTTCTATATATCAAGCCGCCGCCGATTGTATCGGCTCGCATCGGCTCAAAACCAGCCGAAATTATATCTGCTCAGAAAGGCAAATTTCGGAGAAAAAATTTTGAAAATCGATTTTCAGTTTCAGTTCACTTCATTTTTATTTTCTCTTTAAATTTTCATATGCTTAGTTGATCAGCCTAAAATTCTCTCGGCGCGTTGCCGCCGGTCACAAAACCTCTGCGCCGCAGCCGCCGATAATTTTGCCTCGACTTGTTTCTCTGCTCCCAATATATACTCATATATAGCCGAATAAATACTCACAAGTATTTTTATACTTATGTGAATTCTTTTAGCTGAAGCAGTGTTTAAATTTTACTTATAGTCGCTTGCGCTGCGTAATTTAAGGAACGTGTATGACTGTAGTCCTTGGTTGTTTGCAGTTGTACGTATTCGGCTTAAACTTGAAGAGTAGGTTAGATTAGGTTAGGAAGGGAGGTGCTTTACCGCACCTCCACTCGGAGCCCCAATTGTGTTCATTGTGATTCCCTTCTGTTGCCCAGAAGAAGAGTACACGCAAAGAAAAAATATGGTTCAGGTAACCATAATCAAACAGCAACATACTATGATTGAATTATATAGTTGTAGTTAAAACATATTATTGTCAATAGGAAAGCAAACTTTTAATAATATTATTATCTGAGTTAATAATAATATTATCAAATATGACAACACTATTGTTAGATGTGACTAAAATATAAGAGACTCACCATACCATGATATTATATTATAATAATATTGTTAAATATGACAACAGTATTATTTAATATAATAATAACATTTTGTTTTTCAATCATATATTTATTGGTAGATCTTTTGTTTAAAACAGCTGTGTGTAAAATTCGAAATAAAAATAAATTAATATTGTTGAAATTAAATGTATATATAGAAACGTATACTTACATATGTGTGTATACTCGAAATACAGACAAGTCTGTATAAACAGATAAACATATGTACGTATGTAAATGTTTTTATTTACCTACCCTTTTGTTTGTTTGCACTTAATCCGATAGCTTACAAACAAAACACAGAAGATGTTTCTGAGAAAGATTTTTTTAAAAACTTAAAATAGTATGGTTTTGGATAACATTATATTGTTATTTACATTATATTATTTTTGAATAATAATTAAAATTTTGTTGCAGTCATAAATTTTTAACAAAACTATATTGTTAAACTCTAACCATATCACACTTTTTTTATTAAATTCAAACATTACTTTGCTTACCGTAACAAAATTAATGTTTAAAATAACAATAACTTGTTTTCAACGACCACAGATTTGTTTCTGAGAGCATAATATTGTTTTCTCAACCATTCTACAACCATATCTTTTCTTTGCGTGTATGTTTGCGTATAATATGGTTTTTATTTTTAACGGTAAGAAGTTCTAGTTGTTTTTGATGGGAAGTACTTAAAACGATACTTTTGTTATTCTCTGATACATGCACATGTATTTATAAATATAAAAATATGGGTGAGTGATCACAATAAAGTAATAACCAATATAACGGAATTTTTTTTTAGAGAAATAACAATCAGTCAATAAATGCCTTCTTTAGGAAAGGGAAAGTAATAGAGAAAACAGGTTGTGAAGGAAGATTGTATACTTTTGAAGCACTGAACTAAATCTGGCAACAATGTTTCAAACTTATTTATCGGCGTTAAATCCCGGCATTAGTTTAATTACACACATTTTCAAGTTTCGTAATATTTTAATTTCTTTAGGGAAATAAATATATTTGTAACACATACATATGTACATACAATACATACGTTTATACATACATAGTATAAGTATGTATATGAAGCATTTTTTTTTTGGTGTATACATACATACGTATTGTACACGTGTACATATGTACATACATACATCTCTTAGTAAATTTGAGATTGCGTTATTTTCATGCTTGTTTATATTTTCTTGGAAATTCTTATTAATGCTTAGAGTTCTTTTAATAACGTTATAAGTTATTGTCTGAATGAACTTAATCTCTTTCACACTTAAATTTTATTTCACTGTTTCTTAAATATGTACAGGGTGGGGAAATTTAAGGTTTCAAAGTAAATTGGCTTCAAAACACACTTTTTTTGACCAATTCAGTTTCATTGATACCAATGTAAAGTACAAATATGGGAATTAATAATAATATTCATACAATGTTTAACCACATTTTTGCAAGAAGGCTTCGCTTATCTCATCAGTGCAGCGGCGAATTGCATCTTTCAGAGATTCAGTTGTGTCTAGTTTGATCACGTAGCCGGCCTTTCAAGTAAAAAATTCTCAAATATTTTATTTTTCAGATTTCTGGTGATGGCGCTTACTTTTTAAAATCATCCTCGTATATTTCATACAATCCCACATATGCTTATAATTAATGATCAAAAATTACTTACTCGCTATTGTTTTGTAAATTTAACCATCAAAATTTACCTAAAAGAAAAGAAGAAAAAATGCAAATTAATTTTTCTTTCAAAATTATTTAAAATAAAAGCTGTAACAAAAACAAGCAAATGTTGGTGCTCGTCGTTGTGAAAGTTTCTGTTGTTGTATCGTTATAATAAAATAACGCTCTCATGTTAACAAAATTTTATATAACAATATTTTTGCGTATTATGTATTTATTCATTATTAGTTTTCTCGCTGGAAATTTTTTCCATAATTGAGGAAGTCCATAACAAAATGCTACAATTCTACTTGAGGAAGTTTTTAAATGAATAAATACAATAAGTCTGATTAAATACGGATATATGTGTGTTGGAATTGTTACATTTTGGTCTGGATCTCCAGTTTAAATACTTTGGGCAAATTACAGCATTCGACATTGAACGAAATTTAAAATTATTTTCATAAAAACTCTGTTAAAATATTTTTAAATTTCTGTCGATATCGAATAATTACATAGATTTTAAAATGTAGTATTGTAGTCTACATAAAACTCGAAAGAGGAATTTTTGCTTTTTGTTTTAACCTAAAACAAAAACAAATAAAACTGGAGTCTTATTCTGTATTGCAATGCGAAAGTCAATGCGATGCGCAACTGAAATACGATGCGAGAGATGGTATTCTATAAGAATTTCGTATTACAGAATAGCGACTTTTTCGAATTTTAAATGCGAATAAAAATGAACTTTGCGAACATCGTAACATAGAATAGCAATTGCTTGCATTTGTGTATTTTCGAGTCGTATTACTTTTATATATCAAAATAAGATTAAATTGTCCAGCTCTGAAACCATCTCTTCGTTTTTGTTGATTTTCAATACCAACATATTTCTGACCACTTCTGATACACCAGTCCAGGACCAAACTCTCCAACCTTTCTAGGAGCTTCGGAAAACCGATTTCGATTTAGTCTTCCGTATTCTGAAGGACCCAAAATATATATACTTTATGGATCGCATATTAATAAACGACACACGAAATGACATACATAAATTTAAAGAAAAAAATAACTAAAACTTTGGAAAATTTTCTAAATTTGAATAAAAAAAAAGTTGTCGTATGGCGCCAAAGCCGTTTTTACTTGAAACCAGTAAAATATTTACTAAATTTCTAATTCATGAATGAACTAATTTATAGTAATTATATTTTCATATTTAAGTAAAATTTTCCTAAAATTAAGTAAAATTTTCCCATAAAATTTGGAGATTTGCAAAAAAAATTTTCGTCTTTGATCTCAAATATAGTAAATTTTCCAATTTTTTTTTTGTCTCTAATTCTGATACTTATTTTTATTTTTAATTAAATTCTATAAAAAATCATATGTTATTTATTATAACTTCATATTAGACTCTTAATTATAATGCACCATACATACATACATATAAATTCCTTGAGAGGAGACAAGTATTGAACCAGCAACCTTCTGATTGATGGGAAAGTACTCTAACAAATTGCCTAACAAGGCAGCCTGAATAGGCATTGAAATTACTGAGTTTTAAAACTTTATTTTATTTACAAAAAATTAATTTCAAGTTCAAATATTCCTCGAAAATGTGAAAAATTTACTTAGATTTTTTGCTAAATGCAAATTAATAATAAATTCTATAATTCAAAGTAAAAATACTTAAAACTGGTAAATATTTTCCTAAGATTTAGTATACTTTTTACTTCTTTTAAGTAAGTGAAATTTCATGAACTAATCAGGAGTAATTGATTTCCTAAAGTTTATTTTTTGATTTAAGACGAAATTGACTTGTCCTTAATATAAAATTTCCTTAAGTTTATAACCATTTTCCTTCTCTTAGTAAATATTTCCTTTAAGTCAGTAATCATTTCCTGAAATTTGAGAAATTTATTGTGTGTTTTTTTGAACTATTTTTGAGGATATGAATTTTTTATTTTTTACTCAGATTAAGTAATTTTTACTCGATTTTTGTAAAAATTTACTTTAACTTAAAAAAAATTACTAAAACTTAGAAATTTTTTTACTTGAATTTAAAAAAAAAATTCTTAATAAAAGTACATGTCTTTTTTTTGTGAGTTTAAAGATATACCCTTTACCATTTTTGGTAAAGCAGACTTAATCAATGAAAATGACGTCCATAATAACTGATGGACATACAGGGTAGTTTTTGTCTCACTCCGTGTGACTGTCATTGTTGTAAAATCTTTTTGTTGTCGGCTATTAATTGTTGACATTTTATTTTGTCCGGATCTTTATCAAAACTTTTAGCATTCATTGAAAAATAGTTTCAAAAAAAGTGACATGCGTAGCTGTATTCTTTAAAATTAGTTTAGAAATCAATTTCAATATTTATTGCAGTTTTACAATTGTTGCTAGTCATCATTCATCATTATGTTTCATGGATAAAATCAAGATAATACTATAACAAAAATAAAAAATCAAAAAGTAAAAATAAATATACAAGAAATGCAAAAGAAAACAAGTAAATGACAGTAGATAGAAACAGTAAATACAGCTTCCAGTCATATGAAGAATATTCGTATTGTTGGGTTTTAATGTGCATCGGCGCGGGGTGGGGGGAAGGTGTATGTTTGTGTAATTGTATGCATTAAAATAAATGCATTTTATTTAATGATGACATTATTAAGATGCAATAATACTCATTTGCATACATACCCCTCACATGAATTTATTTTTAAACACACCGACATGCATATCGTCAGCTTAAATGACAAACCATGTAATAAAAAAATCAAAATGGACTTTCTTGTTCTGCATTATATAAAAGTTCATTTCACAAGCCTTGTTGTATCGTTTAAAGTTGTATTTGAAAAGACAATTTCAAATAAAATATCTGAAAACAGAATTATTTTACAAATATCTACCTTTTTTTCATTTTGAGAAATTTTTTTAATTGTTTTTGCAAATACAACTTTAAACGATACAACAAAACTTGTGAATTGAGCAATTATTTCGTATCTTTTTTTTAATGCGACATTATAAACAAAGCACAAAACAACCAACAACTAACAGTTGAAAATAGTTTTTTAAAGATTTGTCCTTCTGCAAAATGTAAATCACTTTGAGCTTAACAAGCCGTCAGTAATACCAGCTGTCATAATGAAATTTATTTAAAGTTAATCATTTAGCAAAAATTATAAGTATGTATATTACGTTTCTACAGGGAAGGCAAATCTGAAGCTAAAATGCAAAATTAATTTCAATTTATTTTGGTTTGAAAAAAGGATTCGTGTTAAAAAAATTAACTTTGTTAATAACTTTAGTTATGATTTAAAACAAAAAATTTTGACAAGTCAGTTACAGTGGGACAGGAAATATTTAAATAAAATTTAAAACATACAATTTGGGGCATATAAAGCGATAAGGCAATGTTTTCGATAAGAAACATCCCTACATTATTAGCTAAATAATATAATACGCAAGCAGCTAACCAGACAAGACCATGTTGAAATAAAAACTCAAAGCATAACAACAAAACTCTATTTATTAAAAAATATACAACCACATAAACACATAAGCCAATGCAGATGCCAACCACCAGACGAACCACGCAATATTAACTATAATGCTTGTACAGATAAGCGATGTTTCCATACCTGATACTCGTACTTAATCAGTGATTGAAAAATCACTACTCACTACTGTGGCGGATTTTGTCAAGTAACAGCCACTTGACAGTTCCTTCATACAATTATTTTCTGTTGGTAATTCTTGCACGAGAAGTTAACAATGACTTCAATCAAATAATATTTAAACAAGTAATGTAATTGATTTGAATATGTATAAATAGCACCTGCTATAGAAATGTTTAAAAATCGTAGTTTTATGGAACGTACGAATAGTAAGATTTAATGCACCATATGGTACGCGTTTTGAAAAAGTCTTTCAAATCTCGTAACTTTTTAATTGTTGTCTTGGGAGTAAATGTGAAAATGTACACAAAATAATATACAAAACTAGACCCTTTTTAGACACGAATGGCCATCGCTAGACCCGTCAAATATTTATTTTGGCTATCCGGAATAAAAATACGGAACCTTATTGTAAAAGGGGTAACAAAAAAATTTTTTTTATTGTATACGTACTCGCATATGTAATAAGTATGTGCACACACTAACGTACCTTTTCACAATGTATGGTTAAAAGATAACAGGGACTTTAACGGCAAGTTTTGTATGAAGAACTGTCAGTTAAAGTTCACGTTAAATCTTAACCACACATTGTGAAAAGGTACGTATATAAAATAAACCTAATATATTTTTATATACTCATTGATTGTATTTACTCGTATTTGTTAAATAAATATTTGTATTCTATTAAGCAAAAGAAAAATAAACACCTAAACAATTTAAATACCAAAAATAAGAACATAAAGCCCAGCTAAACATACATATACATATGAACAACATCCCAGCGACCAAATGATTATAAAAAAATCGTACTATGAAGGTGGGATTGCCGGACGTTTTAATGGCGCCAAAAACTGACGTCATAGATGTTTGCGTAGCGATTTTCTGTTATTACCGCATATTTAGCGACGATTATGCCTTAGAGACCTGCGTTAGCAGTCTTGAAATGTAAATACGTCATGTTTTTTAAATGTATGCTCGTGGCATGCATTATACTAAGCCAATAATAAATGTTGTCGTACTATAAACGAAGCACGATGGATGTATTGGTGTACGCGCCAATGAGAGAAAAAAGCACAAGCACCACAAATTTTTCAGTCAGGAACTATTTTCTTCTTTACACTTATACCTGCAATAAGTTAAGCAAATGTATTGCCGACAACGTTGGTTAGCGTTTGTTTCAGAAGATTTCGCTGTAGTAAAGCATTTGAAATTGCCCGCATGTCTTAAAAGTTCTTATAAGACGTCTTGTGCAGGTCTTTATTAGACCCCTGCGTTATGTTTGTGGGGTTAATGTCAAAACACAGAGAAACAAACACACACGTACCCACACACACATATACACACACAGACACATTGTACATCCTTTTGACTGCAACATTGAATTTGTATCACAGGTTAGTCTATTTTATTTTATTGTTCATTTGAAGCCGCACACGCCTGTCTGCATGTTTTTTATCTATGTACATCAGAGAACAGAAATGAGTAGTGAAAAAGTGAATAGAGTTAAATCATGACTTATAATTTCTTGTACGCATGACGCACTCATATTTATTGCAATGTTGTCTATAAAGCGAATCACTCGAGGGTTTGAAGTGAGCATCGAACTCTTACATAGCAACATATATGACGTTGTTGATTTCGACTCTCCTTAACTCAATGCCTATGAAAGATGCAAAATAAATAAGTATGACTCACAATGCGAACTTCGCATACGAACATTAAAGTTCTCATGAGGTTGTGTGTTTGTTTCTCTGTTGCATGTTTTTGTTTTTGTTTTTTTTTTTGCTGCTGGAATTGAAACACAACCCTATTTACTACTATTGTATACTACTTGCAAATTGTTTAATGACTAAACTTTTAAATACATACATACATACATACATGAGTTAAATGAGCTAAATCAATGTGAGTAGTATAAGTATTTTCCTGAAATTAGAAAACAAACTGACGTACTTTGTAAGTGTGGGTGTGATATGAATATGCATGTCAACGTCGCATTCATATTTATTTCAACTTATTTATAAAACAATGTCATTGCGAGTGTGCGTACATCAGAGTAGTTGAGTTTAAACTATGTCTACGCACTTATATTTTAAATTTCATGAATCGGTATCAATAGCAAAAACACGATTCATTGCTGATCTCTGGTATGTACATATCGCTCTTTTACCAAAATATCATTAACTTAGAAATCCCGCTTTTTGAGATAATAATGCAGAATTATTCTTCACGTTGTTATGCATATTTTGTGAAAATTTCATAGAAATATCATGTATACTCAACTCCTGCGAGAAAAAATTAAGTATTCTTTTTCCATTAAGTTGTGTGTAATTTACAAAACTTTAAACTTGTTTTCTGGCAAACTAAAGTTTTTTGAGTTATGACGTTATTTTAGTAAACGCGCCATATATTTTCATAGTCATTTTGGTGTTTTAAATCGTAAGCTGTTTATTTTCTATACATGTGGCTCCTACACACAGTTGCTTCATTTATATGTATTTTGTGGCAAATACTTTTGTTTTAAATAAAAATTAAAATAAAATAAAGTAAAGACCAAGGCCAACACCAGCACAAACAATGATTGCAACTAAATATCTAGAAAATATATTAAATGAAAAAAAAAGAAAATAATGGAAAATATATTCAAAGGATGTTTAAAACGGAAATGTACATAATTTCTTTTGTTAATTATTAAACAATAAAAAAAAAAAGATAAAACACGAAGAAACGTACGTAGTTTAGTATTCTCGAAGTGAAGGCAAGGAAAGCAACGTTTCTGGCCCACCCACCCCTGCCAAGAAGTCATAGCAGACAATTTATATTTCTGTTAGGTTTGAAATAAAAGAATAAATAAATAAAACCACACGGCCAGCAGGAAAATAAAGATGTTTCATTTGAAAAACTTATTTGAAGTGAAACTAAAATTATTGCTGGCAAAAAGGAAGCATCAACCTTTTTTTTTGTCACATGCTTAACATTTCCTTATTATTTTTTTATGCCAATTGATGGTGCCGGTTATTTAAAAAAGCAAAAGCAACAACAAAATACAAAAAGGTGTTTAGAGCAAAATTGTTTATGAAAAGGAAGCTGCCGGGAAGTTAAACATTTTGCTGGTTTATATTCCGGAGGCGTAGTTTTGTGTGTTTTCAATTTGCTCGTATGTCTAAAAAAATAAGGAAAACAATACAAAAATTGGATTAAATACTTGTCATAAAATCGAAGTGTATGTAAATTCAACTTTATTTATTTGTAGTTAAAGGGCTGTATGGGCAGGTTTTTACGTAAATTTTTAAATTTGTTATTAATTTATTAAATTTATTACAAAAAAATGGCAACTGTTAAACAAATATAATAAAGAATAAGGTTTTAATTGCTTCCAATAGAATAGAGTGTGTGAGAGGTAGAGATTTGAGAAACCGCTAAATATCACATGAATACAGAAACTCAGACTTAAAATCACGCATTCTACTGCAGTGTTGCCAGTTGAGTTTTTTTATTTAAATTTTTCTTTTGTAACAAAATAAACATTTTTAATTTTTTTTTTCGAAATAAATTACGACTGTACCAAAGCCCTCAACTTGCTTAAGGATAAATAGTCAGAATATTTTAGGTTCCTGGCAACAGTAGTGTTGAGGGAAATTAAACTCCTGGCAAGAATATGGTCGGCATTAGTTGAGGGAATGTCAGACAGATCGTTGAAATTACTGATAGTTCATTAATATAGTGAACTCAGTAATTGGGTAAAAAGCAAAACCAACAGTTCATGGTGAAGTAGGAAGGATTGTAGAGTCTCAAGGGATTTGTGGCCAAAACTTGAATCAGGAACATCCAAACTGCTACTAGGCATAAATAGAAAGGCGATGCGAATCATGATAGGCGCGTTGACAAATCACTGCTCGGTCAGAGCAAGAACCAGCATTTGTTTGGTAGTGTTAATTATTGGTTAATCTGCTTTGATACTTCTTCTTTATTAGAAACCATTCAGTATGAATAATAACACACATTTTTAGACTTGCCAGATGCACATTTCTTAGATCAAAGAACATTTTTGTTACCATCAGTTATAAAAAAAATTCCCAAAAACCCCCTAAATTTGGTTATCATCCCCAACAACTCCCCAACACAAAATTTTTATCCCCAATCGCAAAAAAAACCCAATTTGGGGACAAATCCCCTAAACTTGCAAACCTTTTATATGAGACGATACACTCGCAAAAAACGTATGCTCTCGTCTCGTCATATTCAATGCTTACGCCAAAAAAACGGCACTGGGCCCATAAACGAAGCAGCAGAGTCAATCCTGCCCAGTTCATTAGACACCCGAGACAGCCAATTGGTAACGTCGTAAGTTGAAATGTGTAACTTTGAATGAAACAAATTACACGGTGTGACAAAAAAAATACCTGTGTAGTGTATGGTTGGTGCATGTGATAAATGCGGCTGTAAGGACGAAAAAAATTTCGGCCACTTCCGTACAAATTTTATAGTTAAATACACAGAAATCGCACAAAAAGAATGCTCAAAACATCATACAGGTAGTTTTTTTTTAACAAAAAGCCTTCTAATAAAATAATTAATAACTCAGTCAATTTCTGAGGAATTTTTTAGCACAAACCTGGGAATAAATCAATTAATTATTCTCTATAAATAAAGTCATAAATAGTATGCTTTTAGTTAAAAAAAACTGCGTAAAAACCAATACAAAATAGAAAAGTAACGAAAAAATCGAAAAATTACGTTTGGTGAAAAAATACTCACATATTTCTGAAATTCACTGAAATAAAATATATATAGTTCGAAAGGTCTTAGTTTCTTCTTTCTAAATCCGTTTATAAATTTAAAATCGTTTGATAAGTGCTTAAGGGTACAAAGAACCGAGTTTTTGCCCTTAACTCAAGAAATTGAGGGTGTTTGGAAAATTTCAAATAGAGATTGTTGTTGCGCTCAGGAAAACCTATCACAAAAATGGTAACATTTACCAGGTGCTTTCATTTTTGTCACAGAGTTTTATACATCTCTCTTGAAATAAACAATGGCTATATTCAGTTGTTCATGTAAATGAGCTTGTGTAAGTTTAAGCACAAGATATTGTAGCTTTCTTTGCAACCCTACTACTACATACACAGAAAAAAAAGATTTGTAAATACAAATAATTTATTTGTGAATACAATTAAAATATTATTTAAAAAGGCACCTGCAACGATTTTTGTAAATACAAACACACATTTGTAACATAAGAAAACAAAATCAACTCAATTATTTCCAATTAAAATATTGTGTTATTAACAATTGAGTTGTTAACAGAAAAAAATAATTTTTTAATGAATTTGTTTTTCAAATTTTAATGTGTTGTTTCTTTGTTTGTATTTTTTTTTTATATTTTTTTAGAGTTTTATTTTTTGTTAAATTTTAAATATGATTGGATGAGTCGAACCGGCAATCTCTTGATTAATAGACTGATGTACTTACCACTCAGCTAAAGAGCAAATCGTTATAAGATAAGCAAATAATGGATACACACAAAATGCGAGTTCTTCTGTTTCTTCTACATGTGCGTATTCCGTTATGATATAATTTAACAAATAATTTTGTTGAATAATTTAATTGACTAGAGAAATTTAAATTTGTTATATCAATAATGAATTTTTTGAGTTTTTACGCCATGTATAACATAAAATTTGGTTAGTTCAGTTTATTGAAAAAAAATTCTGTGTTTGTCATATCAACAACTTAATTTTTTATATTAACTAAACATATATTTCAATTTAAATTAACTATTAACAATTTGTTTTGCTGGTTGCATTTTGATGATATTTTTTTCTGTGTACACAATATTTGCACGTGCTACAACATTATTGCGTTTTCACACCACTGAAAATGGTAGAGATGTTTTTTATATTTGTATTATGTTGTCATCACTAACTTCAAGAAATGTCAAATTAATTAATTCAGAAAATTCACAAACAATGAAGTCCGCATGTTTTATAAAGAAAAAAGGAAAAACCCACAAACATATTTTAAATTATGATGAAGAGTATACAGAGAAACTCAAACAGCTGCAATTTATAATTCACCAGGCAGTGAATAACCCTAATAATATTTCATAGAAATAATGACAGTAATTAAGGCGCACACATAAAAGATTAATATATTCTCACGATGAAGTTCTTAGTTATTTTAATTAAATTTTCTTAGCAATTAACTAAAACTAAAATTAATCACCAAATCATCTCTATTACAAAAAGTAATAAAGTGGGAAGGTTAGCAAGATAATAATGTATGTTATTGTTGTATCTGTTGTATAAGAAATACTTGTACATTTTGTTTTATTTTCTCTGTCATTTTCTGTTTATTATGTCGACATAAATAAAATTGCAAACAGTTAAGATTCGTTTTATTTTTAATTTCATTTTATGCACACATACACACATTCATTGCATTACTGCCGTACACTTGCGCTAACTGACATCCTACTTAACTTGCCTACTGCCTGTCTGTCTGGCTGTCTGTCATCCGCTTAATGTTAATACTCGTATGCCTGAGTGTTTTTTTTTCATTTTCTTTTACTTCTGCTCCGCTACTGCTGCTTCAGTTGTTATTGCTTTTTGCTCTGGTTGGTTGTTAATGTCGTGGTGTTGTTTGCTTTGGCGTCCATTTAGATTAAAACTATTTTTAAACAACAACATTGTTAGCTGTGAGTAGAAGATCTACTACGAGTATATGTATACATATATTTAAAACTATAAAATAATACACATCTTGAAATATTTACTTTTTTTCTTTTGCTCCTCTAAGATTTAATAAAACAAAGAATTTAAATTGTTGTATATTTTTAAGTTTTTAAAATATTATCTTGAAACTCTTGCTTCTTTCCAGTGAAGAAAAAAAAATTTTTTTTTGCACTCTTACGGAATTACAAAAAATATTACAGTCGAATCCACTTTAGCGCAACACGCTTTACTGAAAAAAATGGATTACTGAAAGCGATACAAATCCCCGCATTGATTTTAAACGCAGCTAGTCTTATTCACTTCGCTTTACTAAAAATATCGTATTACTGAAAACCAAACGCAACCCCACAACTACGTTTTGTATGAAACTTACTTCGCTTTAGTGAAAAAATAAACAATGACGAATTTATTTATTAGAAATCGGTTGCATAACTTAAGGGTGAAAAAATTGTTCATGTTTTGTCCGTTAAAAAATTAAATGGCAAAATGTATTTGTCCTTTTCGCTCTTACGTACTTTGTTGTATTTTTCTATTATAACAAATTTCAGTAATCCGAACCACTTTGTAGAGAAAAAATCGGATAACTGAAAAAATTGGGTTTTGGTTATTTCCAGTAAAGCGAAGTCGACTGTATATGCCATTAAATTTTTTTTATACTGAAATAAATCCAATATTAAGTTAATGAAACGCCTCGATGCTAATATTTTTTTTATATAATACAATTTCATTTGTAATTTGGTTTCATAGAATTTTATGTGTTCATATTTTTGTCCTATAAAAAAAATTATAAAAATGTTTAATACTTGTGGTAAAAGCTGAACATTAATTTTGTATGAAATGGTATAAAAGCAACATAATTTAATACACTTGAGTCAAGGAAAATAAGGACATAAATAAGTAATTTCCAAAAATCTTAAAATGCTGTGTGTCAACAAAGGAGTTGTTCTTGTAATTTACTTCACACCGGTCACACAGTGGGTTTGATTGTATACATTTTACCAATATATTAGTATATTTTAATCAAGATTAGTTATGGCGCAAACTAATTTAAAATTTTTTAGGTTTAGTAACTCTAACAATAATCCTGTTTGAAAATACCAAATTTAGCAGAAAAAAGCACTAAAATGGGTGCACTGCCACATGGCAGGTATTCTTAGTATTTGATATTATAGTGTTTTCACACTTAAAGTAAAAACTTGGTTTTAACATTAAAAACGCCAATCAGATGATTTTGCGTTCATGACTACATTCAAGTTTTACACACAATAGAAATATGTAAGTGAATTTGTTGCTGTACTTTTTTCTACGTTTATAACACTAACTTTAACACAGCTGTTTTTATTTTTCTTAATTTATATTTGATAATAAATTTGTTTTTAATATAAATTTTTTTTGTAACAAAAATTAAAAATTTTTAAAACTCCCGAATATATCTAGAGAATATATGATATATTCTAAACGGCTGGACCGATTTTCTTAAAATGTTGCTAAGAACCATATCGATCAAGTTACCTTTCAAACAAAAGAAACTAAATCAAAATCGATTCAGGCGTTTGGTATGTACGTGGACTCGTACAGACACATCCGTGCACAGATACATTAACATACACTACAAACTTATTTTTTATTATTTTTTTAATGCATGTTTTTTATTTATTGTATCTTCATATATGAACTAACAATAAGTATTCAAATCTAAAATCTAAAATATAATTAGTAGGCCCGACCAATGCCAGACATAACTTAGTGATATTTTTTCCAGATTTTTTTTAAAATATGCATTTTTTCAGATGCAAGCAACTCTTGGAGTCGTTTAGTGCACTCTTTAAATCTGATTTTGTGTTGAGGTGATCTGTGCTGTTACCATTCCCTTCTAGCTCTACTTTTTCACGTACGCGACGTTCAACGTCTGTAGAATAAATTTTATTGAACCAATTTTTAAAAAAAAGTTATTTTATCCTCGTTTTAGTTCATTAAATTCTGTTAATGTCCAAGTCAATCATTGTATTTTGTGGCTAAACTATTTTATTTGATGCTTTTATAGATAAAATAAATTTTAACCATTTTCGCCATAGAAAGAAAAATTTCAAAAGAAGTCTATAATAAAATTTTTACTTGTGGTATGAGCTCTTAAATAAAATTAATTTTATGTTGATGTTGAGTAATATTTATACATACTATGTATATATATATATATATATATATATATATATATATATATATATAGAAATATTAATATATATATATATATATATATATATATATATATATATATTGTATGCATCTATATGTATGCATTGGCCAAATTTTGTAAAAAGAAACGTTTTTGTTCGTTTTGAAATTTGTACAGAAAAAATATTTTTTGAATCGAATTTTCGTTATTTTTCATACAAATTTGAAACATTTAGAAACTAAATTTTTTTACAAAATCTGCCTATATGTATATACATATATATATCTACCATAAATCTTAATAGATTCCGATGATCTCAAAATGTCAAAATTTGGTCTAAACTGAAGTAGTGCAAATTGGGGTTAAACTATTAGTAATAACTTGCTCTATTTTATAGTTTAAAGTTGAAAACTTATCATTTAAAACATGCACATACTTATTTTAATTTTCCTTGCCTTCCATACATACATATGTGTATGTATGTGTCAATTGACTAAAAGCTACTAGTATAATTACTAGAACAGCAAGAACTAGTGCGAAAAGGGTTAAAGTTGTTGTGTAAAATTACTAGTTTAGATTAGTTTGTACCACATTGCAAAATAAATTTTGACTGTCTGACAGAGTCCTTGCACTGTATGAAAATTGGTATCATAAAATTATTAAAATTTTAGGTTCATCCAAAAATAATTATAATCACATAAATATAATTACCCTTTTATATATGTATTTGAATTTTGATAAATAATTGCGAATTTTAACTAGCAGTTGTCAGTGGGTAACAAAGGAATAAAACCACCAATTTTATAGAATTTTTCTTTACAAAAGAACTTGTAATGAACTAGTCCGAGACTAGTAACAATGGCACTAGTAGTTTTCTAAACACACTCAATGTTAATTTGAGCATTAAGATGTTATAGAAAAGTTTACAGTTGGGAACTAGTGGTGGTGGTTTCTGTACTAGTAAAATACCAGTTGAACACTAGTTCGATCTCCTGCAGGGTACGCCTAATAAATCGTACATGTACATATACATATATTTATATATTTCCTACGTACGTACGCAATGTGATAAAGCATCGAAAAACTTTAACGAAAAAAAGTATTCAAACTCGTTTTTAATATCCGGCTAATTTATTAAATTGGCAATAAATCAAGTTTTTAACATTAGCTGCAGAATTTTCACAAGCATTCGTATAAGAATTCTCATACCAAAAGGTGCTTCGAATTGCTTAGAATCAGTGTTGTTGGATTAAAGGGAATAATACCAGAGTGGGGAATTTTATTTTTGAGAAAACGGGGATAAAAATTTAGGATTTCTATTTTGCTTTCGATATATTCCATTATTTGCATTTGATGTTAATGCTACATCATTGCACTTTCAATTATTCTTGTTACCTCAATATAGAGAGGTCCTAACTCATTATTTATTTCACAGAGAAAAAACTGCCTAATAAAATCAATAAGATTTTCTCTATAAAACGTTTTTAGGCTAAGGGGTATTCCAGCAGAAAGAAGCGAAGATTTTTTCATAGAGATTCCTTATTGTTTTTATGTGGTAAATCTTATTAATTGTATCAAGAAGAAAACCACATAAAATCAAGAAGAAATTTTATTATTCACAACTTTTTTTACTCAATTTCCGTTATTTTTGGCACCAAAAAAATAATCCATAGAGAAAATCTTCTTGATTCTATTGGGTTTTCTTATAAATTGTAAACTATAAGAATTTCTTATTGATTTCATTAGGTTGCCGTATTGATTTTTTCAAAAAGGTTTTCCTTATTGATTTCATTAGGTTGCCTTATTGATTTTTTCAATAAGGTTTTCTTCTTGTTTTTTGTTAGGTTCCTATATGATTATGTGTAAAGCATCTTATTAATTTTTTTAATAAGATTTCCTTTTCTTGTTTTTATTAGGTTTCTTGTTATTTCATATCTATAAATAAACATAGAGACAATTTTTTTCATGATATTTTTCGTTCTTCTATAAGCATGTTTTTGTACAATAATTTCAGTGCGGATTCAGGCTGCTTGTTAGCATATTGGTTAGAGTTCGTGTCTATCAGTCAGAAGGTTGCTGGTTCTCAATACTTGTCTCCTCCCAAGTAATAAATATATACATATGTATGGTGAGTTAGTTAATTAAGAATATAATATAATATTTATGTATGTATGTATGTATAAATAAATAACATCTAAATATACTACATACATACATACATATATCGTACAGAATTTAAATGAAAATACATAAGTACAATTTTTTTCATGTTTTATTAGGTTGCCTAATAAAATCAAGAAGAAACCCGTTTTGAAAAAGTCAATAAGATAACCTAATAAAAACTACAAGATTTCTTCTTGATTTTTTCAAAAAGGTTTTCTCTATGAAATTAATAAGATTTCCTTATTGAAAAAAAAACCATAGGGATATCTTATTAATTTTGCTCTATTTTATGAAGTATTTATTAGGAACTGTTTTCTCTGTGTTAAAATCGAAATTCTTGAATTTTTTGATACATTACATGTTCTCCTATCGAAATATACAAAAAATTCGATTTGAAGAAAATAATGAGTCAGGGCCTTTCTATATTAAGGTAACGATGAGTAACATTTAATAAAAGTGCATGATGACAAACAATTTACATTCCAATGAATAATAATTATGTAGAATGAGTTTATTTAGCAATGAATTAATTAAAACTTAATGAAGGGACAAAATACAGTACGAATTATTCATATCTCTTTTTAATATAATAATTAATACTCGTACAACTTTTTTTTTATAAATACTGTAGTTTATTGCAACACAGGCGTATTCTGTAAATCGCGCGTTTTAATGTCTTCTAATTTCCAGAAAATAGTTTAATTAAAAATGTGAATGATTGCAGATTTTTAATTAGTTTTAATGTTTTAGATGTTTATATCGTCCTATCAGAAGAACGCTCTTTGTTTTTGGAAATTGCATGATTTTAAAACACTCCTGGCGGTTTGTGATCCATTCAAAGATGTGTTAAATCGCTTCAACTCTAAAAATTGCTTTAGATGAAGAGGAAAAATATTGTGTAAATCAATTCAGCATGTTATTTCAATATCATCAGAAGAAAATTGTTGAAATTCCTGTGATGAAGATTTTTTTATAATGTTCAATAAAATATTGTTAGATTTTCTGTGACAAAGATTTTTCCAATATTTGGTTAAAAAAAATTCTTGAATCTATTTTTATTTTTGTGTGTCCATATTGTTTTTTGACCAATGTGTGTTGTTCAGGTTTGGTGGAGTCTCCCTAGATTAATCTTTGGTAAATTTTTGTTTTAAACTTTTAATAAAACAAATCCTTTTTGATGTGTGGTTGTTTTTTATATCTTTTTTCGCTCGACGTTTCGTTGGCTTTTTTCCAACTTCTTCAGGAGCTTTCTTTATTTAAATCTAACAAGTAAATTGTGCATTATTATTGCAATATATGTATATATATGTGTACTTGTATGTATAAATGTATGTATGTGTATATGAAACTTACAAAATGTATATAATTTTTTACACATAAGTATGAAACATATATGTAAATAAAACGACATCACGGACTTAATACAAAAATTGTCAATTAATAAAATTAAAACTGGACATCACATTTGCAAAAAAAAAATGTTTTTTATTCTTCCCTAATGAATTTAAAAAAAAAGTTACTTTCAACAAATATTATATTTGAATCAACTTACGGCACTCTTTATCGAAGGTAATAATGAAATATTTCAAACGAGTTTTTATGGAAATATTTTAAAATTTCGAACGGTATCCAATGCGGTAATTTGCGACCAGGTTTTATTGAATCAAATAAATAATGAAATAATCACTTTTTTCAGTATAAATAAAATATTTAAAAATTCAACACTTTAATAAATTTTTTTTGCGGAATATCAAAAAAATCTGGCAGCACTGCATAAAACCAAAAGTAGAAAAAAAATAAGGAAACGAATGTTGAGCACACAAAACCATGAAAATTTTTCAATCGTAGTGAATAAATATTATGTGAGCGTGTGTGTCTGTTTGCAAAAGGTGTTTTTTAATATGTTAAATAGTTTTTCTTTCTTTTTCTTCGATATTAAAAATAAAAATCTTTACACGTGCGTTTCTTCTCTACCTTTAGTTTTATTTGTTTTATTTTCCCCCATTATTGCCATTATTATTAAGGCAAGTCTTTCGAATTTATATTGTTCTTGTTGGCTTTTGTGGGTTGTGTTGGTGAGTGTTTTTTTGTATTCATGTGGTTTTACTCGTGCAGGTAAAAAGCTTTTGCTGTTATTTTTTTTTTTTTTTGCCAAGAATACTAGATATTTCTTATTGAAATTTTCGAAGAAACTATATGGAAAAACGTTTTTTTTTAATACATGCAGTCTCAAAAATTATACATTTGCTTAGCTTACTACGTGAACATAATAAATCCATACACAGCAAAGAATATTCCTGCAATAAACAACTTTAATTGAAAATAAAACCAAAAATCAACTAAAAATGTAATTAAGTCAATCAAACTTTATAATTAAATAAATTTTTAAACAAAAGTTTAATTGACTTTTTTCATTGATTTTTGGTCTTATTTACAATTAAAATTGATTATTGTAGGAGTATTTTTTTCTTCTGTGTAATGTCTGTGAGTTATGACAATCGGTAGTGTGGCTCTCAAAAATCGAGTCGCTATCCAGCTTTTCTCGGGACTAGATTGCACACTATACGTGCTAGATTGTTTAAAAAAAATGATAAATCTTCGTAGAATATTTTGAAATATTAGAAGTTTGCACCATTAATTCATCCATTTTCCATTGAAAGTTTGAAAAGACCGGCATAACATTAGAAAAACCAAAATCGAAGCAATCAAGATTATAAAGAATGATAGAAAACGTGTAAAGTTTTAATCAGTCTGTTCGTAGAAATCTTAACCTCTCAATTATGAAATATGCATACGAGAGCGGTTCAGTAAGTCTATGGCTTTTAGAATTAACCACAGGTTTTTGCACAAAAAAATATTTTTTCGACGTTTCTATTTTTAGCTCTCTAATCCTTTCCCAACGTTTCTACAATTTTTTTATTCCCTCCAAAAGAAAAATATGATTTCTCGAAGATATCAAAATATGTATTTGTTTGTGAGACGTTTCTGCTTAAGAAACTCGTCATTAGAATTCAATCAAAAAATTCTTGAGAAAATCTAAAAATAAAAGCTCCGCATAGAATAAACGGCAATGGCAAGACTGTCGCAAATTAAAATATGATAAAATTGAGCTTTCATTTCTAAAAAGCTTTCAGCAAATTGTAATACGATGAATCAAAACAATTCAGATATTCCACTTGCAATAAGGCATCGAAAAAAAGTTCTCCGTACACCGGCGAATATAAAGAACTGTTCCAAGGACATTTCCAAAAAATTTTATTAATTTTTTTCCTTTTTAGTTTTTTCGTTATATCTTCCATATTTACAGTCCGATCTCAAAGTTTGATATAACGAATTTGTTTGTCTCAGGGAGGCCAATATTTTTGTTCAACTGTGCGTTCTAGTACTTACCCCCCAAATCTCATTTCCTACCACCCTAATATGACAACATAATGTTAGCAATTTATAGCTCGCGAAAAATCATAAAACCTTTGATAAGAAAGTATTTCGATAATTACAGCACAACTATTCAAAAAACGTTTTTATAATTCATTATTGCAGACCAATTTTTTTAAGGGCGATCCCTACGTTCGGCAAAAAAATAAATAAAATTTTTTTTGAAATGTCCTTGCAACAATACTTCATATTCGCTAGTGTCCGGGGCTTTTTTTGTTTCCTGTTGGGAGACATGCTTTACTGTTTATATTAAGCACAAATGTACTTCAACTGACACCACACACAGTGGACCAAACACAAAGAACGCTGATGATGAGTGAGTGATGATTATTGGCCTTTGAAAACAGCTAGTTGTTCCGTTCTACTACGTATTTGTCAGATTATTTACAATTAAGTTTGGTGTTATTTGTTCATTAATAATTATCACATGTAATTTGGCTTACAAAGCTATACGAACCTTAGCCCAATCAAATCATAAATATAAAAGGTCCGTATGTTTATAGAAAAACGCTCAAAATGTTATTGAGAATTATGTACACCAACACAATAATTGAATAATCCACAAATAAAAGTATTTTAAAACCAAAAATCTTTATTAAATGCTAAATCCATTTTAAATTCCACAACCTTTTTTTCAATCAGTTGCCACAGTGGGCAACAATATAATCTCGAACTTATTTGTAGCATATTTATAACCCTGATATCTGCGTTCAAGGATATGTGTGTGCGTCTTTTCTTTGAAAAACAATTAAACATTTTTTAAAAATATTTTCTTCGTGAGATCTTATATAAAAGTGCCGAACACTCTATTTTCCTAAAATTTAGCATTTTCAAGTGCCGATTTAGGTTTAGAATTTTTAAAAGAGATTGCAAATTGGCTTTTGAACATAAACCTTCCAAACGCCGATAAACTATTTTTAGAACCTTTCTGCTTTTTGAAAAAATTTGGATTTTGTTGCGCAGTGTAATAGTTGAATAACCTTTTCAATTATTTGAATAAAAATTGTGTATTTTTCCAGTCTGCCTTTTATGTTACAATTTTTTGTGTAAGTGTATGTGTCTCAACATACATATCATCCAATCAACATAACTGATGACACAACAGTGCGCTTTAGCGTTAGCTAAACTATAAAAGGTCGAATCGAAAAAAAATCTAAAAAAAATTTCCATTGAAAATTGCTCTAGGATGAAAAGCAGCTTTCGTGTCATCTTTATGATTTTCTAAGTGCGGTTGGGCTTGTGTGTGCTCTTTGGCTTTAGAGTGTCTTGCGTTCTCTCGTAAACGGTTAATTGGTCTGCCTCGGATAATCGTATATATGTATGTAATTGTGTTTGTGTTGCGGAATTTCGTTGTTAACCAATTTGCTGCTTCCTATGTGAAGGCATAGGTCGTGTTATTGTGTTAGTCACAACAATATTCACAAAAATACTGTTAATAACATTATGGGCCAACCTGTGACAACTGAACTAGCGTTGCCACTATTACAGGATGCACAACAATATGCCTTGGTTGCCAGTATGTGCACAAGTAACCCTTGTGTAGCCATATTTTACAAACTAAATAAAATTAAAATAAATAAAACATAAATAAATAAACTTAATCTGTTCAACATACAAATTTTATGGAGGCACGGCAAAGCTGT
This sequence comes from Tachina fera, assembly GCA_905220375.1. Classification (NCBI taxonomy): domain Eukaryota; kingdom Metazoa; phylum Arthropoda; class Insecta; order Diptera; family Tachinidae; genus Tachina; species Tachina fera. Next base: position 62,314,512 of record LR999963.1, read on the forward strand.
TTAAACTTTTTTTCATGTCTTTCGATTTAATATTACTAAATGTGTTTTTTTTCTATTCCTCTAGCAAAATTATATTTTTTTTTGCTGACGATATGTGCGTGCATACACACCTACATTTTCTTGATTCTTCATTGTATTTTGATTTTGCAAATAGAAGTGGAAATTTGTAGCGAAAGCCATAATGACATAATTTGTATTCAATTCGTTAACCTATAAATAAAAAGAGGAAGAGAGGCATATAAAAATCTAGATATTTTATGCATACACACACAGCCATAGACACATACACACACCACATCATGCCAAGATAGAAAATCTATGAAAATAAATTGTAAATGGCTGCTAAAAATATTCTCATTTATTCATTCGTATTCCCTTTGTAAATTCACATGTGCAGCACTTAAAAACATACATTTCTTAAACCAAACATTGTTAACCGTAAGTATAGGAATATACTCGTATATACATACATACACACATATAAATATTTCTTTCCAAGTTTATTCTTTTTACTCGCAGCATTGTATTGTTAGAAAAAAAAAAGACACAGCAGAAAAAAAGAAATAGAAAGAAAGAAGCATATTACTATCATCACGAAATGTTTTAACATTTAACAATGGTTTTATGAGAGTTTTCGTTGATTATTTTTTTTACAATTCAGTGAAATGTATGCCAGAGCACGCCTTTTTATATTGAATGCAATTTGTTGTCAATAGTTTTGAGTTCTGTAGGAGTGGAAAATGCATGACAATTTAAAAAGTTTTAACAAATTTTACAAAAAAAAAATAGGAAGGCTAAACTTCTGTCATAATTTATGTATTATGAAAATTTTTCGTTTTCTTAAAATTGTTTAAATTGTTTGACGCCCTCATACAAAAGCGATTACTTAACTTAAAGTTAAGGTTAAGCAACCAAATTTTGTATGGCAGAACCGGTTTTAACGAATGCTTTAGTTTATCAATAGTATTTTCATTAGGGGATTTAAGTTTTATAATCCTTCAAATAAGTTCATATGCGTATGAGTAATATTATTTTTAAATTCAATTTCATATTAATCATACGTCGCAACAGATTATAATGTCTCAGAGATCTGCATGATTATGAATCAAACGGCATAAGTTTGCCTTTTTCTAAATGAATATTGAACTAGGCACACAACATTAACATTAAAATTGCTAATGCTTGATTCGTATTCAAATTGTTAATAAATGCATGTCCCTGCTTGCAATTTCTAAAAGCAGTGAATCAGCCCCTGTATTATATCACTCACTAAATCTAAAGCTAAATTCAATCGCTAAAATGCTGAACAAATAGTGAATTAATACTTTTTTTGCCACGACATAAAACACTAAAATTTCGGCGCAATAAATTTTCGAGCCAATTTGATTTCAGGTGAATTACGAATGAAATTCCGCGGATATTTCTCCCTTTTCTATTTAAAATTGCCTTGTTTTCCCTATTTCTTACTATTGTTTGAAATCGTTTCCCAGCAAAAATTTCTCGCGCATATTATATCTAAATTCATTGTGCTAAATTTTCATAAACAAACTTTTGAAAAGTGGTTTTCAAGACTTTTGAAAATATATACGCACTGTTTTATTTAATAACTTAAGACTTCAACAAGACAGAACCTAAGTTTTAAACTAATAATTAAGGTACGGGTAGGTAGCGTTTAGCAAACTTTTTGCGATAAATTAACTGCGAGTGGAATAATTTTTATTCGAATAAGTTCAATCGAATTTATAGCAATAAACATTAGAATAAGTTTTATTGATAATTTTTTTCGATTGAATTGAAATAGTATTTGTATTGGAATTAGTTTAATCAAATATAATTAGTTTGTAGCATTGAATAGTCTTATAAAATAAATTTTAATTTCGAATATATTTAATCGAATGTGTATTATTTCAAGAAATTTATTAATAAATTTTTCTTGAATAAATTCGATGGTATTCAATAAATTTATAAAAATAATTTTTAAAAGAATAATTTTTTTCGAATAAATTTTATTCGAATATTTTTATTTTAATAATTTTATAGAAATTTCAACAACAATACGTTGATGCAATTTATTTCTTTTTGAGTGAATTAATCGATAAAGTTATTCAAATAAAATTAATCCAATAAAGTTTACTTTCAGTCGAATAATTTTTATTCGAGTAAGAGAGTAAAGTTTACTTGAGTAATATGATAAGATCCAATAAATTGTTGAAAATAACTCAGTCGAATAATTTTTATTTGAATAAGAGAGTAAAGTTTATTTGAGTAAGATCATAAGATCCAATAAATTGTTGAAAATAACTCAGTCGAATAATTTTTATTCGAGTAAGTTCAATCGAACCAATCCAAAAACGAAAAAAGCGCTTATACTGAGAAAAAGTCCCAAGCACAAAAAAAAATTCGTCAAAAACCGAAAAAATTTTTACCGTGAACTTTCATTTTTTAAATTTCTATATCAGTAAGATATTCGATTATATTCGATTGAATTTTGTGTAGCATTACATATCGCTCATTTACTTCAATAGTGTAATAACTAAAAAAATGGTTTTTTGAGTTAATAATACATATTAATGCGGCATTTCGTATTTTATCTTGGTAAAAATTTAGAGAAGAATATTTTTTCATGTCTTGATTGAGTTGTATGCAAATTGTAAACTTAAAACGCGTTTTCCGCAAAACTGTTTTTTTTTGTTTTTAACGATATGTAGTGTCCGTACGCAACCTTTGTTATGCGAGTCAATGTCGCACTTTACAATGTTTCACTTTAGAATACGGCCGCTTGACTGTTATAGCCGTCCAAACAGGTTGAATCCAGGGCGTATGATCAATATTGAATTTAATTTAATATTAATCATACGCCCTAATTGGAAATGTGAAATTCATATTCGAATTCCAATTTCCGAATATTCAAATGGCCGACACAATCGTAAATCAATCAAAAATTCAAGCAAATATTTATCGAATATTTAAAAAATAAATGCATAAATCCTAAAAGAAAAGGCAGGAAAATTTGAATAAAAAAACCAAGAAATTAAGAGAAGTGCTGTGCCTTTGTGGGGGAGTAGTGAAACTGAGTTTTGGGCTTAGTTGTGCCTAAACTGCTTTAAATTGTTGGGGTTTTTCAGAGATCAAATAACTCCAAAATAATGTTCATTACGAAAGACGGGAATGTAATTGTTGTTGCTTGTTAATAATGGTGATTCTCCCACCCCCCCCCTCCCACGCCAATTTATTGTGTTAAGGTCTAGTTGATCACTTCCTTCACAGTGTGCGACAACTTATGTTCCTTTAAAACTATATCATCCAGAAAACTACGGTATTTTAACTATTTGATTTCTATTTTCTTAATATATTTTTAAGAGATATTATTTGTCCAAAAATTAATATTAATTATTTATTCTTTAAAAATACCTTAAATTTTAAAGGGCTTATGTATATTTCTAAAAGTACACTATTGTTTTACAAACATATGCTCTTAAGTTCGATTATACTGCCACGTATATTTTGTACAAAGTGCACTAAAAAAAATTAACTAAAACTTAGGAAAATTTTCTAAATTTTAATAAAAAATAAGTTGTCATATGGCGCCAAAGCTGTTTTTTACTTGAAATCAGTAAAATATTTACTAAATTTCTAGTTCATTAATGAACTAGTTTATAGTAATTATATTTTCATATTTTACTAAAATTTTCTTAAAATTAAGTAAAATTTTCCCATAAAATTCTTAGCTTTGCAAAAAAATGTTTTCGTCTTTGATCTCAAATTTAGTAAATTTTCAAATTTTTTTGTCTTTCATTCTGGTACTTATTTTTATTTTTATTTAAATTCTATACCACATGATATGTTTTTTTATATTTTCATGTTATATTCTTAATTATAATTCACCATACATTCATTTAAATTCCTTAAGAGTTGACAAGTATAGAACCAACAACCTTCTGATTAATAAGCAAGCACTCTAACCAATTTAGTATACCTTTTTACATCTTTTCATGAACTACTCAGGAGTAATTCATTTCCTTAAATTTATTTTTTTATTTAAGACAAAATTGACTACTCCTTAAAATAAAATTTCCTTTAGTTTATAACCATTTTCTTACTCTTAGTAAATATTTCCCTTAAGTCAGTAAACATTTCCAGAAATGTGAGAAATTTATTGTGAACTATTTTTGAGGATATGAACTTTTTATTTTTTACCCATATTAAGTAATTTTTACTAGAGTTTTATAAAAATTTACTTAAACTAATTTGTGCGAAATTGAATAATATTTTTATTGATTTCATTATTTTGGTGACCAAAAATAATTTCTTTTATGTATAAAAATTATTTTAATATATTTACATACATACACATTTGAACATAAATTTATAACCAAACATGTATCTACCAAATTAAAAATTTTTTTCGTATAAAAAAATTTAAAGAGCCTCTAAGGTCCTTTAAGCCTGGCCGTTTTATTATTATTTTATAATTTGCAATTATCTCCTAATGTTATAAATAATTAAATAAAATGAAATTTTAAAATACTGCGTTACACTTTTTTATTTATATTTGTTATTTTTCTTTTCTGTTGTTCTTAAGAAAATGCTCTTTCCAATGGTAATGAAATTTGAAATGTCGTAAAGTTTAATAAACCTTAAAAAGATATTGCGTACTAAAAACCGAATCTTAAGTGTTTCTAATCATCTGATCGACAGTATTTTTTATTAATACAGATTATATCGTTAAGCTAAATTGTATGACCCAATAGAAAATTATATCAAAATTGCTAAAAATTATACCATAAAAACGGAATGGAAATCCAATATTTCATTCAGAATTTTTATATGCAGAAGTATATAATGTATTTGTTGAGATGTGTACCTTACTTAGACACATACTGATAAAGAATATCACATGTACACATTAAACTTTAAACAGCAGCAAAATTGTAGCCACTACATATTATCTTTCACTTTGTCAATGTTTACTTTTTTCGGTGAAAAGTTTTTGCAAAAAAAAAAGTAACAACTTTATCTGTTGTTTTACCACACAAGATAGCATTTGCTCGAATCGCTCTTAAACATAGGAACATATATTAGGGAAGGCCAAATTGTCAGTGTGTTTTTTTTTCTTAGCGCCATTACTAAATTTTTATTTATTTTATTTTTTCTGTCGATGCCGGTGTTATGCGAAATATAATTTATATATTTTAATTTAAAACTCAACAGGTTGAAAACACTTAATATATTAGGCTAATTATTTAAGGTATGTATACAGTGTAGCCAGAATTTCTAAGGCCAAAATCTGCAAAATTTAAAAAACTTTCACGAAAAAATCTTCAAAATCTGCATTTTATTTTTAAAATCTTCAAAAAATCTTCAAAGCAATTTTTAAAACAACTTTTCTTATATTTTATTCAAAAAATTTACATAGATAGAGATGTACATGCGTAACATGAATACTTTTTCATTAACCCATATTTATAAGATTTAAACTCGTCTTAAAATGTATTTTATTTACATTTTTTAGAAAAAAATTTCTTAAAATAACGTTCAATCACATTTTATTTTTTATGAATATAAACCTTTAATGCTCGAAGAAAGTGAATTTCGTTTTTGCTTAAGAAACTCATCAGCAGCCTTCAACCAGAATTTTTTTTAAATATGGTAAAAAATTTCATGTTTATATATGTTATTAAGAATTACGTACACAAACATAATGGGTAATATTTATAAAATTTATTTTGGGTTACAAAATGGTTAACAAACAAATTTCCATACAAAGTTTGTTTAATAAACCTTTTATAAAAGAATCAAGCAAAAATCTTTACAGGCTAACATAATCGATTTTGAATCCACTATTATTTTCTCATAACTTTTTTTACAATGAGATGCCAAATTAGTTGAAGTCTGATGATGAGTATAGTGGCTTTTCCACACGCAAAGTTTTCTTTACAAAGTCTTGAGTTTGTTGAAGAAAAAATAATATAGAATAAGATATATTTTTTCTTCTCTCCTGCAAACTCAAGCCTTTTTCAAAGTAGCCTTTGCGTGTGGAAAACCCGTCTTTCTTTAGGAGAAACGAAATGCATACAACCAAGAAACAAATATAAATTATTTATAGTTATGAGAGAGATCGGATATAAATGAGATATAATGAGAAAAGAAATTGGATATAAAAAATTATACAAAAAATTCATTTAATTTGTTGCATAAATATCAAAAAGGTGCTCGAAGTTTTGTTTTATTCAAGTTTACTTGATTGAAAATCCTTTCCACATTCGCAAATGAATGTGGTAAAGACATTACATTTTGACCAAACTTAGGGCTGCAAAATCTTAATCTAAATATTGTTTTATATCAGATATTCTATTCCAGAAGCTTGCCAAAGTTACTTCTTCTTTTTCTTAAATGATGTCTTCTAAGTTAAAAAATTGTAACTCTATAAACTTTAAGTAGTTCACACATAAAAGAAACAAAAAGTAGTAGCAGTAATAGGAAAAATTTAAAAAAAATGCACTATAATATATATAACTATGAAAAATCTGCGTTTTTAGGCCAAAAATTTTCAAATCTGGATTTCGTCTTTTTGGAAGGTAAAAATCTGCAAAATCCAGATAAATCTGCATTTCTGGCAACAGTGTATGTATAGAAAAAAGTTTGATTAAAGCCGACTATATAATATAAAAAGTGAATTTAGCAGGTTTACACTCTAAGACGACGATTTAAATAGTCTTAATTTGCCAAAAGCCCTTCTATAACAATTTTCTTTTAAAATGACAAGTCTCTTCTTACAAATCTTAATATCTGAAATATAACATTTGGAAAACAGCCGCTTGTTTGCCATTTCCTTTCTGCCTGGAATGTTTTCCTTTGGGCTCCCGAATGTTTGTGGCACACCTCAAGCAGAACTACCTGCAATAAAAAAAGAAGCAAACTTTCTATGGTCCTATCAAGTATATGATAAAAATTTTCGTTTTATGAATGATAGTAAAGCTGCCGTTAGATCTCACGTCAGTGAATGCCATAAATCCCTTGAAGGATGGTGGATCATTCCAATACCACCCTAGATTGGGCGGCAGGATCACTATCGCAAATTCAACAGCAGATAAACTAGCAAAGATATAAACTTTTTTTTTTCAGGATAAAGACATTGACAATTTCTGCGTCAGCTCTTTAATTTCCTGCTGGAAGCGCTTAAATATTGTGCTTTCTGCAATGGCCTAAAATAGGTAACAAAACTAGGCCACTTGTAATAACAAAAAACAACCTTCCTTAATGTCCCGCGACTGTAGAAGCAACGGGATATAGAAGCTGTCATCAAGGGAAACTGCTCTTGCGGCACTCATATTAATAGGATGTGATTAGTCTATAACAATGGGAGGGTGATGAAGAAACAATAACTAATTTGCTATGGACCTGCACTAAAATATGAGCATAAATAAATAGTCTTACTGCCAGTTTATATAAGCCATGTAAAAATTCTCGTCTGCCTGTTTATATTGAAAACAAAAACAAATTTAACAGCCTGTTTTTAGAAAACATAAGCCCTTTCGTTTTTATTTTTCGTTTATAAACAATAACGTTTAAAATTTTCTTTTTATAAAACATTTTCAAAAGCTTTCGTTTTGACATAAAAAGAGCTTTTTAGGTATAACCAAAAAATCACACTCACAAAACTAAAGAAGTGGCGGAATAAAAAAAGTAAAATCTATTCAAAAAAAATTCAATGAAAAATTTTAAATAAAATTCGTTTCAAATTCATTTTAAATTTTATGAACAAGGGGTAAGCAATTTTATTTTTAATTGATTCAAGCATTCATTTCGAAAATTATACATAGAGTAATATAGATTTATATTGTATTTCGTATTTTCCGTTGTTGTTAGAACTATTACTTTTTCTTATAGTTTATACTTTATTTTGACTCAATGCTGAAAATTTTTGTGATTTGTTTGACAGTTAAATTATAAAAAATAGTGCAAATATAATTTTTTTATACTGAATTTGGTAAAAGAAATATCATAGAAACAAGAAAAATTTTTTTCTTCATATGGAAGTCGAGATTCTTTCTTGTAAAAGTTAAGTTAATCCGATTAAAGAAAACAAAACTAACGTATGCTTCAAGTGTACATTAAAAGCGGTTTTTGTATAATAATTTTAATTTACGGGACACTTCAAGCACACGTATTTTTTTTGCATAGCGGAGAAAGTCTTTCATATTTTCTCATTTATTTATTTATTTTTGTAAGTTAAAGTGAAAAATAAGAGAAAACAATTTTTTCTTAGAGTTTTAAGTCAGTTAACATTTCAACATTAAATGTGTAAGTGCTGTACGCACTTATATATAATATATATATATATATATATATATATATATATATATATGTTTGACGGCCAATACTCTTAAGACTACTTTAAAAGATACTTTTTTCATTCTCTGTTTCTAACAAAGGGAGCTATTCGGTGGCCATTCGAAGCTATTAGCGGTTGATCTTAAGTATCCTTACTTAATACCTGAGTGGATGCTTTAATCGCCAAATCCAGCTACAGAAATTTTTATTGTATCTTAATTTCTTTCTAGCTTTCTTTATTTCTTCTATTTCTATTGCACTCAATTAGGACGAATACTCTTTTTGTTGCCTTGGCTACCTATTAACCTAACATAATCTAACCTGTCGAACTTTTGCAGTATGCATTTGTTTTTAAGACCCTCCTAATATTCCTACAATGGTTACCAGTTTATGGCCATGTTTCATCTTATTTTGTACTTTTATTTTTTTATCTTTTAACATCCTGTAGAATACTTTTTTACAAAGTTTGTTATTTTTTTTTAAACATTTCAACTTTTTTTTTACTTGTTTCAAAATTTTTGTAATGGCGACCAAATGTGCTAATGTAAGTACGTTTGTACGGCTCTGAGTATATGTATTTCGGAGTTTATGTTTGTGTTTGTGTGTGTACTTGTGGTGATCAAATTACTTAGAGAAAAAGATGGATGAGGAAGTTTAAATTTTTATTTCATTCTTTTTTGCCTGCCAGCGGAAATAAACCCAAGAAGCATATAACGCACTACGCTTCTGGTGATGGGAAAATTTTTGTAATCAAGTTTAGTTTTTTTGTTTTTATTTTATCTTAAAGTTATCGTTTTACATTGTTACTACTGCTGCACTATGGGTTGTTGGGAGAACAAAATAACGTTCTACTATGTACTAAATAATTATAAAGATATTTATATACACTTAAGCCCACTGTTTTCGGGTTGTTTTGTTGGCAATAAATTTGTGTTTTTTTTTTTGCAGGCAAAAAGTTTTTTTATGGTAATACATCAACTTAAATTTATTTTCTTGCAAAATTCATTTAACTTCAAAGAAAGCAGAAAATACAGGCAATACTTTAATTTCAGTAGGTTTGTATGTACATATGAATGTATGTATGAGCAGGAGTTAGTATTTTTTAAATTCTTTTAATTTTCTTTATTTATTTCCTTATTTTGGTTATTGTTCACGTTACCAAGTTTTTTAATGATGTCAACATTTCTCTTAATATAAATAATTGCATCTTTGTTTCTTTTGCTGTATTTGTTACTCTTTTTAATGCTGTTTTTTTTTCTTCTTTCTTATTTCTCTACTTAATAAATCGCCTGTCTGCAAAATGATAAATTTAAGTGTTTTTGTTTCACATTTTCATCGCTTCTCCTTATTTAATCATTATTATTAAATCTAAACATTTTAAGTAGAAGAATGTGCTTTAAAAAAACAAGTATCAGCAGAATTAACTAAATTTGGAAAAAAATAAATTAATTTTCTCTGGAATAAGTTTGAATGAGTATGTGTGTGGTGCGGTGCGTGTGTGTGTATAACAGAAGCCATAATTAAATAATCTGCTTCGAAATTTTAATTAAATTTTATATAAACTGTATGCACATAAGTACATAAGTATTTGGCAGTCATCTTATGCATGAACATCTAATTTACACCAAGAGAAAACTGTTGTTAATTGTGGCTTTCAACATTTGAATTAAAAAGGTATTTGTTATATTTATATTTTTTTATATTTAATACGATCAATTTCAGCTTAGACTGCAAATATGCACCTGAAACCGATCGGTTCGATTATCTTGGTTTGTTCGACGAGGGATGATGAAAAATCGTCGCAAACTCTGGCAAATGCTGTCGCACAATGGGGCCAGACCCCATTATTCAGGTAGTACACAACTATACAAACAAGGTTTATTAAATTCGATGTAAACAAAAAAATCTTGGAGGAATAGAAAGGGGAAAGGGTTAAAGGCGGGTAAACTAATTATTATTTTTCCTATATATCTGTCGAACAACAAGAGTGAGACGCACTAAATTTTATGTTGATAGTTTTTATAAGAAACTACATGTTCCAACAAAATATTGACGGTATAGGAAAGGGAAGCCTTGCACGCCCCCCCTTTACTAAGTGAATATTAATTCATTATTGTTAATGATTGTTTTTTATATAAGAAATACAAAGCCAGCAACGAAATGCATATAAATAAGCAAAAATTCATGATTCTTTTATTCACGTATGCTCCTGGTGTTAGGCCCACACTTTACTTTTTTTAATCATTATTATATATAAATACAACCAGGATCACGCGTAATTCATGCGTAGATCACACGTGACTCATTAGATACTCACGCGTGAGAAATTCGTGACTGACGCATATCAAATCATGGCATTTACACATCTCTAATATAAAAAATACATAAAACACTGACAAGAACAACAACAACAAAAGTGCTAGCAGAAGTCACTGAGAGCTTATTGTTGGCAAAACTAAGGCGTGATGATATTACTAATTCATGCATAACAAAACAAGCAAAAATTCAAGATCTTTTTTACTCACGCTCGCTCCTGATTTATTGCCTTGCATTGACTGACTCACAATACGAATTATACAAAAATAGATTAACAAGCCTAAGAAAGTTAGCTAATGTCACACACGTTATTTTTTTATATAAATATAACGGTCGCGCGTGACTCATTACTTACTCACGCGTGACTAATTCGTGACTCACGCATAGCAAATCACGGAATTTGCACATCTCTAATAAAAATACATAAAGCAATGACAACAACAACAACAATAAAAGTGCTGGCAGAAGTCACTGAGAGCTTATTGTTGGCAAAACAAACGCGTGAGGCTATTACTAATTCGTGCATAACTTTTAGTGCTTTACAAACAAAACAAGCAAAAATTCACGATTTTTTTATTCACGCACGCTCCTGATTTATTGCCTGCTCACAATACGAATTATACAAAAATAGATTAACAAGCCTAAGAAAGTTAGCTAATGTCACACACATTATTTTTTTAAATCATTATACAATGGTCACGCGGTACTCATTCGTTACTCACGCGTGACTAATTCGTGACTCACGCATAGCAAATCACGGCATTTGTACATCTCTAACAAAAATACATAAAACAATGACAAAAACAATAAAAGTGCTAGCAGAAGTCACAGATGCGTGATGATATTATTAATTAGTGCATAACTTCTGAGGCGAACCGATGCGCCTATAAATAAATTTATCTTAAATAACGCAGATTTTGTCAATATTTAAAACAAAGTTAAAATCTCTGCCTAACTGAGCCCAATTTATAACTTTATGTCTGTCTTTCTAAACTGAGAAATTTAATTTATTTTATTGCACTTTCAATACCAACATTGAAAACAAAAGCACTTCCACAAATACTCGTAATTTTGGTAACACATTTCAACAAAACATTTGAATAAATACCTGAACTTGATGATTTCATAACTAAACTTATTACTTTTTCAAAATTACTTGAAGTTTTTAGCTTGTTTTTTTTTTTGCAGTTTTTTCTCACAATTTTCAACTTTAAAGCTTCATTACAAAAGCACCGTTACCTATGTATATGAATTTTGTGCACTTTAAGCGAATACTTTCAGTTTTTACGGTACTTGAAATGTTTTTTATCAAACCAAACCAAATCACTGCCTTTGGGCCTTATATGCGGCGGTAGAAAAATTTATTTTAAAATAACAATAAGCAAAAGTTTATATAATGAGCTATTTATTCACTTAAGCCACCAAATTTTTACGCCCTCTACTTTAATTAAATTTATTAGAAAATCTGCTAATTAAAATTAACTAACTAACTACTTACAATAACAAAGAAAGACAAGAACAAAGACATCTTTATTGAAACTTAAAGCTTTTATAATCACTTTGTCAAGTTTATGGCACGCTCGTGAATCACTTATTATTAACAACAGCAGCAGTGGCATTTTAAGTTAGTGAATTTTTATATATTTGGCGTAGCACTGAAATAAAGTTTAAAGTCTAAAATAACAAAGCAAATGTGCACATTACATACATAAGCATTTAGTGTGTGTAGTTGTGTCAGTTGTAACAAACAACCTTTGAATGTTTCATACAAAGACATTATCCTTTAAATAAAATGACACATAAATAATTCTCAATTAATTGCCAAAAGGTGGTGCTGGGTGGTGATAAACATGTTGTGCCAGTATTTAATTTAGCAGAGTGTAATTTTAGGCAAAGTTTTGTCATACATTGCAATATTAAAGTTGAAAACTTTTGTGTTATTTTACTTGAAATTAAGAAGCCTTATAATTAAATTTAAAGCATTTTGAAATAACTCCATTGGAAAAATTTGTAAAGCTGCTAGCATCTTAACATTTTATATACAAGCAGGTAATGAAAACGATTCCATTTTAAAACATTGGTTGGTTTTTAATATTATTCTTTTTTTATTTCATAAAATTTTTTTCTTCAAACTTTTTTTGTGGTATATTGAACACGTATACTATTGTTATGCTTTTTGAGATTATATACGAAATTATTCGAAACTCATCCCTTTCTTTCAAGACGGCGAGGATTTTTGATTGCTTTCGATAAACTGACAGTTAATTAAAAAATATTCAGGCCAATCGTGAATATTCCCGCGGAATTTATTTCTCACCGAAAATAACATTCTCGAGAAAAAATGCCAATCATAAATTTTTGGGAACAAAAACGGAGTCGGATTTTGATGAAAAGACATCCTTTTTATGGTTCCGTATACAAAAGGTGAAAAGAAACCCCATTGTTTTCGCTGCGATGTCTCTCTGTGTGTCCATCACTGGCTGCTTCCTCGAGAACCGTAAGAGCCAAGAAACTTGAAATGTTCACAAAATAGGTAATATAAAGGCTGTTCTAAAGCGATCAACAAAACATGTTGAAATCTTAATGTAATATACATACAATTATATATACGACTAAACACTTACAGCCTTATTTATAAAACTTATCAAGGCTTTATAAAGGCTTTTTAAGAATTTTTTTTTGTGAAAATGTGACCCGCGCACGAAGGGTTCCATACGGACACTAGATATGTAAATCAAACCGAACTTTAGCCTATGTGTATAAAATATAGTTTTAAATTTTTTTTAGTTTTGGCGTTTTTTCTTGGTTTTGGCGATTTTTTTAAGCTTTGACTTTTTTGGCACTTTATTTCTCGTTTTTTATTTTGACGATTTTTTTTTAAATTTGGGAATTTTTTCATATAAGTAATTTTTTTAGGTTTGGCGATCTTGCGGTTTTTGGCTTCTTTTATTATGACGATTTTTTTAGTTTTGACACTTGTTTTCTCGCTTTGGCAATTTTTTTAATTTTGGCGTTTTTTTTTTAATTTTGGCGATTTTTGTTTAGTTATGTCGATTTTTCGGTTTTTGTTGTTTTTTTTTCATTTTAGCGATTTATTTTCATTTATGGGCTTTTTTTTGTTTTGACACTTTTTCTCGTTTTGGCGATTTTTTCGGTTTTTGGCGTTTTTTCATTTTGGGGATTTTTTTTTTAATTTTTGGCGATTTATTTTCATGTAAAAAATTTTTTAGATATGGCGCCTTTTTCGCGCTTTGGCGATTTTTTTTTGGAAGAATGGAAGATGCAATATTATTATTACATTCGCTACAGATCTATTAAACGAACATTTGAGACTTTCCCGTGACATCTTAACGAGACCTTTTAACAACTGAAAAGCATATCGCCCATTAAATCATAAACAGTCACAAAGCAAAATTATCAAAATTGAGTTGTTTGTTTTCATAAACCAGGAATCTAATCGTCGCTTGCGATAATCATCTGATTCGATCAAGTTTTTTTCAGTTTGAGATTATGGCCTTCGGTATCGAACAATGTAATAATCGTTTACATTCTTGCTTCCACATCGTTTTCACATATTTTCTTGTTGGATCGGATGTTAAAACACATGTTTAAATTGAAATTTACAAAATACAAATTTAGATGAAAACAATATTTAAATGGATGATTTCGAACTTTTAGATTTTTTCGTTTTCACTTTTGGCAAAAAAAAACTCGTATTCTTTTCACTTGTTAACAGTCTTATGAAAAGAGTGACGATTGACTGAAAAAATTACTAACGACCGCAAAAACTTATTTTGCAACACAATATAACATACCGTTATGTGTGTGCCATTTATATCAACAATTTTTTGCCACTCCTGAACATCTGGTTATTTCTCTGACTATTTATGATTTAGTGTGCGATATGTATGAATATTGTGTTTGACTTTAAAACCAACGTAACAAAATAACTTGCTCACGTCAGAAAAGGCAATTTTACATTTTGTACAGCTGCCAGACTTAATGTGAATACTTTTAATGTTTTGTAATTAGTTCTTTGTATATCAAATGATTTTCCCCAACAAAAAAAATAACATGAAAATACAATGTCATTAAATATGTTCCACAAAAAAGTTCGCCATAAAGAAGTCCCACTGTACTAATTGTTCTTCAAGATAAGATTAATGTTTAATTTAAATGACACGTATAAATAAGAAGAACAACAACGACAACAATTAAAGCTGATAATTAATATAAAAATCGGGTATAAACATTAGACGTTTTTCCTCTTTCTCCGTCACAATTATTAATTATATGCCACAATAGACGATGTAAAAACATTTTACTTCTTCATTTTCAAAACATTTGGCATTAAAGGAGTTCACTTGTCTGAAAAAATAAACACACATTTATGAACTTATATGTATGTATGTATGTGTGTACACGAGTATTTGGTATGCTCCAGCACATTAGAGTTGAATTAATTTCATTAGAGAAATTTTACGAGTACTAAAACCTTTTTAGCAACACAAAACGGTAACTTATGCTTAATTGTGTTGTTGCTTTTATTGCTGTTAGGTCTTTTGTTTGCTGGTAGCATTCATTCACTCCGAAATGGTAGCTTAGAAAGTTTGTTGTGTATTTAACGTTGACGTTCAACGTTGCCAGTTGAAAGGTAAAATAATGAAGGAATGTCTTGGAAAGCAGTTAAAAATATGTTTTGTTTTAAGAAAAAAACTTTTTAAATTGCTTGCAAGTCATCAAGAGGTGTACATTTGTAAGCTTGCTAAGAATAACACGATTTGTTAGCAAGCTGACAAATGTACAAAAAAAAATTATTTTTTAGGCAAAAAATACTTTTTTCCCTTCATACATTCATTTTTAACTTCGAAAGTGTTGCACACATAGAAAAACGGTATCAGAACAGATTATAGGAATTGTAATTCTTAATTTTTCTAAATTTGTTTCAGCTAAATCGGACTAGTGGTTCTCGAGTTATGTCAAACAAAAGAGCCTAAAACGTGAAAAATTCTCCTATACGATAGTTACTAACTTCAAATCGATATCAAAAATATTTTAGCAGGTAAGAAGACAAAACGAATGATGCACAAGTTCTTCATTTTGGGCTTACTTTTACGTGAAATTGTCAGAATGGAGTCCCAAAATCATATGTTGTACTGTGTTATAGAAGTCTTATAGAAGTCTTAACAAAAACTATAATCACTTGAAATATCAAAATTTTCTCCTTCAATCAATGCGCGCAAAAATAACCAAAGTTATTGAACTTTTAACACCTACTGCAAATAAAGTAAACTACCAAGACCTTTTATTTTTGCAGTTAATGATGTAGAATTTTATCTACTTTCATATGGTATCAAATAAAGTTGTGAAAGTTAAAGTTCATCTTTTGAATTAATCGCCACTTGTGAAGGTTTTCACCCCACAGTGCGCCGTCATGGACAATATCATTGACGGAAAACCCCATAAAAACGCATGATGGCCGAAGGTGCAGAAAATCTTAAGTAGACGGCCACGTTGTAGGAAATATAATAAAGGCGAGAATTCAAAAATAATGAAAAAAATATGTATATGTTTCTTCTGAACAAATGTTTCTACGTTTCTATGTTTCTTCCAAAAACAGAATTATGTATACCAAAAAAAAAGCAGAAGAAGACCTAGGCTTTTTGAAAATGAATGTTTTGGACACCCTGTTATAATACCAATATTAAAAACTTTTAGTTTCTTTAAAAACGAACAAGTGAGTTAAAATGTGAAAAATAATACACCACCCAGAATAGTTTTGCTCCACCGACCATTCTTAAGAAAATGCGTTAGGTATGGAATATATATATTTTGAATACCTTCTTTCTGAATCAAAAACGCGTCTATTATGGTTTTTGAGATATTAAGCATTCATTTTGCTCCATATCCACTATTTTTAGGTTTAATAAGTATTGTTTTGCTGTACACGTCATCTATAAGATATGAATAATAAAAAAACAACGTACCGTAAGAAAAATTCAACGGCAACTGTTAAGCAAAAACATTATCACCCAGACGCAGCCGCCGATTAAATGTTTTAATATAAACTTATTAAACATAAAATAAAATAAAAGAAACCTTAATTATGCATGTTTGAGTATAAAAAAATCATTTAATTTCATTCTTTACAATAAATATGCTTCAATTAATTATTTTTCTTGTGTAAGAGGATCGATAGCTAAACATATTTACAAAACAAATTTTGTATGAAAACTTGTCTATTAAACCTTTCGTAAATCCAAATAATTTTTTTTGAAGATTATTTTTACATATTTTATTTTACATATTTGATTTTAAGAAATAGGAAATAAATTTTGATTCTAGTGTCTATGCTAACTGGAGACTGTGTCATAGGTAGGCATGCACAAAGGTTAAACGTCGAACACAATGACTTTGCCGCAGCTGCCAAAATATCGATGAAGAGGAAAGTGCAGAACATTTTCTGTATCACTATCCTGGACTTGCAAGAAAGAGAACGGCCAGAATGACGTCGCAACATATTAGTAGCTTTATGTTGAGCTCTAGTTGGTTCGACGGTGGGTACTCCGCATAAGCAGAGTCTCCGTGGTATCACAATGGACCAAAACGGACTAAGTGAGTCAGTTATTCTGACTACCACCCTTACGTTACCTAATCTAAACTAGTTCACACCGCCCAAACCTGAGTGTTTGTTAAATTTATAGATATTTTACTCTTTGTTATTCAAATGCCATTGTATGCGTATATACACGCGTACACAGAAAAAAATATCATCAAAATGCAACCAGCAAAACAAATTCTTAATAGTTAATTTAAATTGAAATATATATTTAGTTAATATAAAAAATCAATTTGTTGATATGACAAACACAGAAATTTTTTTCAATAAACTAAACTAACCAAATTTTATGTTATACATGGCGTAAGAACTCAAAAAATTCATTATTGATATAACAAATTAAAACTTCTCTAGTCAATTAAGTTACTGAACAAAATTATTTGTTAAATTATATTATAACGGAATACGCACATGTAGAAGAAACAGAAGAACTCGCATTTTGTGTGTATTTATTGTTTGCTTATCTATAAACAATTTGGTCCTTAGCTGAGTAGTAAGTACATTAGTCTATTAATCAAGAGATTGCCGGTTCGACTCATCTAAACATCTTTAAAATTTAACAAAAAACAAAACTCTAAAAAAATATAAAAAAATACAAACAAAGAAACAACACATTAGAATTTGAAAAACAAATTCATTAAAAATAATTTTTTTCTGTTAACAACTCAATTGTTAATAACACAATATTTTAATTGGAAATAATTGAGTTGATTTTGTTTTCTTATGTAACAAATGTGTGTTTGTATTTACAAAAATCGTTGTAGGTGCCTTTTTAAATAATATTTTAATTGTATTCACAAATAAATTATTTGTATTTACAAATCTTTTTTTTCTGTGTAAGTGTGCAACAAAAAATAACTCATTTGCAACATGTTCCACTTCTCATACGACCGCATGCCTACATCTGTTTACTGATGAATATTTATGTGTGTATGTAAGTATGTCCTAGCTGCCTACAGAGAAAAAAACTGGCACCGCAGTGCCGAATATCAATTGGTTTTTTATTTTCTATATAATTAATAGGCAAACATGTTTTTTGTAATCCCTTTTGCGCTGGTACTACTGCTCCGATTTTAACAAGATTTATATGGTTTTAAAGGGTTCCATTGAAATCGGTTCACCATTTTCGGAGCTATAAGCGTTTAAAGTTGCTACTACTACATGCACACATATTACACACGCATTTATTAGCTTACAAGTAAACAAGAAACAAAACATAAGATTGTGTGTGTGTTTGTAGTATTTCTCTGGATCTAAAATTTTTTTCTCTTATTTGCTTTTGTGTGAAAGCCATAATACATACTTAAAGGAAGAGAGTTCAATAAATTGAATTAGCTTAGTTAAAGGGATTTCGTTTGTGATTTTCATTTCATGTGCGTTTTAAAGCATATGCTAAATTAAAAAACTAAATTTAAAGTATTTAAATATAAAATTATTTACATTTAGATTCTAGAATACGGACGATTGTATCGTCCGTTGACATATCTAGTACAAATGAGAATACACATACGCTTATACATTTCTGCCGGTTTTCTCTCTGTGGCCAGCTATGAAGTTGGTACATACATATGTATGTATGTGTGGGTCTTAAGTTATGCGTGTACTATATATGTATATTCGCATAAATATTAACGATGTATCAATAGCATACCTGTACCAGGTTGTATTTCATTGTTTATTAGCAATAAACTGCGAAATTTTGTGAAAATGTTTGTTATTAAAAATATTATTTTCGCTCTCTTACCATCTAGATACATATTTCAATGTATGGGAAAAAGTGCGAAAATATTTGAAATGTCTGTGGGAGTGATTTACATAAGCTCATTCACATTCATGCATATACATACATACGTTCGTAATTATATGCCCATAAGTATGTGTATGCATATGTATGTATTTTGTGTGTGCATATTTTTGAAAAAGCATATGTATAAACCCTGTAGGAAGCTTGCTGTTTGTTAATTGTCTCCAAATCACCACTTTTGTCCACTATTTTGGCGACATTACCAACAGAGCTTCTGCATATCTATTAATATTTGCTTTTGATTAGTATAAAACATATTGCTAGATACACACTCGGGGTATGGCAGCTGAATAATCGGCGTAATATTTATTATCCAAATTGTATTTTTCCCAAAATAGCAAGCCAGTCATTAGTACCAACGTCAGTAGTAGATTTTCTGTGAGAAGCGCATGTTAAAAGTCTACATAGAAAAGCATTGTCTGAATATAATTCGTCAGTAGTGCTGATGGCAAAGAAGTCCATAGTGTGTATCAGTACTGTGTTACTAATGACACTTCCTACAGGGCAACTGTTTGCATGTTTAAGTGTATTGGATTATTTATGTGAATATTGTTAAATGCAAATGTTACTTCTGCTATGGTGGCTGTTCCCACTTGACCTGAGATGGGATAAAAACAAACGCTCACTAAAGCCAAGAAACTTCGAAACAAAATTCTTCAATATTATCGAACTTCTGTCGATAGTTTTTCGAATGTGTCACGGTAGCCGAGTGGATGTGTTTCATGCTGTTAGTCTAGAGGTACCAAGTTCGATGCATGACAGCACTGTAAGTTAAAAAATAAAATAATAACTCATACCTACATATGTATGTATGTGCAATAATTGAACAGAAAAATATTTGTCACGATAAGCCTAGTGGATGTGTTTTAGTCTGTTATAGCGTAGACAGACGACAGCGTTAATTTGCATTAAAAGCTCACTAATGTGAATTAAAAATATACCCTGACAGACGACAGTATTTGAATTAAGTAAACAACTAACAAAACTTGTGCATCCAATTCGTACACACACACTTCGATAATTTCCCTTGGAGATGTAACAAATTTGTGCCGAACTTTTAATATTTCTTTTTCTTTTTCTAAAAAAAATTAAAATAACTTATATTTCCTGACTTTGAATCTATTTTAATTACTTACAAAACGAAAAAAATCGCCAACATTAAAAAAACTCCAAAAACCGAAAAAATCGCCAAAACGAGAAAAAAAGTGTCAAAACTAAAAAAAAATTGCCAAAATGAAAAAAGCACCAAAACTAAATAAAAAATCGACTATATGAAAAAAAAATCGCCAAAACGAGAAAAAAGTGCCACAACTAAAAAAGCGCCAATAAACGCAGAAAACCCCAAAACTAAAGAAAACGTTTAAAACCGAATAAAAAACCCAAAAACGAAAAAAATGCCAAAACTATATTTTTTATATGCTAAAGTTCGTATTGAATTACATATATCTAGTCCGTACGGAACCCTTCGTGCGCGGATCAAAGTCGCACTTCACTGAATTAATTTACTTTTTCTGTTGCTTTCTTGGGAAATCGAAATTAGTTCGATATACCCTCACTGTTGATATTGCTAGCGAAGCTTCGATAATGTTTTTTGGGACAAAACTGAGCGACAGTTGAACTTTTTTCGATTCATTTTTGAGTGTCACTCTCGATACTTTTACATGTCAAATGTTCGAGATATTTTCGAAAGCGATATCAATAACGAAAGTCTTGGTCAACTGGGTTCTACCATTTGTTATTATTTTTTGCATTAATGCTTACACTTATACTTGTATGTATAGATTTGTTGAAAACATCCATATTAATTTATTTTATACAGGACATTTTTCAGCAAATGTTGTCTATACACTAGGGTATTGTAGATATAATAGACATTTGAATTGCTTGAATGATCATATATGTAAATCGAAAATGAAATTTTAAAATTCAACGACCAAACAAATAATAATGTTATATTGATTTAATTAGTCGATTAATTCGTGAGAATAAAATTTTTTTTAAGTTTACACACCAATAATCCCAAATTATTATTTTACTTATTCAGTAAAATAATTTTTTATTAAAAATACATTGAATTTGATTATTGCGGGGTTTAACTGAATCCTATTCTAATGCAGATCAACAGGGAACCTTTACCCAAAAATTTCTTACAGCAACTAGAGATATTAAGTTACTCCCTTATGCAAAAAAATATTTAACTTTAGCTTAAAAAGTTCATATTAATTGACAAGCACTTTAAGGCTAATATCGTAGACAGACGACAGCGTTAATTTGCATTAAAAGCTCACTAATGTCAATTAAAAATTTACCCTGACAGACCGCAGTATTTGAATTAAGTAAACAACTAACAAAATTTGTGCATCGCTTTCGTACACACAAACTTCGATAATTTCCCTTGGAAAACTTAAAATGGAACAAATTTGTGCCGATCTTTCAATTTTTCTTTTTCTAAAAATAATCAAAATAACTTATATCTATTTCCTGACTTTGGATCTATTTTAATTTTGAAAAATAAAAATTAATTTAATTTTGATTGACTTTTGACGGTATTACCATATTGAAATAGCTAAATTCAGTATTAATTCAGTTTCATTTAGTGCATTTATGGTAAATCTAATGCGCATTGGGATATGGATAATTCACAAGTTAATTTGAATTTGGACTGCTAATGCAAATTAACGCTGTCGTCTGTCTATGCTATAACATTGCTTTGTTAAGAAATTTTATGCAAAACACAACTTTAATTATTTTATTTAATAATAAATTCTGGCAACACCACCGTGTTCAACAACCACTTCACAGCTTATGATGTACAAAATTTAATAAAATTTCATTCGGGTATTAAATTTTTTTTATTTTATTAAAAAACTTTTTATTATCTTGAAGTGAAGCAACATAATTTAAACAATATGAGGTTCTGACATGGAAAGGAAAACGGATAAATATTTCTATGAAGTAAAAGTAAAAAAAATGTGATGAACAAAGAATATTATCACAATTTTTTTTTAATTCGAATCATATGAGTATATGAATATCCAACTTTTTTCGATTTGTTCTGATTGTATGTACATCACTAAAACATTTTTGTATAATTGTATGTATGTATTTTGAATCAGTTGGAAAATTTGATATTGATTTTCATTACATGACAGAAATAGTAAATCTAAGCTAAGAGCTAACAATTCTAGCTTCATTTTCAGATGTAACATGAATCAATATGTGATATATTAACAATAATATTTGAGGTAGAAAATACACATTTTCGAAATATCAACTTAAACTAGTCTTAACAAACGCGGATGCCTACTTTAGAATTTTGATATATGTAATAATTGTTTTAGAATACAACTGTACTTAACATTGCTTTGCAAAGCTTTGTTAAGTTTTTTTTGCATAAGACCCTTAAACTTCCATATTAACAAACTAAAAGTTATATTAATATCAAAGTTGTAAGAAGAACTCAATAAATAATCAATATATTTCTTGTTTTCTTATGTTTAGTTTCCAAGCAAGCGACTTGTCTATAAAATTTTTATATGAATCACTAAAAAATTTGAGTGCTTTTCATATGTTTTTGATGTGTAAACATCTATACGCTAGGAGTAAAAATCTCTTTTACAATATAATCACAAATTTTGAATAACAGCTACATATGTACGAGTGTATTAGTGTAATCTCACGAACAAGAAGTACACAGAAACTTCACAGCTGCATAAAAATACACTCAACTGAATTTTCAACATACCTTCAGGTGCAATGTTAATTTTAATAGAAATTGCTTGTGAAGTGTAATAGTATTGCCAGTGTGGATAATTTTGTTAAAAAGTTTAAAAATAGAAAAATAAAATAAATATAAACTGTTAAATAAGAGAGCGTTTTAAATGTCAAATATTTGTTTTAAAGATATATAGCAGTCTTTATAAATAATTTATTACAACATATCTTCATTACATACTGTTGCATTACACTGAAGCTAATGCACTACAATTGGGTAACAATCTCCATCTCATGCCAATTATTATGGGGGGATATTTCAATACAAATTTTGCAAAGCCACAGTCGCAAGCTTTATCAAAATTTGACGTTTTTCACTTGCATATGAGCAATTCTTCACATACCCTCACAACTAACAATTCCACTTCTATAGATGCAGTTTTCCATAGATTTTTAAATACAGTAGATTCACAAATTTGTATATCTTATTTTAGTTAGCATAAGCCCATATTAAAAAAAAATTCATTATTAGATATTTGCACATATCCTCTGTGATCGGACTAACATTGCTTTTTTTTCTAGACCATTCGCTTGCTTGTATTGTGGAAACTACACGTTACTTTACCATTGCTGCATTGGCTTTCTTTTTTTCAGCTCGACTTGTAGTTGTGAGAAGAATTTTTTAAAAATAAATGTAAAAAAAACATCAGCTATTCATTGCTTTAGCTAGATTAGAGTGTTGCTTTTTAATTTGGATTTTGTGTATAATTTTTTCTATTCTCAACACACAACAATTCTAAACAAATATCTTAAACGTTTTAAAAAGTGAATTTAAAACATTATGTGAATAAATAAAAATATAATTCATTTATGAGTTGTTACAAATTAGAAAATGAAACTCATTTATGGCTTCAGTTACTTTTAAACTCAATACATCTTCTTTTGTATTTAATTTTTATATTTTTCTACATTTTCTCATTCATAAATGAATATATTAATTAAAACTCACAACAACATTTCATAAGCTTGAATAAAAATGTGTTTGTGTATCTAAGCAGAAAAAGAAAATGCCTGTCAAAGAGAAAAATTTTAATTGAATGCATAAAAGTCGGAAATATCACTACATAAATAAGTAAATGCTCTTTGGTTTCTAATTTAAAAAATAAAAATCATTATTTATAGTTTCTAAAAAATGCATTTATACACAAATATTTCGTTCTTTTTTTCTTTTTGCTATATTAAATCAAACCACCACTTGAGTAGAGAAAATCCTTAAGTTTCTCGTTTCCTTTGCCCAGAGAGATTCTCGTACAAAGATTGATTTTTCTTCAAGTTCTCTGGCAGTCAACCACAGCAAATATAAGGTTGCTTTCTTGCAAGAATATTTATTTATACAAAAACTTTAAGATGCATTTTTCTTTCTTTATGCACTCGTAGTATAAACATAAGTGAACAACTGAAACAAGAAAAATTTTAAATATGAAAATAAGCAATATGAGCTGAAGAAGTTTTTTGTGGTTGGAAGCTCTTTTGGTATAAACCAACAATGTGGACGTCAAGCTTCAATTATTCCGGAAAGGCCACACATTTTGCAGAATGGAAAGTAATATAATACTGAAAAATAAATAAAAACTATCAGATTTGAATTGCATTTTTGCAGGAATAAATACAATTTTTTCAAGACATCGTTTAAAGGAATTTCTCCTAAAAATAGATGGCAATTCTAATAACAATTTGGCAAAGAAATTGAGCACTAGTAAAAAGTGCGATGCTGTGAAAAGCTAGCATACATATGGCTCGCTTATGGTTGGCAACCAAAATTCACTTGCCTTGTTAACTGGCAACGCTAGCGATATGGAAATTAGTGCTATGCATGGCAACTTTCTTCATTTACCTAGAATCTATCGAAAACATGATTAACAAAGATATGTATGTCACAAAATTCTAACCCCCACATGCACAAAAAATAACTTGCACTTGAAGTGTATTTTAAAACAAAATTTCCATTCTTTTTTATAAAGGGGTATATATACATTTATGAAATAACTTTTTGTACATTTTATTTCCCATTTTCTTCTTTAATATAAGATTAAAAATTATTTTACTCACATACGAATTAATTTATTGAAATTAAAATTATTCATATTGTAGCGTTATTTCAGTTGTAAACAATAATTTGTCTATAGTACATGCTGATACTTACAGGATGCATTGAGGCCAGGAAGAAACATTAAACAGTTTTATCGGTCGATTACATGATATTCTAAATATATGTAAATACTAGAACTGAGCACAAGCTATGAAAAAGTGCACAGTATTGTATTTTTTTTTTCAAAAGTGAATATTGTTTGTAGTGGTGATCGTAATTCAGTGTAAAGCAAAAATACTGAACAAGGAAACAAAAAATTAACAAAACCATTGTAAAACAGTTGAATAGACAGTTGTGTCAAGTGTGCAATATTTTTATTTTACACTTCATAGTGCACTTCTTACCTCATTTCACAAATTTAAAATCTCATAAAGTATTAAGTGATAATAAAACTTTTTACCTATTATATCCATTGTAATTATTTTAATTTTATTATTCATTTATTTTATTTTTTTTTTGTCTTAAATTAAGAAATTATAAAACTTAGAAAAGTATCGCATAACGAACTAACACGCTCAAATAATCTACATTGTTTGTTTTTTCTTTTACACATACACATATTTTGACACTTGTGTGTTCATTTTACAATTGTCATTCGGTGTGCACTAGTGATATGTTCTTCGACACTACAATAACTAATGCCCTCGTTAGGCAGATAAACAAATGCTGTTGCATACTTTTGCTAAAAGAGAATACCAGTTTTAGTGTTCTCATAAAATCAACAGCACTAAAAAGAGGGAACTATTCAATAGTGTACATCAGAGAACAGATTGAATGCCTTATTATGTTGTTTTGAATGCAATCACAAAAAAACCAATCTAAAATATTTGAAATAAGCAACGCATGACACAACCGAAAGAGATGAGTGCGGCGAATTTTATTGGGTGCATTGCTTGCTTTATATAAATGTTCACTTGTCTTGTCAAAAGCAATGGTGCGAATGCTTTTTAATGTGATTGACCACAACGTATTCTTTGTACTTTGTGCTTGCATAAAACTCTTAAATTAGTATTTATAAAACACGATAGAGATTTTAAATGAATTTTAAAACCACTTAAAATAAACTAAGAAATCACCAAATGCTACGAGAATGGTATGAAAGAAATCCATTCTTTCATGCTGCAGCATTTCATTTCGCTGCTTGTGATTTATCGGCATTGTAATAATAGAGTGCGTATGAGCAATCAACATATCGCAATGAATTGTATCATAGCAATTACATATGTTATTGATGTCGAATAAATGCATGGCAATAGCAACGAATTTATGAATTGTTAGCAAATGCAAATGGTCCCATTCTGTTCTCTGGTGCACATGAAGACTAAGCAAACAAACATCTTGTGCTCAGCTCTAGTAAATACATTATATATTGCTCAATTATATTGTAGAAAAAAAAACGTACAAAAAGGCTAAAAAATAATTAAACTAAACTAAACTAAATCCTAAATATAAAAAACAAAACAAAGACTTGGCTCTTTTAAAGTTTTTTTTTTACTTTTGTTAGTAGATATACAGACATACCGCTCATTTACTTCAATAGTGACATAACTCAAAAAATGGGTTTTTTGAGTTAATAATGCAGAAACATTCGGCATTTCGTATTTTATCTTGTATAAAAATTTCATACAAATAGGTTGTACCATCACCTCCTGAGAGAAAATTTTTTTTTATTTCTCCATTGAGTTGTATGCAAATTGAAAACTTAAAACGCGTTTTCTGCAAAACTGGTTTTTTTGAGTTGTGGCACTATTGAAGTAAATGAGCGATATGTACATACATATGCATGCATGCATGTGCATATTTTTAACATGTATACATTTATATCACGTGTGTATGTGTGTGAATGTATATTTGCATGTACCCAAGAATGAGAGTAAATATTTAAAAAATATTTTCAACAATTTTGGCCTTAAGCAACTATACATATTAAATTTTTTTTGTTATATTTAATTTTTAATTCTGTTATGTACAGCAGCACTTTGTTTAGCCTACATTTCATTTTGAATTTAAGTTTTCTTTTTTTTAGATCATCTAGAAAATTAAGGTCTTCACGTGCTTTCCTACTTCTTTGATTTTCTACTCGTATTTATTTCATTTCTTAACAGTTTACATTGTATATTTGGATGTGTGTACAAGAACAAGAACAAATTTCGTTATGACCCTAAAAGCATACTTTAAAAATAAATACTTACTTTTTTTGGGCAGAGCGCATTTTGAACAGAAAATTGTTTTTGTTGCTGCTGCTGCTCTGGTTGTTAGTGTTGCCGTAAAATTGTGCTTATCCTTGTAATTTAAGGCATTATTTTTTATTTTCTGTTAAATTGGAGTTTTCTGTTTTTTATCGTTATGGTTGTTATTGCAGTTATTGTTTTGTTTTTACTTTTATTCTTTTGGCTGTGTTATGCCGTGGGATTTTTAATGACTGACTGAGTGATTCAATGATTTATTCTGTTTTAAAACTGCATACATACATATGAACATATAAATTAAAAAGGATTGTTAAACCAAGCACGATATATTAAAAGTTTCTTTTGCTGGTTTTTTTAAGCATGAAATATATACATACATAAATATGTATGTATATGTATATTGTATATACATATAAATTCATATGTATTAGGGATATAACTATTTTACTTGAAAGTTCATATACCATCGATTAGGAAGGTTCCTGTACTGATAACAAAAAAATATTTAATAAATCGGACAAATTTTCGAATATGCTTTAGGTTTATTACTTTCCATATTTTTATGCATCAACATTAGGATATGAAAGGTGTCCCAACAAGAACGCAAGATTTAAACATGGCGCCATTCGAAGTGTTATTGTTTGGAATTTGAAAAATTTTTATTGTTTGCTAGTAGAAAGTACGAGGTTATTAAAAATGGAGCGCTACATGAATGAACAACGCATTCTAATTGTGAAATTGTTTTACCAAAATGGTGAAAATTTTGTGGCTACAGTTCGCAAATTGCGATCATTTTGGGGTCACAATAATGCTCTAAAACAGTCAACTGTAAAGAGATTAAGGAATAAATTTGCCGAAACTGGGTCTGTTAGTGATGTAAAGACAACAACGCGCCTTCGACCAGGTCGATCGACCGAAAATGTCGCATCTGTACGCGATGATGTCGCTCAAACTCCATCTACCTCAATTCGACACCGAGCTCAGCAAATTGGTGTCTCCAAATCCACTATGAAGCGAATTTTGACGAAAAATTTGCATTTTCATGCATACAAAGTTCAAGTGACTCAGAAACTAAAGCCAGTTTCGAGAAACAATTCAATTGCAGCATCAGTCACCTCCCGGTCGTATTATTTCGCGTTTTAGAGACCAGAATTGGCCGCCTAGATCGTGCGATTTAACACCATTAGACTTTTTTCATTGGAGTTTTTTGAAGTCGATGGTTTACGCGAATAAGCCGACGACGACTCAAGCCTTAAAAGACGAAATTGGACGCTGCATTATTGAAATACCACAGCATTTATGCAAAACAGTCATTGAAAATTTCATTAAAAGCTCGCGTGTGTGCCAGCAAAGCCGCGGCGGCCATCTGCCCGATATGTTGTTCACCACATAACCTCATTCTGTCTACTTTACGATATAATAAAGTTTCACGATTTTTTTTTAAATATTTGTGTTTTATTTAAAATTTAAATCATGTGTTCTTGTTGGAACACCCTTTAGTTAGCTTCATGGGATATCAATGAGGCAATCCAGTTTTATGTGCCCAAACATTTTAATCAAAATTATTAAAACAAATGTAGTTTTGCACAACATGGATATATGCGAAAACCGCAAATGCTTAGTTAGATTCCTGTAAAAAGCACTATCACTTTTGAGAAATGTGTCTACATAATTTTTCGTAACACGCTACCTTAACCTAGAAAGGCCCAAACACATAATTTTTTTGGAAATGGAGTTCTTTTATATTTTGATAGAGGAACATTTAATATAACGAAAAATGCAAAAATCTAGGTGGATACCCTAAAAAAAACTAATAAGTTAAGGCCTCTCTATATTAAGGTTACCATATATAGTTTTTATATAATTTTCATATAGGCAAAAAATACTATAATGATTTTAAATATGTATAATAAGTATATATTTTTTTTTTCTATTTCTACACGGAAAGCAAAGATATGGTTGAGAAAACAATATTATGTTCTCAGAAACAAATGTGTGGTCGTTGAAAACAAGTTATTGTTATTTTAAACATTAATTTTGTTACGCTAAGCAAAGTAATGTTTGAATTTAATAATTACATTATTATATTCATAAAAAAGTGTGATATGGTTAGAGTTTAACAATATAGTTTTGTCAAAAATTTATGACTGCAACACAATTTTTATTATTATTTAAAAATAATATAATGTAAATAGCAATATTATGTTATACAAAACAACAACAGATCAATAAAATTATATATACATACATATATGTATATGTATATGTATGTATATCTCTTTATGCACACGTGTCTGTATTTCTTGTATACACACATATGTAAGTATATATTTCTATATATACATTTTATGTATTTCAACAATATTAATTTATTTTTATTTCGGATTTAACGCACGGCTGTTTTAAACAAAAGATCCACCAATAAATATATGATTGAAAAACAAAATGTTATTATTATATTAAATAATACTGTTGTCGTATTTAACAATATTATTGTAATATAAGAACATGGTATGGTGAATCTCAATTATATTTTAGTCACATCTAACAATAGTGATGTCATATTTACAAAAGTATGATTAGGTACAACAAAGTTCATTTTGTTGATAATATTATTATTAACTCAGATAATAATATTGTTTAAAGTTTGCTTTTTTTAATATGATTTAGCTACAACCATATAATTCAATCATAGTATGTTGCTGTTTGATTATTGTTACTACCTCAACCATATTTTTTCTTTGCGTGTAGGCTTGGCAAATACATATATATGTATATACTCGTACATACATATGTACATACATATGTATCTCTTGAAATTGGTGAGTTTGAAATTTCTTTTTTCATTTGTTGTTAAATTAATATAAATACACAGAAAGAAAAAATCCGTGCTAAATTCAAGTTTTTCCCATTTACTTTTTGCACGAATCGTACTTAAAAAATTAAGTACGAATTAAGCAATCTCATTTACTTAAAACAATACGAAAAAGGGATTACTTTAGAAACCCAATCCTAGAGTTTCTTAACTTGAGTATGAATTTCTTAAAAACTTTTAAATCAAGTACAGAATTCTTAAATTGAGTAAAAAATACTTAAATAAAGTATGACTACATATACAAACTCATAACAAAAAAAATTTTAAGTTCATTAGAGTACTTAAGAATGACATTCAATAAAAAATATAAATATAAATGAAAAAATCAGTAATTAAAATAAAAAATAATATAACATTCAAAACTTACAATAAAATAAAATAAAATTAAAATTTCTTGTTCAAGTGTGGTTAATTAAACCCGTGGGCAAAAAAGTGCGTTTTTAATAAATAAAATTATAACAAAATGGATTATTTGTTTTCTGAAATGCAAAAAATTCATGAATAAAATAATAGACGATTCCCAACTGCTTCTGAAGGACTTGAATTGCGGTTTAAAGAGTAAGTAAAAAATAAATATCTGTTTACAAGCAAAAGCTTAATGTATGCTGAACATATTGTCGAGTGTGTCTATTGTTTTTGTTTCTCGCGTCTTTGAAAAAAATTCAGTGCGAACAGTAGACATTTACATTTACTTGAATAATGTCATTACTCAAAAAATGCGACTTTTTAATTAATAATGCAAACTAATCATCATTTCGCTATTTATGTACAACATTTAACATTTGGATATCAATATCTTGTATATTCAACTCTAGAGAAAAAAAATTTCTTTTTGCAATAACTGGTGTGTAAATTGATGACTTTAAATTTGTTTTCTGTAAAACAAGATTAATTTACATATCTGTATAAAAATTCTCTGCATATACATTCCTTGTTGGTTGTGATTGTATGATTATTTTCTTTTGCTCAACTCGCTGTAAGACCGGACTCAGAAAGATGTTATCGCTCTGGGTGACCAAGAACCCCTAGCTTCTTAATCACATAGTTTCCCTTAGAGCATAGTTTCCCTTACATTGCGCTGGTGGTGATTTGTATTGTCAAATTCATATATAATAAATATATTATGCAAAATATTGAGTTGCTTTTTTGAATTTTAAGTGACGATATTTGTATAGAAACATACGTATACATATGAGAAATTTGCATGGAATAATAGTTTAAGTAGAAAACTATATATAAAATATTCCTAGAATATAACATTAGTCAATAAATCCCATTCATGCTTTGTCACATATTTAATTTAATCTTTGATTTTCATATTTTTTTTATTTTTTTGTTATTGCTGTTGATGTGGAACAAAAATAAATGCAAATTCTTTATAAATATGCTTACACAAACATATTTATATGCAAAATATATAGTGTATGTACTTACATAAATATTCTTTAATCCATACTATTATTCATTTAATTTGTTACGTGAATGTTTGTTGCTGCAAGACATTTTATACATTTATTCACTTGTTCATTCGTTCATTCATTCACTGTGGAAGTTTTACATATTGTAGTGACAATGTCAATTTGCATCAATAAAATATGTATTTACATATTTGGTTTTCTCATATAAAATTTTTTTAATAAAAAAAGTAGTCGTTATCAGCAACATTTTTGTTATTTTTCAAGTTTAATGAAGGCAAATTACACTGTACAACAATTTGAAACTTTTTTTCAGAATGACAGGGTTCTAACAATGCATTATGTTAAAGGAAACTAAAAAAAATATAATTGTGGCTGTGTTTTGAAATACCATTTTAATTTAGGGATGATTTAAGGGTTGTGCAGCTTATCGCTTTATAAACTATTGTGTTTTTCACATATGTGGTGCAGGTGTTCAGCAACTTTGTAGAAAATATTAAGGATAATGTTTATTGGAACATAATAACTCTCTAAGTTCTCCCCTTTGTTATAACATATCATAAAAAATCACCTCAAAAACGGAGCAAAAGTTGGCCATAAAGTTTTACTACACACGTCAGAACACAGCTTAACCCCAAACTTAACACAAGCAACAAAAATCATCTGAAGTCAAGATTATCCATTTTTATTATTGCAAACTCCCTTGTGCAAACTTAATGTTTTCCGCTTCTTAATTAAAATCAGTCGATCCGTTTCCGCAGTTAGTGGTGACATCAAAGTGTATACTAATTTTTATATAATGTTTTGCCGTACATATAAAAGTATCTTGTTGTCCACCAGGTATTTTCATCACAATGTATATTTTTGCCTAAAAATCCTCAAAATCTATTCTAGCAAGAGATGAAAATATCACATCGGCTTAAAGAATTTTTTTGGCATGGTGTAACATGCCATAACATACATGTTTGCCCTTGAATCCCCAAAATCCCAGAATTACCCCCCGAACACCACCACGACAACACCGAAAGCGTGTAAATGAAATAGCGACAACGCTTAATATCGAGCCCCTATTGCCGTTCTCAACTCAGCTCAATTTGGTATTCTCTGAGTTAACCCAACTTTCACACAACCCAACTATTTTTTTGTATTGTGAATTAGTGGCCTGCGTAAGCAGTCTTGAAATGTAAATACGTCATGTGTTTTAAATGTATTCTCGTGGCATGTATTATACTAAGCCAATAATAAATGCCGTCGTACTATAAACGAAGCACGATGGTTGTATTGGTGTACGTGTATATGACTGTTAACAAGCGATGTCGCCAAGACGTCTTGTTTAAACAAACAATGAAAATTTAGTACTGTTTATACATGTATGCTTGTTATTTTGCATATTGTAGCTAGCTTGAGCTATTATGTTTGTGTTTAACATAAGAAAAACCACAAGCACCACAAATTCTTCAGTCACGAACTATTTGCTTCTTTACTCTTATACCTGCAATAAGTTAAACATATGTATTGCCGAACACGTTGTTTAGCGTTCGTTTCAGAAGATTTCACTGTAGTAAAGCATTTGAAGTTGTCCTCATGTCTTAAAAGTTCTTATAAGACGTTTTTTGCAGGTCTTTATTGTGAATCAGAACTAATTTTTTTTTAAAGGATTATAGCACTAGACAACTACACAGAAAAAAAAATATGATAAGTTTTTGTTTTAACAAACTTGTTTTTAAAACTGATTTTAAGTTTTATTCATTTCTTTGTTTAGCTACATGATTTTGTAGTAAATTATTTTAATAAATAAAAAACTTTTGGCGAATTTCGGAGATAATTTTAAAGGAACAAATAAGTATCTGAGGCAAACCATTAGGTGCACCAAGTAACTATGTATGTGTTAGTTTGATTTTGTTCTTCAAAAACTGCTTAAAGCGGTGCCTTTTGTGTACAAAATATTCTGTGAAAACACGATTACTAATTGTAAAGAGTAAAGGCCCAACTATAATAGGAATAAGCGAACTTAAGCAACTGTGCGGTTACATATAAAACGTATGTTGCAAACTATAATGTACTTATGGAACTTTTCGTCAAGCTTCGTCAAATGTCATTTGCTTAAGTTAAGTGCCAATTTGAACGCACATTCCGTACGGAAAACACTGTTTTTGCATTTTTTTTAAACTCAAGCAAACAGCAGCGGAAAATAATCATTGATTTTAAATATTTTTTTATTGTTTCTTATTTTAAACTCAGAAAAAAAGCAAAAATTTTATTTTCATTTTACAATACACATATACACACACATACACATGAGTTTATTCATGTATGTTCATTGTTGTACTTTTTGGTAGGCGAAACAAATAAAACAAGTAATAAAGTGGTGGATATAATTATATGTGAATTTTTAACAGATTAGGAAATTCCAACAAGTTAATTTGATTAGATTGCATTCATTTAGTAGTTATAAGAAGAAACAAAATTACTTAAACAATTTGAACAATACCTATATGTGCAACTGTGGCTAAAGAATACTTAAGTGCATGTAAGTGCATTGTGGCCACCTAAAAGTCACATCTGAATTGTTTAAGTACTTGACAGACTTATCGTTCAATTCTGACATTAGCTTAAGCAAGCATATTCATATTATAGTTGGGCCTTAAGACTTAAATGTTACGAACTGCAAAATGTGAGAACTAATGCGGGGAACACAATTGGGACGAACGACGAATTTTTCGGTGCGAACTTTCGTCATAAAAAATAAAACACATTTGTGCATATGAAAATGAACACAACACCGCCGTAGATCGAAATTCGTCGTGCGTGACGAATTCTAATATAGAGTTATTTCTATTTTATACGCCAACAAACGACGAAAAAAAAACAAAATTGAGAGAAAATTCTCTCTGTCTCTCTCTCGGTTTTTGTACATAAAACCAGCGTGTCCGTTTGACGTATAAAATTTTAATTGTATAAAAATACATTAAAAATAAAAAGTTCAGTGTGGATTCCCCCCATTTTTTTTTTAATTTTGCCCCTTATTTTGATAAATCCCCTTTTAGTGCCACTTTTTAAAAACTGTTATCGGTCAGCCTGCACACAAAAACCAACTTTATTAAATAAAAGAGAGGAATTCGGTGAGTAAATTCGTCGTTATTGTGCTTCACACGACGAATTTACGCAGCGAATGCTTATTGACGAATTCGTCGACGCGAACGAAATTCGTCGTTCGTCCCAATTGTGTTCCTAGCATAATATTGCGGGATTATGAAGGCTTATTAATAAAAAAGAATTCGTATGGAAATCCGTTTTGTAAACTCTTTATGAAGCCTTAATAATTTTTATAAATTGGACCTTAAATAGTTAATTATTGCTTTGTAAGAAAAGTGCAAAATTTAAAACAAAAATTATTGAATTTTTAAAGTTATATATCAGCATTATTCTGAGTAACATCTCCCCGGGAGTTTTCATTGTTCCTCCATATTAAAAAGACAATCGCAAGCTTTCAGTTAAATTAAAGCAACTGGGAACAAAAAAGCTAACATAAAAAAATTCGAAGTTTTCCCAAAAATTTAAATTTTAAGGTCAGAAACTCCTTGAAAATTATTTGCCGGGGAACATTTAGAATTGGACTGTGTATAAATTTTCGCTAAACTTTTAAATATTTTATTAAATACCTAATTTCAATTATTATCGTTCATGCATTCATCGTTATTGTGTTTGTTTGAAGTTATTTTGGAAATTAATAAGAAAATATTGCAATTTTTTTTTCATCTTTCGTTTGAATTCACATAGAATTTTCATTTTAATTACTATTCATGCGAAAATTTTGTTAAGTTTGGATTATTTTAATATTTCTTTTGCTTTATAGTTGTTTTTGCCAATCCTCATATATTGGAATAAGTTTTCTAGTTGGAATACAGCTTTTTTTAACTTTCGTGTATGATTTTTATATATATATTTTTTAAATTGTTTTCCATTTCTCTATTTTTCGCTCCCCGCTATAGCCAATTTTCTTTTTCCTCTTTCTCACTTTCTTAATATCATTCGTAGTCATCTATCTATCTTGCAACAAATCTCAGATTTATTATGAATTTTTATTTCCTTTGATTGGTGCTAAAAACATTTTCGCTGACTAGCAACTATTTCATCTGTCAGCAAAATGAAGCAAATATGTACATGCAGAGACATGTAGATTTTTACTAACAAATAAACGCATACTCGCTCATACCACATACATATGTGTGTGTACATATACATACATACATTCGTATAAGTTAGTTTAAGCATTTTATTTCATTTGTTTTTTTTCTGTTGCACAAATGGACACATTCGATGAAATGCAAGATTTTATTGAATGTGTCCATTTGCGTCTGAGGCATGTTGTTGCTATTGCTATTTCTGATTTTCGCTACTTAATTTTTGTTGCTACGAATGTATGTAAGTATGTATGTATGTATGTACAATGTATGTACTTACATATATACTACTTCTATTACTTTACAGTTATTAGGAATTTGTAGATTTTTAATGGGTTACAGTGTAATGAGTCATACTTATTGATCTCATTGTTTCGGAAAGCTATAAAAACTATTTGTTGATAGTGAATAAAATAAGCATTTATGTACTTGTTTTTATTTAAGCTTAGCAATAAGACTTGCATAGAGTAATTTAGGACTTACTAATAAAAATAAGCCAAAAACAACACAATTTGTGTTAATATGTCTATGTGTCACAAAAAAAAATTGTACGTAGATACTCGTAATAGTGTTGACAATTATTCGAATTTTATATTTATACAGGGTGTCTGGAAGCAGATTTATATTTTCGAACTTAAATAAAAAACGTAATAATTGACAAACAGTTTTATTAAGAGCGGATTGTATTTTTTAAAGAGTATGTCATGCAGATGTCTTCGGTCGAGTTGAACACACTGTTCAAAACGGAGCCTTGTGTTCTGCGCCACACGCTGCAGTAAACTTGAAAACTTAAAGCCGATTTATCGACGAATATTTTAGATGTTTTTTAATGTTTCAATTGAGGGTTGCGCGTTCTGGGAGACCAGTAACGGCAGTTTTGCTTGTTGACGTGGCCATTTAAGTAAAATTGAGCCTCATCGCTCCAAAAAATTGGATTTACAGTGCGAAAACGCTCCAACATCGTTTCACAAAAATTTTTGCGTAAATCAAAATTACTTTCTTTCAGTTCTCGAACGATTTGAAAGTCCCACTGAGACTGCTCTTTTCCGTATTGAAAGTCGCGGATTTTCGCGTAAACTGTTTTCAACCAGTTCAATGTTTTCGGGAGTCCTTGAAGATCCACTGGGCCCTGGCCGTGGGACATTCATAGCCGTATCAGCTGTGCGGAATCTCTGCACCAACGAACTAATTAAATTTACACTCGGTCCATCACGTATTCGCCGAATACCGAACTTTGAACAAAATTGTCGACGAGCAATTATAAAAAAGTCTCCACAGCAAACGCGTGATCACGCTCACTCGACCACTGCAACATCGTGACTTACAAATCTGCACAATCGATAATTCCAACGGTGCCACCCTCCTTCCACATCGTTTATTGAATTTTGAAATAATCGTATTTAAAAATATAAATTTTCACCAGACACCCTGTATTATGTTCGAGTAAAATTTCATGAATTATTTTTTTAATAATAATTTTAAAACATTTTTGCAAATAACGACTCGCATATGTATGTATTAGATTGATTTTTTTGTTAACAAACAAAAAGAAAAGCAATTATTTTAATAAAAAAAACTCCTTCTTGTTATGTTAAAAGTAATGTACAGATTCTTACATTCCGTTTACATTTCTGTGACAATTTTCATTATTTTTCACACCTGATTAGTTTATATCATGATGAATGTCAAATTGATATCATGATAATCATTATGATTAATCGCGTACAGACTCAATTTATTAATATTTTAATATTAAATTCATCTTGATATCAAATGTTATTTTATGTGTTACTGTGGACTTAACGTTTATTTATTAAACAATTTTAGTTTAAAAACGCTGCATAATAATTATTTGTGACCAAAAAATTAAACCACGTGCAAATTCGGTATTTTTGGCAAGTATTTTTCAAATATTTGTTCCTTTGTGCTGATACTAATGAAAAAATGACAGTTGCTCTGCCAGCGTCATATTACGAGGTATGATATAAAATCATCAGGTTTGGACACTATGTAACAATATCGAGCAGCTGTTTCCTACCGTTGCAGTTATGTATATTTCATTACAGTCGGCTAACTGAGCCTTAACTTTTCAACGAACAACTGCAAAATCACTATTGTGAATATCTATTAGCGGAAATTTAGTTCTCTTTTTTGCAACTACAAAATAGTAGGAGAAAAACATATTCACCCGAAATGTCAGTAGAAAATAAATATCGCTAAAAATAAACAAAATAATTGACGCGCGTAATATGAGCGATAACCAAAATATTTTTTGAATCTGCAAAATTTCAAGCTTTAGCATTTGACTTTTTTCCTAAAACTTACACTTACATACATATATGTACATATGTGCTCTAGAATTGGATGATGATACTTACAAACATACATATACATATGTGCGTATCATCATACAATTCTAGAGCATTGGAAACATCCCCTATACGTCGTCTTATTCTTCCTAATTCACACCCAACCTCATATTGGTCATCGTCTGAATCAAAAACTAATTCTTGAACTCATTTTGGAAATTAAACTATTTACTAATTTTTAAACGAAATCCGCACATCCACTGCATCATGATACAATTATACAGGTACATGCACAACCCAGCCTGTTACTCTATACATTGCTTATAATTCTCAAACTTTGTTTACAAGCTGCAAAAATGTTAGTGTATGTGTGTGAATAAAATGATCAGAGTGTTGCCAATGAATTTAAACATGGCTGTGTCTCGAATTACACATTGTAGAAAATTACACTACACATATTTTTTGTAGGTTAAAATTAAAACAAAAATAAATAAAAATAGAACCCAAAGTAGAATTATACACAGATTATACAAGAATTTAATTACATGGCCTACACATGTGAGTAGAAATTACACACTGTCTAACAACACACACAGAATGGCAACACTGAATAACTATAATCATGCAGGAATGCCGCGTCTGCAATTGTACCTTAGTTGCCCTGTAGATGCTATTTTTATAAACAAAAGCCATTTGTTTTTGACAACTATTTGCTTGTTTATACCAACGAAATGCATGTATTTTTTGGTGTTGTAATTTTGTTGTAGTCGTGCATGTACCTAGTATAATTATTGTATCATGCACTGTATCTTATTTTTGTCATTTGTCAGCTGTTATTGTTTTTGCTTCAAATGCATATTTACAATAGCGAATACATACTTATTCATTCACA
The DNA here is from genome assembly GCA_905220375.1 of Tachina fera. Taxonomy (NCBI): domain Eukaryota; kingdom Metazoa; phylum Arthropoda; class Insecta; order Diptera; family Tachinidae; genus Tachina; species Tachina fera. Next base: position 62,353,312 of record LR999963.1, read on the forward strand.
AATTTTTCAACTGGTTTTTGTAATGGTGAGTATAGACGATACTACAAATCGTACGATAAATCGTACAAGTATGAAATTAGTAACGTCTATCATGCTGTCGTACTTATGAGGTATACTTTGTAGATGAAAATCAAACATTTTTGATTTTTGTGGGCGGAGCTTCGCTAAGTACGATAATAAGTATTGTGTATTAAAGACCAGCACAAGACGTTTTATAAGAACTTTTAAGACATGAGGGCAATTTTAAATGCTTTACTATAGTGAAATCTTCTAAAACAAACGCTAACCAACGTTGTCGGCAATACATTTGTGTAACTTATTGCAGTTATAAGAGTAAAGAAAGAAATTGTTCGTGACTGAAAAATTTGTGGTGTTTGTGCTTTTTTCTCTCATTGGTGCGTATACAAACGTCATGCATGTACATACATACATACCTTCATAATTTGTCTATGCTCCCCTATTTTTCTGTGCACATACAACGCACACATGAATTTACATGAGTTGTATGCGCTTGCTTTAAAAATCCTCCCTTAAACACAAACATAATAGCTTACCATCTAAATCTTACACACACCCAAACGTACCATATGCAAAATAACAAACATACATGTACCAACAGTACTTCTTTTCATTGTTTGTTATAAACAAGACGTCTTGGCAACATCGCTTGTTAACAGTCTTATACACGTAAACCAATACATCCAACGTGCTTCGTTTATAGTGCGACAGGTTTTATTACCGGCTTAGTATAATGCATGCCAAGAGAGTACATTTAAAAAACATGACGTATTTACATTTCAAGACTGCTAACGCAGGCCACTATTGTGTATCATGCTGTTGTACAGCAAAATTTGTTTTATGAGGAGCTGATTTAAAAAACGCAGTGTTTCTGCGGCTCAATTTTAAAATAAGCCTTATGTAGCGGATATTTTAATTTAAAAAAAACATAAAACACTATTTGAACCATTCTCTACAACATGCCCCTATAGTTTTTGCATTATTTTTTTATTCTTTTCAACTGCATAATTCATTTATCTTAAAAATATTTTTTCAAATGAATTAGTATGATTTGTAGTAACGTATATTTTGAAAACCAACTCATACTACGCTAAGTACGAAATTAAGTATCGTGTATACCCTGCATAATAACTATTTCAAACTTGTGCTGAGTACACATATGTCATTTTTTATGTTGTCATTTTCAAAATGTGTGCAAAGCAGTTCACATTATGTTTTTGTTTGTGGAAAACAATGCCACGGAGCGAAAAATATTGGATATGAAAAAAATTTTGCCACCAGTACACACTATTGCGATTTCACAAAATTCCATAGTGTGTACTCGGCATTAGTTCACAAATTTTTATCCTTTTCAACCAGTTGATCGTTGCTGTTCATAATAAACCTTAATAAAAAAATGTTTTTTTTTTGTGGAAACTCGATTTTTTAAAGGGCATTTTTCTGATATCTTTGTTTAGGGGAAGTAAAGTAAAATTGTTTCTGAAATTCTCAGACTTTTAACTCTTTTTTGATACCAATATTGCTTAACAAATATTTTATCTTAATTTAAAAAAAAGAACATACATATATAAATAAACATCCTTAAGTACTTTAAAAAGAACAAAAGATGAGGAAATGGAGAACCAAGCATGCAGTTTGATTAATTGGCTTGTAGACGCACTGTTGCTTCAAAGAAGGTTATCATCATGCCGCTTGTAATATTTCTAAAAAATGTATTTAATTAATTTATTATTTACGTGGTGCATATTAAATTTAATTCAACTAAAATGAATTTTAATCAGTAATAATTTTTTAGATAAAAGTCTAGTTTAACTTTTCTTCTCTTCTTTAGAAAATCACATTAATTAATAAAAATATTTCATTCTTTAAGAATTGAAAAATACTGTACTTAAGCCACATTAAGAAATTATTCCTGATTAAAACTTATTTTATATTTGGAAACCACAAACTAAAATTTAGGAGTAAACTCATTCTCCAAAAAAATACTCTATTAAATAAAAATAAATGTATTCCTTAAAAAATTTAAGAAAATTTCTTTTAAATCAACTAAAGAAATTTCTCTAATATCTATTATGACAAAAGAATACAATTTCAATTTTATTTTTATGACAGGAAACAATAATTTTCGTCTTGTCATCTTTTACCAAAATTGTTGTAGTCTTTCTCGTGTCAAATAAAATTGTTTCCCCTTTTTAATTAAAAAAAATATTCGTTTTACCATAAATAAAATAAAAAATACCAAATGAGAAAACAACAACAACAATAGGAACAGCAAAGCCACTGAGACCAATTGTAGACCCTATTTCAACATTAATGCACCGTAAAATAACAAGAACAGAAATAAAAGTCTAAACTCACAAAAGAAACGGAAATGAAAATTAGAGAAAAATACAATAATAATAAAAAAAATAAATAAATAATTGAAAAGTTTTCATAAAAAATTATAAAAAGGGACAAAAAACATTTTAAAATGTCACTGCAGTTAAATTCAGGCTGATTTACTCACACTACAGCAGAATGAGAAGCACAATAGACTCCAAGGAGAAAGAACTTGAAAAACTTAAGCACAACAGCAGCTGAATGGCACCGAATGGAGTACGAATTTGCCGCCACAATTATGAGATTACTAAGAAAATACATGTGTATGTACATATGTAAACATATGTACGTATTTGTATATGTATGTATGTGTGTGCTCGTATGTATGAAATGAAAAAATGTCTCGAAAAACTTAGGCAGACAACTATTAAAAGAAAAGTAAGAAAAAAAAATGTTGAAAAGAAAACGTTAGCTTAAATGAAAAATCGTCAAAATGTTGAACAATTTGAAATCGGTTTTCCTGTTTCTTATTATATACAGGGTATTCCAATAGGACGTTTAATTTCGAATAGCCAGTCACTGTAACAGTTGTCGTCATGACTCAAGCAGTTAAAATCTATATTCAGTTTTTATCTATCACGCACAGATTTTTTTTAAATGGGCATGGGTAATATGACCCCTTAAGCAAGGCGGTCACGTTAACTTATTTCAATATAACTACACACATATATAACGGTTTATGCGATTTTAATAAACTAAGTACTGAAAGATTCAAAATAAAATAACCAAGTCCACTACTAATATAATTATTTTACATTTTCAACGGTTTCGGAGCTATTCAGAAATTATTGGCGAAACAAAATATTTTTAATGCAAAATTAAGTTTTTCTTTTGTCTTTAGAAATTTATTTAAAAAAAAATTAAAACGACAAATATTTTTCATTCCTTATTTTTGTTCATTGGAATAAAATGGCCTTATATAATTTTCTTATTTGGACGTTATATCCTTGAGCCCTTATTTCATAGCGCCCTTTCATAATTGTTGTCCCTGTAATTATCAGCATCGGTGTGTCTATCATCATCATCAGTGCCTTTGTCATCATGCTGTGGTACTGAGAGAAAATTTAGAACTACTGGTGAAAGGTTTATAATTTTTTTTCTTTTCGGTTACAGCCTGTTCACAATTTCGTGTGAAATTCGTTCAAACTACATTTAAAAGTATATATTTCGTACGAAATAGTTGCGAAATAAATTTGCAAAATGTTGCTCAACAGTTTTCGCATATTCGAACGGAGTACCAGCCACTGTTGCCAGAAAGTATTACCAAAAATCTGCAAAAATACAGGCATATTCTGCAATCACGGTGATTTCAAATCACTAACGATTTTGAAATCACGCAAGTGATTTTTGGGTGTTCTGAAAATTACGAGATTTTTAGTTTTTAGTAGTGATTTTCATTGTGCTAAATAACGAGTAAAAAGCTTTTATTGTGCTGCCACAGTATTTAGTACTTATTTTTGGCATTTGCACTTATTTTAAACGATTGTATATTAAATATTAACCAAGAGAATTTCATAATTATAATTATTATTGAACAAATTAGATCAAGTTTCATTCTTAATGATTAATTTAGTTGAATAAATTAGGCATATGCTACACGACTTTAAAACTTTGTTGCTCTGGCAACCGCAAATGCCTGTTCGATAAACAATATCAGCTGACTACTGAAAAGGAAAAGTAAATCACGAAGAGTGTTAAAAAGTCTACAAAAAATATAGCATTTTCATAAATTTGTAAATTTTAGTGTTCTTTTGTGTAAAATAATTAATTTTATTACAAAAACAAATAAAGAACAAATCATATTGTGTGTATATAATTGTTTTATTACCGAATTCAAAGTAAATCACGAGATCTCAAACATTTTTGTGTGCAGAACACCTTTTCAGTGATTTCAAATCACTTTAGTATAAAGTGATTTTCAGAACATGCCTGATAATTTAAAAAAATCTGCAACAATAAAAACACCTACATTTTCAATTGTTTTTCATTTTGTTTTCGAATTAACATAAATTATCTTGCTATACAAAAACATATGCTGATATTACAAATTGTTTAATAAAAATACACATTAACAAAATGATAAGGACAAAAGGATATGCACAAGTTTTCTACATAAAACTTAAAAACTAAGCGCCAAAAACTACTTATTTGTTACGGTTTCATAGGTGTCTGTTTCTGACAGTACCACCATCGTTATTTCTGTTACGGAGTAAAGAAAACTACGAAATATTGATGTCACACAATCATTTCAGAAAATCTGCAATTTGGCAGTGAAAATCTGCAAATCTCACGTTATCATTTTTGCAATGAAAAATCATCAAAATGCAGAGAAATCTGTCAACAGTGGTACCACCAGAGAACAGATTGAATGCCTTATTTTGTTGTTTTGAATGCAATCAGACAAAACCTGCATATTGTTGTCAATTCACAACATTTGAAATAAACAACGCAAGACACAATCGAAAGAGATGAGTGCGGCGAATTTTATTCCGTGCGTTGCTTGTTTTATATAAATGTTCACTGTCCTTGTCAAAAGCAACGAATACTCAGTGAATGGTGCGAATGTTTTTACTATGATTGACCACAACGTAGTATTTGTACTTTGTGCTTGTATAAAACTCTTACATTAGTATTCATAAAACACCATAGAGATTTGAAATGTATTTTATGTCGAATTTTATATAATAAACAGTTATTTAAAGTACATTTCAGATCTATTTTACATTTTCCAAATTTTACTTTTTGTATTTTCTTTTTTTTTTGTCTAACACTGTGGATATCGGCATTTATTTTTTCTAAAATTACTCCCTCACAAATAATTTTTAGTCAGGCTTAAGTTCAGTAATTTCAATTCTTAATGAATGAAATATTTTTATTAATTAATGTGAGTTTCTAAAGAAGAGAAGAAAAATTAAACTTAGACTTTAAGCCTGGGGGAAATACCGATACTTTTCTGTGCAGCCACGCACTTCATCAGCATCCTAGTCTATCTACTTGTATAGAGATTCTTATTAACATCAGCTATTTAACTTAAATTTTCAATGAAACGGAATATGAGAACCGATTGTTGTGTATACAATTGATTTACCTTTGGTAAACACATTTATAAAGTATCACTATTAATTTTTTGTTTTTCAATTTTTTTCATTTTTCTATTTAGGTTAGCACGAAATTATATTACTCTACCTAAGTATGTTTAATTATTCTTGCTTATCTTTTACGATCATCACATTAATTATTTTTACTTATTCGATGTACCATCGGTACATGCATGTAAGTATTATTGTAGTGGCTTTATGTTACTTTACGATTTTTAAATTTGGCGATTTTTTTCATTTTGGCGATTTTTTAATTTTGGCGATTTTTTTTCATATTAACAATTATTTTGTTACTGGAGATTTTTTTCGGTTTTTAGCGCTTTTTTCATTTTGGCGATTTTTTTCATTTGGACGATTTTTTCGAATTTTGCGACTTATTTTAGTGTTAGAAATTTTTTTTAATTCTGGCGATTTTTTTTTCGTTTTTAGGATTTTTTTAAATTTTTGGCGATTTTTTTTTGGTTTGGCGATATTATAATTTTCAGATTTTTTAGTTTTACCGGTTTGGAAAATTTCAAGAGTTTAGATCTTACGGTTTCCAAGATATAGCAAGTTGTCAAAATTACATAGGTAAAATTGCATTAACTGATGGACAACCCTTTAATTTAATTTTTTTTTAGTGTTAATTGTTGTAGTCTATACAAAAATGCACTAATTTTACATATTTCAAGTGTCAATATACATATGTACATACAGTTACATGTATATTATATGGGATTTTAACATTTTTCGTTGCTCGTTTTGGAACACCCTTTAATTTTTAATTCTCATATATTTATGTTGTTGTAGTGGCCAAGGTTCTACATACTCTGTCCAAATTTCAGGTTCGTAGCTCTTACGGTTCCTGAGGAAATACCGTGTGACGGACAGACGGACAGCGTAGCGAAAACAATAGGGTTCCTTTTTTCACCTTTGGTGTACGGAACCCTAATTACCAATACTTGTGTGACTTCATTATTTTATAATTTATATGAAATATTCTAAAATAATTTTAATTTATTAGAGAACCCATGGTGATGTCTATCAGTGACACCTATCGATTTTTAACTCTTTATAAAGTGTATCAGTATTTTGTGTGAGACTGTATTTGATGTCATTTGATGTCACTTATTTATTTTTCATTTTTGTCTTTGTGCTTTTTAAACTTATAGATTCGTTTAGTAGCTTAGAGGTTAAATGAAATATGTGAACAGGCTTGAAACAAAAATCTACAAACCATAGAGAGACAATGTGTCAATATCGTACAGACACCAGAACACACACTCACACACTCGCATAAGATAACTAAAAATAAACATCCACCTCTTTTTTTCTTATTACGAGTATATTGTTGTTGTTTATAGTGCATACATATATGTATCTGTGGCAAAAAGGAAAAAGTGCTTAAGTTGAGATAAACTGATTTTAAGTTAATAGCACTTCCTGCATATTCAAAAGTACCCCTCGTCAAAATTTCAATTAATTTGTATAATTTTTCTGGCGACTGGCGACTTATCTTTTTAGATTTTTAATCTAATTTAGAATAAAAACTTAATTTAGCTTATATTTTGCTAAATTTCAACTTAAATTATATTACTTATAGTGTATAGAACAATGTTTGTTTAAAAAAATAAAGGTTAACAGAGAATTTCCCAAATTTAATTGTAAAAGAAATAAATTTCTGAAAATCGACTTGAACGCTTAAAAATTCTCTCCTCCAAAACAGTAAAATATGACTTAAGCACTTTTTCCGTGTTGCCACAGATATATTTTGTATATCATACAAAAGAAAATTGTCGGTATGAGGGAATAAAAACAAGAAGGAAAAGGAGTTATAAATCGGCTTTGTCTAGTAAATAGATTGTTAAGTTTTGTGTTCAGTTCTTTTTTTATATTTTATTTTGTAATGGCTGTAGTAATTTATAAAGAAGGAGATTAATTTGAAAAAAAGAAAAAATAAATAACATTAGTGCTTTAGTCTCTTGTGTGATGTGTTAGATAGACATTTATTTCTTCTATCAGTTTGATTGTTAGTTTGCTTAACTTGTTTTTTTTCTCTTTTAATTTAGAGTTAATAATCACCTAATCGTAAAGGCGTGTTAATGCTATAAATTTTCCAACGTGTAATATTTTAAGCCATAGAAATTGAAAAATACAAAAGAAATATATAATTAATGAAAGGGGTGGTTAGGTAATCTCTTAAGAAACCTTAAAATACTCGTACAAGTACTTCACCATCACTGCCACATCCCGGCGACACTGGTGTTTGTTTTTGTATTTTTAATATAATTTTTCTCTAGTATGCCCACATGGCTGACTCATGTTATTTGTTTGGTACTTACTTACCTCATCAATAAATTCAAAATCACCGCCATTTTCTCCAATATACTTTTTAGGTTTCTTGCCTCCAACGCCGTGTAATGATGACATCAATAAAATCAGACCAATAGTGGTCATTAAGCACTTGAAATTTTTCATGTTTATAGTTTATTTTTTTCTCTGCTTTAGATAATGAAATTCTTTATGCTTATGAGTTTTATTATTATATAATTTTCACTTGGTTTTTTTAATAATTTATTATTTTTTATGCTTTATGCAAACTAGGTGAATTACTAAAATAGATAAAATAATAATATACATATATATGTATGTATCAATGATTTTATATTGTTTAATATAAATTTATCCTTCACCCACATTTACATGTGTATGTATGGATGTAATGCATTTATATGTATGCATGCATGTGTAAATTTAACTACATATTTTATTTATAAATAAGCAATTGTTTTAATAACAATGAAGGAAAACGTTGAAAAGTTTTATAATATTCCCAGAAGAAATTTAATTGCTATTGTCTGCAAGCAGCGACACTGACACTCATATAAATTTTCCTTTTTATAATTTGTTTGTTTCTCCATATACAATAAATGTTTCTCACTTAAAAAATTCGCACATTTACTCATTTACTCATTTTATCATTCACTCACTCACACTATTGTTCGTTCGTTGGGGGGATGAAGAACTGATGAGTATTATTTACTTGTGATACTGCTCCCATAAATTTTTTGTAGCATTTGGTACTTTTTTGTGTACAGGCCATCATGATTTTCAATAGTTTTGTGATGTCATAAAGAAATTTTAGAAAATTTGTATATCGCTCCTTTACTGCAACATAGGCATAACTCAAAAGGCAGGTTTTGCAGAAAATAAGTGACGATATAAAAATATTTTCTTTTCTCAAGAGCTTAGAGTTTAGACAAAAAATTTTTATGAATATTTTAAAGAAAATTAAATATGTTGCAACCAATTTGTCTGCTTTATTAACTCCAAAATTTCAATTTTTTGAGATATGACTACGTTGCAATAAAGGAGGGATATAACTCTCTTAACAGACAGGGACGGTCTAATTAGCCAATGAGAGCAATCATCCCTGGCAAGACGATTTCCCCTACTTGCGCAACCCTCTGACGTGATGAATAAAGTGTATGACTTCTATAAGAGCTTTAAAACTGTTCTGACCAATAAAAGGGAATGGGGGGAAATAGAACCCCGGTATTTGAAACTGGCACCATCAGGTGGTAGTAGGACCAAGGACTAACTACCATAAGCCGTTGGGAAATTTCCTACCATTTTTCAATCGGAAGTTTATGCCATTGAAAGATGCGCACAATTCAATCTTGATAGGGGCTACCGAAGAAAAGAAATAGCCATTTGCTCGGATAGTCAGGCTGCCATCAAAGCGCTCAGCTCATATGAGTTGACCTCTAAGTTATCGTGGGAACGCCGCATTAAGCTAAATCAGTTAAGCAGCATGAATAAGGTTACACTCTGCTGGGTTCCTGGACACGCCGGTGTGTTAAGAAATGAGAATGCAGACAAAATGTCCAGAAGGGGAGCTAGTACACTCATGGTCGGACCAGAACCGTTTTGTGGACTCAGATTGGACAAAATCCGGGAAGATATATCGACGGAAATCAAGACTAATAGGGAACACCTCTGGTTCAATCTCGCAGGATTGAGGCATGCAAAGCTTATGATTGGAAAGTATAACCAAAATCGTTTCAAAGCTTTCATGTCTAAAAACGCTCACAGGTTTCTTCACAGGCCATTGTAGACTGAGAAAACACCTCAACAGACTTGGCATTAATAGTAACAGCCTGTGCAAATTCTGTGATTACGAAGCAGAAACTCCAGAGCATATTCTGGAGGACTGTGAAGCGTTATACAACAGAAGATATAGCCCATTAGGCAAGTACCTGTTGGAGGCTTGTGACCTACCAACTCTGGACCCACTGGTGATCCAGAGATTTATCTAGATGAGGTGCTCTAGCACCTGGCAGGGGATACAATAGATCTACTTTGGTCGCAGTGTCCTGTGTTTCCCGCTAGACTTTTCATTTATTCATTCAACTCTCTTAAAAAAATTAACGAACATTGCTAAAAAGTTGTATCCATAGCTTCAAAATATGTAAAACCAAAAGTTTATAAAAAAGCTCAATATTGGGTATTTCGGGCTTCGAAATGACAAGCTCTATTTTCTCAATTTTAACATGCAGCTTGTTGTGGACCCTGGAGATGATCAACAAACCATAAAGCGTGTGTACATACAGAGGGCAATCATGAATAAAATTCAAACAATAGCAGGTAATAGGAAAACAAGAAAATTCTAATTGAAAAAGAGAGATACAAATAACAAATTGCGAAGCTACTTTGGTTTCTCTGCAGAAACACCCAGAGTCTCCCGCAGGAATTGAATTTGCTCGACAAGTACAATGCCTATTGGCCCAGAGGGCACTTTGAGAAATCAGTAAAAGTGAATCTATATTTTTGGTTTAAAATGTGTTTAAATCAGTAAAACAATCTGTACAGTATTTAAATCATTTTTAAAATTAGGCGCTTAAACTTCAGTACAGACATACCATATGGTTCGCGTTAAAAAAGCACTCACCTGCAGCACTCCAAGCCTCTGCTTGCTTCAGATCTTGTTCGATCTTGTTACTTTATACTTTTCCACTTCGCCAAGCATTAAATTATTTTCTGTTTCAGTAAAATTTGGCGATATTTTATTTATATATATATATATATATATTTTTTTAATTTTTGACTTTCTTTTTGAATTGATATCCTGCTGAAATACAGTTTTTTGACATTTATTCTAGTGTTGCCACAATATTCACCCCTATCCTGAACAATATTTTCACTTTTCCCCAAATTGCAGTCGTGAATAATTCTTCCTTTTTTATACCCCTTATCGTGAATAATCACACATATCGTAAATAAAATTTTAAATTGTTGTTCCAATGGCATTTTCATTCCCCATGAAGGGAAATTTGCTATCGTGAATTTCATGGGGACGTTTTTTCCCCGCTATCAATGCTTAGTGAATGCAAAATCGAGAAGATTTTTCAAGCTTAAAAATTAATTGAAAATCAGACTGCATTCGATAGCTTTCGTATCGAAACTTGAAAAAAGTGTACCAAGTTTGTTTTACATCGGTTGTTAAGTTTGTATATATGTATATATCGGATTATCGTATTGTGTATACAATAGACTGATATCGAATGATGTGATAATAAATTACGATTGTTTTCATTCGATATCGAACGCATTGATGCCAAATTGAAAAATATCTATCAGTTTTGCTCAATACCGTATGTTGTCATTAGACACCTGAATTATTAGGCGTGATAATATTATAAAGAGGCAAAACTACGAAAAAAAAACTAAAATATCCAACCTATTTTATTGTGTCAAAATAAATACATAGATTTCCTTCTAGAAGAATACATGGGCTATACATATACATATATCCATAAATTTTAAAAAGTAGCATCCAACCATTTTTTATGAAATTAAAAATTAAATCTTAGAACAAATAAGCTATAAAAATAAAAAAAACAGTGGCAGCAAGAGAGAACAGGAGACTAATTTCTGCCTCTCCGAAATTATCTTTTGTGAAATTCATATCATAGATATATCTCGCTTTGTATATTGTGTGTTTTTTTTAGCTACATGAGAACTATAGATATCGATAACTATGGTTTGACAGCTGAGAAGGTCAAACTGTGTTAACATTTATGTTCAGTAATGTTTGGCAAGTTATCATGTATCGTTTCGCGCCATAGCAATGCTTTTAAATGATAGAAATCCACTTTTAACAATATAAATATCGAAGTTCATAGAGCACTTCGTCCCTTTTATACTCAAAATGATCGGCCTAGTCAACAAGCAATTCGTACAGTTACTGATCAGTAGGGAAAGGATTTTCATGTAAATACATGTTTTCTGTCGTTGGTCGTAGATCAACGTAAATAAAATATCTTTGCGAATCAACAAATTTGCGACAAAATGGCATCGATTTGTTAGTGCATATTTTTGCTTATTTTATAATAAATACATATTTTTTGCATATTTCATCATAGATGTATATTTTTAATACATTTTTAGTTTTTTCATGCGTTAAATAAAATTTTGGTTTTTTTACTAGTTGTAAAGTAAATAAGAGCTGCATTTTTTACGACTGTGTAAGAACAAAATGGAGAAAACGAAAAAAATTTACGATCCTTTTTTTTTGATATGAATCAATATTCAAAAACACCGTAGGACTCCAAGTTCAATACCTTGGCTTAAGTCAAGAATATCAATACTATTGAAAATTAAGGAAAGAAACATTATAAAAAAATACAATGTGTACAACGGTGTTGCACACTTTTTAAAAATGACACCACAAAAAGACAACACAAGAAATGTCAAATGTGTACTTTTGATATGTTTTATATCAGAAGCAAAATTTAAAAAACTCTTGTTACTCTCTTTACAATTGTTGATGGCAACATCTGACACAATTGTTGTACTTTTGGAACGGGTTCCTCGATTTTAGCCACTCTATTAATTCCAATGCAGCTCGCATTAAAAGACGAAAAATGTTCGGAAAATTTTTAAAATTGCAACTTCCGCATGTCTTAATAAAAAGCATTCTCGCTATCTTTCTGTGTACAGTAATACCTGAAAGAATTCTCATTCGGTTCATACTAAAATTACTCTAAGTATATTTTCAATTTACAGACTAGAAGCTCATGCACCAAGCAGATCTTTGCGGCTTCTGCCAAAGTATTAAACATTCCATTAAAAAACTATTTGTTTATTTCTCAAATCGAAATCTTTCAAAACGTTAATTATAATTATTTGAACGAACGGCTGCATAAAAAAGCTCTCAAAACAAACAAAAATTATGAAATTAAATTAAAAAATTACCAAAAATTATGAAATAGTTTCAAATTCACATCTATTTTAAAATATTACATTTGAAACTCAAAATTTTGTGTATTTTTTCCTATTAAGCATAAATTTGTCAGATTTTCAATTAATGTTTAAACTTTAAAAGTCTTTTTCCCGTTTCATACATTCAATACGCATTGATAACGGGAACAAACATTCCAATGAAATTCGCGATACCAAATTTCCCTTCATGGGAATGAAAATTGTATGGGAATATCGTGAATAAATGTGAAATTTTTGTTCACATGAGATTTTCATTCCCCATGAAGCGAAACTTGCAATCGTAAATTTCATGGGAACGTTTGATCCCGCCATCAATGCGTAGTGAATATAAAAAACGGGAAGAAGACTTTTAAAGCTTCAAAATTAATTGAAATTCAAACAAATTAAGTTTAATAACACTGTGGAACAAAATTTTAACAAACTCGTGACCAAATGAATTTGACACATGATCTTAATGTAGAATTTTTCACCAAATCCGAATCTGAACTGAGAATGGTCAAAAGTAGAACACATTTTTGAGATATTGCAATATTATCGCTATTTGGGCTGTTAAAAAAGATGATATCACTTTAATAAAAAAATCTTGGTAAGTATAACATAATTTTCTTATTTATTTTTTCAAATTAAAAGAAAATAAAATTTTTAAAACAACCATGGGTTTCGTGTAAAAACTGATCAAGAAATTACTGAACTACAGTGGAACAAATTTCAAATTTCACAAAAAATTAAATGATTTTTTGAAATTTTGGTTTTTTCAACTTAGTTTTTTTCACAGAAGATTAATATGTACTCCTATATATGTAACATTGAAATTAAAAATTGCTTAAACTTTTGTCTATTTCAATTATTTTCTACCTCTCGCACATGGAACCAACAATATTCGTCCAACATCGCCTCATCAAACGCCCCTTTATACCGACGTTCCATTTCTTGTATTTGTTGGTGAAAACAATTACCATGCTCGTGTGAGAGGCTGTATTGATTTTTTTTTCTCATTTAAATTACTGTCGTCAAAATCACTTGAATCATATGAATCGGACTCATGCTTCCGCTTTGGACAAAGAGTATATTGGACTTATTAGGCATATAAGGAGTTGGTTTTGTAAATCATCTACATCTACATATTCAGTAGACTTATGGCGTCCATTTTGCTTTACTTGGACTAAGCAAAAATAACAGTCAATTTCGTGGTTCGTAGCCTCACGCCAAATTACTGGAAAATCAAATGGCATATACCGACTGCGGTATAGTGAATTAGCTTAATATTCTGAAGGCATAATTTTTAATCGCAAAATTAAGAAGATGTTGCGCCCAACATCCACATAGTTAAACGAGTTTTGCAGGAATTGCATATACTATTTGAGGTCCATGATTTCAAAATGTTTTCCAGATTGACTTCAAAATACAGCGAAAATGCATTTTGTAATTGGCTTTAAGTATTTGACGGCTGCGCAAAACAATAAACTCCAGAAGTATAGCAAAACTTGTTCATATTGTTCAGGCAAAAAAAACCTCGTTTTGCACTATGCATTTTATTTTTTTTTTTAATATCAATTCGGTGTTTCAAGAGAATCAAAAAATTAATCAAACAATTTTAAATTGTGAACTGTCAATGTTTGTAACACTTACAGCGTTCGTTTTTCAAATTCTGCGTATTTATTTCCTTTGGGTTTTTGATTTAATAAAACCGAAAAGTGGGTTAATTCACTAAATCTTCTGTAGCTTTGACATTTTTGCACCAATCTTGACCTTGTAAAGCGCAAAATGTTTGTATTAAAATTAGTTAATGTCTTATGGAAAAAAAATCTTAAAATTTTTAATTGTTTGGTTAAAAAAAACTTGAAAACAGCATAATTCCAAAAAATCATAAAATTTTTAATAAAGTTTGAAATTTTGTGCGTTGTATCTCCATAATTTCCTGACTAATCTTGACATGCGATGTCTGCCTATTTGAGTAATTTTACTATCTTTTAATAAAGGTGAAGGTGAATAAAACGACGAATAGTTTTTAAGATATTTGCATTTAAGCCACATCATCTTTTTTAAAAACCCAAAAAAAGGAAATTTGACTATATCTCAAAAACTGTTCAACTTTCGACAATTTTTCTTTCATATTCGGATTCAGCGAACCATTTTACATTACGATTGGGTATCAGATATATTTGGTCAAAAAACTGTCACGTAGTGTAATCAATCAAATTCTCGATTTTGAATTTATCGTTAGTTACGCCCTTTTGCAAATTAGCTAACTATATATTATTTGTTAATACTTAAGTTTTTTATTTAAAATCTTTAACTATGCGCTACAAAAAAAAAAATCAAATCAAAAAATCATTTCTAAATCCCCTTCTTGGTTGCCCACCCTACACACTCTCATCACAATTAAATCGTTTTCTTATCCCCCCCCCCCCCCCCCCCCCCATTTACATCATGTGCGCATATACAAATAATTGAGTTTTTTTCACAAAATAATAATGTTTTTTTTTTCAAGTTGTAATAATGCTAAAAATTACAATTTTATTTGTTAGTTTTTCTTCCTCTACTTTTTCTATATAGTTTTTGCAATTAGTTTTCTATTCTTTTATACAATCCGTGTAAATGTATTTGGAAAATGTTCACTTGTTAGTTTGTCTTTTTTCAGATTTTTAATAACTTTTAATGTATTTATTATATCCTTTAAGTGGCTTGGTTGTATCCGTTTCGTTTTTCTATACCTTTTAACACGACCACGTCTAAACGTCTACTGATTAACTGTTCTGAAGGAATTTTCACTTTTACCAATTGGCTATTTTGTGCGAAAAGAAAAATTTTAAGTCTCTTATGATGATTTCTCTCTTAAGTGTGGTAAAGTTTTGTTTACTTGAGTACTAAAAAAAGTTTCTATGATAATTATGGTGGCAGGGGCAGTGGGTTGTAATGAAGTTGATGTTAAAAAACCGCATATGAATTGTTCATATTGAAAATGTACGTCTGTGCTTTGACTGCATGAGTCATGATCTCTATTAAAAAAAAACTCAGAAAAAATAAATAACAATTTTACATCAGTTATCGCCGTTGTGTGATATTGCAAGTTTAATTAAGTCTTTGATTGATTCAATCAATTTCTTAATTGGAAAAAAATTATAAATTTGTTTTTTATTTCATTCAACCTTGCATTGGTTTTTAATAAATATTCCATAAAAATATTAATTTATTTAAACATTCTATTAATTATTAAGAAATGTGTTATTTTTGCTGAAGCTATTTAGTAATTCTCAATTATATGTAGGGCCCTATGCTCCTTGTAGGAGTTAAAAAAAAGGATTGAATTGTTATTATTAATTATATGTATATACAGGGGGGGGGGCGCAAAAATAACCTTACGATGTATTTGGCTGTAATTTAAAAAAAAAATGAAAAACTTTGATTCTTCTTGTGGATTATTTTTATTTGGTCTTTTAATTTTTTTACATTAAGTCGAGAATATGATGTCATGTAAATGCTCGCCACCAGAGTTGATTGTAATTTGAGCACTTTTTATGGCATTTTCCATCACTTTGGCCAAAACTTCTGGCGATAGGTGCTCACATTCTTTAAGAGCTGAGGGTTGTTGACATAAACCCGTGACTTCCAGCGGTCAAATCAGGTGATCTTGCTGGCCAGTGGAAATTGCCAAAACGGGAGATTAGGTGCCAGGGAAATGCATCCTCCACCAGTGCCTATGTTCTGTAACTTTGGTGAGAACTTTTCAAACGAAAAGTTTGTTGTGATTCTGTGAAACACATGATGACTAACAAAAAACTTATTTATTTTTTTTAACTTATCTTATTTTTTCTTGTGAAATATATCCCTTTTTCCTAATATGGTATTCGTGAATAATTTTTCCCTTAAAATGTTTCCCATTTTTAGATAATTCCCCTAAATATGCATAAAATTTTTTTTGTACTTTTTCATTTAAGTTTTGCTAGCGAACTGAATTAATACATCTCGTAATTTAAATATTTTCCTTCAAATTAAATATTAAAGTTTATATGTCGAATAATAAATCTCTTAAATTAGTAAATAACGTTTACTTTTACTAACAAAAATTCCCTGCACCGTCTTTTTCAATAGAGTATAAACCTCTTTGATTCACAGTAAATTTTATGGCGATGGTATACTAAAGAATTTTTTTTTTCATAACATAACTTAACACTTAAAACTATTTCTTTTGTGTATTTCTTAAGATTAAAATTAAATATGTTTGATTTCAACTAATTTTTGATCCTTTCAAATCTTCTTCCCGTCTTTTTACATTCACTGAGAACTATCAGCAGGTAAAACTTAAAAGTATGATTCACCATAGCATTTTTCCCTTCGAGGGGAATAAAAATTTCATGGGAACAAAAATTCTACGTGCAATTCACAGTAGCGATGATTGATTACGTTTTTATGCCTTTCCCAATTTTTTTGGTGCTTTGAAGAGTTTATTGACTTTATATAGACTAATTGGCTAAATAAATCAAAAAATTCGTAGTTTATTCTGGTCAACATATAAATCATTGAGTTTTGCTTAACAACTCGGTTTATATTAGAACGATTGTAAACCTTTTTTTATTTTCTGAGAAAGTAGAGCTTCCCATTGGTGCAATTGCAAAAAAATGGGCGCACAAAAATTTTTTTAATTGATTTTATGATATTGTACTTATTTGATTGCTGCGAAACCTAGTAAAAACAGCTTTGGGGCTTGTAATTACACAATTTTAAAGTTGAAAAAATGGGCGGAGCTACGCTCATTAAAATCTATTATTATATTTCACGTGGTTCTACTTAACCGATTTTTAAGAAACTTAACACACACCCTGATCTCTAAAAAATACAAAATCTTACATTTAAAATGGGCGGAGGCACGCCCATTAAAACTAAATTTTTTTTAATTTCTTTCGAAAATGTTCTATCAGATCCTTGCATTGAAGTCGGTTTTTTGCAGAATTATTTAAGTTTGATTTTGAGATTGTTAGTGCTAATATTATTTTCCCATAGCGGGGAGTGACTGCGCTATGCAAATACATACATACGAGTAATTCAACATCGCGTCACCTTCACAGCTCATGGTGTGTGCCAATTTTCATTAAAATCGATCAAGTCAAGAAGCACGTCAAATGTAATATTAAATTTTGTATAACTTAAAAATTGCGTCCTTGCAATCGTATAAGTAACAAAAATCATAAAATAAAATATGAATTAATGGGCGTGTTCCCTCCCAATTTTTTGCCAATAATACCGAATGCAAGCTATAACCCTCCCGCTCTCTTTCTCTCTGTTGTTCCGTTCTGCTAGTATTTTCTGGAATATTTACAATAAACTTTGGAGTTATTTGTTGCTTAAAAATTATCACATGTAAAGAGCGATACGAACTTTAGACTAATCGAATCATATACATATACATATGTGTATGTATATTTTCTATTTTAGTTACTTAGTCTTTTTTAACGGTGTATTTTATTGAGCAGGCGCTGTAATTGTCTGTAAATATACTTACTCAAAAATGAAAATTTGAAAACCAAACTTGCTCATTAATATTCACCACGGCAGCTATAAAATCATCACTACTCTTTTTCTCCCTTAATTCTGCTCTTTCTCCATCTTGTTTTTATTATTTATTAGCTGTCAACGAAAAAATAAAAAAAAAGCAAAATCGATTAATATACTTACATACGCACATACATACATACATACATATGTACTACAAATATATGTAGTTCATATGTATGTATATCTGTAATATTTTGTCATTCAAAAACATTTTAAGCATCAACTTACATATGTATGATAAAATACTCTCACATCGGCAATTGCATACTTTGCAGCATATGACCTGAGCTTTAGCACCAAAACCAAAACAAAAACAAAAATAAAAAATTAAAATAAACAAAGAACTGCAACTAGAAACTTTAGTATTGCCAATAATACGCTCCAAAGGAATTGCTTAAATATTAAACTGCTGTAAAATTCTCTTTTAATTGAGCATGTTGCGATAAAATTTTATTGCAATTTCGCCATCTATTTCGTTCAAGTACCAACAATGATGAGGATGTTGGCGATAAAAAAAATTATTAAGAAGAATAAGACGAAATATGAAGTTACATATCTACATTACAACAACTACAACAACTTGTATTGTACTACTATATAGAATTGTAAAGTGCAAAAGAAATAAAGAAAAATTGTGCCGTGTTCCCTTAATCATACTTGCGATATAAAAAATAAAACAAGACAATCACATGAATACATACTTGTGGAAGGAAAGATAGATAGAAGTACGAAAGAGCAAGCCAAAGTATAAAACGTTTTAGCCTTTTGGGTCGTGGACCTTTTGGCAACATTGTGTCAAATTTTAAAATCATTATTTATTCAATTCTTTTTTTTTCAATCTTGAAATTTATTTATTCTGTACTAGTGGATTGATACCCATTAGGAAATTAAGAAGAAAATTTTTTTTATTGAAATGAAGCTTAATAAAATATAACAATAAATGCTAGATGATAAGTCTAGAAATTCCACTCAACTGTGACATGACGGACAGTCCTTTCTCTGAGCTACAAGAATACAATCCCAGCTAAAAATTACACATTACCATCATCCTTGCCATATAATGACTTACTTTTCTGATTACCACATTTCATTACTCGATTACAAATCGCATTAACTAAAATTTAAAAATATTATGTACAAGTTGCTAAATGAGGAAAATTATTTTTTAAGTTAAATAGATTACTTGAACAAGTTACCAAATAAAAAAAGTAAGTGCTTCTCAAGAATCGATTATTTTAGTCTCACGCCTTGTTAAAATCATTAATTTGGTAACCCAGTAGGGAAAATCTTGGTGGAAAATGCTTAATTCCAAATCCGATTAGCTTTTTTGAAATTTTTTGCTGGGATACCATATCATATAATTTTAATTTGGGATTATTATTGCGTTAACAAATGTTAAACTTAAGTTTTAACAATTCCCAAAAAAACACTAATTATAAACTTACTGCACCCCGTCAAAAACACTTGTGTGGCAACACTCTATTCTTGGTAACGCAATGAATAGTTGATGTTGTTTTTTACATTTATTTTCTTTAAATACTTTTTACAACTGCAATTCGAGCTGAAAAAAGTCACTCGAATATAGCAATGGTAAAGTAAGGAAATAAAAAACATGTTGATTATTGAGTTCTTGTTTGAATGAAAGTTTGATATAATAACTCTAGTTGTTCTAAGAAATTTTTGAGTAAAGATTCCCTGATGATCTGCATTAGCAACAGTGAACTGCTCATAGGATCCAGTACCCATGTTCTGTAACTCTCGTAACGAGAAATTTTTCACTTGGAACATGTTAAATGAAATAAAAATGTCATAAATTTAAACAAACAGCTGTTTTTCTCACTAACCTGTCTATGTAACTTATTTTGGCGAGTAATAGCTGTCACGTAAGAAAATTATTCGACAATTTAAAGAAAAAGTGCGTCTGTAAAATTTTTGTAAGAAAATTTTCCGCTTTGTACTGTCAAATATACTCACAAATAAAAACGGGGTGAGATGCAATTTTAACCAAATTTAACCAATTTTAATCAAAATGTTAAATGCAATGAATAATAACGCAAAAAAGGTAAACATTTTGCTCTGAAGTGATTGTTCAATTATTTTAACAGCATGCTTTATTTATTTTTTTCAACAATTTTGTAAACAACAGTCATCAAAGTCGCACTATACATTATTTAGTATAGCCGACGATTGCATTTTCGTTGCCGTTGTTGAAAGTTTTAGATTTTAAGTTAATTTTTGTCGTCGTCAAATACATTTTTGATAAGCGTTCACAAAGTCTGCGAGTTTAAATCGGCTTTGAGTTGTATATTATGACATTTCTAAGGCTGAGCTTACATCGGTCATTTATTGTGTGGCATTTGCCCAAAAAAGCGTAACCAACTAATTACTAATGAAAAACTTTTTGATTCAGACATGTATTTATTGATTAAAACAGTTTGCAATCATATTGGATTTTATAAAATTGTCTATTAGTAATGTATGGAACAATTTAAGTTAATAAATACATGTCTGAATCAAACAGTTTTTCATTAATAATTAGTTGGTTACGTTATTTTTATGCTTGTGTGGCACATGGCACACAGATGTAATCCCGTCCTTAGTTACAGACACACTTTTTTCTCACTTTTCGAGAAACGATGGAATATTTTGTTTCACATCTTTCCCACGCGAAAAGTTCTCACTAAAGTTACAGAACATGGGTACAGCAAACCCCTCAATAATCAATTTCAATGAATTTTTAATAAAAAATATTTTACTGAATAAGTAAAATTATAAAGTAGTATTATTAGTGCGTTACACAATGTTAAACAATATCATATCATTTGGGTAAATTTTTGTCATTCCATTTTAGTTTGATCAAGTCTTCATAATATAGTGATATATTCAATATGAGGGTGTTGTATAAACAAATAAAAAAAACTGAAAATTCCTGAATTAAATGGTTTCCAATTCGGTTTGGTAATTTTAAAAATAGACCAATATAAAACTAGTTCGAAGCTAATTTTTTATTTGTCTTTATTTAGAATCCAAAAAGAGACTCATGCTAAGCCATTTTCCTTATATTACTATTCGCACTGCTATTAACAACAGCAAGTTTCATGATATTTTATAATAAATTTCATAATCACCGCTATCGTGAACATCTTTTCCCTCAAAATATTTCCCCTTTTCCCCAAATTGCAATCATGAATAATTTTTTCCTCAAAAATGTGTCCCCTTTCTTGATTCGCCTTATCGTGAATAACATTTTACACATGGATTTTTTCACTTTTCCTTTGGTTTTTCTTACTTAATTTTTGCATTACATTACATTAAGTAATTTTAATATTACATTTCCAATTATATATTAAAAGTTATAAATAATTATTTTTTTAGGACAAGATCAGTAAATAATGTCCACGAGTAATAACAATTTCTCCTGATGGTAATGTGTAAGTTTTTGTTGGGCTTTTAAGGTTTACAAATATTTTTCCCGTTTTTTACATTCACTACGCATTCATAGCGGAAACAAACGTTCGCATAAAATTCTCAATAGCAAATTTCCCTTGATGGGGAATGAAAATTTCATGGGAACAATACTTTAACATTTTATTCACAATAGGGCAACTATAAATATAGTCATATTGATTAAAATGTTGATTAAAATCTCAATATATTTGAAATAAAAGAAACCATATTTCAATAATTCTATATTTATGATTTGAACGGACTAAAGTTCGTATCGCTTTTTAAGCCAAAATATTTACAACTAATTTTGATGCTATTTGTTCATTAATAATAATCACATGTAATTTGGGTTAAAAAGCGATACGAACTTTAGCCCGTTCAAATCATAAATATAGAAACAAATGAAGTTTGGAAAATAATAATTAAAATTAACATATTTCATTAAATTTTGCGCAAAATTTATGTTTTTTTATTTTTGAGATATCGTATAATTTAGCTAGCTACCAGTAGCAAAGTGCCAGGTTCGAGTTCACTTCTAAATTATAAAGTGCCAGGCATTCGAGTTCACTTCTAAATTATAAATGATCTCCACCAGTCAAAGTCTTTTTAAAATCTGAGTTACATATGGTTCTACACCAGATTATTCAACAAATTGCCAATTATGTTTTGAGTATTCTATTTGGGAGACTAGGTTATTCAACAAGTCCCTAATTATGTTCTCTTGATCGTGAGATTAGTAACAAATTTACCATCCCCTATTCCATTTGGTGTCCACCAGGTTCTTCGTCA
Organism: Tachina fera; assembly: GCA_905220375.1. Classification (NCBI taxonomy): domain Eukaryota; kingdom Metazoa; phylum Arthropoda; class Insecta; order Diptera; family Tachinidae; genus Tachina; species Tachina fera. The sequence goes on from LR999963.1 coordinate 62,375,859, forward strand.
AATTTACTATACATATTTTATTCGGTCCCCACCAGGTTATTCATCGCATTTACTGAGTATTTCATTTGGTATCCACCGGTTTATTGTTCCAATATTTAATATGTCACTGTCCTGTGCTTAAAAGTTCCATCAAATATTGTCGTGCAAGAAACCAAAGTGTGGTTATATTAACAAACAAAATGATTACATGCATATATGCCAATGAAAAATTCCTGAAAGAATTGCCATTACGGTTTATCGAAGAAATAACATTAAGCAATGCGACAGCCGGAAAATTCTCGAAAGCAAGACATCAAGAAAATGCCTTGCAGCATTTAAAAAATAACTATAACGACGCGATAGAGGTGTTCTCTTACCCAGAGTTAAATTACAACTCGAATTTTTGTTTTTCATTCACAATTATACTCATGTGACCAGCTGACTGACAATTTTCTTCTTCTTTATTTTATATAAAACACTTGCTTACTTAACATTTGCATTGTGACAAACTTAATATTGCATTGAGAATTTTCTGCACCAGAGAAGTAAAAAAATATCAATGACATGACTGCCGGCAAACAGAATTTCTTGATTGCCGGAAATCAATAAACATGAGTTGAAAGTAACAGTTTTTATTTGCTAGTTGTCGTCGGCAACATAGTTTTTGGCAACGTAAATGAAGGCATGACTTCTTTGCATAATAGACTTACTAATAAATCTAAGTATTTCCACTGAATTGTCAACTTTTTTCACGTTCGACAGAGAAAAATATAATTGTTTTTTTTTAAGAAAATTAATATTTCTTTTTTACTTCTTTATACATTTGTGTAGGTTGTCAGTAGCTCTACATTAGGTAAAATTTTATGAAAAATCGAGTTACATTGTTCTGAAATACAAGCTTAATTCCTTGCTGTCACACGACAAAGTGGCATTATCTACATTATACCTTCAAAACGGTAAAACAATCACTGCGAAATATTATAACAACTTGGGGCACAAATTGCCAGCTTATTCGCACTATTCTCCGGATTTAGGCCCCCTCCTCAGCTCTAAAGTGACTATTTCTTGTTACCAAACCTGAAGAAATTCATCATCCGAAAGAAGTTTGACTCAATCATCTAAGGAATAAATATCTATTTTGATGACCTTGGCAAATCTTATTTTTTAAAAGGTATAAAAAAAGCAGAAGTATGGGACAAAGTATATAGGGACTCGAAAAATAAAATCTTTTTTTTTTTAATTCTAAGATTGTGCTTCATTCAATATGTCAAGGATTTGTTGACCCACTTTGGTAGCATAGGATTTTGTTTGCGAAAAAGTCTTTACTTTTCCAATTGGGTCATCTTTTAAACAACTTTATAATGTTGACATCCTTTATTTTGGTTGTTGTTTGCCTTGGTTCTTGGACACAACATTTTAGCGTTAGTCTAGTTTTCTATTCTATTTTTTCTTCGTTAAGATAATTTGTACTAGAGCACAAAACGAGTAGTTTGAATGGATGTTAAAGAAGTTTTTTTTTAAATTTTTAAAATGATTGCTTTAGGGCTTAGATTTGTCAACGCCTCATTGCATTTATGTATAAAGAAAAACGAGATAAAACGTTAAACAAAATGTAAAAATCATAAAAATAAGAAAAATTTTCATGCTCCTGTATAATAAGTTTTATGATAACAATCATTTACAGAGTTCCTTGTAAAACTCCATAAGTTCGTATGGTATATGCCCAACGTTCTTTATTAGAGCATAGCTTGCAAAAAAAAAATTGATTTTTTAGAAATTTGAAAGAGTAACTCTTGCCGTTGGCGCATAATAATCAATATTGCTTAAACATTTATTCATAGTTATGACAATATTTAAAAAAAAGGAAGACGATAAATTTCTTGTAAGTAACAAGCACTTTACATTGGCCTTTGAATAAAGTTATAATGTAATCCGTAGTTGTTGTTGCTTTGCTGTCTTTTGGTTGGAATTATGTTGCCAAATTGTCTATAATATAAAGAATTCGTCATCTCAGTCTTTTGTTTTAGGTTAAAAATATGATTTTTTTTTCAATTTTTGGATGGTGTTTTTTTAACTTATGGTATTTAAGCTTATGTGCATTTATAAGTATGAATGTTGGATAGTGGGAGATTAAAAACGATTTGCTATTTATGTACTCGTTTGTATTTAAATTAAGATATTTTTCCTAGCAGCCCTGCTCTACTATTTAGAAAATGATGGCTGCCCCAGGCACAAAAGTAGAATTGTCTCAACTTTAAAAACTTATAAGGTCTAATTTGATCGAAATTTAGTGTAATACATTGAACACATTCGTCACAGCCGGCTACACGAACACACAACTTCAAATGCCGCTAGCTGCATTTGTCGCTTTGTAGTGAGCTACTTAATTATTTTGGAAATTGCAAGAGTATCAGAAACAGCTGATATTCAATTATAAATACTAGTGGCCTGCATAAGCAGTCTTGAAATATAAATAGGTCATGTTTTTTAAATGTACTCTCGTGGCATGCATTATATTAAGGCAATAATAAATGCTGTCGCAATATAAACGAAGCACGATGGTTGTATTGGTAACAAACAAGCGATGCCGCCAAAAAAGTCTTGGTTATAACAAACAATGAAAAGAAGTACTGTTGATACATGTAGGTTTGTTATTTTGCATATTGTACGTTTGGGTGTGTGTGTAAGATTTAGATGGTAAGCTATTATGTTGGTGTTTAAGGGAGGTTTTTTATCGCAAGCGCACACATCTCATGTAAATACATGTGTGCGTTTGTATGTGCGCAGAAAAATAAGAGAGCATAAAAAAATTATGTAGGTATGTATGTATGTACATGCATGACGTTAGTATACGCGTCAATAGGTAGAAAAAAGCACAAACACCACAAATTCTTCAGTCACGAACTATTTTCTTCTTTACTCTTAATGTATTGCCGAACACGTTGTTTAGCGTTTGTTTCAGAAGATTTCACTGTAGTAAAGCATTTGAAATTGCCCGCATGTCTTAAAAGTTCTTATAAGACGTCTTTTGCAGGTCTTTAATAAATACATACATATTTCAGTTCACATTATACTGAAAGAATTTTTTCATAAGTTCTATGAATTTCGACATTAATCCAATCAAAAAATTTACTAAAATTCAACCAATGTCACGCTTCGTTGGGTTAATGAAAGAATTTTCGTTAAAATTATTTTAATGAAAACTCCGTCAAATGTATTAAACAGTGTCAACGAAATAATTTTATTAAAACGACGAAATCATTTCATTAAAACAACGAAATAGTTTCATTAAAACAATGAAATAATTTCTAACGAGATAATTTCCAACGAAATAATTTTATTAAAATAACGAAATAGTTTCATTAAAACAATGAAATAATTTCATTAAAACAATGAAATAACTTCACAAAAACAATGAAATAACTTTATTATAACAATTAGAATAACTTAATTGAAATTGTATGTGTAAATAAGCATACAAAGAGTACAAAAACAATCATACAGAACTACTTTTGATATAAGATTTTGGTCGACAAAATTTGAAATACATTTAATATATCAGACTTTCATGACTACAATGAAATTTTCATTGGGACAACGAATACATTTCATACATAATGAAATTCTAAATTACTGTATATTTTATTATTTTTTTTAATTTTAAAGAATTTAATCTTTAAATTAATTGCTTTAAGGGATGTTCTTATCTAAATATGTTTATTTCAAGCAACAACTGTAAATGTTTCTTAAATATAAAGGAGTTTCTTAATAATTAGAAAATATACCAACGAAGCAATTCCAATGAAATTCTTTCCCAACATTCTTGCAATTTTCATTAGATTTGCGAAATCATCATTAGATTTGTGAAAAAAATCTAATGAAATTGTTTCATTTGATTTATGAAACAAAATTCTTTCGGTGTACATTTGAGATGTTTGAGGTTGACATTTTGTCAGTAAATTGTTGTATTTGTAAAAAATTATGAACAATAATGCTTTTTAATTGGTTTTGAGTATTTTTTAACTAATTACTTGCTTACAAAATAATTTACCACAACACAAAGTTGCCAGAGTTAACAAAAAACGGACTTAAAATACATACTCCAATTACGTGTTTAAGGAAGTGTTTAAATCTTAAACACTTCGGATCTTATGCAAAAAAAAACTTAACAAAGCTTTGCAAAGCAATGTTACGTAAAGTTGTATTCTAAAAAATTATTATATCAAATTTCTAAAGTAGGTCGACACGTTTGTGAAGACTACTTTAAGTTGATATTTTCAAAATGTGTGTTTTGTACCTCAAACATTTTTGTTAATATAGCACATATTGATTCTTGTTACATTTGAAAATGAAGCTAGAATTGTTAGCTCTTAGCTTAGATTTACTATTTCTGTCATGCAATGGAAAACATCATCAAATTATCCAACTGATTCAAAATACATGGTAAAATCCATAAAAAAGTATTAAAATAAATACAATTGTACAAAAATGATTTAGTGATGTACATACAATCAAAACAAATCGAAAAAAACTGGATATTCAAATACTCATTTCATTCGGATAAAAGAAATTGTGATAATTCTTTGTTCCATATATTTTTTTACGTATACTTCATAGAAATGTTTATATGTTTTCCTACCATGTCAGAAGCTCATATTGTTTAAATTAGGTTGCTTTACTTCAAGAAAATAAAAATTTATTTAATAAAATAAAAAAACATTTGAATAACCGAATGAAATTGTATTCGATTTTGTGCATCATAAGCTGTGAAGTGGTTGTTGAACATGGTGGTCTTACCAGTATTTATTATTAAATAACAAAATATTAAAGTTGTGTTTTGCATACAATTTCTTAACAAAGCAATGTTAGCCTTAAAGTGCTTATCAACTGCTTATGAACTTTAAAGCTAAATTAAAATATTTTTTGCATAATGGGGTTCATGTGAGATGTTTAACAAAACAAGTCAATGTATGGTAAAACATCTCAAAATCATCGTGTTTAAGCTCTTAAACACGAATGATGCGTTAAACACGTTAGTCTGCACATGGTGTTAGCTATATTTTAAAAAAAAAATTGTCCAGCCGCTTAGAAGATATCACATCTTTTCTAGATATATTCGGGGATTTTAAACATTATTAATTTTTGCTTTTTAACGTTTAATTTATTTATTAAAAATCCAAGCGAGCTCATGGAGTCATACATATATAGTTCGTAAAATAATATAAAATTAAAATTTACATAAATATATAGGCAACATCTATTTGAAAACAATAAAAATTTTAACAAACAAAACTACGAAAAATTGTTTCTTCATAGATATGTATGTATGTATATAAAACTATAGATAACTAAAGGCTCCAAAAGAAGTCTGCTAAATTTGAAGTAATTGTATTCCTTCCAAATTTTTTGGCATATTGATAGCACTATATTTGTTAATTATCGCCAACAAAAATAGAAACTAATAATCCCAAATTATTATTTTACTTATTCAGTAAAATATTTTTTATTCCAAATACATTGAAATTGATTATTCAGGTGTTAGCTGCATTCTATGCGCATTTGACTATTGCTAATGCAGATCATCAAGGAGCCTTTACCCAAAAATTTCTCAGTACAACTAGAGTTATTATGTTAAACTGCCATTTAAACAAATAAGAAGTTCAATTAATATCAAAGTTGAAACAAGAACTCAATAATCAACATAGTTTTTTATTTTCTTACTTTACCACTGCTAGGTTGGCTGACTTTTTTCAGCTCGAATGGTAGTTGTAAGAAGTATCTAACGAAAATAAATGTAAATAACAACAACAGCTATTCAAGAATAGAGTGTTGCCACACAAGTATTTTTGTTAACGCACTAATCATCCCAAATTATTATATTCTTATTTTTTTACTTTGCCATATACATTTACATTAGGTGATTTTTTCAGCTCGAATTGTAGTTGTAAGAAGTATTTGAAGAAAATAAATGTGAAAAACAACACTTAGGCCGGGCTTATAACTGTGTGTCATGTGCCAAAGAAAGCGTAACCACTAATTACTAATGAAAACCTGTTTGATTCAGACATGTATTTATTGATTTAAACAGTTTCCAATCATGTTGGATTCTATAAAATTGTGTATCAGTTATGTATGAAATTAAACAGTTAATAAATATGTGTATGAATCAAACAGTTTTTCATTAGTAATTAGTGGTTACGCTTTACGCACATGGCACACATGAAATGCCAGATATAAACTCGGCCTTATAGTCCAATAAAAACACCGTCACCTTTACGACCCTTTGAACTACCATACCTTCTATATAATGTAGTATATCTACTTTTCCATATTTTACCAAAATGGTCAGTAATCTTCTCATATAATTTCATAAAATACCTTTTAGTGCAATTTTTCCAACAAAAAAAAAATTATATATACCTCGTCACAGGCAAGGACTTGGAATCCTAATCCATTTAATGACTACTGTTAAATAGTTAACAGTGCTCTGTTATGTGCTTTAAATTAGAGATGAGCGATATTTCGAAACCTGTTACTTTTTCACAGCGATTGATAAATCACAAATCACAACTGTGAATGAATTTATCAAGTAACAGGTTTTCGAAATAAAGTTCTTTCATAGAATATATGACTGTTTTTATGTGCTTACTTTACAGTAAATAAAGTTACCACATTATTTTTTTTATACTTTCAGCTTTTGTCGAGAATTCAAATAGTCTTTTCTGGCAACTATGTGCAGCTCTCATATTTTTGTACTTACTTGGTCTCTCTAAGGCAGGTGGTCCACCCTGTAATTCGAAACGAAAGAAAATATTTTCGAATTTGTGTGTTATTAACAGGGAAGCCAGAAATATGCTCTAAAAAAGTGTTTTATACGCATTCAATATGCACAAAAAACTTGAAAATATGCAATAAAAACTAAAAAAAAAACATGCTCTTAAAAATAAAATAAATTAGTTTATTTAAATATATATTTAATTAAAAGATTAAACAACATTTACATATAAAATAAGAAAAGTATAAGAAAATAAATAAAGAAACAACAAGAAATTAATTGCTGTATTAAAAACAATTATTATTTGAAGTGCACGTTGAAAAGAAATTGCCATAGAAATTTTGACCAAAGCAAATAATACAAATTCATATTTTTTTATACTCTAGTGAAAAATTTAACTTTACTACTTTCAAAAGAGTCACGATAACAGAATTAAAACTTTGGAACTGTATTTTGGATAAATAAGGCAAGATTTTTATTTCTAATTTTTATTGCAGTAAACAACAAAATATTGACCTAGAAAAAATGAATTTAATTCGTTGCCTGTCACATCTAAATAAACTTTTATACATTGGCAATGTTACTTCAACATCTACTTGCGGCAGAGTCCGTCAGAAATATCAAAACCGAATTTTTATTTAAATAACCGTCCGTAATAAGAAGATGTATACACCACATGTCAACAAATAAAATTTCTTACCAAAAAATACAAGCAATTTTTTGGTAAATATAGCATATTAAAATAAAAAAAATATTTGAAGTATCAAAATATGCGCTAAAAGTGTTAATTATGCTCTAAAAAATAGAAAATATGCTAAAAATATGCGTTGCAAAAATATGCTTTAAAGGGTAAAATTTCGAAAAATATGCACTAACAAATCGATGCAAAAATTCTATATATGTAAACTTCTTAAATATCTTCCCCCGCATTAATACGTCACACATATTTGCGGTTTCCCTGGTTATTAACATTACAATTCGAAAGCAGTTGCTTTCGTTTCGAATTACAAAGTAGACCCCCAAAAGGGCTGAAATGCTCCTCTTATTATTAGTATTTCTTAAAGTAACAGAACAAAATACTGCTAAACAGCAATTTAGAAATTACGTTCACAAGGCGCAACATTATTAAAAAATCACAGTATTGCTCATCTCTACTGTAAATGGTATGTTAGAAATTTTGGTTTCTGTCGCTGCTAGTTAAATTAGAGAATTTATTTTAACACACATAAATTTGTCTAAAAATATTTGTTTTAATCTACATGATTTCATTGTTAACCGCTCCACTGTGCTTAGATTTTGAAAAAAAAATTATCCAAACAAAGTTTCATTTTGTTTTTATTTTTTACCTACATACATAATCATCCTTTAATGTCCGTCATGATGGGATTTTTTTTATTTATGTGGCTTCCTAGCAACTTTGTATGGAATTACAGAAACGGCGTCTTAGCTAATTGGAATGCAGTCTCAAAAGAAGACTACTAAATAAACTTCACTATCACTTCATACATACACACATGCCTGAGCATACATATACTCGTACATATGTATGTGTGTATTTACTTACACAGCTAAATGTAGAAGCATTCTATTTTTAAACACTTATCCGTTGTAATTTTGTATGCTCAAACATGTTTTTCACCAAAGTTTATCTGTTACGAGTATTATTGTTTTACTTCCGGTTAACCTCATACATACTGCGCATACATAAAAGAAATTGTCTATATGAACACTTTTTATTTATTTACTTTTTTGAGCTCCTGTTAAAATTCTATGATATTTTTTATTTTCATGAAAACTTTTTTGCATCGTCTGCATGTGAATGATTATCAGTTAGTTTATGAATAGATACATACATACATAGTTTCAGTCAAGTATGTTTATAATAAAACATCTACAAACATATATTACAAAGCTTTCAAAATTGAACCTTTATTTTCTTGGGGCTCATGTATGCGTAAAATGCAATTTTCTTCTTATAAGAGTATGACAATTTTTAGATTAATTGAATTTTAAGGCCTTTTTGGGCTTCAAAATCAATGTACCATAAAAATTGTTTTCAATTACACACAAGACATGCATACTTACATAAATATTATACATGTATGTATATACTAGAAGTGAGCACAAGCCGTGCAAAAGTCCACAGTATTGTATTTTTTTCATTAACGATTTTTGTTTAAAAGTAAAGCAAAAATGGAAAACAATGAAACAAAAAACAAAAACACACAAAACCATGGTGCAGCAGTTAAATCGACAGTTGTGTCAAGTGTGCTACAATATTTTTTATTGTACACTTCATAGTGCACCATACTTCATTTCAGAAACTCAAAATTTCATGATATATTAAGTGATAATAAAACTTTTTACAATTATATCCATTGTGAAAGATATTATTTTTATTTTATTATTTATTTATTTTATTTTTTAGTCTTAAATTAATAAATTATACAACTTAGAAAAGTATCGCATACAAAATAACACGCTCAAATAATCTACATACGTTCTTTGTTTTTTCTTTTATAAATACACATATTTTTACACTTGTGTGCTCATTTTACAATTGTCATTCGGAGTGCACTAGTGAAATATTCTTCGACACTACAATAACTAATGCCCTCGTTTAGCAGATAAACAAATGTTGTTGCATACTTTTGCTAAGAAAGAATACCAGTTTTAGTGTTGTCATAAAATCAAGAGCACTAAAAACAGAAAACAATTCAATACTGTACACCAGTGATGCCAACTTTTATGACTCTAAAATCGCATCAAAATTTAAAAAAAGCACAAAAATCGTAAAAAGCACTAACGTGAAAAACAAGTGCAGATTAAAACGAGTGAAGTTTAATAATGTTTAATATCTTCTGAGCTATTCCCTTCATATTTCAGACGAAAGTGTATTTGCACTGAAAAAATAAATACAATAAATACAAGTTTTTATTAAAGTAATTTTTTTTTCTTAGTTTGGCACTAAAGCTAAAAATTTGGCGTTTTTTTGAGTCTTCAAAAAGCACTAAAAATTGTGTCAAAAGCACCAAGTTGGCATAGCTGCTGTACACCATGAAGATTAAGCAATCAAACACCTTTTGCTCACCTCTAATATATACTTATGTATATAAAAAGTTTTTTTTTTAAAGTATTAAATATAGAAAATGAACGATGTAGGTTTTTTCGTGTCACGAGCAAGAACGACTCAACATTTAGCGTTTGTGATAGGAAATCTGTAAGAAAATTAAGACACATGTTATCGAACGAAATTACGAAATATTTCAATAGATTTTACATGGAAAATATTTTAAATTTCGAACCGAATCGAATGCCGTAATTTGTCCCCTGATTTCGTGCGTTGTCAGGTCGTGACCGTGTTGAGCAAAATTGACACGAAATTTCCAGTAATGAAAAAAATTTTACATTTTGTATCGTTAAACATAGAACACTAGCAAATTTTTTGATAGTGTATGGGTTTCTTAAGCTGAAAGTTCTGCAATTCAAAAAAAATATGCAATTATTTGTATATAAAAAATTAGTTTTAGCTACTCAATTTGATTTCTTGTGTGTTGTTTTGTGTCGTGTTAGTGAAAGTTTTTCGCGTGCGTGTTTTGTACGTATAAAAATTTGGCACTTGCCTATCTCTACAACGAACACTCATTGCTGTCGTATACTTAATTTAAAATTTTAAGTTTACAATACTAATACGAAATATAAGAAAACTGTTTTCTACTTTACAGTTGAATGCCTGTCGGGAGAATTTATGGCTCAGCTTCATTTTTAGGGTTCCGTACACCAAAGGTGAAAATAAACCCTATTGTTTTCACTACGCTGTCCATCTGGCCGTCTGTCCGCCACAGGCTATTTTCTCAGGAGCCGTAAGAGCTACGGATCTGAAATTTGAACAGAGTATGTAGAACTTTGGCCGTTACAACAAAAAATACATGAGAGTTAAAAATTAAAGGGTGTTCCAAAACGAGCAACGAACTCTGTTAAAATCTCAAGCAATATACATACATACAATTATATGTACATATGTCTATAGACACTTGAAACTTGTAAGGTTATTGTATTTTTATACAGACTACAACAATTAACACTCAAATGTAAAAAAATTAAATTAAAGGGTGTCCCATCAGTTAATGTAATATTGACTATGTAATTTTGACAACTTTATGTATCTTGAAAATGGTAAAACGAAAATTCTTGAAATTTTAAAAAACGGTAAAACTAAAAACTCCAAAATTTTAAACTGAAAAAATCTGCAAAATCCGAAAAAAAATCGCCAAAACAATAAAAATCGCCAAATTAAAGAAACATTTTTAAATTAAAATAAATCGCCAAAAACAGCAGAAATCACCAAAATTAAAAAAATTGCCTAACGAAAAAAAACGCTAAAACCCGAAAAAAATCGCCAAAGCTAAAAAAGCGCTAAAACTTGAAAAATCGCCAACACCGAAAAAGCACAAAAAGAACGCAAAAACTAAAAAACCTTCCAAACCGAAAAAAAATCCCAAAAACGAAAAAAATTCCAAAACTATCGGCCTTTTCTGTAAACCGAATCCGAGCAAATTTCTCGCTTTCAAATCGAATAAAAAGTTTTGGTGTTCTCTAAAGCGAATTCACATCGTTTTGCTCGTTTTTAAATCGAGTAAACATACCTGGTCGAATGAAAATCGAATTGGTATTATTTCAAGAAATCAACGAAGATACATCAAAAATCAATTAGCATTAACGATGTTGGGTCTTTAATCCCAAATTATAGCCAAATTACATGGATTTTTTTGTTCGAAATTGGTTTTAAAAACACTCCGTTTGTTTCCAGTTTTACTCCAAGAATGAAGAAAACTTATTTTTATGAATAGAAGCACTTTTTCCGTCAAAGATTTCGAGCCGGGCATTTTAAATGGTTATTTTTTATTTAAAATGTGACTTTAACGATCAAATATTTTATTCAACTTAATTTCGAATGTCACCAAATCGAATATTTTGTAGAACACCAAATAAACATTTACTCGTTTTTAAAAAATTCTCGTTTTAAAAAACGATTCGTTTTACAGAATATACCGTATATATTATATAGGCTAAAGTTCATATAGTATGACATATCTAGTGTCCGTACGGAACCCTTCGTGCTCGAGTCAAAGTCGCTCTTGATGCTATCACAATTTTTCTGAATGTAATGGAGTCCGTAGGGTCTGTTGTGGATTGTTTGCACTCCATATGCGGCAATTTTGTTTATTAACAATCCCATTAAATAAAAAATTAGCCTAATTTCTGAATACAATATTACGATAAAACACCGTCTATAAGTTGAGAGTAAACATAAATAATTTGGTCGCATTGTTCAAGCGTTCACAATGATTTTCCATAGTGTTGTAAACATATAAAAAAAAATAATGTGAACGACTTTGCACACATGACAACACAAGTAATGTCAGATGTGTACTCAACATAACACATGCAAAATAAACCGCCCCAGTTGTAGAAGAAACACTAATCGGTGTCGTATACTTAATGTACAATAATAATTTTATAATACTTAGTATATGGATTGTGCATGCTGTTGTAGTGTATGGTCCACTTTATTTTGAGCTAAATTTAGCTTATGTTTTTTGGATTTAGCTCTAAAAGTTTCCTTTAGCTCTTAGATTTTGTTTAAATTATCAAAAAATCAAAGGATGCACAATACAAAATTTATAATCTAAAAATCTTAATCAAAAACATTCGGTGCCTGTTTCATGACATCGAAAGAAAACTTTCGACTTACAATTTTTATTGAAAAGAAAAATGAAATTTTCATATTTTATTATTATTTTCAATATAAATTTTCAGTCGAAAGTTTTCTTTCGATATCGTGAAACAGGCCGATGGAATATTTTAAAAATTTTTTTTTCTGTAAAACAAATCTAAACCAAAAATTTCACAAAAAAATTTCAATTTGGACCATTATTAAGAAAAATATAAAAAAAACTGGAGAAATCAATAGAAAAAAATTTCCAACCCATCCGATTTAGCGTGCAGTGCCCCATATATTAACGAGAGCAGCAAGAGAATTTGGCACGATTTTAGAAAACTAACTCTGATAATAGAAATATTTTTTGTTAGATTTCTTAAATTTTTTTATTATATAGATTCCCAAGTACCATATCTAAAAGAAAATTAGAAAATTATTAATTTTTTTGAAAGCGAGAAATTTACTCGGATTCGGTTTACAGAACAGGGCCGGCCGATTGTTAGTGTAGAGAAAAAATATGCCATGTATACCAATTAGCCAATGCTAAAGGCCCTGATTCACTATCCTACACGATCGCACGATTCATTCACAAAAAAATCTTCCACAAGTCTGACAGACTTTAAAAAATCGATTCGAAATAGTGTTTTTGTGCCGCCCTATCATACAAAAATTATACAAAAACAAAATTCTCAGCTGTCATAAATATTTCTAAAATCGCACGACTTGCCAAAAAAATCTGTAACAAAGTAGCATTTTTAGTCCACACTATTGTGTAGGATAGTGAATCACGGCCTTAAGAAGCAGTAGCATTTGCAAAAGATTTTGAATTGGTCTAATGATTTTTCTATGTGAATTATTTTGCGTTGAAGGACAACTGCCATTGCCATACTAATTCTTATAGTTTTAAAGTTATTTGGCCTGCAAAACTTATTTATTTAGTTACGAAATCTTGCGCTTGTTGATTTATAACTTATTTATGATCTAGCAAAAATCCTTTTAATTCCATAACTACTTTTTCTTATTCAGTCTTTCTAATTCAGTATTTTCATTTTATTCAAATTTCTTCATTTATATAATAAAAAATTCAATTCAATTAATGAAAGAATATGGAACACGGTTGACCCTGAAGTTACATTGTATATAAATATATATTTTTAGTGTCCTCTACTAGAACCAGTAGTTTTCTTTATCTTTTTATTAGAGCTATGCTCCTTATACCACGACATCTAGGGCGTGATTTTCGAAACAAAAACAATCGACACGATTACGATTGTATTGAAGCGCTATGCCCCTTGTAAAGAGTCAAAGGAACCAATATATATATATACATATATATATATATATGATTACCTTAATATAGAAAGGTCCTAACTCGTTATTTTTTTGAAATCGTGATTTTTGCATTTTTTCGATACATGAAATATTATTCTATCGAAATACACAAACAACTCGTTTTTAAACAAATAATGAGCTAGGGCCTCTCTATATTAAGGTAACGATATGTATATTACAATTGATTTTAAGCAAAATTGCTTATTCAGAGTAATATACCACGGACTGCCTTTCAATCTGATCAGATGACATAAAATATATTTTTTCACTTACTGTACTTATTAGAGCTATGCTCTTTATACCACGACACAGGAGCTATCTCGAGATTTTCGTAACAAAAATAATCGACAATATTACAATTATAAATTTATATTTGTTTTGATTTCTTTGTACTTAAAACCAGAGTACGAAAATAATCAAAACAAAATGTTTGATTTTGTTTCGTTCTTTGCAGTGAGTGAAACAAAAACAATCAGAACGATTGTTCAATTTGATTTTTGTACTGTTTTTTCACATGAGCACAAATAATATATTAATTTAATCGTACGCAATTATTAAAGAAAACAATGGGACCTTATTGTTACAAACGTTTATTTCAGAATGAAAAGACTAATTTTATATATAACGATATTACATGAAAAACTATGAATACTAGATTTAAATATAAATAAGGACAAAGTAATATAAAAATACTTGAAGAAACATATGCTGAGTTGCAGTTTAGGGAAATAATCCAACACTCCTTCTCAAATCTGCATATCTTTCTAACATCTATTTTAATCCTAAGCATTCAACAAATTTTTTATGTTTTTGTTTGGATAAATTTTTTGTTAGTATATCTGCAGGCATACTATCCGTTGAGATGTAACGGATTTCAATTTCGTTGGCTCGAACAACTTCTCTGACATGTTGACATTTTACATCTATATGCTTACTCCTACCATGTAAGACTGGATTCTTTGCAATATGCTGGGCTCCGAGATTATCACCATACACAGTAACCGGCCTTTCTTTTGGATAACAATTGACTTCGCTCAATAATCTCTTTAAATAAACCGCTTCCTTAGCCGCTGTTGACAGTGCCACAAACTCAGCTTCTGTGCTACTGAGTGCGATGTTTGATTGTTTTTTACATTCCCAACTAAATGCACAACTAGCCAAGAAAAAACAATATCCCGAGTATGACTTCCTGTCCTCTGTACAGCTCGCCCAATCTGCATCAACAAATCCTTCAAGAAGTTTTCCAGTTTTTGTGAATTGAAGTTTCAAATCTTTTGTTGTAGACAAATAACGCAACAAATGCTTAACTGCCTTTTGATGCTCAATATGTGGATCCTGATTTCTTTGAGCTAGTTTACATACTGAATGTAAAATATCAGGCCTAGTACTTATTGCCAAATACATCAGCGTTCCAATAATAGATTGATAATTATCAACATTAACACGTTCACATTTCTCATTTTTACAGGCGATTTGAAAACCTGGATCAAGCGGTGTAAATGTTGACCTACAAAATTCCATGTCATATTGTCGTAGTAGATTATTTATATACTGACTATGACCCGCACTGATTTTTCCAATAGCACCATCACGCTCAATCTCCATGCCAAGAAAATGCTTCACCATACCATTATCCACTACTTTAAATTTCTTTGAAATAGCATCCTTTATCGATTTCAAGTCCTTAATATTTGAACAAGAAATGAGCAAATCGTCAACGTACACAGCAACTAAAACTAATTCATTAGCCTTCTTCATACTGTATAAACAAGGTTCACTTGGACAAGGTTTCAGACCAATATCTCTGAGAGCTCCATCTAAAGTGCTGTTCCATGCGCGACCTGATTGTTTTAAGCCGTAAATGGCTTTCTTTAAGCGCAAAACTTGATTTGGATTACCTGTATTGAATCCCTTTGGTTGCTTCATAAACACTTCCTCATTTAACTCGCTATTTAGATAAGCTGTTGACACATCAACGTGATGTAAATGAAGTTGTTTTTCCGCCGCCAATGCAAACATCATTCGAATCGTTGAGTATCTAACGACCGGCGAAAACGTTTCTCTATAGTTTATACCATACTGCTGGCTACACCCTTTGGCAACTAGGCGTGCCTTGAACTTTTCAATTTCTCCACATTCATTCCTCTTGACATTGTACACCCATTTGCACCCTACTACTTTTTTTCCAGAGGGTAGATCAACTAATGACCATGTGTTATAATCTTTTAGCGAGTTAAATTCCTTATCCATTGCGTCTTGCCATCTTGCTGAATTGTTACCGTTAACAGCTTCCTCATATGTTAGTGGTATTGAGACTTCACCAATTTCACCAACAAAATTAAGCTTGTTGTATACTTTCTTTGGACGACCAACCTTGCCATTGCGAATGAGTTTTGGTCTACCAGGTCCTCTGTGTTCACTTTGCGTTAACGTTTGTTGTGGCTCTTCAATAAATTCGGGTTCATTACAACTTTCAACATCAAAACCAAGAAATTCAGATTCTGAGCTTGACTCATATTCTTCGTCAGTTTGTGACCCTGTTGATATTTTCTCATTATTTCTAATTGTTGTAACTTTATCAATGAAAGAAGGAACGAAATCAAACGTATTTACTTCAATTTGCTCTTGTGAATTAGGCATTGTATCTTCAGAAAAATTTTCGATGAAACCTACATCTCGTTTTTCAACAATACATTTGCTGTTGACATCGTACAATCTATACGCCTTAGCAGTTAAAGAATATCCAACTAATACATACTCTTTTCCTTTTGCAGAGAACTTTCGAGATTGCGTTTTGTCCAAGCCAATTGCAGGGCAACCGAAAATTCGTAAATGTTCAACATTTGGTTTCTTACCGTACCAGCTTTCAAAAGGAGTTTTATTCTTTAAGATTGTTGTTATTGAACGGTTTCTAATATAAACAGCAGTATTAACTGCTTCCGCCCACAATGAGTCATTAACTCCAGCATGAACAATCATACTACGTGCCATCTCTACTATTGTTCGATTTGCTCGCTCTGCAGTTCCGTTTTGTTGAGGGGTGTAAGGAACAGTTAACTGCCTTTGGATTCCATTCTCCTCCAAAAAATTGTCGAATTTGTTGTTAACGTATTCGCGACCATTGTCACTTCTAATTGCCTTTATTTTTCGTTCGTGTTGTTTCTCAACCAACGCTTTAAAAATTTTAAATTTCTCGAAGACCTCATTTTTATTTTTTATAAAATAGACAAACGTGTATCTTGAATGGTCATCAATGAATGTAAGGAAATAACGAGCGCCACCCACTGATGTAATATTCATTGGACCACACACGTCAGTATGAATCAAATCAAGTAAGTTATTTGATATTTTTTGATCAGTTTTTCTAAATGGTTGTGAATTTATTTTTGATTTCATACACGTCTTGCAACTAATGTCATCCGGAATTCGTTTTACTTTTATGCCATTTACTGCTTCATTGCGTATTAAGTCCTTCAAAGATCTGAAATTCAGATGTCCATAACGATTGTGCCAACGCATAGCTTCGTTATTCTGTAAATAAAAATTCTTGTTAGAAATTTCGCAAAAAATAAACAAATTCCCCTGTTTTCTTGCAGTTAAAATCGTTTTTCCTCTTTTTTCTTTAATTTCAGCAACATCAGATTTAAATTGAACTAATAAACCATTTTCAGTAGCTTTTCCTACGGAAATGAAGTTTCCAACAATACCAGGAACATAGAGCGTATCGCGTAAAGTTATTTCTCCGCTTTCTGTTTTAATTATAACGTCTCCTTTACCTTCAGCTTCTATATATTCGTCACACGCTAGCATAATTTCATCTTTGACATTTTCAAACGTTGAAAATTGTTGACGTTCGCAGCACATATGCGCAGTCGCACCACTGTCTATACACCAACTATTTCTTTCTAAATTTTTTTTGTTCAAAGATGCAAGTAAACCAAATGCACGATGTTTCTCTTCTTTTTCAAAATTTGCCTTCGTTGTTTTGCAGTCTTTAGCAAAATGACCACGCTTATGGCATTTATAGCATTTAAACTTTCTGGCGTTAATATTACTATTATTGTTGTTTTTCTCATATCGAGAATGCATATTTGAACGAGCCGCAAACACCCGCTGACCAACAGCTCCTGCATTATTTTCAATTTCATCTTGTTGCATTCTACGGTCTCCTTCTTCTACTAATTTAAGTTTAAGCACATCAAGGGTTGGTAAAGCATCCCTGGTTTCCATAGCTATCACAAAGTTTTCAAACTCTGTTGGCAAACTTGATAATAGAATGATTACCAACAATTCATCTCCCAAAACGATTTCTACTTCAGCCAACTTTTCTACAGTCTCAGTAAATTTATTTAAGTATTCGGTCATAGTACAGGCATCTTTCATACGAAGACTTAAAAGTTTTTTGTATAGGCTAACTTTGCGCAAGGGACCACTAGGTTTATAAATACCAGCCAGTTTTGTCCATGCGTCATGTGCTAATGTGCAGTTCTTTATGTAATTAAGTTGTGATGGTTTTGCTGACAACATTATAGTAGCCAGAGCTTTTTCATTCTGTTGCTCCCATTTCTCAGCATCTGCAGCTACTGTTGGTTTCGTTATTTTTCCGTTTGCAATAGCCCACAGATCAGAATGCACCAAAACACACCGTACTTGGACACACCATGTATCGTAATTGCTGACGTCCAACTTTTCTATTTGGTATAAAGAATTCATTTCACAAAAAAAAATTTGCTCAGTTTAAATCGACAAACGTAAAACTTTTTAATTCTTTTTCTTTTTATATTTCTAGAGCTTGCCTGGGCCCATAACCTATTGTTACAAACGTTTATTTCAGAATGAAAAGACTAATTTTATATATAACGATATTACATGAAAAACTATGAATACTAGATTTAAATATAAATAAGGACAAAGTAATATAAAAATACTTGAAGAAACATATGCTGAGTTGCAGTTTAGGGAAATAATCCAACAGACCTTAAGGGAAACGATTTGAAATATTTGTTGCATTGTTATTTAACACATGAAATTTGTTTTATATAGCTAAGCAGCATAGCTCTAACCGGTTGTCCTAAGACACCTCTCTTCTTTTCTGTGTGTTTTTCTGTGCTGCAAAGCCTAATTAATAACTTAATTAAAAATCATTTATTTTAGCCAATATTACACACATACAAAAAATAAAACACGTAATTAATTGATTTGTTAAACACTGTGGGACTTTATAGAGATTTATTTATTGTATATTTATATATATATTTTTTTTCTTCAGATTTTCTGTCATTTTGTTTAAAAACACAAAATGCATTATTTTTTATCAAAAAAAAACTACAATTATTTTTACATTACATACGTGTAAAAAAAACAACAATTTAATATTGTTTAACTATTATCAAATTCAGACCAATTGTTTATTTGCAGGGCAATTTCCAAAAAAAAAACTTCTCTTTAAGGGACACTCAGACTATAATACAAGTATTAATACTTTTGACGAAAATGCATCCCTGGTCTTATATTTGTTTAAAAAATTTCAAAAAAACCAAAACAACTCAACATGTCAGAGCTGCATTTTCCACAAAAGTATTAATACTTGTATAATAGTCTGAACGGGGCTTTAGTATTACAATTTGATTTGATTTAATTGTTTTTTCAAGATTTTTATGACAGGGTAAAATAAACTTAATTGTTCGCTTTGTATATGGTTAGTAAATTAAACAACAATAATTGTTATACTTAAATTAAATTATAAAAAAATATAGAAAAAAAATTATAAAAACATAGCATGACACTTGATTGTTCGAAATTGTTTTGTAAATACGGTTTTAAATGTAAAATAAAATGCTTTTAACAGTTAGAAAAGAAAAATACATCGCTTATTTACTAAAACAAGGATATAACTCAAAACATTAGATTTTGGAGTTACTGATGCAAAATTGATCCTCTTGTTTAATCAACTCTTGAGATAAAAATAATTTGTGTAAATTGAAAACTTTAAACCCGTTTTCTGGCAAACTAGTTTTTTTAGTTATGACGCCGTTTTAGTAAATGACTGATATGTCAATAAAATTAAAGGAAAACATTTAAAGCCTTATGCATGATTTTTTATTTATTAAAGGTTGACCGAAACAAATTTGCATACAAAACTTGTTTTATAAACTTGAGAGAAAAATATTACTTTTTTATGAATAAGGCATTAAATATGTACATATATCGTGCCATAACCGCCAAAAAAAATTAAGGGACATAATTTAAGAACTTGATTTTTTTACCACAAACGATTATTTTCTATCGTAAATGATCGATTTCTTAAAAAAAATCCACAAAAATGTGTTGGTTAAGCTTTTTTTGGCGGCGATGGCTCGATATGTATGTGTGTATCCTGTAACTAAAATTTTAAGAAAATATTATGGCGTTTTCTTTTCTTTTTTGGTGGATTGAAATCAAACTCTTATTACATGCAACATACAATTTATTTCTATCCCTTTGAAAGGGCAGAAAATGTTGCATTCACTCTTAGAAAATAGAACGCCCTTAATATTGCAAATAAAGGGCAAAACATATTTTGTAAATGATTTTCTTTTCGAGAAGGAAATTTATTGGATGAAGAACATTTATAAATGTACTTTGAGAGATTCCATACGGCCAACAATACGGCGACGTAATTCTGCATATCTGTAAGTGAAAATTAAATAAACATTTATTTAATAAATTAATAACCACAACTTTTTTTTTTAATAAAAACAAGTACAAGGAAAGACAGGAAAAGGTGGTCACCTAGATTTTTCTAAACTCTAATGATTTTAAAATATTTGGCGCATATTTAAAGTCAAAACAAAGTACATATTAGATGTGAGCATAAGATGTTTGCTTGCTTAATCTTCATGGAGTACAGTATTGAATTGTGCTCTTGAGTTTTTGGGAACACTAACTGGTATTCTCTTTTAGCAAAAGTATGCAATAGCATTTGTTTATCTGTCAATCAAGGGCATTAGTTATTGTAGTGTCGAAGCATATTTCACTAGTGCACACCGATTGACAATTGTAAAATGAGCACACAAGTGTAAAAATATGTGTATTTATAAAATTATTTGAGCGTGTTAGTTTGTATGCGATACTTTTTTTATAATTTATTAATTTAAGACTAAAAAATAAAATAAATAAATAATAAAATAAAATTAATATCTTTCACAATGGATATAATTGTAAAAAGTTTTATTATCACTTAATATTTTATTAAAGTTTGAGTCTGTGAAATGAAGCATGGTCAACTATGAAGTGTATAATAAAAAATATTGCAGCACACTTGAGACAGCTGTCGATTCAACTGTGTTACAATGGTTATGTGTGTTTTTTTGTTTCATTGTTCTCTATTTTTGCTTTACACTCAATTACGATCACCACTACAAACAATATTCGCTCTTGAAAAAATGCAGTACTGTGCACTTTTTCACGGCTTGTGCTCACTTCAAGTACATATGCATACATATGTACATACGTTAAAAATTTAAAATTTGTTTTGACCATGAATAAGCGCCTCTAACTTTTATTGTTTTGAACAGTATAATTGTTGGTTTCCGTTGGTTAATATATACCTTAATATACAAAGGTCCTACCTCATTTTTTAAAAAATTTTTTGTATATTTCGATAGAAAAACATCTAATGTTTCGAAAAATTCAAAAATTTCGATTTAAAAAAAATAAGGATTTAGGGACTCGCAAAATTAATGTAACGATATACATATGCAATTCATTCAATATTTGAAATTGTACATTGTGAAAAGGGTCGTAAGTAACATTAATAAAATACATATTTGATTTAAATTATTGTCTAGCTTGCCAAAGGTTTCATTGTATTTTGGGCTATCTTCTCAAAAACCGCTTTCATTTGATACCCATAAAAAAAAAGATGTCGGTTAACGACATCTTTTAGAATTCATTGTTTTTTTGCGAAAATCGATTACTTACGGTTGCAAATAATCGATTTTTGTCAAAAAAAATTAAGTTCTAAAATTATGTCGCTTGAGCTATTTTGGCGGTTATGGACAATTGGGGTTGTCAACAGAGGTGCACGTAGTGCGAAAAGTTTTCGGATTGTCATTCACTTGGGAGTGACCAGAAACAATTCCTCTCTTTGACTGTCCAAGCAGCTCACTACTTCCGGTCCCAGGCTAAGTATTTTTCGGACAATGGCTTTTCAGATTCCTCTGAAATGGTTACAGAACATCGTAACGTCTGAATGAATATTTGCTAAAGCATGACTGCACCGTGGTATTCGACAGGAAGATAGCAGCCCTATCACCAATCTAAAAATGTAGGGCCAGCAACCCACTTTTCTGAAATCCAACTTGCTAAGGAATCGCTTAATAATATATATTGGCGCCCTATGCCCCAGTGAAAGTTAGAGGACCAAGACAAAAATTAACTTACCTTTCTCTAACTTTGGTAACTTCTCGATCCAACTCTTGATCGTAACGCTCAAGTATAGCACGACATTCTGGTAATGACAAATTCAAAAACTGAGCCACTTCATTGCTAAAAGAAAAATAAAATGATAAATGAAAAGCAATAAAAGGTTCTCACGTTTCCTGTTCTGAATAAAGTGCTAATAGTTTTTCTCATTTAATTATAAGAGCACATACTCTCTGCTAATAAATTTTTACTTCACAAAGTACATAAAAATTTATGTATTTCCTTCTCTTCGAGAGGGCGAAAAATATTGCGCTTATTTTTAGAAAAGAAAAAGCCATATATTACCTTATTTCATCAGTTTTCTTAGCATCCACTAAGAACAATTTGGCTACATCTTCGTGAGGTCCCATCATAATTCGGCTAATTAAGGGATACTCATTATCCTTAAGACGCTTTTGTTCGCCATTATCCCTTATGATGAAGAGAGAAAAATTCTCTACCGCACTGTCCACTCGATACTTTTCCAACAGCAAATTAATGACCTCTTGAGTTGTAACCAAAGATGTTACCCAAACCGACATTTGAGAACCATATGGTGGTGTGAAGAAAGACGTTTCACGATTATAGAAGTGGCCATTAATAGAGCAACGACGCTTCAGCTTAGTGCGTGATCTGAGAATAGAAAAATAAAACACATATTTTTATGTGTTTATTTAATTTATTGGCCAAGATAAAATTCGCTTTTGGGGAAAAAAATTAATATTTATCTATACACCTACCGCCTATTGCCACTTCGCCTCTTAATAGCTGCAGCACCAGTGCGCGGTGGTCTTCTCAACACCACACCATCTTCAGTTATGTGCAAAGGTTGCTCCTCATTGTCATGACGGTGCGAGTTAGCGTTTCTTGGTTGAAAACCTTCTGAATTTGCAGTATACAATTGTTCGGTTTGTGTTAATTCATCGCCAGCAGCTGCACCGCTACGAGAAGTTGTTGATTGGCGACTTGAATCACAATCGCTGGCACCTTCTTTGGGATAACAGTTCATTTTTATTTGTATAAACTTTGGAGGTATATCACTTTTTCGTATAGTAGCCGAGATATGTTGTACGCCAACACCATCAGCTCCGCTTTCTCGTCTGAGTCGTGGCTTCAAAGTAGAATCATCATCATCATCGCTGGATGAGTAAACCACACACGATGGTCCCGACTTTGAGCGATTAATGCCTTTCTCAAAACGGCCATTTGTTACCATTAATTGAGCCTGTGCTGAGCCACTTTTTTGTAAAGCATACGGAGAGCGCTTGAGAGGCGAACCCGACTCATGCATTTTCAGCGATAGAGTATCGTTTATGAAAGCAGCATCTATGGATCTAAGCGCATGTTCACAATTGAAACTTTTGCTCATGGGATTGTCGGCTGCATTGTACAGCTTAAGGGAATCGTGTATACGGGAAGGATCTATGGGTTGGTTACGCTTGAGGGTGTCGTCATTGTGTTCTTGAAAAGAGTTGGCACCATTCACATAATCTTGATGAACGCTACGTTTAAAATCTTCATAGTCCATGGGTTTCAAGGTGGCATCATCGGATGTTTCGTAGTTATCTACAGTGGTAGAGGTGGTGGTGCTGGTATTGGCATTTGTGGTCGTGTCAGCGGTCGTAGTGGTATTTAATGAGGCAGTGGCCGTAAGAAAATTATCGGAAGAAGTTGTCGTAGAGGAAGAACTAGCGGATGATGTTGTAGTGGAATATGTTTTTGAGGGGGAAGCGTCTTCTAGATTAGTAGAATCTGTACTATTTTGATTGGACATAGTTTTGGAACTGTCGGAAGTCGTCGGGGTTGATGATGAAGAATTTTGCGGCGAAGCTGAAGGTAAACGCACTGGCATAGTTTCATAAACTTTATCCTTTTCACTGACACGTCTTTCCACCTGCAACAAATCATCAATTTCATCCCAATCTAATTTTTCCAGCTTATCTAATTTCGAAGGCAACGTTGAACTAACGCAATTGTTTGTGCTGATAGACGTTGATGTAATATTTGACGACTGCTCGTCACATAAAGTAGTGGCGGTAGTGGAGGAAGAATCTTCATCATGTTTGCCATTAATAAGCGTTTCTGTTGCATTTGAACCAGTTGTTTGGGCAGAAGCGTCTTCCGGCGTCGATGGTAATTCGGGATATTCATTTAAACTGCAAGAATCAAAAGTCATACTTTCGCTTAACGACACGTCGGTAGATATGGCATCAACTTGATCGCTTGTGGTAGTGGCGGCATCATAAGACTCAGTGCCATCATTATTTTCCTTATCTGACGCTTCCTGTAAAGAAAATAAGTTATTGTAAATTATTTTTTTATTTAATTTGATTTTGCAGAATAAGAAAACTTGCATTTTCCGCTTTTGATGCACGACAAGAATTTCGCTTGCGCACAACAAATGTTCGCTGATCGTCGTCTTCCTTCAAATGTATAACGCCTTGTACACCCCAATAGACACGCAAAGCTCCTTCGAGTATTAAACGATTATTAACTTCTCGACTTCGTACTTCCATGCTTTTATTGTCATAGAATTGATTGTAGACCTAAGACAAGATTTATACAAAACGATTGTTTTTGTTTATTGACGATAAGTTTCATTTCACTTCATAAAATGTATTTATGAAAATCTGTTTGCGTATTGCGACTTCGACTACGACATTTTGGTCATACCGAAAATATATTTTTTAAGGATAAAGTGTATAAAAAAAATAAAACCAATTCGGAAATATGTATACAAAATCGGAATATTAAGAAATCTGATACAGGCTTGTTACAGAAACCAAATTCGATCGAATTTGATTTGAATTCCGTAATTAGGTTCTTCAAAAAAGAAAAACAACTTCAAATTTAATATTCATGGTAGATACAGACTTTGCAACTTGCTTACGCAACACGTTTTCGAATACTTTGATACAGACACTGCAACCTACAATGCAACCGTCAATGCAACCCATAAACATCAAAACATTTTGATATTTTCAAAATTTCGAATGCAACTTCGAACGCAACCATAAACAAGATTACAGACTATGCAACCGACTATGCAATCGGATTGGTTGCATAAACACGTTGCTAAGTCTGTACCTACCATCAAAATTGTAATTTTCTGTATGTTATAGTAGGTACAGACTTACCAACGTGTTTATGCAACCAGGCAGATTGCATTGTCGGTCGCATAGTGTGTAGTCTTGTTTATGGTTGCGTTCGAAGTTTCGAAAATATCAAAATGTTTTGATGTTTATGGGTTGCATTGACGGTTGCAGTGTCTGTATCAAAACGTGTTGCGTAAGCAAATGCAAAGTCAATAAAGAATTTTTTAATATTTTTATTTAATTTTATTTTTTAATATAAAAAATTTTCTGAAGTCTTAAGAAAAAAATGCAGCATTATAAAAACTGAAATATTCCATTCAGTCAAATAAGAATAAATAAAACTTTGCGTTTGGACATGAAAGTAAATCTGAAGCATACCCCAATCCTCTTCCCCGCAATTTTCCGCAAATTCTTGACGTCGCTGAGCATCAAAAACTGCTGTTATTGCAGATGTATTAATTTTTTAATTTTGTTCACTTCAATTAACAAAATTTTGCGGCTTTGGTATTTTGTTTTGCTCCTCTAAAAACCGTGTGTTTTGTGTTGCCCAATAGCACATTCAAATTGAAAAAAATCAAATTGCCGCTTTTTCGGATTAAAGAAGATTGAAATTGGGAGAAGGACGGTGTGACAGGCCTGTATATGTACATACATATGAGCCATGTATGAATTTTAGTAGTACTGTTCCATTTTCTAATTTTGAACTATTTTCTCAGCTTTAGGTATTTTATTTTTGACTTCCTGCTATAAGTTACTGATTTTGCATTGAGGAAATTGGAAAAGGTAGAAATTTTTCGCGGAATTTTATTCATGATTGTCCTGATTAATTTTCGAAAATCGATTTTTCACGATATTTCGACGTTTTGTGGCAGTGGAAGTCGGGTCAGATGGATGCCTGCATGTGTGTTTGTGTGTGTGTATTTATGAAGCAAATTTGCCGCATTGGAAAGATGTGCAGCTCACTTAGATGTCGTAAGGATAATGCATTGATTCGGTTTGGCAGATATAGAAATTTTTCGAAAATAAAATGTTTACAAAGAAACGTTAATTGCTGCCGATTCGACTAAAATCGGGTGATGCGAACGACAAATATCGTTTACGAAAAATTTCGAAAGTAAAAATTCTTTTTCTAATACGTAACTGCAAAAGTTTTCTTAAATTCGATTTTAGATATTAACAATTATTTACGAGTTTAAAACCAGTATTTTGTATGGTAAAAAAATAAGTTTTAAACTTTTAAGGTATACTTTATTTTGACTATGAATATACGCCAATCTAGCTTATGGTGCGTTTCAGGCATGACCTACAAAGTCATCCCAATCCATATTTTTAAAGATATTTATCGTTGCAGTGTCAAAATTTCATACAAATATCTTGTTTACTCAGCTCTTAAGAGGAAAATAAACTTTTCTTTTTCCATTAAGGTGTGAACTACTTTTTTTTTGAGTTATGACTACTTTACAATAAAGTAGCGATATGTTCATATTAAAACAATCGTCATCCTTAATTCAATTACAATATTTAACTCTACACACCAATTGCTTTACTTATTTTTATCATAAAAAATTCCAATAAAATTTTTGTACCTTCAATTTGGATTCCAGGTGATCTCTGGGCAAAGAAGGACCATTCTGTGGACCGAGTCTATGGGAGGCAGTTTTATTACCAAAACTCTTATGAGATTCGACACGTGTACCATGTCCAAAGAGCTGCGGTCCAAAAAGAGCACCGTAACATGGTACATGACAATAAGGCACACCTTTATGCTGAAAATTTTAAAACAAATAACAATAAGAAAAATATATTACCATGAACAAAATTCTATAGCACCTCTGCATGTTGTCCGGGGTTTAAACGTTTGCCACATTCCTCACATCTTAAACATTCGGGATGCCAGTCGTAACCCAACGATTGTTTGCGTTCGGCTTAAAATGAAAATAGTTTATATTAAATTAAAAAATTTATGTACATTAGAATGTACATATGTATGTATGTACATATGTGGAATTACTAAGTAATAGTAATAGTAATACTTACCAAAGTATACGGGTTTGCCGCACTTGTGACACTTCCACATAATTATTTGTTCTAGTAATTGAAACCTCTCCCTACTATTCTGCTATTTACAATTGCAATTGCACAGACACGCACACACGCCAGTTTAATGACCCCACCACCACAGTCTCTTTATAATAATTATTACAATTGTTATACAAAATTAGATGAGAAAATTATATAAACTTTTTTCTTATTTTCTTAATAATAATTAAAAGGTAAACGAACTTAAATGGCCTAAAAACCAAAAATCCGTTTTGTGTGCGCAGACTGAAAGACAGTCAAGTCAGTCAGTATTTATTACAAGTTTTAAAAACAAAGAAAATTAAAGTGAAGAATATTTTCCCACAATAAGATTTGATTATATATCCTTTATTTTTTCTTCTTTTTTATTAACAACATTCCATAATATGTTTGAAAGTATGTTGAAGAATTGTAGATGCAATCTTTTATTCTTATACATTTATTTTTTATACTGCGTACGTGATTTGTTTATTAAGTTTATTTTTAATGGAATTTATAATTAAGGCATCTCTATTGAAATTCTTTTATTTCACTATACGCCTCCTTTTTTTTGTTAATTGATTCTCTGTGTATTGTCTATTCGGTGTTTTTCTCTTTTGTGTTTTTGCTATTTGTACACCTGTTTTTTCTAGTAAGTTTTTGTTTATTTAGCAGTTTGTTTATTTAACAACTGGGATATTCAAAGCATATTAACAATAGTTTTTTTATTTTTGCCTAATTTTCTCTAAAAATTTTTAACGTTAGCGTTCGACATCTCTTTGTGGCTTAGAAAAACACATTAATTGCAATTATTATCTCGTGTAATTAGAACTAGTGAAAAAATATTGGAAAGTTCATGCCACTTTTTGCTATTTTATTTGTTTTGTTTTTGTAATAATTGACAACTGGAAACCTGACAATAAATGGAAAATAGAATTACATGTACGATTTGGTAGCACTGGCTATGTATTAAAAGAACAGCATTGCATTACAAAGTATGTATGACAATGAACAAACTTTTTAAGCTGTCTTTACACGGTAATACAAAATATTACGACTTTGTAGAATGAAAATATGAAATTCTCCATATTTAAAAAAAGGGAACAGGAGTCTGTTCTAGGTACTTTTCATGTTTACACTGATAATATAAGTAAAATGCAAGAAAATATATTGAACTGTTAAGTTAATAAAAAAAGTGGATAATTGCTCCACAAAATGTGTACTAATAAAATTGAATATTGGAGAAAACATTTTATTATTTCAATGTAATTTTACTAGAAAATATAATTTTTTTCATTTAGGTTTGTTTATTGTTTGTTTGGTTTTGCTTGTACCCTCAGCTACTTGATGGTTGCAGTTATATAATATTTACAACAACAGCATGAAAATATCCTGAGTTGATTTTGGCTGCTTCTGCAAAAGTGTTAACACCTTAAATAGATTCCACTAGCGCTGCTAATGTTCACTTTGAAATACAACTCTGGTGTGATGAAAATACTTAAGTTTCTAAAATGGGTTAGAAAACAAAACATTTACCGACCGCTTGTCAAATTTTCTATCCATATTCTCTCCTACTCGATACATTTTGCGTTTACATGATAAGATTTTGTATAATCTACAGCATTTTTTGACATGTCGTAATACATTGTATAACCATGTAAAGACCGCTTTAGCAAATCTTTATGTGAAGGAAACAGCTGCGCTTTTTGACATTTTTCGTAGTGCTAATTGTAAACAATAGTGGACTAATTAAAAGATAAAGTTTTGTTTAATTTACAATTCAAGACCCTTAAACTTCTCGAAAAAAATTTATAGGAATGACTAAAAAATCTTTAGGGCGATTACATTATCTCTAAATCTTTTATTTACGAGATTTCAAGCAAAGTCTAGATGCTTTTTATTACATTTCCCTTACAAAATGAAACATAATTGCTCAGTAGATATGAAGGAAATCCACTCAAAATTTAAAATTTTTTAAATTTTAAAAATCTTGCTAAATGTCAAAAAGGTAGTTAGTGTAAACGGTATAGGTTTTCATAAATATTTTTTCGTATAGTTTTCCTAGACAAGTCGCTTGTTTGTATTGTAAAAACTACATATTATAATATTTTTTATAAACAAACACAACCCGCGAAGCGATTAGCTTGTCTGCATAAAATACCCAGGGTCTATGGTGGGAATCGAACCCATGACCATTGGACTGAGAGGCTAGCATCGCTACTACTCAGCTACAAGGGCATGGGTTTAATTTCAAGTATTTTGACGGTTATATTAAATTTTTTTTCTTATTCAGTGTATTTTTATTTTTAGTTTTTAACCATTGTGCGTGAAGCAGATATCCTGAACATAATAACTGTTTGGGTTCCAGAAAAAAAAACAGTCAACGCAATAAGCTTTTGAGCCTAATTATGAAGATAAATATTGTCGTTGTTGAGAATATCATTCACTGTAATATTTGAGATTTGCAACCAGAGTAATGAAAATTAAAATACACATAGTCGTCGTGCACAGCAAATTTAAAATTTTCTTCCTTACGACTTAAGATCGAATCTAACATTCGATGTTCGATAACCAACGAAGATTGAAAATTGAATAATCATGGGCTTAGTTGACGTCCCGGGTGAATTTTGCAATGAATTTCTGGGGTAGATGATTTAAAATTTTACTTTAAATTGAAATGGTTTACATTTCTTATATTCATAAGATGCTTTTTGTAATCAAGACTTATAGTGAACCAAAGTTCAAAAAATTTGGAAACCCGTGAAAATGTGTTAAACTTAGTTCTTCATTAGCTGGACATAAATAATTTTCTGTTCAAAAGTTGCGTGTTATGTAACCGATATATGTATGTATAACAGAAGTAGAAGAACTTGAATTTTTATTGATTGCATCTCGCGCATAAATTGCTCTTTCTCTAATTGATAAATAATTAAAACATGCCTCAAGAAGGATGTTAATTGTTTTCCGGAATAATAAATTATTATTCTTTTTAGCTTAGAAAAATTTTTAGACTAAACATTTTTGAAAATTGGGAATATCTGTGACAAACTTTCACAGTTTGTTGTCAACAAAAAGAACATTTTAGAAAAATGTATAGAAATTTAGCTTGAGATTCGAATTAAAATGCCAGAATTCTAGACAGAATTACGTAAATTGAATATTTTCAAACAAAAATGCCAGCATATCATTTCACACTATGCTTCTTCTGTTTCTCTGTCTAACTTAGTACTTTATTTTGCAACCATGACGGAGAAAGTGAGTACGTTGTCTGCTTATTGGGATAGTTGCTGTTTATACCTTGATTAGCTGTGTAGTTTTATTTGTGCAAAAATAGCAAATTTATCATATAGTTATAATTAAAATATAAACTTTAACCAATAATTTAATATAAAAACTAATATTTCATATTATTATGTTTAGTGCATTTAAAATATAAAAAACATGCTTAAAATTCAATAAAATAGTGAAAATTACGTCGGAAAAGAAAGAAAATAATTATTGGAATACGTGTTAAATGACGAAAAGTGAATCAGAGAGAAGTGTTGATAACACCAATAACAAAAGCAGTCATTTCAAAAAGGATACAAAAGAAAAAAATAATCCAAAAGGATGTTGAAGCGCAACAGCTGAAAATTTTGTTAAGTTTCATATGTAAAGGAATCTTGTTAATGGAGATTTAGTGGAAAGTTAAAGTTGTACAAAAAACACGCTTATTATATTTAATATAAACAATCAATCAATTTTTATTGTATTAAAAGTGTCGGAAATATGAAAACCACTATTGAGTTTGAGGAATGTCTCAAGGATTCACCAAAGTTTAGGTAAGGATAAAAAGTGTGTAAATAAAAAATATTGTTCTTCCACAACCACTATTAAACAAGTGTTAATAAACATTATAAATATTGGAGGAAAGAAAAAATGTGTTAATCTGGTGATTAATTAAGAGAAATTAATTAATTGTAAGCTTTTGACTGATTTTGTACAATTTAGTAGACATACATACATATATACTATAAATAATAACAACGCCCCTATAATAGTTTCGTTTAATTTTGTTTTGCTTTGATTTTATATGAGACTATCAGCGCAGAAGTGGTGTAACCCACATTGGTTTTTTTGATAGCTGTTCTGAGGATAAAATCATTATTTACAATACCAAGTACCAAAATAGTAGAGCAAGTAAGACACCTTTTGTTATTCTAAAGAAAGTGGAGCTGAAAAATTGTTTTTATACAGATATTAATATTGCAAAGTATTAAAGAAAATAAATAACTAACAAGAGCATTTGTTTAAAAAACTGCACCACTTCTCTGCTGATAGCCTCATATATGTTCAATGTGGCTGGCTTTATACATTTCAGTAAATTGTTTGCAGATAAAAGAGAAATATCTTAAGTATGTACATATTTTCGTGATTTGCATTCTCAGAAAGATTAATTTTTATTTGTAAAAGTTTTATTTAGAAACAATATTTCATATCAAAATCTAATGAAATTTCTCTGATAGATCTTTTATAACTCAATAATTTATATTGTATCTATGTATGTATGGATACGTATGCATAATCATGTGCATGTACATAAATGAATGAGGCAAGTAGAATTTAACTTTTTTTCTATTTGAATTTTGATGTATGTATTTCTCCACATATTTAATCTGTTTGATGTTGCAAGGTATCCACATGTGCACCCATACGTAGATACTTATGCACATACATACATATGTATGTATGTACATTATTAAAGATATACCTATTTGATTTCCTATCAAAACCCGTTATCGTGCAAAGTGGCTATAAGAAATCTTTACAAGGAAGGAACTTAAACTTAACACGGCTGATCCTGAACTAAAATATTTTCATTCGCTTAGGTCAATGGAAAAAAATCAATCAAAATTTTATTCATTTTTTGTAACAGTGTTTATAACAATGTTTGAAAATATAAATGTTTATTAAAAACTTTGATGCAAATTAACAAAAACAAAAAAAATCATGTGAGTTACTGACTCACTCGTATGTACATACATACGTACATACATACATATATACATATGGAAATCCTTACATACATATCAATGTACTGTGTTTTATAGTACCTAGCCGAAGTCCAAATGAAAACACCGATCCTATCTTGGTCGGATTACGGAGACTAGGAATTAAGTGCTTTGCCATCATAAAATTATAACACAGGTCTGTAATTTTCTGATATTTTTTTATATCGATGAAATGTGCATACTTTATCTAAGAATCATTAAACAAATATTAGAAAGGTTAATTTCATGTTTCATAAGATAAATAAATAAATAAATAAATGTATCAACACATTAACAAAACCTATTAACTTTTTTGATTTGATTAGGCTAAAGCAAAATCATAAACATATGTAGAAACAAAAAAAGTTCAAACAATAATACCACTGTTCTGCATATAATTCTTTCTGCCAAAAAAACCGACTTCAATGCAAAGATCTCATAGAAGAATATTCTTATCTTTTAAGTATGGAAAATGAAGAAGTACGTGAAATATAAAATTAAGTTTTAATGGATGTGCTTCCTCCCATTTTTTAAATTCATTATTGTGTATTTTTCAGAGCTCAGGATGTGTTTAAGTCTTGTAAAAGTCGATAAAGTAGAACCAATTACCCATTTTTTAAGTTAGGTATTGTGTCTATTTTACAGATCAAGGTGTGAAATGTTATAAAAATTTTAATGGGTGTAACCCCGCCTATTTTTTCAACTTTCAAACTGTGAGAACAAAAAGGCGTTTTGTAGTTTTCGCAGCAATCAAATAAGTAGAATATCATAAAATAATATAAAAAATACTGGGTGTGTCCCGCCCACTTTTTTCAATGGGACCAACGGGAAGTTATACCCTCTCAGACAACAAAAGCTTTTTACAATCGGTCTTAAATGTATGGAGTTATGAAGATAACACCAAAAAAAAAAAATAGGGACTAGTAAACCTGCTCCTTTTTTGCAGTTGGTTAAAAAAAGAGTCGGAAGCATGAACTTCAATATGTGATTTTAATGGACCTTATTGTGCTGAATACAAAGCTCTTCACAGAGTGATTAGATAATGTCTAGTGTTTGAGATTTTCTTATCTAAATAAAATACTGATATGTAAATATTAAATACGCATTTACTATGTTAAAAATAAAAAATATATATACCTACATAAATGGCTTCATGTTATAAATTAATATCTTAAATGAAAGTAAATAAATAAGCGGAATTCACAGTTGTACATATTGTTGCTTTGGTAAATCTTGGTAAATTTAAAGCAAAGCAACAACAATTTACCAAATCTACAAGATGTAAAAGATCTACAAGAACAACTGTGAATTCCGCTATAGTATTATCACATAAAAAATCAACTACTCTTTTGTATATCGCTTTTTTTTATAAAGTTCTAATATGATGTTTAATAAATTTAAATCAATAAAATCGACAAACCGTTATCAAGTTATAAAACGTAAAAAAACGTTTTTTGTGTGTTTTAACTAACTATAAACGTTTAAACTTGCTTTTAGTTTCATTTATAGAACTGGCAGAAAACGTTACAAAAAATCGCTACAATCAAAATTGTCTGTAACAGTACCGAGTTTTGTGAAATGCGTTTCTGAATCAAACAGTTTTTTTATTACTAATTAGTGGTCATGCTTTTTTTAGGCTCAATGTGCCAGATGTGTACTCGGCATTACTCACTTATAACACTTAACATTGTTTTATAAAATGCCAATGATTCTGTATTATGCATTCATACTTACTTAGTTGTCAATATTTTAAACATCACTGTACATATGGCAAAATTTTATTTGTTTGCACATTTTTATTGTTTGTTAAGCCAATAATGCAAATGAATGGACGAAGAAATTTGTACTGTAATACAGACAATATAAACAAAATTTAAGAAATAAAATAATAATGATGTAACGATGGAGTTCCAGTGCTTGAGTACATACTTACACACATATGTACATATGGATGTATATATATATACATATATATATATATATATATATATATATATATATATATATATATATATATATATATATATATATTATATGATAACGACATTAACACACTTAATATAATATCGATAATATGTATACAATTTTGGTAGTTACGTAGGTACGACCTTTTGTATTTTAGTTGACGATATGCGAATTTATAAGTATAATCTATTTAAAAGTTTCTTGGAAAAATGTATGGTTACAAAGCAAATTAAAAGGGAATATGTGTATTCTTGCATTACTTTTTTAATCAATAAAAACTGAAACAAAAGGCGAACATTTAAATCGTATAATTTTTAATGCCTGTTTCATTTGTAATGTGTATTGAACTTTTATTGATAAACAATTTTATTAAATATTATTTGTATGATACATTATAACTTTTCCTTATTGTTTGTTTTCCTTTGTTTAATTGCAGACAATTCATCTCAAAGGAGGAATCAGACATTGAGCATTTGGAACAACGACTAGAAAAAATTATAAAGCTTTGTAATATAGCAGTTGATTCGGGCAAGGAATATGTGAAAAATCAAAGGTAATTTCTTTCTTATTTTTAGAGTATTACCTGATTTACATTAAGCATTTTTTCATGAAATTTCATGAATTTTGTTGCACGCAACTTTTTCTATTTGCTAATTGTAGCGATATTAAAGAGAATTTTATATAAAAAAGGACGGATAATGAATATCTGATGCATTGTTGACAACGCTTTTGATATAAGTTTATCTTCCAGGCCTCCTATTCAAAAATAAAAAATTTTCATGCAACTAATTTCATGAAAAAAATGCTTAATGTAAATCAGGTGTATGTGTATATTTAGATTTATATAATTGCTTAATTCGCAGAACCTCATATTAAATACAATGGTGTAAAATTTGTGATTGGAAATTTTTATATAATGATGAAAATGCACCATTACACTTTTATTTCATATCTTTTTAAAATGTTGTATTTGGAGAGCGGCTCTCTCAGAGAATTTTTATGTAGTTTGTTCTTTTTTCATTAAAAATACAAAATACATTAATACACTACACAGAGGGTGTTACACAAATACACGATAGAAATTGTTGTGAATTGAGCAAATATGTTCGAAATTCGATAGTATTTCAGTAAAGTAAGTCTTGAATGATGGAAAATTGAAATCACATCATAATTGAATTGAGCAAATAACCTAATTTGTGTTGGGTACTTTTTCAATACATATTTGTACTTGTAGGGCGTAATAATGGGTAAAAACTGAATTTTTGTATTTCTTGTATCACATCTTCCTGAGCGTAGAAACAAATTTTAATAATTCTGTGGTTTTCATTAATAGCAACGTATTGTTATATTTTAAATGCCTTTTAGACATTTCTGAAAAGTATGGACGCAAGTACATAATTTTTTTATTAACAAATTGTACCTTTTTTTAAATAAGCTTCAAAAATAACTTTCTTTTGCCCTACTGAATTTTTGGACATACGCTGTTATTAATGAAAACCGCAGAAAAAAAAATAACAAATGCGTTAGGAACTTTTTTGATCTTCAAAAATATAAGTGAGAAAAATTGATACCTTACCCAATAGCAAGGCGGAATTACAACTCAAACTGCATTGTAATTGATTAAAAAATTTAAATGGACAGTCTTTTTTGGGTTAAAATTGAATTTTAGAACTTTTTGTATTATAAATACATATCTCCTAATAATAATAGACATAGTACTTTATAAATACTCGCAAATAAGTGTTGAAAATGGTAACACTTTTTCTAGTTTTCCCATTGGCGTAGCTAAAATTTTCTTTTTAGTCGGGCGGGTTTCATGGCTGCTGATTTTTATGAGTAATATCTAAATAGATAATTACAAGGAATTTTTAATCATTCTAGTAATTCTCTTTGGAGGAGGGGGATTGCATCCACAGAGTGACATTTCTACGCCTATGAATATAATATAACTATAATTAAAATTTGAATTGTTTTCAAATTCTACGTCTATTAAAATTAAAAAACAAATAATTTTACCCTCTTATTAATTTTTTTAAATACACATACATACATAGTTAATTTCTTTTTTTCTTTTCATTTATATAGCGCTTTTGCAATGTCCCTTTGGGACTTGCAACAACATTTTGCTGATAATAAAAATGCTCACAACGCTTTAGGAAAACTGATACACTGTTTTCAGGTTTGTTGATTCCAGGAAAATAAAATCAAAATTATTTCACTTTCAACTGCAAACATCTGTACGAGTATGTATGTGCTTTAAGTATTTGTAATAGTATGTAGTAGATACAAATACATATTATTTGTCAGAGTGATCGTTGATAGAGTCTTCAATAGAAGTGATATAGTAAATACTCTATTATCTATAAGCAGACTTGGGTAATTTCAACTACATCAATTTCAATTACATATTATAATAGTTGAGATTATTTCAATTACAATTGCCAAAATCTAATTGTAGTTGACATTTTTTTTAATAACAATTAGAATTGAAAATCTATAATTATAATTACTTGTAATTTTAATTGGATATGTTTCAATTACAAATTACATATATTTTTTACGTTTTTTGCAATTACAATTGCATGTAATTGGAATTGTAATTAAGCAAAGAATTATTATTTTTAGTTCAACAAATTCAATTATATATAATTGTGAAAATCTATTTATTAATTAATCATTTATTTAAATGTTAAAATTTATTTGTATATTTAAACATGTACAATGTACATAATGCCAGCCATTCACGTGATTTCGGTGAATCATTCATTGCACGCAAGAGTAATATTTTATAATGACATTTTGCGTAAACTAGTATGAAATGGGTGCATTGGGAGTTATTAGTTTAACACCCAGGCTACATCGTTTAACAAATGACAATTTTGGTGAAATGTTTTTATTTTTTCCTTTTTCCTATTATTTAAATTTATTTATTTTTTTCATTTCCAATTACTACAAAATGGAATTGTAATTGAAAACTTCTAATTACAATTATAAAAAAATGTTTTAATTGATTTGTAATCAATTACAAAATGTAATAATTTCTGCCCAAGTCTCTGTGTATAAGTATGTTAAATAAAATAAATGTTATGTCAAGTTATATTATAAAAATTATGGAAAAAGCAATCATTCGATTAAAATAAAAAAAATTTTAAAGGATAAAAAAATCTAAAAAGCAATACACGTATTTAATTGCATTCGGTATGTGTACGTTAATAAATTCATTTTAGAATAGTTTGGTGGAAGGCCAAAAAATGTTTTTTGTTAGTAAAAAAAAATATTTTAATATACATAGTTCGTAGTCTTTCGGCGCTATCGTAATCAAAAACTTTTAAAAATGAACTGCTCACGATATACTTTTCCCGCAATCGTATTGGCTTCCATTCTTAATAATTTTAGAAATAATATTTATGTTATATTTAATGTTGTGTAAAAAATTCAACCTTATCTTATTACGTGACATTTCTCATTCTTCTTATTTGGTCAGTCGGAAGTTAAGTATGCACGGATACTTACTGACTGAGTATATACAATTAAATTGAACCGGTTTCTCATGAAACTTGCAGCCTGTAAACACTAACCTAGCCGAGCCTAAACTAACCTAAAAACTACCAATTAGTTTAATATTACTTCTAAATTAAATGCTGTTGAATTGCTTTGTATGTATATTTGAACCCAGTATTATTTTCCTTAACTTTAAATAAAAAGAAGCGTGAAACTTATTTAAAGCCTAAGCCGATCACTCTGCTCATACAAATGTACACTTATACATGCGTAAAAATGTAACAGTTGATTATTATAATTTATTAATGCCTTATCATTATAAACATATTCATAAAATTAATAAACAATAATAATATTATAGGAGATGAATAAATTTCACACCATTTTGTTCGATCAAGCCAGCCGTACGGTTTTAAAAAATCTCGCAGTTTTTGTTAAAGAAGACATCAATCAAGTCAAAGATTATAAGGGACATTTTCTTAAAGTTTCCGAAGGTTATGACAGTGCCTTAATCAAAAATGCACAAGTAAGTAAAATAATATAATAATAGTTATTCTTATTATCTTATCCTATTCATAATTCTGTGGTTTTCATGAAATAAGTTTCAAAAAGTACTTTTATTAGCTCTACTGAAACAAATTCGATTCTTCGGTATGTGCTGTTAGTCATGAAAACCATTTAAAAGTTGAAATTTCTTAAACCAGAGCAACCAACAATATGATCTAAAAAATGTGTTCCGTGTACATTAAATATGCACTAAAAATTTTAAAATATGTCCCTAAAACTTAAAATATGCTCTTAAAAATTAAATATAAAACTTATATGAATGCTTCATAAAACTTATTCTTGCAACTTTTCACTTCCCGCTATACTAATTGTTTTTTTTAATTTTTATTTAGAATTTATATCAATAAGAAAAACAATACACTCATTTTTAATAAAAGTAGTTTGTATGATTTTTCGCAAAATATTAACGGTCTTATTCATAAAAAATATTTTAGGTTTATTACAGGGTTATTTGACAAATTTCCCATAGAAATATGTCAAATAAGCGCTTAATAAAGCTGAAATATTTTTTATGAATAAGACAGTATGTTAATAACAGTCCTCACGCAAAAATATTTCAAAGTATGCTTTAAATATCGAGCCCTATTTTCGATTTAACCTTAAGCGGCAGGTATGCTCCTACCCATAGTTTAGAATTATCAAAATGCCAAAATTATTGATAACTTTTAAAATACAGGCTGTAAAATTTTATCGCAAGTAAAACATATTTGAATATTATAAAAAACCCTTCTCCTGAAAACTTTAATTATTGTCGCTTAGGATTATTTTTCATTTCATTTATTTATTCATTATGTATACCTAGCCTATGGGCCATATTCGGTCACATCATACTACTTAAAAAAATCGAAAATAGGGCTCGATATTTTTTGACACACAAATTTTATTTCTAGTCCTTGCAGCATCTGAATATTTGTCTGATTTCAATAGCGAAAAATTAAATATATTCTCTAATATAAAATTACAATATATAATTAAGAGTTAACGTCAACTTTAACTGCAAGTTAGCCTGTTAGCTTTTAATTGTACATTGTGAAGAGGGACGTAAATGTATTGTTTTTTTGTTTTAGTTTTAACTTTCATAATCGTTTATAAATGCGGCCCTCAATATCGAAAACAAATTGTGATATTGAGTTAAAATTTATTTATTTAATGTTAAACTGATACTCATACTTACGCAACTTTTGAATGTTCCTCTTTGCAGGCGAGTAAAAATCGTACACAGGAAGTACAAGAAGCCGCCAACATATTATCCGCATCTAAATCTTGCTTTCATCACACAGCATTAGACTATGTTAACTACATCACTTTAGTTCAGTCTCGCAAAGTACCATCAATACTATCGACGGTAAGTACTTTAAAATATTTGTAGGTGCTCATACTTCTTTTGTTATGTTTACATTATGAGAACATATTATAAACCTGACGCATAGAATTCTTATTCAAAGTATATTATAAATGTAAATATGTATATCTAAAAATAGCATAATATTTCCTGAGGTATTTATGTCAAATGAGGTGAAATGTAGGATATGGATATGGTGCTTTGTAATTTGTATATAGTGTAAACATATTTGCACATCTACATGTTCTTAGATGCATATGTACCCAGCAAAAAAAAAAGTAAGGAAAAAGAAGTGGAAAAAGTAAAAACCCAATGAATTTTACATTGACGTGTCATTGGACTTTTAACTCAAAAAAATCGTGTTTTTGGTGCTATAAAATTCCGAAATTCGGGTTTGAAAATAATTCACTTCACTTATTCAGTGAAGATGTTAAGTCCTTCTGCTACCTAGGTAGCTTAATTGACACAACTGGTGGCTCAGCAGCAGATATATCTAGTCGCATAAATAGGGCGCGGAGTGCATTTGCACAATTAAATCCGGTTTGGAAATCTTCCAATATTTCGAAACAAACCAAAATCAAATTATTTAATTCTAATATAAAATCCACTCTGTTATATGGATGCGAGACTTGGAATATGGCACCACGTGATATACAATGCCTTCAGATGTTTTTCAATAAATGCCTCCGCAAAATCTTACGTATTTTCTGGCCTGCAACAATATCCAACAACCAGCTATGCCTCGGCCTATAGCAGCCTATTAGAATGGAATTAAGTAAACGCAAATGGAGTTGGATAGGTCACACCCTGCGCAATCCAGACCATGATATTGCGCATACCTGGAAGCGGCAACTGACAGTAGAACTTTCGAGATTGCGTATGAAGTAGAACGAAGTCAAGCATCAAGCAGAAGATCGAGATTATTGGAGTCACTTTGTTTAGGCCCTATGCTCCCTCGAGGAGTGAAAGGAACATATATATATATATATATATAATATATATATATATATATATATATTCAGTGACAAAATCCCTTGTATATGGTTTGAAGAGAAAAAAAGGTTAAATAATTTAATTTTTTGTTATTTTATTCCATTGTTTTTTTCAATAGTAAAAATTTTTTGATTTGCAAAGTAATAAAAAAACTCTTGTATTTGGCTTGAGCCAAAAAAGTAATGAGTTTGTTGAAAACAAAGTAGTGATATAAGATTGCGTTTGATATGTGGTTAAAAACAACAGCTTTAACATCTAAAAATATGAATTAGATAATTTTGAAATAATTTAAAAGTGATTCGTAAGGAACTACTCCTTTTTGTTTTTAGCTGGGTAGTACTGTATATGTATATATGTATGTACATAAGGGTGGGTCAAATTATGCTAATAGAAAAACAATAATTTGGCAAAAATGAAATTCTCCTTACTAGTAGATACAAAATAAATAGCTTTGTATTGCGTAAGATGGGAGGAGTAGTTCCGAGATTAGCGTGAAATTTCTCCATTTTCCAATTGAATTTTTGTTTTCCCTATTACTTGCTATTAGTTGGAATTGTTCCCCGCGAAAATTTTCACGCGGAATTTTATTCATGATTGCCCTGAGTAATTTTCTGTGAATATAATGGTGTTTTGACAAAAGCTTGTGGATTCTCCTCAATCCAAATGCTAACATTCTGCTTATTTACGTACCCATTCAACCAGAAATAGACTTCATCGATTATGTACGCCCTAAAATGGAAGCAGTGCACGATGAGTTTGACGAATAGAGCAATTATTTTGATTAAAAATTTCAACAATTTGCATGCGTTGCTCTGGTCTAAGTCGATTCATAATCATTGATTGTTTTCCCTATTACTTGCTATTAGTTGGAATTTTATTCAAAGCAAACCAAATTAAAATAACGATTGTGTGATTCTTAAACTTCTTTTTAACGTTAGGACTCAGCTGATATTTTCTGTTGATTTTTGTCGATAAAATTAACAGCACATAAATTATTGTCGCTTAAATAGCGACACAGCTGACATTAACATACAGCGAATACAATTAAAAATGTTACTGAATAGCAAACTCGTAAAATTTTCGTTATAATTATTTTATCGATGCGATTGTCGTTAAAAAAAGTTAGTGAATCGCACTACAGCTGTTATATGGGTGCTCAACTAAAGCAGTG
Source organism: Tachina fera (assembly GCA_905220375.1). Classification (NCBI taxonomy): domain Eukaryota; kingdom Metazoa; phylum Arthropoda; class Insecta; order Diptera; family Tachinidae; genus Tachina; species Tachina fera. The sequence continues at coordinate 62,417,834 of LR999963.1, forward strand.
ATGCCAACTCAAAGTTGTGACACTCTATAAAAACACCCTATAAAATTTTACATAAAATACATTTCAAATCTATGTATGTATGTATGTATGTCGTGTTTTATGAGCTTTATACAAACACAAAGTACAAAGACTACGTTATGTTCAATGCGCCATCACACACTAGATCAATTGTGCTGGCATAACATACCAATTTGTAGGTGAGAGATGCAAAGAAAGGGGTTTTGTGGTTGGAACAATTTTTCAACCAGGCACAACCCCGCATCAGCAGCACAAAACCAATACACACACAAAACTTAAAATACAGCAAATGATAAAAGAATACAAAAAAAACACTAATACACACAAAGCTGTGTGTACGTATACATTTTTATGCCAGATGAATTAGTCTCGTGTGTTCTACAAAGAACAAAAATTGTGCCGGCATAAAAATTAGTCTCGTGTGTGACAGGCCAATCACAGTAAAAAGTATTCGCACCATTCACTGAGTATCCGTTGCTTTTGACAAGACCAGTGAACATTTATATAAAACAAGCATTGCATGCAATCAAATTCGCCGCACAATAGTGCGGAATCAAACTTATTATTTTAAGTTTTAAAATCAGTATGAGATCTAAAAGTAGACATAAAATTCAGGCTGCATAATCAATCCATAATAAGAAATTTCTTGGCTTATACCATTAAATTAAATAATACTTTTCTTCGTAGAACTGACCTATAACACAACCATTAGGAGTATTACATGAAATTATTATAATTTTGTTGTCTTAATCAGCATTATTTCTTTTTAATTCCTATGTACATACTGTACATACATACTGTTTACCCAAGCGTCAACTTTTTTGTTTGCAAAAGCAAAACACGATTCATAACATTGGCATTTTTTAATTGCACATGTTCCCAATTGTACATATTTAAAATTATCTATTTAATTACATGCATTGATCCGGAGTTTGTGTTTGTGCCTTTTTTACAATCTTTTGTTATTAAGAATTTTATATTATTATATTTTAATATTCATGATTTTAACTTTTGTTTAACATTCATGCAAATATAAACTCTCACATAAATAACGTATATACAAGCAGAATATAATATATTATATAGTCACCTGAAACGTAAAATGCAGTAAATAACATCCAGCAAAAAATTACACATTACCATCAGAACTACTTGCCATATAATGACTTACTTTTCTGATTACCAAATTTCAATACTCGCTTACAAATCAAATTACCTAAAATTTTAAAAAATATACAAGTTGCTAAATGAGGAGAATGATTTTTTTAGATTAAATATATTACGTGAACATGTTTCCAAATAAAAAAAGTAAGTATTTTTCAAGAATCGATTATTTTAGTCTCACGCCTTGTTAAAATCATTAAGTTGGTAATCCAGTAGAAAAGGGCTTCCACCAAAAATGCTTAATTACAAACCCGATTACCTTTTTTGAAATTTTTTGCTGGGCATTTTCATAATTTATGACAATTGACAATTTTTTGTTAGTTAGGGACCCTGCAGAAAATTTTGTGACAAATAATAATCGTCCTATGGCGTAAGAAAATGGGAGTGTTAACAAAAGTAGGGAGGAGTAGTGTAAGGTAAAAAAGATATAACGTGTAAATTGTTATAAATTCACAATTTTTGTGATTTGTCGTCTTAATTTTCAGTCAATTTAATTGGGAGTCGGTTTAGTATTGTAATAAAGTCAGTGAACAAGTTCGATGTGGCTGGATCCAGACCTATCAAAAAGTATGAATAATAGCTAAAAGTTTTATAGAGGTATAAAACTTTTAGCTGGCAACACTTTTTTAAATTAGTTTGAATTGGCATTTCAACATGAATAGACTAACGCCTGAACAATGCTTCCAAATCAATGCTTAAAAATCATGGTTTTGTTCGAAATACGTATTGCGCACTACGGCCATTTTACGGTCAACATAATCGTACATCAGTATCATTGCTGCTGTAGAGCGTAGCGTAGAGAAAGACCCGAATCAGTCTATCCGCCACCGTGCATAGGAATGGGCCATCATTACTTCTTCGTTCATCAATTGAACAACCATCATGGACAGGAACTGTGGTTCCAACAAGACGGCGCAACATGTCACACAGCTCTTGCAACTATTGATTTATGAAAGGAAACTTTTGGTAACAGCATAGTTTCAAGTTTCGGACCAATGAATTGGCCTCCAATAGAGTATTTTCTGTGAGGATATGTGAAGTCACTAATCTACGCCGATAAGTCTAAAACGAATGACCACTTGCAGCACAACATTCGCCGCGTAATTACCAATATACGGCCACAAATGTTATAAAAAGTCATCGACAATTTAACTTCCATATTACGATACGTCCGAGCCAGCCGTGGCTGTCATATGCCAGAAGTCTTATTTAAATATAATGCCAGAAAATTGTCTTTCTAATAAAGTAAATTTCATGTCCATTTTAAAAAATGCATCTCTGTTATATTCCATTTCAAAGTTCTAATACATAATTTATATTATTCTACACCGATTAGGTCCCTATAAGATAGTTCGGGTACATCCTGACAAATTAATTTTTTCTTTTTTAATACAAATTTTATAAACAACCTTAGTATTAGTTCCTTATCTTTGAATGTTATCTTAGTCTGTAAGGATTATTTGTCCATTGACTGAACTACAATAAACAACAATAAACCCATCGTAGGTCATGCCCATAGAATAAAATAGGGGAATTGCCATTGATCTTTGGCTTAAATCAAACTCTGTATGACTCTCCTTATGAAAGTCGGCACAGAGATTAGAGAAGGCCGCCTAATATCATTTGAACACAGAAACTCGGAATGAAAATCCCGCCTTCTACTGTTACACAAGACGAAACACTCGCAAAGAATGTGTGGAGTTGTCTCGTCATATTCTAAACATAAGCTACACAAGGTTCAACGAACTTGGTTATTTTCCACAGAGAATAGTTCAGTCCATAGAGAGAAAGAGTGACCACACAGAAAACCTGTAAATCATTCCTGTCGAGTTTCAGGATGCCACTATATGAAAATGTAAATGGAAACCTTGTTCTGTATGGATAGCTTTTGTAGTGAGTATAAACACTGTAAAACAAACTTGGAACAGAATTCCCATGAAAGGAGGGAATGTCAAAACATTTGTTGATTGCCTGTAATTCTTCTGACTGAAATACCGTAGGCCATTTGCCCATGGGCACAGAGATTTTTACGTTAGGATCAACGACTCCAGCACCAACTCCGTTTTGGATGGATTCGTATACCAACATGATTTTCTTAAATCCACAGTGGGCCGCTTTCTTCTCACAATGCCATTGGTGGAATTGCGACATTGAATCTCCTGTCAAACCTCAGTTCACAGTTTATCCTGATACTAGGCATTCCTAGCAGCCGTATGCTGGGCATTGTACTTAAGACCGACGCTTGCTCGTTACCGACACAACGAGCGGAGGTCCCGAGACTCATCCTATAAGCGGGCATTGCCGCAGATGATCCTATAGAGATATGTATGAATGGTCGTCCAATCAAGGCTTCAAATGGCTAATTTTGGACATGGCCTCATTGAGCCTGTAGTAAAAAGACAAGCCAATATCTGAACCTAGCAGAATTTAGATTTCGCCTCAACCAGCCGAGTCATTTGTCACCACACAATATCGCAGTACGTCATGATTGGCCTAACTATCATTGTATAGACCAATATAGCCATGTTTGGGCTCATGCCTCAGGTGTACGCAGCGCAACTCTTCACCGCCCAGATCGCCCTAGTGGCTTTCTGTATTATGCATTCAACATGTCGGTTCCAAGTCAGCTTTCAGTATTTCACCAGCGATGCCAATTTAGCGCGTTTTTACTATGCCAAACGCGCCTTTTTTTGTCTTAGCGCGTTTAACAAAAATCGCTTATTAGCTTATTTTAAATAACATCAGTTCAGTTCAATATTTTTTTACTTTTTTTGTATAAATTTAACAACTTTCTCGTATCCAAAACTCTGATAAAATTTTTGTAAATTCGTTAATGATCAGCTGTCACAAATAAAATTCCCTTCACTGTGGTAAGAACTAAAAACGCATTTTAATACTGTAAATGACAAATATTTTGAAATTTCACAACTATAATATGTAATCGTACTCGTGACATAAAAAATTTATTTTGCATTTGAATCGCAAAACTATTTATTATTAAATTTTTACAAAGTTTGACAAAAAACATTAAATAAAAATAAGGATTTCGATTATTTGGGAGGCGATGCTGATTCTGTATTAAGTGATTTTAGCTATTTAGGATACAATTTCAAAGAAGCAGTATTGTAAAATCTGAAAAAGAGCTACTAAAAAATTTAATTGCATATAAAAACTAATACATACATACATCGACTTTTATTAAAATTTAATTTAGCGCGTAGGAAAATAGCGCGTTTTAGCTATAAACACTTGACAAAGCTGTAACTCAGCGCATTCTAGCGCGTTTTGAAAAGCGAAATAGCGCGTTTGGTTTATATATAGAAGAAGGAATATTCCCACTTATTGCGAAGGGCGTCGTCGACGTCCCATCAAGACGACAGTAAATATTGTCACTTTTTACTCTTTAATAGTACTCAATTGTTTTCGATAGTAGTTAATAGTAACCTTGATGTGACGTCGACGACGTCATTCACAATAAGGGAGATTGCTCCCATTGAACGATACTGTTCCTAGACCCAGTTTTCTTCTAAGAGAAAAGGGTACCAGAATAGTCTTGTCAGAGTTCACCGCCAGGCCATGTCTCCCATACCATGCATGTCATTAAAGTGTACAAAGCAAAAGAATAATCTTTCAGAATCTGAAAAACCTAAAAAAATCTATCGGAATTGCAGACACAAAATGAAAACTATTTAGAAATAGAAATATGTGACAATGCTTTATTTATATACATATATTTTATATTACTTTTATTTTATTATTTATTATTATTTATTTACCTGATATTAATATATTATTAATCGTGATTACGATTACTAATACTGGGAAAGTAATCTGAATTACTTTAAATTACAACAAAATAATCAAAAAGAATCAAAAGTATTAAAAAAATAATCCAATTTCTTCTAAGGATTACTTTTAATTATTTTTGATTATTTATTAAGTTTCACTTCTATTAAAATTTAAAATATTTAAAGAAAGCTTGAAAGATATCTGTTGATACATTTTTATAGTCCTTCAAAAAATTGGCGTGTATATGTTTTTTTTCTTTTGTGATTTTCAAAAATATTTTTTGTGAATTCTCAAATCATTTTTTAAAAGTCTGTAAATAAGATAAGAAGTTTGTGACTGTTCAAATTGTGTGGTTTGAAGTCTACTGACGTATTGCCGAAGCTACTATGAAATACATACAGACAATGCTTAACCACCAAAATTTCACTTTATGTTTTTCTTTATATTTTTTTTCTCAGATTCATATTATTAATGTTGTTATATAAACGAATATATTAAGAATTTCTTAAACAAAAAAACATCTAATTACATAAATTTCTTTAGAACTTTTTCAAAATAAAGTAATTTTAATTCAGAATGTTTGAAAATAATCAAATGAATCAAAAGCAATCTTTGAAAGTAATCGGACTACTTTTTGATTAATTTTTATTCTTTTAGATTATTTTGTAGTAATTTCAAGTAATTCAGATTACTTTTCGATTTTTGTAATCGTAATCAATTATTTATCAGCAATTCTTTGGAATGCAGTTATATAATCACTACAATTCTTTTTAAAATGTAATATAATTGATTACTAGAAAAAGTATATTTTCGATAACATGTCGCTTACGATAAAATCGAAAAAAGGGCTCGATATATTGCTAGCAATGGCTGCCAACGCCAACGGCTACTTTTATTTTAATTTTTGATAATTTTTATAATACTCGTAGAATTCTTTAAATCAAATCAAATTTTGTATTAATAATTTTCAGTTGTTGGACTACTATCAAGCCTGTGTTACATACTATCATCAAGGCTTCGATCTGTGCAACGATTTTGATGTATTTTTTAAAAGCATTACTGAAGACTTGAATACTCTACGCGGAGAATACCAACAATTGGAAAAGGCCATGCAAAATCGCCATATGAGTGTAAATAGTTTTTGTGAGTCGAATACAAATAGTACTTCGAATAAAATCGAAGGATATTTATTTAAGAAGAAATCCAAAGGATTTAAGACTTGGTGTCGTCGATGGTTCTATTTGAGTGATAATCAACTTGTGTACAGGTACGTTCAAATTGCCAAATTTTATTTAATTTTACTGTAGATTTATATTGTTTCTTTTCTTAAATATATTCTTTTATATCATTATCAATTTTGCACTATATACATATGTATATTTGTTATACTTAAATCATGCTATATGGTATGAGTAATGTAAAATATAAATTAAAGAAAAATAGCACATTTGTAGTCGAAGTTTCTAGTCTATAGTTTTTGTAAATTTTGAAAATCTTAAATTTAGTTTTACTACTATTTTCAATAATTCTTTATTTTATTTTTTCTTCTTTTTTCATATGTTGTGTTCATTTTGTTTCTGTTCTTAATGTGTAATCATTGTATGTAACTTTACTGTGTTCAAACTAAACCTCTTTTTCGTCTTCTTAAATAATCTTTGGTTGCTATTTATGAAAAAAAAACTACTGCTGTTTTGTATAATTTTTGTTTTGTTATGTTGAAATTGAAAAATGTCTTGTGTTGTTGTTGTGTAACGCTCTGAAGTGATTTGGATTCGAATTGCAGAAAACGTAGCAACGAGGACTCATTTTCTGTGATGGAAGAAGATTTGCGTATTTGCACTGTGCGCCCAGTCAATGATGGTGATCGGCGTTTTTGTTTCGAAGTCATATCACCAACCAAGTACGTCAGCTATAATATATTCACATCATAATTATTTCATTTATCTTTTATATACATATTTCTTCCGCAAGATCTCACATCTTACAAGCTGACTCAGCCGATATGCTAACCATGTGGATTTCAGCATTACAAAAGAGTATTGGTGCAGCTATACAGCATGATTCACAACATTCCAGACCACAGTCGTCGTTGCATGCAAATCCCTTGAACGCCAAAAGAAAAGTGTAAGTAAAAAAAGTTAAAACTGTAATTTCTTTACACTTAGGAGGAGTAAAATTTAGGAGTACTTAAATATGTATGTATGTACATTAGAGTAGTCGTTATTTATTTTTTCTTGGTTTCTTTTATTCTCATCCCTCAAATCGGTTCAGTTTTATGTAAAAAAAATAAAATAATAATGTTTTAAAATCTTCAAAACTGTTAGGAAGCTAAAAGACACGCAAAAGCCGCTTTTATCGTGAACTTTGCAAAGAAATCGCGAGAATTTGTAAAATTATGAATAAGCCATAATATTGATTAAAAATCGCTTAAACTTTAACAAATGCAAAACATTCGCAAAAATTGCGAAAAAGTTCGTACTAGATTGCACAGAAAATGAAAAAAAATACTCTCATTCGCTCTCAAAATTGTAGAAAAATTTTTATCTGGGACGCTTTTAGATAACTTTGTACGAGTTCGGACTGTTTTGTTATGCATCTGGAACAGACCTTATATTTATTCGAGTTTAATTTTAATTTATGTTCCGTCAGCTCAAATGCAAAGTCACGTAACTACTGTTTAAATTTTGTAGGAGAGTAAAAAGATAAACTAAATTATTCAAGTGACGCTATGACTTATGCAAATGGTGCCAAATGCGAATTCAGTTTTGACATTTGTGAAGTAAACAAGTGCATAATATAAATGGGCAAGCGGTTTAAATAATTATTTAAATTTTTTGCTGTCCGACACCAACTGGACAAACACTGCGACGTTTGGCCACTCGCTTTGAAGAGGCCGGGTCAACACGACTGGCGGGTCGATCAGCCGTTCTGAAGATGTCAAAGATGAGCGCGGAATATCGACCTACGCATAATTTTGGTGAAAGCTTTGAAGATTTCCTTTACAAAGTGCAAATAAAATTACAGCAATAGAAAATCGGGTGATTACTTTTGTCCCACCCGTGATACCCAATAATTAATTAAAACTACGATGTGGTTTTGCATTTCAGCTGGTGCATTTTGTTGCTACTACTTAGGTGGCTTTTAATAAAAATGAAAACTCTTTTGAAGAAGGTAAAAAGTTTATACATTAAGGGAGAACTTTTAAAATGTCCATTTGTGCAATTGGGCAAACTTGCGAGACTTGTTTCATGAAGCCCCTTTTAACCTTTTGTACAAACAGCTTATGTAAATTTGAAACAAACGTCAAAAAATTAATTAAACAAAAATAAAATAATAGAATTTAAAGCAGTTTTTAATTAAAAAACATATTTATAAAAATAAAAAAGTGTGTGTGTGTGTGTCTAAAAGTGCCTAAAGAAGTCCAAAAAAGCAAGAAGTTGATGTTAAAAAAATGCACAATTGCACAGCTTAAAAACTGTTAAAACTTAACAGATTTGTGTAAATAAATTTCTATAAAATTGTTGACATTTTATTTACGAGAGTGTAAAATTGCACAGTTTGCGATACTTTTAAACAGTGAAAACCCTTATTAGGTTTGTTTCTCTTTTCAAAATTTCATTCTGGAAAATTTGGGTAAAATATAGAGGATTTGAGAGAGTATTCTTTTTTTAACGAACCATGCCGTACATTTGCTGTTAGAAAAATAAACAATAAGGAATAATCAAATTACATATTTCTTAATTCAGTCGTTAAGCAGCTCTGGGTTGGGGAACATGTCTCGCGTCATCGTAATTATTTCTTAAGTGCGGTCAGGCTTGTATTTGTTGTTTGACCTTCGAGAGTTTTTTCTCTCACTCGCACTGGTTGACTGATCTGCCACGGATTACCGTATAATCTTGCGATATTTTGTAGAATTTCTTTAACCACCACGTTGCTACTTCCTATGTGAAGGCATAGGTCGTGTTGTACAGTCAGTCACAAAACTTTTTTAAATACTGTTAATAACATCTTGGGCTTATAGTCTAGTTACTCAGCCCATATTTGTGCAACACCATATTATGCAAATTTACTTTGTATTAATATATTTAATAAATAAATAAATGTTTCTTAATTATTTGCAGGCATTGGGAACAGTTCCTTAAAATCCCCGGAAACGCACAATGTTGCGATTGTCGCGGCTCTGACCCACGCTGGGCTTCCATTAATTTAGGCATTACTTTGTGTATTGAATGTTCGGGCGTTCATCGCAGTTTAGGTGTACATTACAGTAAAGTGCGTTCATTGACTTTGGATGCTTGGGAAACCGAAAATGTGAAAGTAATGATGGAATTAGGCAATGCTGTGGTGAATCGCATCTATGAATCGCGTATAGGCGAAAATTGTGAATTAAAAGCGGCCACAGAGAATTGTGAAATATCCGTAAGAGAAGCATGGATTAAAGCGAAATATGTGGAGAAACGTTTTGTGTGCGCTATGCCTAAACCAACGGATTATTTGTCTAGTGAAACGGCCGAAGTATTATCAATTGATAGTGGCGAAATTGGTAAGAGGGCAACATTGTCGTTGGGAGCACCACGCAAATGGGCTGTAAAAAAGTTTAGACGTCGCCGTCATCGTGAACGTAAACGCCAGCGATCGAGTTCAAAATCTTCTGATGATCCCGTCGTAGATGACGATGAGGAAGATGATGACGATGACGAATCTATAAATATACCCTCGATGTCTTTAAGCATTTCGCGTGAAGATCTGCTGATAGTGGGCGATGAACTAGGTCTGGAAACTTACGAAACACCAGGTATCTTGGGATCTGATCAAGAGTCTACTGAAGGTGAAAATGAGCCGGAAGTTTTGCATGAAGTCCCCTTTTCGAAGCTAAATGCGAATCTAATGCTGTATCAGGCATCCGCTGTACACAATTTACCTGTTATGTGCATGGCGTTTGCTTTGGGTGCCGATAAGAATTGGCGGAATATAGAAGATCATAAACGTACTTATTTACATCAGGCAGTATTATCGGTAAGTCGTATAAGCAACATTAATCATTTCTATATTAAATTACTTTTTAATATTACTTTTGAAGGGTTCTGTTATGGCTTGTGAATATCTGCTTTTAAATGGTGTCCCCATTGATGTGGTAGATGATTTGGGCTATAGTGCTTTACACATGTCAACTGAAAAAGGTTTCATAGCTCAAGTATATCTTTTGCTTAAACATAAAGCCAAATATGACATCGAAGCAAATAATGGTAAGAAGCCATTAGATATTGCTGTTGATCAACGAAATGCTGACATTGTGACCCTGTAAGTATATCACAAATATTGTTTTAACACCATTTTACACATTTGCATATGTATACATATTAGAGGTAAGCAAAAAACATTTGCTTGCTTTGTTTTCATGATGTACATTATCGAGTTGTTCTCTTGACTTTATGACAACACTAAAACTAGTACCTATTGCTCTTTTGTCAAAAGCATGCGACAGCATATGTTTATCTACCAAGCAAGGGCAGATTGCAATGTCGAAGCAAATTTAACTGTTGCATAAAGATTGAAAATAGTGTTATTAATTTAAATGAAAAACGTTTATTTGTTTGTGTATTTATTTATGTCGACCCATCTTGGTCGACCACACTTTTTATAATGAATTAAATAAAAACTAATAAATATAATGAGATAAAACTAACTTAAAACTTATCGTGAGAAAATGCTTGGTCGGCATAAATACACGCCGACCAGGTGCATTGTATGTGTAGACATAAAATATTCAAATAAGCCAGATGATCAAGTTACTTGCTGATGACAAATAACTGATGCAGTCAAACACATAAGTATGTGGACAAATATGAATTACTGGCACAGTCAAACACATAAGTATGCGGACAGATATATTCCATAGCCAAACACACTACACCTCCCTTTTTCAGAAAGAATGATCAATGCGAGGTAGTTGATCATTCTTTAGTTACAATGGGTTTTAAAAATGAAGGGGGCTTCTCACATAATATACTTGTGAATTTCAAGTAACAATAATTTTTTTTTTAAATAAGGTAATTTTTTTTTGTTTTGTACAATACATATTACAGATAGTATTTTTTTATGTCTATAAGCTTGTTCAAGTTATGTTCCTCTTAGACCAATTTATGGTGTTTTTTTTTTCTTAAATAAAACTAAACTTTTTCTCTTTTAAATATGGGAACACAAATCGTTTGCTATTTTATGTATGCATTATGTATAAAATAATAAAAGTATGTTTTTTGGATTTTTTTTTTTTTGAAATTTTGCTTAGAATTTTTAAGTTTAATTTAAAAATGAAATTGTTTGGACATACATACATATGAAGTTTATATGGTACATGTAGTAAATTTTTGGTTTTTTATGTTTTCTTTTACCATAGTGTTAGAAACTATCAGATTTATTTATAAAACTTATTAAGGTTTTATAAAGGGTTTTCATAAAAAATTTAACACAAAATGTTTCTTAAAAAGCCTTCATAAATATTAAAATAGTTTTAAAAATTATAAAAATTCTTAATTTTACCGCGCCATAAGCGCCAAAAGCAAAGTATATCCGACACATCTTTTGGAACGAAATCAGAGACAAAAGAAAATCAAAAATCAGAATAAAATGTGTCATTCCTCCCCTGTTCTTAGCAAGACCCTTTACCCCGTGAACTTCTTTACCCTATTTTTATGAACAGTGAATGACTTCCCATGTTCATCTTGGAGTTCTACATTATTATTGTTGTCCATATTGGATATTTTATAGGGGCCCTTATATACTGAATCCAGCTTATGACCTGATTCATTGCGGATCAAAACGAGTTCCCCGAGGGTTAATTCTATTGGATCTGCCCACTGGGTGGAAAGTTGTTGTCTTTCCCACTTAGCATTTTCTATGATATTGGCAGCTCTTCGCTGCGCCACTTGAAGTCTGAATTTAACCTCTTTTCCATATGAATCAATGTTGTACAATGGTTCTACAATGTTTTCTTTTGTACAATCAAGAGTTGGTGGTATCTTTCCGTAAACCAACTCGAATGGACAATAACCATGAGCCGTAGATGGGGTGGTATTGTAACAATATACGAAGTATTTTAACCACAAATCCCAATCTGTTTTATCGGATGAGATGTATGTTCGCAGATATTCGTTAAATGTTCTGTGAGATCTCTCAACAGTACCCAAAGTCTGATGATGATACGGAGTAGAATTGAGTTTCTCTATCTTCATCATTGAGCATAATTCCGACATAACTTGATTCATATATTCTGTTCCCATGTCCGTTAGTATTGTATTCATTGGACCGTAAGTCAAAACAAATCCTTCCATAATTGCTTTGGCAACCATTCTGGCTGACTTATTCTGAATGGGTATTGCAACTAAATATTTGGTTAAATCACATATCATAGTGACAGCGTATTCGTTTAATGACTCGGACCGTGGTAGTGGTCCTACGGTGTCAATTATTACTCTGTCAAATGCCTTTAACGGTGTAGGAGTTATGATGAATGGCTCTTTACCGTTGACAACTGTTTTATTTTCTTGACATGCTTTGCACCGTTTTACATATTGGGCTATGTCTCTAGTCATGCCTTTCCAATGGTATCGAAGTCTAATCTTCTTTATCATACGTGTTATCCCCGGATGTCCTCCTGAAATAGGATCATCATGATATTTTTGCATGATTTGTAATTTATCTGTATCGGTGAAAATTGTTGTTAATTTAGGCGTGAGCACAATTGTTAATTTACTTTCTTGCAGTATTTCATTGCCTTTATTCTTAAAGGTTTCAACATTGGTTCCTAGGAATTTAAGCAGACTATCATCGAAGTGTAGTCGCATGGTTGTTAAACACATGTTATCAGCTATTTTTTCAAGCTTTAGAAAGAGGTGACCTAAGTCTACATTTCCATCAATAACCGTGTCTTTCAACAAAAATTCGGAAAGAATTTTCTTTCCTTTTCTAATTATAACTTTATTTTTGGTAAAATGCAATTGTGGCATTTTACTGTGCTCTTGAGCATTAATTGCCTCATAAACCTTTAGTTCAACCGATTTTGTATTAGCCGTTATACCATTGTCATTACAGTGCCTACCTGCCTTTGCCTGAAGTCTCGTAGTTACCTTCAGTATTGTATTAGCGTCAATATTTTTTATATCATTAATATTTATACGTGACAGCGCGTCCGCGGCGTAATTTTCTCTACCCCTAATATACTCCACCACAAAGTCATATTCTTCTAAGTCCAGCCTCATACGGGTTAATTTTGATGACGGGCTTTTTAATGAAAATAAATAAGTTAGGGGTCTGTGATCGCTTTTAATTACAAACCTTCTGCCGTAAACATATGGTCGGAAATATTGTACTGCCCAATGAATTGCAGTTAATTCCTGCTCTATTGTTGATTTATTGCTTTCACCTTTTGTGAAAGATCTGGATGCGTAAGCAATTGGTAGCTGAATACCCTGCTTTTCTTGGCTCAAAACGGCCCCACAGGCATGTTTACTTGCGTCTGTGGTTATGCAGAATTCTTTAGAAAAATCCGGATATTGGAGAATTTTTGGACTCAGCAATTGATTTTTAAGATATTGGAATGCTTTTTCACATTGTTGAGTCCATTCAAATTGCACATTTTTTCTAGATAATCTGGTAATATGTCGCGATGATTCAGCAAAATTTGGTATAAATCTTCTGTAATAATTACAGAATGCTACGAAGCGTTTAGCTTCATCACCATTTGTAGGTGTTGGATAATTTTGTATAATTGAGTATTTGCTGTCGTCAGGTAAGATGCCTTTATCGGTGCATTTGTGACCTAAAAATGTTACTTCACGACAAAAAAACGTACATTTATCAGGATGGAGTTTGAGATTGTATTTTCTGCAAGTATTAAACACTTGTTTTAAGTTTTGTAGCATGTGTTCTGAAGAACAACCTATTACTACTAAGTCATCCATGTATACAAAGGCTTGGGTTGGAGATAATCCAGAAAAAGCCAATGACATCATTCTTTGGAATGAATTCGGGGCAATTTTAATACCATATGGCAGTCTTTTAAAGCGAAAAGAGCCTTTTTCTGTGGAAAAAGATGTAATGTCTCTAGAGTCTTGTTCCAATTCTATTTGATGAAATCCCGACATTAAGTCCAGGCATGAAAAGAACTTGGCTCTTCCTAACTGATCAAGAATGTCATCTATACGAGGCAATGGGAATTTATCAGCTATCAGTTTTTTATTTATTCCTCTATAATCTACGACCAATCTCCACCTTTTTTGTGTTGAGCCGGGTAATGGCTTTTTTGGTACTATTAGAATAGGGCTATTATATTGCGAGATGGATGGTTCTATTATATCATCATTTATTAATTTATCTAATTGGGCATTAACTTCCTCTTTGTGAGCATGAGGGATTCTATAATTTTTGATGTACACTGGTTGTGTATCATGAAGTCTAAGTTTCTGCTTGTAAAAATTGTTAGTACTTATTTTTTCAGTCTCCAGAGCAAAAATATCTATGTAGTCCAAGCATAATTTTCTTAAATCTTTATGAGCGTATTCGGGAAAGTTTTTTGTTAATTTTTCAAGTTTTTCCTTATTTAGCTTGGCATTAGTATCAGAACTGCAATTGACAATTTTATAGTCGTTTAGACTTTCGGATTTTACCTGAATGTTATCAATTACTAGGTCTTTATCTGTGGTATTTATGATTTTTACCAATGGCCTTGCTTTAGTAGTTATTGTGTTGGCAATATATACGCCATCCTGCATAATTTGTTGAGGTATCAATACTTCTTCCTCATTGGATATGAAGTTTATCGGTCTTATAACTTCAGATCTTGCTGGCAGTGATATGGAATTGATGTTTGGACCGTTTCTTAAAGCGATTGCTATATCGTACGGAACGTCGTTAGTTCTCAAGGTGATCCAATCTTGATTATTTTCGTAATTTAAAATACATTTGTATTTTCGAATAAAGTCCATTCCTATTATTCCGTCTACTTGAATCGGAAAATCATCCTTTACGACATGAAAATCGTGAGCTATTAGCAGATCCTCTTGTTTTAAATCAGCTTTAACTTTGCCTATTGTAGTTATTATACCTTGCCCAATGCCATTTATTCTGGTTTGACTAGTAATGTCTATTGGTTGGTATAAAACTTGATGGTGTTTTACGACTGATATGTCTGCACCTGTATCTACTAAGAATGTGGACCTATTGTCATTTAGAGTGGTTCTGGAGACTAGATAACTGTATAAATTTGTATTTATGTTGTGGATTTTTCTGTCTATTGAGTACTTAGGGGTGTTAGTTCGTTTCCCGAACTATTGTCATTCATGCAACGTATATTATTATTTCTATTCACGTTGCGGTTGTTACTGTTGTAACGGTTACTATTGTTGTTAAATTGATTCCTTACTCCGTTATTATTGAAGCTTCTAGGTGCATACCGGTCACTTGTATTTCTGTTATTGGGATTCCTGTTACCATTATTCTGATTATGGGAATCAGGGGGCCTATTAGAGTTATTGGGTCTGTTACCAATATTTCTAGAGTAACGATTTCTACTATTAGAGTTATTGTTGTAATTGTTTTGGAAAGTTAATATAGCATTAGGTTGTCCGTATGCGTCCGTACAACTGCTTATAAATTTTGTTTTAACTTCATCCATGTTTAGGAACGTTCCTGATTCCATGATCAGTTTTACTCGTTCGTTGGATACATTTTTTATTATTGCTGAAACTGCTGCACGTGTTGTGTACTTGTTTGCAGTTTCATTTGGGAGGCCGTCAGATATGTAAGCGGTCTCCAATTTTTTTGCAAGTTCATCGATTTCCTTAACATAGGCATTGGCATTTTTGCCCGTTTGTTTTATATTCAATAACTTTGCATTGATGACGTCAACGGATTCACCCTTAACAGTCGATTTGAGTTTTACTATTATCGCTGAAATGGTCGATTCCGTTGTTACTATATTCCTAGTAGTGCCTTTTAGTTTTGTTTTAATAAGGCTTACCGCAATAGCCTCATGTGTACCCTTTATGCTTTCCACAAGTGTCAAAGCATCAATGAAGCTTTGTAGGTTTTCTGGACTTCCGTCGAAGTCAGGTAGCAGTTTGGATGCTGTATTTAGGAATTCTATATTTGTTTGTGACATGTTGGGAGAGGCTCTACTTGTACTTGGTAGATTTGAAGTTGGGTCTAAAACTAGTTCTGGTAGATATTTAAAATTTGTTTCCTCATGTAAAGAGTTAGGTACATTTAGTACGATACCTTTCTTTAAGGATATCGTTATTAATTTATCTCTTATGTCAGCGAAGAAAGCTTCAGCTGCTGCTTTATGAGCATGTGTTAATCTGTTATAATTAACATTAAGGAGTGCTCTAATTTGTTCGAATCTGCGCACGAGATTATTTATGTGCTTATTAATTGTTTCTGGTTTTATCTCCCTATTGAGATTGAGACACTTATATGATTTGATGAATTCTTCCTTTATTGCTCTGGCCTTATTCACTATTATTTCCCATTCCATGAGGTTTAAATTGAGATTTTTATGGAATTTTAAGAAATGTATTCTTTATGTCTATTTAAAATGGAAATTAAACAATTAGACTTGGTCTAAATTTCTGGCTAGTGATGCTGCACGCGTATAATTTTTTCGTAATGATCTCTTATGAAGCTGGTATAGCGTTATAAGGATTTGCAGCGCCATTAAGGAAATGATAATTATCAGATACACGACCGGATATTCCAATTTTACCGTAATATCGTTGATGACGTTGGCATTAGGGTTTTCTATTTTTGATTCGCGGCCACCCATGATGCCTAAAATTATTTTAAGGTTTGAAGTCAAAAAATCAAAGATGTGTTAGTTAAAAAAAAAATGGTGCTTATGTCACGGATGCCGTGACCATTTTTTGATGGTCAATAGAGTACCATGGCATAAACCAGATATCGCCAATTTATATCTGAATTAGGCTCTTAATTCTTTAATGTTATACCACTGGAGGGACACTTATGTATCTCAGTAGTAAGTTATTTGTTAGTATATCTTTATGTTATCTTTTTTTTATATGTAAAATATATGAATAGTAAAGAAATTAAAAAATTAATATATGCATTAATATAAAAAATGTATTGAAAAAATTGCAACTCTATTTTTAGAGTGCTTGTAGGGACATTTAAAAATATATGAATAAAGAAATATGTTTATAATAAAATATTGATATAATGTATTGATTAGTAATTATAAAATGTATTGAAAAAAATTTAATTTAATTTTTTTTGTTTTTGTATGCGATACTACTCTGTTAATGCAGCATTGGAGAGACATTTCTGTATAAATATAATAATAATCTTCATGCTAATAGTTTTATATCATTTACATAAAACATCCTTTCGTTGTTGTTTGGCTAAACAACACTAAAAGATTCACGATTCTTTTAGGCAGCTATGTTATTTTTAAATGGTGCTGATGTTTTTGAGCATGCTGATGTAAATGCTGCTGCTGTTGCTGCAGTTTGTGTGGATTATACTGTGTATGTTGTTGGGTATTACTTACTGCCGTGTTGTAATTTGTCAGGTCGGTGTTGTCATAAGAAATTGCTGATGTTGATGATGGTGATGCCAAATCTTCATCAAATTTATATTTATTATTATCAGTTTTAGGTGCTTCTATCAGTATAGACTATTATGGTTAGTTTGATGATGATTATGGCGGTGACGGTGAATTATAATTTTGTCGGAGACTGAAGTCAACAGTTAAGAAAGGGACCGATATCAGAGAAATCTAGGGAATTGTTTCCATTTTTTTTTTTTTGCAGATATTTTTATTTTATTTCCTTAAAGCGTAAGTTATATAAGAAGATATGGCAAAAGTAATCCAAACGTTTTTTTTTTGAATAATTTCAGTTTCAATTTAGGTTTTTCAAACTTGTGATAGGTATTTAATGATTTTCAAATTTTACAAAAACTTTTTTATTTTCCAATTATTATAATTATTATTATTAGGTGTAATTTTTACTTATTTGCCAATTATTATTAGAAAAAAAACAGCACTTCAACGATACATTGATTTGAATTGTTGTTACACTGTAAACTTTAAACGTTTCATGATTGTTTTATAAGTTTTTGTTTTGCGGCAGGGGGACTAATTTTTTAAAAACGTTAGAAAACTATATTTTATTCTTTTTTAATATTTTATAAAAAAAATACCCAATTTTAAACGTTTTATTTATTTCTTTTTTTTTTTATTATATTTTCATAAGGCACTTGATTTTTCTTTATTTATTTATCTTTTTTATTATTATGCATTTCACAGCCTCAGAGGATATACAGAGATGTCGCGAGACGGAAGATAATTTGATAATCTTTTATATTTGCGCACACTTCTTTGTTATGTATAAGAAATTTTAAATTGATTTGTACTTTTGCACTACAATGTTCTAAAGTATTTTGGCAGGATCGCCATGTTATTAATTTAAATGAAAAACGTTTATTTGTTTGTGTATTTATTTATGTCGACCCATCTTGGTCGACCACACTTTTTATAATGAATTAAATAAAAACTAATAAATATAATGAGATAAAACTAACTTAAAACTTATCGTGAGAAAATGCTTGGTCGGCATAAATACACGCCGACCAGGTGCATTGTATGTGTAGACATAAAATATTCAAATAAGCCAGATGATCAAGTTACTTGCTGATGACAAATAACTGATGCAGTCAAACACATAAGTATGTGGACAAATATGAATTACTGGCACAGTCAAACACATAAGTATGCGGACAGATATATTCCATAGCCAAACACACTACAATAGTGTCAAATTAAATGACAAGTGTAACAATATGATTTTTTGAGCGTGTTAATTCGCATGTAATGCTGTTCTAAGTTTTACAATTTATTCAGCCTTATCATGACTACCACAAGTAAAAAAAAAATATTTTCGTTCACATGGATTTTAGTTTTGTATCATAAGTTCCAATATAATTAAAAACTTACAAATTCCCACATTTTCCGACCGACAAATCTTTGTGAATAATTTTCTTCATAAAATTGCTAAAATATTTCGTAATCGTATGAAGGTTTTTGATACCAACTGGTCACACGTTCGGAAATTTCCGTGTAAATTTTTTTTTGTAATAACACTTTAAAAAATAAAGAATCAAAATAATAACTTTCACCATAGATATATGCATTTGTAAAAAGTTTTTGTTATAATTTATGGGCCTGGCTCACGATGTCAAAAATAAACTTTCTATCACTTTATTTTCGACATATTGGGCCAGGCCGTTAATACTTTTCTGAAATTTTGAGTTTGTGAAATGAAGTATGGTGCAGTATGAAGGGTACAATAAAAATATTGAACACTTGACACAACTGTCTATTCTATTCTATTATATTCTCTTCTATTCTATTATATTCAACTGTTCTGCAACGATTTTGTGCGTTTGTGTTTCATTGTTCTTTACATTTCTTTACAATACATACTGTTGTTCAGTTTTAATGTCTTGTGCACACCTCGCAATACATGCAGAAACATTTCAGGGACATTAAATTTTCAGTTCGAACTTCGAATGCTTATAATACGTTAAGCTAAGTCCAGACGATATGTTGAATCAGCAAATATATGCTTACATTCATATGCTTAAAAATAACAACAAATTCTGCTGTCAGCATATACATATATATGTTAGGCGTCTACACAGTATGCTGAAAATCCAACAGAAGACAATATTAGTAATCACCCTTATTCCACTTGTCGCCATCGACGTCGCTTTAACACAACACCTAAAAATTTGTGCTCGTATATCCGTTGTCGAAAACAACTGACTCCTCTTGGCAGGTTTATGCTATTTTGTAGACCTTAGGAAATGGAAATTGATTGTCAGTTGCGCCAATCTTTTTTCGAAAGCGAGTAAACAAGCCCCAATTTTTTGGTATTGTGTTAAAGTGACGTCGATGACAACAACTGGAATAAGGGTGAATATCTGCAAATTCTTACATTTTTTAAACTTAGCCAACAAATTATAACTTTCATTTATTTTATAGTTAAGCGATATTTTTATATATGTATATTCTATTATTAATTTGAACTATTATACTGTATACTATTTGATTTTTTTTTTAGCCTACGTTTAACTCGTTTAAACGATGAAATAGGCCTAAATGACGAAGGTAATGGCGAGGATGAGACCTACAAGGATGTCATGAAGGATTTTTCTAATTTCACTTCCAGTCAACCACGTATGTTACGTAATCGCAATGATTCTAATACTCTAGAATCTCAACGTTCTTCCTTGACTAATTCGGATTAAAAATTTTTCAGACAAAACTAAAAGATGAAATGCCACGTATTTTTAACATGTACGTTATTTATAATTGTTATTTATATTGTGTAACGAAGAAAAAAAACGAAGCAAAAATATCAGTCATTCTGTTATAACATTCATAATATTACTAAGAAAATTAAGATGTGGAGCTTTGAGAGCGTTTTTTGCGTTTTTATTGCGTTTAATTATGAATTAATTACTATTATTACTATTATTTATTTATTTAGATTCAACGTGTAAAAGCATTTTGTGTTGCTCAATTCATTTTAAATTATTATTTAATCGTTCATTGTTTCTATTTTAAGATAATATATATCAATAAGTCTTTAACGCAACTGTTTTTAATGTATCAACAGTTTTTCTATGGGATATTTGTGAACAAGCTTATCAACAGCTTTTTATATAAAATTTAGGTAAATATTGTAATTATTTTGAAATATAGAAAATTAAAGTCACTAAAGCATGCCATTTGATATATGCATAAAAAAGTTTTCAAACATGTTTGTTTTTTATCATTCGTGACGTGACGGACTATTTGTAGTGTATTTGGATGGGTAAAATTTAAACTTTTTTTTGGGGAGAATGCTTATATTTATTTATATAAAAATAGTGCCATCTATTGTTTTGGCTAGCTGCTTTTAGCATAAAAAAATTTTCTAAACAAGCTGGCAATACATCAAAAAATTTTTTACCACACTAAAGCATGGTAGCATTTGCTTTTATTATGAGCTTGCCAGAATAGTGGGGTCAAAAATGATGCCACATATTTAAGACAAATTATTGATTCATAAATGGATAGGCATACCAATAGATGGCGCTTAATATAAGTAAATTCCTAAAAACGGAGCATATCTTTAGGCGTTAACATAAAGTTACTTGATTCGTAGTTCAGACTAGAGATGACACGAATACCAACACGCACGTGATAATTTTTATCAACACGATACTGCATAACACGCACGAAATATTATTGGTATAGTGTTGAAGAAACAGAAAATTTAATTGATTTTTTTCAAGAATCGCTTTTCAAAATATGGCACTGTCAGCTGATACTATCTGCCACCACAGCTGATACTATCGGTTTACGTACAGAATTTTAAGCTTCAGAAGCCCATACAATATCAAAGTCTGTGCATAAAGTAAGAGGTTTGTGACTGTTCAAAATTTGTGGTTGAAGTCTACTGATGATTTGGTTTAAGCGCCAATGAAATACGTATATAGACCAAGCTAAACCACAAGCAAATAAATTTCAAATTAAAATATAATTATGACAATATGTCGAATAATAAACTTCTTAAATACAATATCAATAAATATGCTGGTGTTGTGTGTAGGGTTGGACTCAAAAAGAACGAACTAGTTCAATTGAACTATTCCCATAAGTGAACGATGTGAACTAGTTCAGACTAGTTGTTCCTTTTTGGTCTTTGTTGTTTAGTCTTTCTTCTTCTTTTGGTCATTATTCTCTTGGTACTTTTTGATATCTTGGTCTTGTTCGTTCGTTAAGATTTGGTCTTTATTTTGTTTTGTTTATCTTGTTCTCTGTTCCTGACCAATGCACATGCAAAAGATTTCAAGTAAACTATTATATATAATAAACTATAGTTTCTCGTTTGCATACTGTTAAAAATACACAAATGTAGTGTGCCTATTAAATTTTTAGCACAATAATCAAAACAAACAAAAGAAAATGTATACTTATTTATTTAAATATACAAGTGAGTTATACAAAATTAATAGAAATAATTTGTAGTATTGAACTAAAAACCAGATTATGAAAAAGAATATTAGAATTAAAAAAGTGATTATAATTTGTTTTAAACTGAAAACGGATTTCATTTTAAAAATTTAAAAAATATTAATTTTTACCTTTTACCATACAACAAATAAGACTACAAAGCACAAATACGAAAATACGTCTAAGCAAAGAAAATTTTTACTCAATTAAAAGAAATTATTTGTTGTGTCGAATATAAATCAGTATTAAAAAAGTGAGTAAAATTTGTTTTCAAATGATCAAACTTCATTCTAAGCATTTCCAATCAAAAATTATTAATTAAATAAGGTCGTTAAGAATGAAATGAAATTACTTTAGAATATTAACAAACGAATAAAACATTGAAGAGGATTCAATGTATGCATGTATGTGTAATCTCTGATCTGTTGTTCACTGCACAACTGACCGAAAAGAACAACTGAACGAAAAGAACGAACTAGTTCTTTTTGTTGTTGGGATCAAAAATATTAAATTTGTTCTCTACTGGAAATTCATTCATTCATATTTTACATCTAAAGTGGTTTTGTGTTTTTGGTGTCAATTTTGCTCAATACGAAACGAACCGAACACGCACGAAATCAGATTTTTTGCCACGAACACTTCGTGTTGAGTTGTGTGTGTTCGTGTCACGGAAAAAAACATGACACGCCCATCTCTAGTTCAGACGGTTTTTTTTTAATTTTGCAGTAAAATGCAGTAGAGCAGTTACTGCGAAAATTTTAAAATTTAATCTCCTGCCTAAAAAAGTACGCGAACGGAAAAATTAGTCAGATTAAAGAAACAGCTGACTCCAACTCAACATAGTGTTGAATAATATATAAACTTTTGACTTATTCAACTCTTTTAATTATTGGTACTCGATACAATATTTTTATAACACTAACAATCTAAGAATAGATTTTTTTAATTTGTTTCATGTAATATTTGTAATTAGTTTCTTCTTGATTTCCTTGTTTTGTTGTTGGTTAAATTAATAAAAAATTACATGACCATTTGTTAATGTTATGTAAATGATTACCTTAAAAGCAAATGCAATACTAAGTAACCAGATACTTTACAGTTTTACAACTCTGAGTAATTAGAATAATTTGCAAAACAAAAGGATTAATAAAATCGATTACAAAATATTTATATTAACAGCTATTATTATTATGATTTATAAATTAATTATTTTTTAATGACTTTCACAATTTTTATTAAAAAACCTTTTCTCAAATTTTTACACTTTTCTATTGCTTACTTTTCATTCGTTTACATTTTGAATCATGTTTTTATCTTACCAAGCTTTTCCACGAAAAATTTCTGCAGTAAAAATTTGCAAAACATTCACTACTCTCTCAATTTTTGTGTTCCCATTTAATGTATTTTGGGTAAACGAATGTAATTTAGTAAAGTGCAGTAAAGTTCAGGAAAAATTTGTAAAAACTTTTGAGTACGCGAACGCACTTATTATTTTACTGCTTTATTATTTACGCTTTTTCAAAACTAATTTTTCGGTTTAGCGTCATCTTTCGAAGATCTACTGTTAGCATGCATATTTGCTATATGCCGCTTTATTGACGAACGATCGCTGAAAGTTCGATCACACCCGTTGCATTGAAAAGCAACACCACCATGTGTTGCCATGTGGCGACTGAGACCAGATGCATGGTTAAATCGTTTCGGACACAAATTACACGGATGTAGCTGAACTTGTGGCACCTCCAAGTGATTTCTATTTATGTGTTGTGTCAAATTGATACGCTGAGCAAATGACCGTGCACAATGAGGGCACTTGTGTGGTCTTATACCGGTATGCGATTGCATGTGTCGTTTCAGAATTTCCTTTTGCACGAATGCTTTGTCACATAAGGTACAAGCGAACGGCTTTTCCTCACAATGCACATACATATGGCGTCGGAGAGCACTGCTACAAGAAACCACTATTCGGCATTCCGGACACTGAAATATTACGCCAGTTTTCTCAACTTTACGATGCGTGCGCAAATGAGTTTCTAAAGAATTTTTGGTTGAAAAGACCATCGGGCACCTATCGCATTTATATATTTTTGGTGTATGTGTACTCCGTTGCATGGGATTTACATACGTTTTAGTCAGGAATGTTGTTTCCGAAGTTATCGTTCTGGATGATTGCGATTTTTTGTTACGCGGTGTTCTAGTCGACTTATTTTTTTCTTTCACTTCGTGTTTTTCTTCCTATTGAAATATCTCTATTTGAAAAAAAAATACACATAAATCATTAAACTGATTACTTACTATTTCATCAACATGCTCTACGTATTCGTTCTCCATTTCATTATCTATATTGATAACCATTATATTTTTGTAGTCAAATTTCTTGTTTGAATTGGATTCATCAATAGAGTTATTAATGTCATCGTTGTTGTTGCACTTTTTTGAAAACTGAATTTCCCCATCTGCATTTTCAACTGTAAAAAATATATTATTATTATTACTTGCATTACAACAATAATTATGGTATTATAACATATTGTACCAAGTCACTACAGTTAGTTTAAATTTCGAATTACTTGTGAGAAAAATGTACGTATAGATTAGGCTGGTTCTTAAAATTAAAAGTGGGATTTTTTTCAAGTCTCATCTTAAATCGGTGGGTATTGGTAAAGAACGACAAAAAGAAAAATTCCAAGTCAATCATTAGCGAGTAAGATTAAGTATCTGATACCCCACCGAAGTTTAAGAAAACGCTTACTTTCTAACTTTTGTGTCTCATTATTCAATAAAGTGATTTTGTAAAAAAAATTTGCGTGTAAAGGAAGTTTCCAATAGCTTTTAAATGACAAAATCTTTTCTAAAACATATGTATACAAAATTACACATTATCATCAGAACTACTTGCCATATAATGACTTACTTTTCTGATTACCAAATTTCATTACTCGCAACAAAACACATTACCTAAAATTAAAAAAATGATGTACAAATTGCTAAATGAGGAGAATGATTTTTTCAGATTAAATAGATTACGTGAACAAGTTGCAAAATAAAAAAGTAAGTACTTCTCAAGAATCGATTATTTTAGTCTCACGCCTTGTTAAAATCATTAAGTTGGTAATCCAGTAGGGAAGTGTTTCCACCAAAAATGCTTAATTCCAAACCCGATTAACTTTTTTGAAATTTTTTGCTGGGTACATATGTAAATATTTAGCAAAATTAACAGAAAAATTCACATAGAGAAAATTTAAAAACGAAAAAATTTGTTTTTTGAGAATTACATACATACATACATATATTGTGACTCAATGGCGCATATTCAAAATAAAGTATACTTTATAATTTCATTGCTTTTTAGGGTTACGTACAGAAAAGGTGAAAAGGACCACTATTGTTTTCGATACGATATCCGTCTGACCCTTGCAGGCTGTTTCTCCAGAATCGTATGGACTACTACTCAAAAGTTTTTAAAAGTTTTTACTGAACTTTACTGCATTTGACTAAATTGCGTTCGCGTACCCAAAATGCAGTAAAAGAGAACACAAATTGAGAGAGTAAAATGAGAGTTCTAGACTGAATGTTTTGCAAATTTTTACTGCAGAAATTTGTCGCAGTAAAGTTTAGTAAGATAAAACCATATGGTTCAAAATGTAAACAAATGAAAAGTGTAAAAATTTGAGAAAAGGTTAAATAAAAATTTTGAGTCATTAAAAAATAATTCATTTATAAACCATAATAATAATAGCTGTTAATATACATATTTATTAATTTATTTTACTTGCTTTTAAAGTAATCAGTAATATTAACAAATGGTCATGTAATTTTTATTAATTAAACCAACAACAAAACAAGGAAATCAAGAAGAAGTTAATTACAAATATTACACGAAATAAATTACAAAATTTATTCTTAGATTGTTCGTGTTACAAACATATTATATCGAGTACCAATAAGAAAAAGAGTTGAATAGTCAAAAGTTTATATATTTTTCAACACTATGTGCAGTTCGAGTCAGCTGTTTCCTTAATCTTACTAATTTTTACTATTTTTCCGTTCGCGTACTTTTTTCGGCAACAGCTCTTTTTGAGAGTAAATTTTAAAATTTTTGCAGTAACTACTCATTTACTGCATTTTACTGCAAAAGTAAAAAAACACACCTTATGTAAAACTTTGGCCGCTACAACAACAAATATAAGACACTTAAAAATTAAAGGGTGATCTAAAAAGAGCAACGTAAAATTTAGAAATCTATATAATTAATAATCCCTTTTACGCTGGTACTACTGCACCAATTTATTTTATTGAAATCGGTTTAGTATTTTGGGAACTATAATCGTTTAAAGTTGCTACTACTACATGCACACATATTAAACACACATTTATTAGCTTACAAGTAAACAAGAAACAAAACATAAGATTGTGTGTGTGTTTGTAGTATTTTTATTGATCTAAAAATTTTTTTCTCTTATTTGTTATTGTATGAAAGCCATAATACTTAAAGGAAGAGAGTTCAATAAATTGAATTAGCTTAGTTAAAGGGCGCTGATTTCATGAGAAGTGAGCCTCAGCACAAAAAAATAAATTTACTTCAAAAAATAAAATATTTTTCATGAACTTGTAGTTAATACATTAAATTTTAATTTTCTAAAATAAACTTAAGAAAAAAAATGTATTTTATCTATTTTAATGTATTTTTTTATATCAACTCCGTAAAATTATCTATCTCGATATTGCTACCCAGTGAAAGTAAAATACAACCATGACCCATGTCATCTGTGCATAAGTTTTTGACATTTGAACGTTTCGAAGAGGTGCTTCGGTTTATTTTCCGTCAGCCCATCAAAGGAAATAGCACAAAAATATATGTTATATAAAAGATATTTTATATTTTTATGTTGTGTTTTCGAATGTCCCACCCGTGACGAAAAACAAGTAAAAGTTTATATTACTAAACAATGTCGCAATCAATTTGTTTGAAATTTTAAAATTAAAGGTAGAAGCCGAAAACGAATTATTTTGCATATAAATTTTTTTATTTACAATTTTTTATAATGTATTTGCTTTTTAAAATTGTCCCACCCGTGACGAAAAATTTTTTAATGCCAGATTTATCAAAGAAATCAATTGTTTGTCCAATCTTTGCTTTATGCAAAGAGATTTCGGCATTACTGCGGAATGGTTCTTTTTCGCAACTGCACATGGCAAAGGTGCCGTGGATAGTACAGATGATGCAGTAAAAAAATCTGTGAGATATCGGGTCATGCAACGTATATGCAGTATAAATACTCGAAAATATTTCGTTTCAGCTGCCAAGAATTGTGTAAAAAATATAAATATTTTGTATTTATCGGAGCAAAAGATCAATGAAAACTTTGAGCTACATACTTAATAAAATGTAATTGTTGCTTATTTGAACACTAATGCTAAAATCACCATACAAAACCAAATACTTTAAAAAAATTATTTTTACAAAAAAAAATATTAAAGATGTTTACTTTTTAAATTTATATGCATTTTCAAACGTTTGAACTTAACTCCTGTTTTTGGATAAAGTTTTCAAACTATATTTGAAGTTACTACATCCGTTTCTAGTCAAATTGCTATTACAAAATCGCACGCGTCCCACCCATGACGAAAAAATTTCCCACCCGTGACGCTACAAAAATTTAATTTTTGTGCAAAATATAAACTTGATCTTCTTCTTAACTTTTATATAAAGACAACCTGATACCTCTGTTGCAGTCATAGATTTGCTACATTTTGATAAACTGTAAGAATTCGCAGAGTTTTGAGTATCTGTCCTAGGCACTCGAAACGCATGTCTTTTTATCTTTGAAAGGCAAGTCTGAACTTTTATTTTATAATAAAGTGATGTAAAAAATAGTTGAACATTTTCTTATTTTTTAAAACTAAGCACTTAAACTACTTCCAAATGTCCCACCAGTGACGATGAAATCAGCCAGGGATTTCGATTGTGTTTTTAATATGATGTATTTAAGTATGCATATGTATGTAAGTATGTGGGTGACTGTGTTTTAATGCATTTTTTATGACGTTTAGATACATTTTCTTTGAATTTTAATAATGTTATTTACATTTAGATTTAGTACTAATGTAATATGCAGATAATCATCAGGCATGTTGTGAAAATCACATTTTTCAAATCACATGTGATCTTAAATAAAATTAATAATAGTCATGCAGATATTTTTCATCGAATATCATTCCTGAAAGAAATTTATGGTATATGATTTTAAAAATGAATGGTAGGACCATTATTACTTTTAAAATTACATGTGATTTTTAAACATGTCTGTATATATAGACAGTTGATCTTTTCAAAGTTAATGTATTTTTATGCATACTACACCAATTAACATTGAAATATAAAAAATAAAAATTAAAGGGTATTCTATCAGTTAATGCTATTTTAAATATGTAATTTTGACAACTTGCTGTATCGGAAACCGTAAGAGGCAAGCAAACTCTTAGTTTTTTTTAATGTCTGCACGAACCCTACGTGTGCGAGTAAAAGTCGCAATTTACTCAATTAAAATTGTAATAAATAACACCCATATCTTTATGAGACGTTTTTTGCTTTGGTTCTGTTTGATTTTTTTTATGTTTTGCAATGAGGCATGAACTTGTAAGTTACGGGCTACTCACACTAAAATTTGTTCTAAAAATTCATTCGTTTTCTGCGAATCCATACACACACATTAGGCCCTTGTTAATACACACTCTGAGGTTTAAAAGAGAGAGCTAGATTATGGCCAGCAATATTTAACTTTATCAGCTTGTATGAATTAAATTTTTTTTAATCTTGGATTAATCTTGCATTTAGCAGGGGCTTTCACATTTTCAGGTATCAAAAAGGGACCTGTTAATTGGACCAGAGTGAGCTAAAAACTTACATAACTTTCTCTTTTCAGCAACCTGCTAACCTAACCTATGAAAAGTTAAATATTGGTCGCCGCCAACTTTTTTGATTGAATTTTTTTTTTCTTATTTTTGAGTTTTCTACCAGATAGGCGTTATTAATTTTTTTTTGCTTTACTAAACTGCATTTGTTCCAAGAAATTATCTAAATACATTAAACTTATATTTCTGTTTGAATCGGACATTAGTTAAAAATAAACATTGTTGTTTAGGCGTCATATTTAACAATAGATACAACTGGAGCGGACACATTGAGTACATCTCAATGTTCAATACATTGTTTAACAGAAAATTTAATTGTAATCTATACTCATTATAAAATCTCTGCTTTTAACTAAAACCTAATACGGTTTATACTTGTATGGCTTCACGCCTAAAACTTCTCTGAACAAAATAAAAACTTTCTTCAAATCTGCACTAAGGGTCACATTTAAAGCTTTTAAAAGTAAACACCAATTCACATCATGTTCTTTGAAGACGGAATCAATCCAATAGAAACAAATGGGTACATTATAACTTTCAAGTTGCATGCTTAAGAGTGCTAACTCTCCCATATACAAAATATGTAACAATCTGTCTGTGAGACCTAACCGAAATAAAATAAAATCATTCCTAAGTGGAATCAGCGAATTTGCAAAAAATAACGACGTACCAAATAAACCATATAATAAACTTTAACAAATTCAATACCACCCTGGGACTTTTCCTCTAAGAGTATAGGTTCAACCTTATCTATACATCATAAAAACTTTACATCCGCAAGTATTTACCGAAGGCATTTCAATAAAATAAAAACAGAACACAAGGAGTATAAATTAATTTTCACTGATAGTTCAAAGAACGACAGCAGCGTTGCGTACAGTGTAACATCCACGGACTCAACAATAATAATACAATATTTGAAGCAATCAAATATTTGAGAAACACAAATACGAAATCTATCATTTGTACAGACTCTTTATCAGCAACCCAATTTATTTTGAGCCTACACAATACAAAATACTACTCAACATATATCTAATCCTAAGCCCAAACACTAAAATGCTATGGATCCCTGGTCACTGTCAAATCCAAGGGAACGGATTTGCCTATTCGGTGGCAAAAAATTCCCTGAATTCACCCCTTATCCTAACATCTATCTATAAGATTCAAGATTTATTATCACACATAAGTAACATTAGAATAAATTAAATGAATTTATGGTCAAAAACATCAGACTGGTATAAACAATGACAAACCTAACATTAAAAACTACCTCAACCATAATTATAGAAAATAATACAGCACCTTTAACTATTGTAAATTTATCAAGCTAAGACTTGGCCATACCTATTTTACACACAGACACTTAATTCCAATACCTGCCAGCATTGCAATATCGAACCCACTTCCATTGAACATATGTACATATGTACAATTAAACACTGCATTAAATTTGATTCCGAAACAAACAGAATATTTTAAACTGACCCAATACACTACCGGCCGTATGTATAAGCAAAAACTGGCATAAAGTTAGCATAAGTGGCAAAATTGAAAATGATCCTAGAGTTTTGCCATGAAACTTCACATTAAAAATCGTGCTAGGACTTAGAGGTGGGTTAAAATAAGGTAATGCGACCATTTCTATTGTAAAATTGTATGGAGGAACTCGTTAACACCTAATTCAATTTTGTCACTTATGCCAATTTTTGCTTATACATAGGGCCGTACATATCCAACCCGTTACTAGAACATTAGAATTCATTAATTTTCTGAAAGTATTAACATAATTAAAGTCATATAAAAAATATTTTACGCAAATATCTATGTACACTTATTAACACAATAAGCTTTGATCATTAACTAACAAATAATTAATAAGCAAAAACATATAAACAGTAGCCATAGCTTTCCTCAATTAACTTAAAATTATATAGCTTTAAGAGTTAATAAATAAATTGCAAAATAAAATATATAAAACTTACTTCGATAGGATATTGTTGTTTCACCAATCTCCTCATTGGTACCAATATTTTGTTCATTAATCTTTTCATATGATGCAATATTATCTTCCATGAATTCCTCTTCATATTCTACATCATGTAAAACGTTATCGACGTACTCAATTTTCTCATCTAAGGACTTATTTTGTCCTTCATACCCTTCTTCAAAAATTAAAAAATTACCATCGCTATCGCATTCCTCGTCATTCATAGTGTGGTTATCTTCCACTATATTTGCAGTTGAACCATTTCTTTGCTCTGCTGGAGAACTGCGTATTGGGATTTCCATTCGCACCACTTCTATATTGTCTGATTTCTGTGGAATAACCTTTAGAATTGGAAGATGTTCCTTTGTTATTGTTGGAGATACACATCTGTTACTATTATTCTCTTTGGTTGATACTGAATTTTGCAACGACTTATTTTTATTCATTAGGTAACTTTCTAAATCATCTAAAATACACCTAATTTCTAATTTTCTGCATTCTTCGCGAACTTCTGCACGAAGCGATTCCTTTGCTTGATCTATACATTTTTCGGTTACTTCTTTCCTTATAGTTTCCTCTAGCTCATTTTTTATTTCTGTTTCAACATCTTTTCGCAACTCCTCTCTTATTTTAGGGATTAATTCTTCCCGACATGTTGCAGTTAAATTTTCCTTTACTTTCTCCAAATCTTTTTCCGTTTGCTTTCGCATTTCAGTTAAAAATGAATCAAGTTTTAAATTGTCTGCTTGTTTTTGATGTTGTTCCTGTTCTTTTATAAAATTAAAAGAGTCCTTGAACTCTAACTCATCATAGTCATCGTCATCTACTTTCTCACTAAAAACCTTACTTGTTTTGCCCATTGCTATCAGACGCATATGCTTTCTTATCTTAGCATCAGACGCCTGACTCTGTTTTCGGAAATAATACGACTTTTCCAACTGAAAACGACACTCAGTACAAATTTTCTTGGGAAAGGCATCAGAGCATTGAACTTCAAGCGAAGTACAGGTCATTATGCGCATTGGTATAGACAATGTAACATATTTGCCAGAATTTTCTTCATTGTTAAATATGCAAACAGTTCCAGCGTCCTCTTTTAAGCACAGCCGACACATCTGTTCCAAATTGGGATATACTTTTCTTTCCATTCTCGTTTTTAATACTTATATTATCGTATTTATGACAAATTTTTATTTTTGTGTATGTATATTATTTCAGCTTTATTTGTTGGCTGCAGCATATATGTACATATATTATTTATTGATGGTTTACAAATTTAATGAAACTATTTCACAAAAACTATGTGCATAAACAAAATTTTTGTATATACGTGATGGGAGCGACGAACGACAGGCCACCACAATGAAATTTTTCTAATCCTCGAATAACACAAGAAATATCGTTTGTAGCCTTAACGCGTCGATTATAATTAGTTACGCTAAGCAACTAAAGTTATTGTGAATGAAGTAAATATTGTGAATGGTCGTTACTTAATAATAGTGGTGGCAATTGATCAGTTTTCTTGTGATATTCACCGATTTAAAGCGCACGGTTCAAATACATGACGTTCATTATAATAATTTTAGGGATTATTTAATTTAATATTAAGCACAAGGTCGTTTTTTTATAGAAACAAAACTATCAACAATTTTATTTTTTATTTCGATCCATATTAGTGAAGTTTTGCATTTAAGAAATTTATTATTCCACATATTGTCATAATTATATTTTAATTTGAAATTTATTTGCTGGTGGTTCAGCTTGGTCTATGTGCATTTCATTGTTGCTGTAACAAATCATCTGCAGACTTCAACCACACATTTTGAATAGTCACAAACCTCTTGTTTTATGCACAGACTTTCAAGAACTATTTGAAAGCAGAAATCATACTTTCATGGAAATAAAACTCGAAAAAATTAACGACGGTTTGTACCAAAGATAAGGCTGTACAATCATTGTTAATCATTGTTACGATAAAATCGAAAAAAGGGCTCGATATGCATATAGTTATATGTGTAACCATTATCCATTGTATTTATACTTTGTTACTGTTATCTTCTCTATGTATGTATATGTATTAATATAATTAATTATATTTACTTTGGTATTCCTATTATATTTTTGTCAAATATTTTTTTATTAAAAATTCTGATTTATAACGATCAACAAACAACAATTTATATTTTCTTTAAAAAAATAATTATTAAATAAAATAATAAAAAATATATTTATTTTAAAAATATTTCTTTTTACATTTGTATTAATATTTAAAATATTGAAAATTCCCTGCTAGCATTTGGAAGATTGTTTTATCAAAAATCACCTAACTTAGTCTTCCTCGAGTACTTTTGACGATTAAAAACCGATTAAACACTTGCGCGCTTGAAAAAATACTCGAAAATGAGTCGTGCTTATGCTTTAAAAGTAATTTATTTATTTATTTTAAAATATATGAGTCATAAATGAGTCGAAACTGATCAGAAAAACGGGTAATAAAAGACTCGTCAAGAAGAGTCGCATGTAGGGTACCATTTTCTCCCGACAAAACTATCTTTTATGCTCAGAAAACGAGCGCATATTCTTGTTTTTTGATCACTTGAAAGTATTAAAAAAGAATCAAATTTAATTAAAAATTTCCAAAAATGCTAGCAGGGTTGTTTCAAGAACAAATAATTATATGTACTTATGTATATGTAGAAAATAAAACATATATTATGTGAACTTTTAATCAGTTCAGTTTTTAATGATTTTTTTTCTTTATAATAATGCGTGTGTGTTGTTAGAAGGTAACCAAAAGTATTTGTAACAACTTTTTCCATGAAAACAGTTAAAATATTGTTTTATAATTAACTGGCCGTTATGCGTATGTGTGAAGATGTTATGTTTGTGTGAATATACATACACACATATTTTTTATGAATACTTAAATTTTCAGTTTTGAAACAATTGCTAGAATACTGTTACGTTTAAATTTTATTAAACGTGTGAGTTCTTTTGATTGCTCAAAAATAAAAATAAATAACAACACGATTTTCTTATTTGCAACTGAACTTCCTTTTATTCTTGACTAAACCAATTACAACTTGTCTTTTCTTATTTACTTCTTAACGTTATTATCCACGGCACGATGTCTTTTACTTTCAACGATGTTCACTCTACTAAATTCCAATCTGCACTAACTGACTCTGACATACGGCAGCTCTCTTTTTATACTACCAAACCGGATCTAGAATATTCGCAAGTAGATGACGTGGCAACATGCATTCATGCACTTAGTAAAGACCAACACATAAGAAACGATATGGCCGTATAGGCGTGTTTGTTTATTGGTAGCCAGATGTTCAAACAGTCTTCTAGCATAATGGGGAAAATTCATATCGCCGTTTCTAGATGTTTGTAGGTGATTCGATTGGCCGTTAATCTTTGAATTTTCAAAGTAACGACTTGTATGTTGCTAGTGCAGTGTGCTATTTTTAGTACAGGGTGATTACCATAAGTGCTCGCACTTTTATTTGTATACGTGTATGTCTGTAGCTTTGTATACAATTGTTGTTGCTATAGTGCTTGCACGTGAATATGTGTGTACGTTTAGCGCTTTAGTTAAATACTTCTAGATAATTCTTTGCATTAACCCTGTAGGAATATTTTTACGTAACACTGCCGCCCACTTAAGCCTATTCGTCCCGAATAGGCACATCATCACTGCCTGTTTCTTTCTTCGTTTTCTATACGCCTTGTAGTTGCGCTGTAGACGACTACCTCTTCCATATTTGTAGGCATTAGTTTTGGCTCTGCTTCGTCTTTCAACTGGGAATTGTTTTGTCATACGCCGGAGGTGACTACTTTGTTGACATTTGTGGCCCCTGTTACTGACTCTGCTTCCTGTTTCCACTACAGCTTGCCTTGCCTTGCGCTGAAGATGACAAGTTCTTCCACATTTGCAGCCCTTGGTACTGAATCTGCTTGGTATTTCCACTACAGCTTGCCATGCCGTACGCTGTAGATGACAACTTCTGCCACATTTGTGGCATCTGGCTCTGAGTCTACTTTGCCTCTTGACTAGAGCGTGCTTTACCATACCCTGAAGATGACTACTCCTTCCACATTTATGGCCTTTGGCTCTGACTCTACCGTGTCCCTTGGCTAGAGCTTGCCTTACCATACACTGGAGATGACCACTCCTTCCACAGTTATGGCCTTTGGCTCGCACTCTACCTTTTCCCTTGGCTAGAGCTTGCCTTACCATACACTGGAGATGACCACTCCTTCCACACTTATGGCCTATTGCACTGACTCCACTTTGTTCCTCGACTAGACTTTGCCTTACCACACGCTTGAGGTTCTTTACAAAAGTTGTCTTCTTCTTCCTTGCTGCTTTTATGCTCCGCGCTTTGTTTACTGTAGCAGTTTCTTTACCTTGAGCAAGCGAAACCATTTCACCCTTAGCTAGTGCCACTGTTTCATAGACCGCTTGACTATCTTCTAAGTCACGAGCTTCATTCAATTCGCTGGAGACTTCTGACAAACTTCGCTCATTTCCAACTTGTTGACACTGACCACTGTTGATTTCGTCAACATTTTCTTCATTGCCAGAAATTTCATCGTTGATCTGCTCCAAGTCAGAAATCTTTTCGTCTGATTTACTGACTTGTACTTTAATGACATCTACTCTTCTATATAAGCCCTCAGACATTTCTTGAAGTCTCTTATTTGTGGCCTTAACTTCAGCTAGAACTCTCTCGTTGTTTAGCTTAGAAAACTCCTGAAATTGCTCATCCATTCTTTCCAGGCTAGTTTCCATTTTCTCATAGTGCGCTTTTATTTCGCTCATCATGGCAGCAAACATTGCGCTGATGTCTGTACTGGTTGGAGTACTAGTAAAAGAAGCAGAGGCTTCTTCCATCTCATATTTCTCTTCAAATTCGTACGCTCCTATGTCAACGCCACGACCCTTGAATTCATCTGTTAGCCTCTTTTGAAGTTCTGCCTTATTACCTGTTGTCGGCAGGTCACACTTACTCAATTCCTTTTTGAGTTGCTCCACTTTTAAGTCTTCGAACTTCATTGTAGATTTTCTTTCCATGTATTACAAATTCATTATTCTCTGATTAATTAATTATTTTTATTTTAATTTTGCAATCCCACTTCTGACACCAAATGTTACGTTTAAATTTTATTAAACGTGTGAGTTCTTTTGATTGCTCAAAAATAAAAATAAATAACAACACGATTTTCTTATTTGCAACTGAACTTCCTTTTATTCTTGACTAAACCAATTACAACTTGTCTTTTCTTATTTACTTCTTAACGTTATTATCCACGGCACGATGTCTTTTACTTTCAACGATGTTCACTCTACTAAATTCCAATCTGCACTAACTGACTCTGACATACGGCAGCTCTCTTTTTATACTACCAAACCGGATCTAGAATATTCGCAAGTAGATGACGTGGCAACATGCATTCATGCACTTAGTAAAGACCAACACATAAGAAACGATATGGCCGTATAGGCGTGTTTGTTTATTGGTAGCCAGATGTTCAAACAGTCTTCTAGCATAATGGGGAAAATTCATATCGCCGTTTCTAGATGTTTGTAGGTGATTCGATTGGCCGTTAATCTTTGAATTTTCAAAGTAACGACTTGTATGTTGCTAGTGCAGTGTGCTATTTTTAGTACAGGGTGATTACCATAAGTGCTCGCACTTTTATTTGTATACGTGTATGTCTGTAGCTTTGTATACAATTGTTGTTGCTATAGTGCTTGCACGTGAATATGTGTGTACGTTTAGCGCTTTAGTTAAATACTTCTAGATAATTCTTTGCATTAACCCTGTAGGAATATTTTTACGTAACAATACATACGAAGTTTCTAGTAGAAATGGTTTTTGGTGTTATATTTTTGATCTTATATAAATAATGAGCTTTATTTACAGGAAACAGCTTTATTGTTTCTGTTGCAAAGCTTTTTCAATCTTATATTTCATAAACTCAAAACTTTATGAGGAAACTAATGCTTTTTAGGCAGTACATCTCAAACTATAATTGGTAAGGAAAACAAAGTTAAGGAAGCAGTGATGAATATAAACATTTTCAGATACATATTTCTAGGGCGAAAGACAAATGAAGTTGGGCCTATATTATATGTACATGTATAAAATTATGAAAATATCATGGGATGTGATAGTTAAATTCCAACATCTAGTTTTATTTTAAAATACAACTACCTTCATTCTTTTATTTCCTTATTCTATCTTATTAAACTATACCGT
This sequence comes from Tachina fera, assembly GCA_905220375.1. NCBI lineage: Eukaryota > Metazoa > Arthropoda > Insecta > Diptera > Tachinidae > Tachina > Tachina fera. The sequence continues at coordinate 62,455,059 of LR999963.1, forward strand.
GCTATCGATAATGATAGTGCAGGTCTTAACAATTTGAACAGAGATGTCTTCATATTTTAAAGAAGTCAAAATACTTAGCGCCTCTGTGTTCTGCCAGCAAGATGCAGATGTCATTAAAAATTGCTAAGTTGAAAATGTGAAAAATAAGGTTTCCTAAGTTTTGCACAAGTAATTTAATAAATAATTAAAAAAATCGTTGAAAAACTACTGAATATTTGTATAAAGTGAGTTGTAAAATAATACATAAAGTGTTTCCTCGAATATAAGTGTTTTAGTTCTTAAAAATAATTTTCCATAAAATTTTTTTTCTCTGCTCGGTGCGAGGTAGCACCCCTGCGTCGGCAGAGCTCTGCTGGCAAATGTTTTAGCCTACATTTCGATATGCAGTATTACTATTGTATGCACAAAGTGACGACTGCGAAGCCTTAGTTCTTAGTCACCGCCCTAGGCAGCGATCACTATTAATAATTGTTTATTTCCATTTTTATCTTTGGATTTTATTGCATATACACAGTGTACACATACATATGTATCTAATAATCGTTTTGATTCTGAAATAGATAGATTACAAGTAATTAATATCACTTTCAGGTCTATCAGCAACCAAAAGAATTCGGAATTCCCTCTTGATAGTGTTATGGTCATGGGTGAGAATATAATGGACGAATTAGCATCTCTAATACGCACTGAAATCCCCGATGGACGCCAAAGTCTCCGTGACAGTTACACCAACCTGGAGAGGGTGGCTGACTACTGCGAAGACACCTACTATAGAGCTGAAAATAAAAAGGCAGCCTTAGAAGCTACAAAAAATTATACAACGCAGTCGTTGGCCAGTGTCGCTTATCAAATCAATACACTAGCCTACAGTTATATGCAGCTGTTGGAATTACAAGCCCAACAGCTAAGCGAAATGGAATCACAAATGAACCATATAGCACAAACGGTTCAAATACACAAGGAAAAAGTTGCAAGAAGGTTTGGTTTAATTAATATTTCTATAATATTGTAATGAAATTGTATTATTAACTAAATACCTTTTTAATATACTAGAGAAATCGGTGTTCTCACTGCCAACAAAGTTAGTACTCGTCAATTCAAAATAGTGGCTCCCATCAATCCTGAAAAACCCATTAAATACGTCCGTAAAGCAATTGATTATTCAATTTTGGATGAAATTGGCCATAGTGTTAATACAAATCAAATGAATCGTAATCCGAAACAGCAACATCGCGGGTCATCACATGGATCGGTTCAATCACTAGCACAACCATCGGTGGTGGGTCCACCACCTACTACAAAACCACCCACTCCACCACAAATGTCACGTGCAGGTAACACTGGAACTTTGGGTAAATCAGTAACCAATACAGGAACTTTGGGAAAAAGTTCACGGGAATATCGTACGCCACCTGTGGTCAATCCACCACAAGTTCCTTCACACTATGCTCCCAACTATCCAATTGGTCATCCAAAACGTTTGTCCTCGGCCTCTTCTAGTACTACGGCCACAGGTGTTAGTAGCACCGGTATAGGTGGAGGCTCAATTAATAATGAACGCGCTGCTGGCTACAGTGCTCTTCCAATGCCACCAAGTCAACAGATTGCTACGCATGTTAATTTACCATCAGCTGGTATGATGCAATCCTTGCCCCCACCACCGCCCACCACATACGACGATCGAAATAGTATGCCACGTAAGTTTCGAAAACTTTTTTTCAGGTGAAATAATTAGCTCACCTGTTTATATTTAATATATGCAGCACCACCATCACCGCTGACAGTTTCTCAACATGAAATCACTGAACAAAGTCACATTGGCATGCATACACTAGGTCGCAACCACAATAGGTAAGTAATTAATTATTTATTTTAGCATTTAAAAAAAATCATGCTTAAATGGATGTTGGTTTCTTTATTGTATCGTAAAATTTTTCTATAATGCTGCAGAAATGGCAACAGGTAAAGACATAGTTTATTATTTGCATTTTTGGAAAAACAATACAAGGGAATTTCTATATTTTTGAAATTAAAATCGTTTGATTACAATTCCATATAAAGTTTTCTTCTCACATTAATAATAATTCCCTTTATCGTGGTTAGCGTTTTTGGACTTCGCCTATGACATTTTTGTAATAGATTAGAGAATATCGTAACAGTTTTCTTTAATTAAGGGCCAAAATGTCGAATTAGAAATATACCAATAAAGAAAAATATTTGTTAACTTGTGGTTTGGCGCGAAAAATATTTTGACCCGTAATTTCTTTAATTTGTGTACTCTTCATTCACTTGATTTAAATCGTGTCAAGGGAAATATAAAATGTGCTAGAGAATTACAAGTGGATCGAAAATGTGTACTGTTTCATTTTTCATGTAAAAAATTTATTTATTTTATTATTTATTTATTTTATTTATTCCAACCTTCAAAATAACCATTTAAGTAGAAATATGTATGTACTAGTAAAAAATATTACAAATATATAAAGGTGACCATAATTACTTTTCTAGCCACTATTTGCTAATCTAGGTTGTTAGTTTAGAGTTTTAAATTATTAAAAGATATAAAGTATTTACTTTATTATTATTTAAACGTTTTTAATATTAATATGTATATGGGTTTTTTTATTATGTTATTCTCAAGTCGGAATCAATTTAGCTTAAACTTTGCTAGACCTGGTTCTCAATCGCCTCCCTTACCGCCTCCTCCACCGCCAGAAGAAGAACATCATGACTTTGGAAGACCACGCAATTCAGCTGGTCAAGGGCAATTAGCTCCAATAGTGCCCGATGATCAAAATTTGCCAGGGTGGGTGCCCAAAAACTACATAGAAAAAGGTAAACAGTATACAAATTTCTCAAATTTAATATTTTTACTCACTTTATTTCGATAACTCTGTTCCAGTGGTGGCAATTTACGATTATTATGCGGACAAGGATGATGAACTTAGTTTTCAAGAGAGTTCAGTATTATATGTTCTGAAAAAGAACGATGATGGATGGTGGGAAGGTGTTATGGATGGTGTAACTGGCTTATTTCCTGGCAATTATGTAGAGCCTTGTGTTTAAACTTAACAACAACTGACACCGCTTTTTATCTTAATAATTACAATAACAAAAAAAATCTACTTCTACTAATTGGTAAAGAAAACGTTGTAAGATTTCTTAAAATCAAATCAATTATTAAGGAAAAACCTAGCCCACAAGTAATACAAGGAGTAGGAGGAGTTCTCTTTTCAAGCATTTCATAATGGTAATAATATTAATAGTATTTTGTTAACATTCATAAACTTATAGGCCTTTTTATAACACAATGAATATGATGTTTAGTATTAAAACAAAAAATTAATAATGAAATTAAAGTACGTACATATATCCTCTGGTATATAAAGAAAAATAAATATACATACATACAAATAAGTAATATTATCAATAGGAGCTTTTTCACAAACCCATTCATCAATATTCAATGTCTCCGTTTTTAGGCATAAAAAATTTTTGATAAAATCAACTTTTTCTACGTCTCAAATGAAATGATTGAGAAAAAAAAATCGCAAAAAAATAATTAAAGATTTTTTATATGCATACATACATACATTCTTACATACATATGAAGAATATTACATAAAATAATCTAAACTTGTCTAACTCTTCCCATAGCTAATTACGATTACTTCAACATATATCATTATTAAATTTAAAAAAGTAAAAATAAACGAATTATTAACATAACTATCAAAAATTACGAAGAAATGCTAGGCTTTATATACGAGTAGCATAATATACACAATTTTGTAATTACCGATTTAATTTTGCGCAAATATGTTAATATATTTTTAATGGCTTTGCTTAGATATTTTATAAAAATAACGTATTTTTTTCGAGAATTTTTTTTTATATCTGAAGATATTCTTAATATTTCTAATCTTCTTTTATTTGATATTGAAAATTATCAGTTTAAAATTTATACAGATTTACTGTACATTCATTACGTGTAATTTTTTAACACGACGCAAAAGTTTTTTTTCGAATATCAACATGCGTTTTACATTAATGACTTTAGTAAAAAAGAAATAAAGAATTGAAAAATTATGATTCTCATGAGATACTGGCAAAAAATTTAGCAGATTATAATTAACAACTTTATGAAAATCTATACCGTTTACATTAATTATTTCTTTTTTTTGTCATTTATCAAGATTTTTCTATCCAACACAAAACCTGAAAAATTTCCAAAAATACAACCAAACAACTGCAATGTAGCTACCCAGCAAAAAATTACACATTACCAACAGAACTACTTGCAATATAATGACTTACTTTTCTGTTTACCAAATTTCATTACTCGCTTACAAATCACATTACCTAAAATTTTAAAAAAATATGTACAAGTTGCTAAATGAGAATGATTTTTTTAGGTTAAATAGATTACGTGAACAAGTTGCCAATTTACAAAAATAAACTTCGCAAGAATCGATTATTTTAGTCTCACGCCTTGTTAAAATCATTAAGTTGGTAATCCAGTAGGGAAGTGCTTCCACTAAAAATGCTTAATTCCAAACCCGATTACCTTTTTTGAAATTTTTTGCTGGGTAATTCCTACAACCTTTTAAGCAGGCCGTAGCTTATTCAATCACCTTTTTTTAATAAATATTTTGTACATGGTAGCAAAAAATAAATAAAAATATTAGATTTTGATTATATTTCCTATAAATCTACTTAACAAATAGATTTAGTTTTGTATGGGAAATCTAGTAGAAAGCAGCAAGATTTAGCTCGAAAGCTCGTATGTACTAGATTTCGAGACAATGAACTGATGTATTTAGGCTAAACCAAGCTTTGAAACCGATTCCGATTCATTGGGTCTAATTATTCATTCCGTTCCGTGATTGCGGAAATCATTTTTGTTGCGGAAGCAAAATTTGCAATTATTCATTCCGTTGCTGCGGTATTTTTCCGCAGTTGCGGTATTACCAGATTATTAATTCCGCAATATAAACGTTTTTCTCTATTTTGCTTACGCTCAAAATTTATGACGGAAAGGACAAAATGGTATGGGAAATATATAAATTTGGAAAATTAAAGCTTACTTTAATTTGTTTGTTTTATTTTTATAACAATGTAAAAAAAGCAATTGTTAATTTAATTTAACATATTAACATTTATTTATTCCAACTTACCGTATGATACACAAAGTAGTATCCTCTGTGGTATGATATGTATGTATTTACATATGCTTGTGTGTATGTATGTACATATGTATGTACATTTTTTAACAACAGCCGACACTACACCACGTCGAAATTAACAATAACGGGGACTTTGAATCAATTTCACCGAAAGCATTTACCGCAGGAATGAATAATTGCAATTTGCATATCGATCGAGAGTTCTTTCCGTCGAATTATATTTTCCGTGCGGCATCAATAATACCACCCATTATTTAATTTATTAAATTTTGAAAAGGATGCGCTGTTTTGCGGCGTTCTAAGTACTTCGTCGGGTGGTTAGGGATGAAACGATACCAGTAAATACAACAAGTAAATACTCGATACTTTTTCTTAGAAACCAAGTACTTTTGGTATCGATACTCTACTAACTGTAATGTAATGTAACTGCAACGTAGGAAACAGCTGATCGATATTTTTATATGAAAAGTAAGTTACTTTACATTACGTTTATATAACCATTTTCATTACTTTTCACATAACAATATCGATCAGCTATTACCTACTGTTGCAGTTACTTTATATTGCAGTCGGGTAACTGAGCCTTTAAGGTTCAGTTAGCCGACTGTAATGGAATGTAGCTGCACAGGTAGGGAAACCGCTGATCGATATTGGTACCTGAAACGTGATAGCTCGTTATCGAAAGCGACGATTATACACACCTGAATGTTGTTTTATTTTTTTAAATACATCTAAACTTAAGCAGGTCAACCAACAAACTTTTTTATATATAGGTTTTGTTAAAAAAAATTTTGACAAGCTTAATTTTTCCAATATATAAACAAATAAAAGTTGTCATTCCCAATAAAACAAAACCTTCAATTACAAACTTTGCTATTACAACTAAATAGGCACAAACTAATAATCATGTTATGTGGGGCAAATGACTTTGAATATACGTTTCAATACAAGACAAAAAAAATTTAATTAATATGTTCACCATTCTTGTGTAATGTGACCAAATTTGAGGTAAAAAGTATGTCAAGAAACGTATCAGGTTAAATTGCGCGGTTGGTTGAAGTAACACGCATTACAGTTAATTAAACGTGACATAAGTATAAACATACAAAACCATAAGATTAAATTAGACGTGCCATAGCCATAATGCCATAACCATAACCAATCCAAAATTCAATTGGTTTCTATGGTGGTGGCTATGCCGTTATGGCGAGTCATCTATAATCAAATTCAGTGTTGTACGGTTATGGAACATCTGATTGAACTTTATAGGTGATGCGCCATAACGCCATAACCATAACCAAGGAAACCAATTAAAATTTGATCTTTCGCCATAACTATAAACAGCTGTTTACTGGTTAGACATATTTGTTGTGGCACTTTTGAAACGAATAAATAAATAAAAACATAAACAGCTGTTTATGGTTATGACAGCACTAAATTGGTGAAGAAAATATAGTTGCGTTCGCGTACTGAAAAGTTTTTACAAATTTTTACTGAACTTTACTGCATTTCACTAAATTGCGTTCGCGTACCCAAAATGCAGTAAATGAGAATACAAATTGAGAGAGTAAAGTGACAGTTCTCGACTGAATGTTTTGCAAGTTTTTACTGCAGAAATTTGTCGTAGTAAAGTTTAGTAAGATAAAAACATATGATTCAAAATGTAAACAAATGAAAAGTAAGCAAACGAAAAGTGTAAAAATTTGCGAAAAAGTTAAATAAAGATTGTGAAATTCATTAAAAAATTATTATTTTATAAAGTATAATAATAATTACTGTTAATATACGAGTAAATACATATATTTTAATTTACTTTTGTAATCCTTTTGTTTTGCAAATTATTCAAATTACTCGAGAGTTGTAAAACTGTAAAGTATCTGGTTACTTAGTATTGCACTTGCTTTTAAGGTAATCAGTAACATTAACAAATAGTCATGTAATATTTATTAATTTAAACAGCAACAAAACAAGGAAATCAAAAAGAAATTATTTTCAATTATTACATGAAAGAAATTACAAAATGTATTCTTAGATTGTTCGTGTTATAAAAATATTGTACCGAGTATCAAAAATTAAAAGACTCGAATAGTCAAAAGTTTATATATTTTTCAACACTATGTTGAGTGGAACTCAGCTGTTTCTTTAATCTTACTAATTTTTACTATTTTTCCGTTCGCGTACTTTTTTCAGTAACAGCTATTTTTGAAAGTAAATTTTTAAATTTACGCAGTAACTACTCATTGACTGCATTTTACTGCAAAAGTAAAAAAACACACCTTATATTTATGGTTTTGACAATAGTTATGGCTATGGATTGATTTGGCAATAGATATAATTTTTTCTCTTACTTTAGTACCATGTGAGATCAAATTCGTTAAACATTTGCTCCATTTGACTATATAGATACATAGTTTAATAAATGAAATCAATATCTTGTCCAAAAAATTTTAATTAAAATTATTATAAAAAGTTTCTTCTTTATTTTAATTTTATTGATAAGTTATTAATATAAATTAAATTTATATATTTTGAATGAAAAAGAAAATAGTTAATAAAATTTATATTATATTATGATGCTGCAAATTATTGAAATAATAAAAAAATACATATAAATATTGCTACATTTTTCTCTGTTTTCCGTGGACCCGAAGATTTTCAAATGAATACAAGACTCAGTGTAATAATTAGGGTTAAGAACGACGGCCATTTTCGTAACAATATATTAATACAAAATTTTAATTTTACATTCACAGGTGTTTAAAATATTATGAATATCTTCAATCAAGTCCATTAATCAGGATAAATTATTGAATTCAAAGCAATTTATTCAAGAACCCAATCAAGAACTCAATCAAGATTTACATAATTAAGCAAGTTTCAATCAAGATTAATTTTATTTCAAGATGTTCAAGAAGTAACTCAAAGATGCGGTAAGTGAATTATTTTTATTTATATTTATAAGAATTTAAAGGAGGCTTTAGTATAGAATGTTGAATAGAAATTTTGCTCCGAAAATTAAAAAAAAAATAAATTTCTTTTGTAACATAGACAATGATGAGAAGAGGTCCCTCGCCTTGCTTGGCATGCTAATGACATTAAGTTAGGATGACTAGGACACTCAAGACAATTTTTATTAATACAAACTCTATTGTGTCAAGGCATAGGTGACATTATTGATTGGTGCTGATTTCAATGCAAGGCATCCCTACGGGAAAGATAATTACACGAACACAAGGGGAAGTAATCTTCGGGAATTTTTGATTTCAAATGACGACTTGGAACTACGGTGAAGAAATTTCTTGGGCTTACACGTCATGTTTTCTACACGTATATAAAGTACCACATGCCTTGTTTGCCCTAACTTGGATGTTGAGGTGCTATGTGAATTTAGAGTCAAAGAATATACCCAATCATTTCGCGTTGTATGACAGCCTAAGTTCTATTTCTTTTCATTTTGGAATTTTGAAGTATGTTTGCAGGTTTGTGACACTGTAGGTGTATCGGTGTTTTCCCGATACAGCCACTGCAATTTCATCGTTGTATGGTACAGTTTTGAGCATCATAAAGTCTAACTCCCTGATAAGAGAGCTTAAAGCTAGGTTCTACAGGAGAGCAGTTAATCATATTGGTCAGAAGGCTTCTTAATAAGGTATATTCATCCTTTCTAGAGCTCATATGGTTGTTACTGGGTTTACATTGTTAAAGACTATCTATCCCCCTTATGCAAAAACAATTGGTAAACTTAAAGTTGGTTAAACAAATGAATTTTGTATGGCATATATATATGAAACCTACCAATGCGCATCCCTTCTGCTCCATTGATTTCTCTATGAGAGAGTGTAATGCAGTTTCTACTGATCTTCTGTTGAGATGTTGATTTTTCAATTCAATTCGATTGTCATTACGATGTGAAGGTCCATCACCCTGTCCATAATTTTAAGAAGAAACGAAGCCAGACTGGTGGATCTAAAGTCTTCCGTTGTGGTGTGTGAGATCTTTAACCCTTTGGGAGTGAGCAGAATAAAAAACCTTTTCCATGATTCCATCTAAGAAAGGTTTTATAGATGAGTATTAACCAAGGTATCACGATAACAGCGTTTCGCTGTAACTCCGCCGGTATAATTCCATGCGGCACGGTCGATTTAAAAGGTTCAAAACTGTTAATCGTCCATATACATAAATGTGTCCCAATTTATGGCTATATGCACCGGATAGGGATTAACTGATGTGTCATTTACACGCTCCTCCACGTAGGGAGTACATTGGAGGAAGTGCATGTCCATGAGTTTTTCAAAGGTCTCAGAAGTACTTTTTGCATTGGTGCAGAAGGTCTTTCAGCACGGTTTACTGAGGCTTTGTAAGTCATATATATATATATATATATATCTAAGCTTTCTGAAATATTCAGAGGTGTCACAGACACCAATGTTATCAGAATTGGTTTTGAAAACAACAAGAAAAAATGCTTTGGTGTCATGAAAACCAATGTTGTCATTTTTATGTTCGAATTGAATTGATGTCGGTTTTAGGTGTCATAGAAACCAATGTTATCGGTTTTCTTATTGGAAATAAATAAAGCACCTAACAGCTGTCAGTTTTCATTTTGGCGTATTTTTAATTTTATTTTTTTGTAAAAGTACATTTATTTATTTTTTTAAATGTTTGCTTAATAAATGAAATATTTTCACATATTTTATGCTATACTATAATACTCCTTGCAACTAACTGTAGAAGAAATCATATACATATGTATGTACTTATGTATTGTAAAAATAGTCCCTTGATCTGCATTTATAATTGATGTTCGTTTCCAATCGGACCCACTAATGATAAATGAACCGATCCATAACGTTGAGCACATTACCTAAAATGATCACTATGTTTCTATATAGGCGACTTATATTAATTATATTTGATAAGATACTTCCGATAAAAGCCGCAACGAAACCATTTGTTTCAAAACCGGAATATTTTAGACTATCGGTACCATAGCAAATGCTTCCTTGTTTAAACGATAATTGGCTTCAAATCTGCAAAGCAGCTTTTAACATACATAAGCGCAAAATAAAATATACTTACACTTTCTTGGAAGCTCAGGTGGATTGATGCAATTCATATGTAGCTGGCCAGTGCCACTAGAGTGCCGGCAATCGGTTTCTTATGTAAATAAATGAATATACATACGTGAATACATTTCTCTCAGTGGCCAGCAGTGGTGCAATCCCTCAGACTTTTTCTAAGCACTCTTCTACAATATTAATAAGCGACACGTAAAGTATATATATTCTGGATCCTTATGCATAGGGAAGACGAACAAGCGATGTCCGTCTGTCCGGGATTTACAAATCCCGAATCCCGGGATTTCCAAAAATCGATCCCGATTGGCATCCCTAATACAGACACTTGAAGTATTATCATCAAGTGTCACTTTATAGTTCAGTTTTGCTAAAGTTAAGAATAACTATCCGAAACTTTATCGTTAAGTCATAATAATGGCCCTCAGTGTACTAATTTTTTTACTCGTTGAATTTTCATGTGTACGAGGGCGGATAAATAAGTGCGTGACTTTTGAAACTTCCCTCCTAGTTATATGAAATGAAACACTGTTCCCATCCTGTTAATAGACTACTGTAAAGTTTTGAGAAAGTGTCGTCATTTACTTTGCTTTTAACAGTTGTTCAAAAAATACAACCTCGTGTATTTTTCTAAAAATGGAAAAAATTGAATTTCGAGTGCTCATTAAACATTATTTTTTGCGAAAAAAAAACCGTCAATCAAAGGAAAATCTGAACAAATACTATGGGGACTCTGCAACATCGATTTCAATGGTAAAAAAGTGGTTTACTGACTTTCGTTGTTGTCGCACAAGTACAAATGACGCTGAACGTTATGGACGGCCAATTGAGGTCAGTACATCCGAAAATGTCGAAAAAAATCCACAATATGGTGTTGGCCGATCGAAGAGAAAAAGTGCGTGAGATTGTTGATGCCATAGGCATCCCACGTGGCTCAGTGGTTTCCATTTTGAATGATTACTTGGGTATGATAAAGCTTTCCGCAAGGTGGGTGCAGCGTTTGCTCACAATCGACCACAAACGCATGTGCAGTTTCCATGGCAAAAATCCATGAATTGGGCTTCAAATGGTTCCCTCATCCACCCTATTCTCCAGATTTAGCCCCTAGTGACTACTTCCTATTTCCAAAGCTAAAAAATGGCTCGGTGGAGAGATTTAGCTCTAACGCTGAAATTATTGACCAATAAAATGAATATTTTAAACTGTTTTTCATTCAAAAAGTCACGGACTTATTGATCCACCCTCGTATTATAAAGGCCAAAGTTCGTATATTACTACATATCTAGTGTCCGTACGGAACCTTCGTGCGCGAGTCAAAGTCGTACTTTACTGAATTTATTCTTAATATATGTATATATATATATATATATATATATATATATATATATATATATATATAAATTTGTTTTTATATAACACTTTTTTATATAAAATTTTTATAAAATAATCGTAAAGAAAATCACCATAATTAGAAATAAAATCGGCAACAGTATGTTCTTGTAAATCTTTTCAAAATGTATGAATTACTACATAAGAATAATCATTAAAATCAAATTGCTTTAATTTCTTGCAGACGAGTTTTTTTGAATTTACTTTTGAAACAACTCCTGCTAATTTTCCTGATTTACAAAAATTTAAAGTTCAATTTTGTTGAAAAAAAATTATTTATATAGTTGTTTTAAAAAATTTTTGGTTCCCTGATGATCTGCATTAGCAACAGTGAAATGGTCATGGGATCCAGCTTAACCCTTTAATAATCAATTTCAATGCATTTTTAATAAAAAAATATTTATTTAGGTTATGTTGGAAAATAAATTTTTGGTTTGCAAAAAAAAATTGTGTTTCATTGAAAGAGTCACGGACTTATTGATCCACCCTCCTATATATACAACACCACATATTTTTTGAGGAGAAAAAAATACTTTTACTAATCTAATTAATTTTAAATATATATTAATTTTATTGTGCGTTGCATATCGTCAAAATATAGTAAATATATGTTTTTAATCAGTTAAATTAATATCTTTTAAATACATAATATTTTCAAAACAACAAGCTTTAATGAACTATTTCAAAAATTTCCCTGAGCTGCAGCGCGTTTTTATTTATTTTTTTTCTTAAAGTATTGAGTAAAAACTTTTTTGAATCTACTCGTATAGCGATTTTTATTTATTCAATCTCAAGAGTTTTCTGGATGGTGGCGGTACAGTACCAGTAGCTGCTGGTAACTTAGGTAGACGCGAGTGTACCACCGGACCCATATGACGATCTGGATTATCTGTTGTTGATAAATCAGCTGTGACCTGGCCAGTTTCTATGTGAGGTAAAGGGGAAGATGGAGACCATTCTGATCCTGAACTTGAGCAGGGGGAATCAGATCTAAACGAAATTTTTAATAAGTAAATATTTTTTTAAATTAAAAAGAAAAATGATTACCCAGCCGTATAAATGGGGGGTAATTTGCGCTCGTATGATGCCGTTGCTGTTGCAGTACCAGCATGTATTTCCTGCTGATAAAGTCCGTACAATTCACGTAGTTCATCGGGTAATTCAACGTTGCCCTCCTCAATTAGACGTCTTTGGGAGCTAATAATGTCTTAAGATTTGAGAGGGGGCTGTAAAGTTTGTCTTTGGAAATTCCAGTATGTGTGTAACTTACCTTCACATAATCTTCTCTGTCTTTCGGCTCTTAAAAGTTGCAAATCCCTTCGGCGTAGTTCTGCTTGTCTGGCTAATCTCTCGGCTTGTAAAGAGACTTTGTCAGCCTCCAGTTCATGTACTCGGCACAGCAAGGCCAAAAGTTCTCGCTCCTCATCGCTGCTGATACGTTCAGGTAATTCCTGTTAAAACAAAAAAATTTAACGCCGTTTTCAATAACTATTTAAAAATTTTCTTACATCTTCCAATTGCACGCCTTTTTGACGGCATGATTCCAATTCTTGTTCTGTTCTTTCGCGTATTTCTTTGTATCTCCTGGTTTCCTTCTCGATTGCTGCCAATTCACCCCAGGCATTCTTTAAAGCAATTGTGCCCTCCGACTCAATGTCTGTTTGAAAAAAATTTTATAAAAATTTCCCTTATTAATTCAACTGCTAATTTGACTCACCATCTTCAGCGGGAGTGTCATATAATTTACCCATACGACCCTGCCAGTGTGATATAATCATATGTTGACGCTCAGCATCTAGTTCCAATCCTAGCAAATGACTTTCTGCTTCCAGAAGCTTGCGTCGCAATTTCATTTGTTGTTTAAAAGTTAAAACTATTTGTTCTCTTAAATATCTTAGCTCCGATTTCCGTTTCTCATCGTTCTCTGCTGTTTTTGCAGGTTCTTCCACTGCAGCTACAGCTGCAGCCGCAGCTCCACTTCTAGGGCGATCAGTCAACATTTTAGTACGCAAACGTGATACTTCTTCCCTCAACTCTGAAACCAAGTGCTGATAATGTTTGGTGGGAAAGTTTTGCATCTCATCCACATACACAGAGTTTTGTAAACGTGTCGTTATACTATTTGCTCTATCGGCATATACTAAGGTGTTTTTGGTTTCATCTCTGTGTTTGCTTTCTGGAGCGACATGAGCAATCATAACAGTCTTACATTTGCCGCTTAAAGCCTCCTTAAGCAGACGTGTTAACTTTGAATCGCGATAGTTGACATAACGAGCTCCACCCGACAAAGCATTTATGCAATTGCCCAAAGCCAATAGTGAACGGTTAATATGGGCTCCCTCTTGCAAACGTTTACCTCGATTTTTTGTCTTTTTAGCTCTTTCAGAACCAGCTAAATCTGTTAGAAACAAACGACCCTGTTTGGTACCCAAAGACGTCTTTGTTTGCACTGATATGCTTAGCAGAGCATGACTACGCGATGAGGTTTGATTGGCGGCCGTTGGCTCCATAGTACGTGCTTTATTTCCTTTCATAAGCAAGGAAACTACTTCCTGACGACTAGAAGTAGTAACTTCTGAAAGCCCTGCTACGGTTATACGTTGTCCACGATTATCTTCTCGTAATTCCAAAGGTCCTCCCGGACTCAGAAGATCTCGTATTAATTCATTGTATATTTCCAAGTATGATATAGAAACCTTAAAATCATCATAATGTGCAATTATTAAAGCTTATTTTATAATATAAATATAATATAAATTTAGCATACCTTACAAGAACTGCGGTCTTCAGCCATTTCAATGTATTGAAATATTTCTTCTATAGCTCGTACCATTAGACCACAATCACTTCCTGTGGCATCGATTTCGGCCGATGAGCCCTTTTTTCGTGATGGTCCCAACATTGTGTGAGTTTTGCCAGAACCTGTAGCTCCATAGGCGAATACTGCCGCATTATAACCTTTAATAACTTCTTTTACCAATGGTGCTGTGGTGGTTTTGTAAACTGTTTCCTAAATATATTAAAATTTTTTTTCTATTACTCCTTAGCTTTTTTCTTCCTTCAAATATAATAGAAAATTTCATAAAGTTTTCATAGAGCCAAACTCCTGTATAATTTTTGATGGCTTGTGATCACTATATATAATGATATATTAACGAAAGTTGGAACGGTAATGTAATAAAACATTAATAAAATGAGCTCGAATTCCAACATAAGTAGTCTGATGACAAAACTTTCTGTTAGACTAAGTTCGCAAAATCAATTTGCAATCTTTCAAGTTGTAACAGTCGAAATATTTGACGATTAGAAAAAAGTATAAAAACTAAACACATCATACAAACTCGATTTTTTGTGGTCGTTTAAAAATATTATTATTGCAGCCCTTTTCACAATTTATGATTATTTTATTCTTAACAAAAAATTAACTAATTACCGGTTTGTGTAACAGAAACCATTTAACCAACGGTTACTGATTTCCATTACAACATCATTTGTTGTTTAAGTTTAAATTTTATTAACGCATTAATAACCCCAAATTATTATTTTACTTATTTAGTAAAATAATAATTTGGGATTATTAGTGCCTTAATAAATTTTAAACTTAAACAAGAAATTATGTTATAATGGGAACTGGCAACACTGCTGCGAAACAACATGAGCAGTGCTTTTTTCGCACGGAATTTTAACAATGTTGCATACTTTCAAGCAATAAAAGCGAAAAATTTATAAAAAAAAACCCGCAGGATGGGCTGCATTTAGTACATGTCAAATTTTCCACGCGAAATAATCAATGGTACTGAAAATTTTTCACAACTTCGAACAGAGTACCAGCCTTAAGGCGAAAACATACTGGCAGCACTGTGCATTAAAATAGCGATAGTAAGTAACACAATGAGTGAACCAGTAGGGAGCAAGTAGTTATTGCGGTATTATACAAGAACAGCAATTGTTGTTGCATTCCTTTACTTTTATTGTAATTGTAATTGATTGAACTAACAGCAACAGCTGCTGCTGTAGTTAACTAAATGTTTAGTTGCTTTTTAGGGTTCCGTACACCAAAGGTAAAAAGGATCCCTATTTTTTTCGCTACGCTGTCCGTCTGTCCGTCACATGCTATTTTCTCAGGAACCGTAAGAGCTACGGACCTGAAATTTGGACAGAGTTTGTAGAACTTTAGCCACTACAACAACAAATATGTATGTACATGAGAGTTAAAAATTAAAGGGAGTTCCAAAACGAACAACATAAAATGTTAAAATAACATGTAATATATGTATATACAATTGTAAGGTTAGTTTATTTTTATACAGACGACAACACTTAACACTAAAATGTAAAAAAATTTTAGTTAAAGGGTGTTCCACCAGTTAATGTAATATTGACTATGTAATTTATACAACTTGCTGTATCTTGGGAACCGTAAAAGGAAAACTCTTGAAGTTTTCAAAAACGGTAAAACTAAAAAATCCCAAAATTTTAAAATCGCCAAACAGAAAAAAAACGCCAAAAATAAAATAAATGGACAAAACGAGAAGAAGCGCCACTTTAAAAAAAAAACTTTCTAAAACTAAAATAAATCGCCCAAAATCCAAAAAAATCGCCAAAATAAAAATAAATCACCAAAGCTAAAACAAAATCGTCAAAATGGAAAAAATCACCAAAATGAAAAAAAAACGCAAAAAACTGAAAAAAATCACCAAAACGAGAAAAGTCGCCAAAGCGAAAAAAAATCGCTAAATTAAAAAAAATTAAAACTGAAACAAATCGCAAAAAACGAAGAAATCACCAAAATGATAAAAAAAATCGCCAAAATAAAAAACAAATTGCCAAAATGAAAAAAACGCCAAAAACCGAAAAAATCGACAAAAAAAACGAGAAATAAAGCGCCAAAATTAAAAAAGCGCTAAAACTTAAAAAAACCGCCAAAACCGAAAAACACAAGAACGGCAAAACTTAAAAAACGCTCAAACCGAAAAAATCCTAAAAACGAAAAAAATCCCAAAACTATATATTGTATTCGTACGAAAACCTTCGTGCGCGAGTCAAAGTCGCAATTTACTGAATTTATTTTGTTTGCTTACATGTACAGATTTATTGAAAAAAGTAGCAAAAAAAATAGAAATTGGAAAAATAAATGCCATGAAATTATGTAGAGGATTATAATAAAAAAAACTTCATTCCAACAATATACATATCTGTCTTGTGTTATCAGTTTAATTTTTCATGCAGATAAAAGAATACCCTTTATTAGTCCTTGCGCAGTTACAGCTATTGAATAAATTAACTTATGCATACATTCAAAATTACACAAAATAGAAATATGTATATGTAAGAATTTCTTTTACACTTAAAGTAATAAGGCCCCTCCCTACCTGTGTGTCGGACTCCTTGAAAACATTATCATATGAATACTTCCGTGCCCTACCACGGCCACCATCATCAAACAATAGGGATTTTGCAGAAACCACTTCAATACAACGTTCACTATTTTCAAACGAAGGCCGAACACGTACAGCCACCTAGAAAAAAAAATAAATAAAAAATGAAGAATTAAAGGAATAAGAATTAATTACGACACATGTCTAAATAAAAAATATATATGTACATATGTGTGTGTATGTAAATGGCTTTCATCCATTCGTTAAAGTTCCTTAAAATATGTATAAATAAACCGATTTACTGATTGTCTGAAAAAAAAAACTTACCAGAAGGCGTTCTTCTTGAGGTGGGGCCGTTGACAATCCTCTGCTTTGGGCTGTCGACGAACCACTACCGCTGCCACTAGACCAATTTCCGCTCTGGGCCATTATCTTTAGCCAATCAAGCTATCGAACAATACAATTTTTCCTTAACAAACTGTAGTACTAATATTTTAGTGGCTTCGTTTACGAACTGTAAGGTAAAGAAAAAGTCCTTAGCTTAAAATATATATGTATAACTGACTTATTACACTCTCGTGTTGCTTGCACGGGTCTTATTTTGAAGTTATTTTTTTTTAATGAATTTTTCCAATTGTTTGACAATTACCGTTTACCAATCCTGCTTAAAATACCAACAAGTTAATGATGGTTTGTTTTTATCTGTGTATTAAAAAAATTAATTTGAATTTTAACATCAAAAACATTTATTACAATATTATCATTCCTGCATTTGCACAAATTCTCAGTTCATAAATCATTAAATTAATAGATTTTTTTATTCTAGTGAAATATTCAATTGTTTCAAATGTGTAATTGTATCCATTTTATTAAGTACTTAAATAAATATGTAGTGTTGAAATGCATACATACGTATCGTTACCTTAATATAGAAAGGTCCTAAGTCGTTATTTTTTAAAAATCGAGTTTTTTGTATATTTCGATATAAGAACATCTAAGATATCAAAAAATGCAAAAATCTCGATTACAAAAAAATAATGACTCGGGCCTTTCTATATTAAGGTAACGATACGTATGTATGTATGTTCATATGTAAAATTTTTTTATTTATCTATTTTTTATTTAAAATTTAATTACATAAACTATAAAAACATTAGTGGCTCAGCGCCACTATAGAGCACATTAATTTTATACTTGTATAAAGTTACTTTATTTATGGATCTGTCCGAAATTGCATCACTGGCACTTGCAATGTCCTAAAGTGCTTCTCTGAAGTAAATAACACACAAATAAATGTCAAACCTGAGCTAAAAACATGGCTAATACTAAAAAAGATTATCAGCGAATTTTTATTGCATTTTAAATTAAAGTTTGCTCTTATGATGCACAGCAGTGATGCATTTACGAACAGGCCCAATATATGTATATAAAAGTAATAACACATACATATAAGCTTATACATAAATTCTGGAATATTTCAACACTTCAAAGTTCATATTGAAAGTGTATATGTACACATGTGTAACATTTACTCCATTTTTCGATCGCTATAAATCCTAGTTTACACTATCCGAGTCTTGTCAAACATTTGTCCAAAAAAACGTAACCACTATCCGAGACAAAAGCTTGTCAAGTTAAAGAGTAGATAGACAATGATGTTGGATTCTATGACATTATCTATTAGTTGTATTTGGTTGTGTTCGAAACTGTTTAATTTGATAAACAAGTGTCTGGATCAAAACTTTTTTCATTAGTGTTTGTTGGTTACGCTTTTTTAGGCAAATGTTTGACAAGTGTGACCATAGCTTTATCGCTAAGCTTATTAGTTTGTATGAGGGAAAGAGACGAGGGAAAAAGGAACGAGTACTCAGCTTCATGTGCTGTCAATACGTTTTGCTTTCTCATTCGTAATGTTAAAAAAGCACACATGCATACGCAAAACTATGCATAAAAAATATTAGCTCAAAACTGAAACTTCCATCGTGTGAAAGACGATGAAAGTTCAAAGAAGATAAAGTAATATGCTAAGTAATAAGACTTGACTAATGTGTGAACTGGGACTTACTCTTAATGAGAAATCGATATTTTCAGAGCTTTATTTTGCAATAATATTTGTGTATTTGAAATTAAATTAAAATGTCAAAAATCATATTTGCATCTTGTCCAAAATCCTCTTAGATTAGTGCAGAAGTAGATTAGGTTACCCGTATGTCAGGTAAAGATGGCAAGACAACTCGAAAAGTTTATGTCCGACAGTGGTCGGTCCTAATAATTATATTTTAGTTTTAAGATTTGAATACTTATTGTTAGTTCATATTTGAAGATACAATAAATAAATACATGCATTAAAAAAAAATTTGTCCCGGCTTTTATGATTCTTACGTCAATCGATTTGTCTTAATCACAGGAGTGTCACTAAGGATATGCCAGTTGTCGGTATTCAATATGGCGGCCAACAGACGCATTTTTTAAATACAAAAAAAAATAAAAAGTTGGCGAACTATATAAAAATGGGTATCGACACATGTGTTTCAGATTAGCGTGAGCACCTGCCATTACGGCCTTATCTCACGGGTGGTCTAAACACCGGGTGTAGGCAGGACGCCAAACCATCGCCCCCATGCACCCTTAAGAATAAACTATGTGCCCACTCCACAAGGCACATAGGTTGTAATCTTCGATTATAGTAGTAATCTTTATACAATATCTGCACCTTGCTGAGGTACTTTGAGCTATCTAAACTCTGCTGCTATGTCAAAGCAACGGCACCTAGAATAGTGTCTGGCTGACCGCGTCACACCAATCGCTAGCATTGATTTGACACTGGGAAGTCAAGACTATTCTCCCAGCGTTTTTGGTGGCAACCAACCACCACCACGTATGATTCCACACCACAAGTGTATGTGTTTACACACACAACGTGGTCCCCAAGATAATAAATCAACAATTGCCGGCACAGCTCAACGACTAATTCAGAGCCGGACGTATGCCTGTGTCGCCAAAAATCCAGTTCCTTTTCCATACAGCTCAACACCATCCCACACCCAAACTCCTAGAGCAGCTCGGGCAACCGGCACTCGTGGTACCAGAAACAAGCATCTGGTAATATTTCAAAGATCCACCACAAGGGATTTAGTGCTATCGTCTTTTGAACTCAGAGAAGTTCCAGGTGACGATGCACCTGGTTGACATCAACAGACCTGTCTTCCTTTTATAAATATGTGCACATCCTTTGCTCTGTTGCCAGAGATCGGGTAGTAACACATACATTTTATGGGTAATGTACCAAAGGCACGTCAACGGAAAAAGCCACATCACCCCAGCTGGCGCCCCGGGATTGCCAACACCCGCAGTCAAAAATGGACTACTTTAGGGGGGGGGGGGGGGGTGGCATCATTCGACAGGTATTTTAAAACTATATTGGTTTTCTCTTACGATTTTTCATTTCGAATGATCATTTAGGATATTTAACGGACTAAAGTTGGTCGCAGTCGGGTTTTTTGTATAAATTCTTATTTCGTTGTGCATTAGAATCCCTTAGTCCTAATTTATACTATGCAAGTCTTATTGCTAAGCTGGTTGGTTTATCAGGAGAGAGAGACGAGGGGAAAATAAACGTTTCTGTTCCCCTTGTCTCTCTCTTCCACAAACTAATCAGCTTGACAATAAGACTTGCATAGTGTAATTCAGAACTTAGTATGAGTTATTGTAGGAAAGTTCAAGCGATTAAGACATAGACACTGGTCACTGAAAAGTGACCAGTGGAAAAGTGAAAAGTGGAATTAACAAACTCCATTATTGCGAAGCACACACACATGCATGTATTAAGCTCTTTCTCTGATACAAATTTGGGATCAGATCTTCTAAATATGATCACTGATCATTGATGGAGTTATGCCAGGTTTTGTTTTCAAAAAAAAAATCTGAAAAAGTTCAAACTAATTTAACTTTAGTTAAATAAAATATTATTATATTTCTTACCCACAGTGCGCTTCGGAGCTGGTGCAAAACTAAACGATAACTTTTCAAATAAAGAAAAAAACGCAGTATTATTTTGAAAATTATTGAGTGAATTTTATAGTGTTCTGTTTGCATTAAAAAAAACAACATTCTTTGTTTTATTTGCACTATTATTAATTAATTACTATTTATGTACAAGGACTGCGTGCGCATCATAAACGCAAAACTATATGTTTAATTGTAATTTATTAAATGTTGTAGTACAAACTTTATTAAAAATATATTATTAACTTAGATAGAATAGTCACTTCCTTTTTCGTGTAGCTATCATATGAATATGGGGTGTTTATTTTACTTTGGAGGCGGAGTACTTTAAATTTAAATAAAATGCAGACAAATAATGAAAATTGCTTTAAAAAAACATACAAACAGACATATTTTACCTCTTTATAATATTAGTTTATAAACAAAGTTATTCCTAGGAAGTGAAAAATATCAAGTAAGACGAACTTTATTATTTATTAATTATATACATATGTATATATCATGACCACTAATCCAGATTTCCAATTAAAAATATGAGCCGTCGATACAAGTTATTACAACGAAGGTAGAAATTCAGTTCGAGAGTTGGTGACATTATATCCTTACAGTGCATTCCAACGAACTGAACTTCATCACTCACTATCATATCATACCAGCAGGGCCCCAAACGACGCTTTCGATAACGAACTGATTCGATCATGTTTTTTTTTATATTATAGTGGCAACACTGAATTTTCTCATTGTAGCCAAAGAAGTAGAAATTAGTTTAATTGGACTACAACGACAAAATCAGCATATACAGCAACCTGCTGCATTGATGCCAACTTTTTTGGTTCTAAAACCACCTCAAATTATAAAAAACACTAAAAAGCGATCTAAAAAGAGATCTAAAAATCGTAAAAAGCACTAACTTTAAAAACGATTGAAGATCCAAGCAAGTGAAGTTTAATAATGTTTAATATTTTCTAAGCTATTCTCTATTTAATGAAATATATCAGACTAAAAAGTTATGCTTTACACTGAAAAAATTATTATGCCAAGTTTTTATTAAAGTAATTTGAAGAAATACCCAAATTGTTCTTAGTTTTGCACTAACGCTCAGAACTTGGCGTTTTAAATCTTCAAAAAGCACTAAAAATAGTGCCAAAAGCACCAACTTGGCATCGGTGACCTACCGCCCTGTTGTCCTGCTGTTTTCGAAAGAATCACTCTCATATAAACATGTGTATTCTATCCTTGACATTTTGTAGTCGGTAGCCTGCTGTGGTGAATTTGTGTAATGCATAAGGCATTCGCTATCGATCAATGTAATAATAAGGTAGGTTATCGTATGCCATAATCTCAAACGTGAAAAACGTGATTGAATCAGAATCATCGAGAGCTACGATTGTACCGCAGGGTTGTATTTTCTCAACAGCCTTTAATCGTGAATTTGTTAGAATTATAATTTTGAGTTTTTACCAACATTTCACCGCAGAATTTTCATTATATTTATTGTGAGTTTTTATCCTATCAATGTGTTGCTATTGTTATTAATGTCGTAGTTTTTACTTCTCATCTATCAAATGTTTACAGGTGGAGTCGTGAAACTCTTAAAATGGCGGGCTATTGAAATCAAAGGTCGTATTGCAACACCCTGTAGAAAACAGTTAAGACGTGCTCATTATTTCCGCGTTTTAAATTGATCTACATCTGTAAATTAATTGGTTTTTATTTTTCAAATCATTCAATTTCCATCACATACCTGATCGAATTTTTAATCGTAATTGAAGGAGTGCAAGATATTTATTTTTAAATAAACACAAACTGCAAAGCAACTTTGGCTTGTCTCTAGAAGCACTCAGAGTCTCCTGCAGGAATCGAACCTGCAACCCTTCGACTAATAGACTAGTATTGTGCGTGCTTACTAGTCAGGAGAGCACCCAATCGATTTTTTCAAACTACATATTGCGTTATGTCAAGTTTTATACTTATTTAGGCCTTAAAAAAACAGGACTAGCATTTTACATTTCAAGAGCCTTTCTTAGCTATAGATATGTTTGTATATATGTTAAGGCTGTTAAAAATGAGTGTAAAGTGAAAGCATTGCAATTTAACATGAATCAACGCGTTATTGTAATTATATGAATTTGTTGTTCCAGTAAATATCGTATGTAAATACAGTATAACTTCGACAGTCCGGACATGCGCCAGTCCGGTCACTCCAATAATTCGGACGCTTCTGCATTTCGGATAATTTAAAGTTTTTGCCTCTATAATTCGGACAAATTTTTTTATGAAAGATCAAAAACTTAAATACAAACAAAACATGCGAGTTAACAGGAGTTTTTGTTTTATTTTTCTTACATTGATTTACATTTTGCGCTATTGTTGCTTCAGTTTCGGTTCATTCTTTTGCAAGCGTGTTTCA
This sequence comes from Tachina fera, assembly GCA_905220375.1. Classification (NCBI taxonomy): domain Eukaryota; kingdom Metazoa; phylum Arthropoda; class Insecta; order Diptera; family Tachinidae; genus Tachina; species Tachina fera. The sequence goes on from LR999963.1 coordinate 62,478,502, forward strand.
ATAATTCCATTCGAAGTGCCATAATTTTAAATATTAAACGCAAACATAAAACACTAACCTTACAGGAGAAGTGTGATATTTTACAAAGTCTTGATGATGGAAAAACTATTAGACAGGTTGCCGAAAATGTCCATGGTCCTAAATCAACGAAAAAAGAAGTAATCGATGCAAAAACAAAGATCACTAAAGCAGATGCAAAGAAAAAAAATTTTTTTTTAAAGAACAAACACAACCCGCAAAGCGATTAGCTTGTCTGCTAAAAACACCCACGGTCCTATGTATAAGCAAAAATTGGCATGAAGTTAGCATAAGTGACGAAATTGAATTACGTGTTAACGAGTTCCTCCATACAATTTGACATTAAAAACGGTAGCATTTCTTAATTTTAACCCAACTCTAAGTCCTAGCATGATTTTTAATGTGAAGTTAATGTGTTTAATGTGAAGGGCCTCCAGAGTCTATGGTGAGAATCGAACCCACGACCTCTGGTCTGAGAAACTAGCATCGCTACCACTCATCCACAGGGGCGTTCAGTGGGCTGAGAAGAATAATTTGGATATGCAGGATATTCTATTGTTGAAGAAACTAGAGCAAAAAGCACAAATCAACCTCCTCAAAGTTAGTCAGCACAAAATAACTTTTTATTTTTAATAAATCATAGTATGTATATATGTATGTATGTATGTATTTAATTCACTTATATTATAATAATATTTTCAACTGCTATAGTTCGGACAACTCGTTAATCCGAACGAGCCTGAAACTATATGTGTTCGGATTGTCGAAGTTGTACTGTATTTACATCTTGTATTTAGATCTTATGGCTTTGCTTTGCTTGGATTGTGCATGTAGAACAAACCGCCCGCCCTGTTGGAAACTCATTGAAAGTTTATTTTAGTTAATAATCGATTTGTATCTATATACATATGTATGTGAATAAATATATGTATGTATGTTTGTATGTACTTATATGACAACTGAAAAACAAAAGCCTGTCATTTGTATAAAATGTTATTAACTACATTTTGTTGCCACGATAAACAATGGTTGAATATTGTTTCTACACATTTTTCATTTTGGTTCGAGAGCTTCTAAAAGGAATTAATAATGCTTTTTGTTTGGGCTACAAAATTAATTCGTTTACTTACTATATATATTTTTTTGATAATTAATCTATTTTATAAAGCTCTAATTAAAAAAGTATTAAGAGTTTTTTCCATGTGAAATCTAGGTATTGTTATTTTACTTTAATTTTTTCGAATTTCTCCAAAGTACATGGAAGATGAAATAAAAATGTTATACAAAAAATTTATTACCATTTGCAGTTTTAAATTTAAATTAAAAACATTATTATCACCCCTATCGTGAACAGTTTTTCTCTTGAATTATTTTCCCTTTTCCCCAAATTGCAATCGTGAATGATTTTTCCTCGAAATTAGTTCACTTTCTTGATTCCCCTTATCGTGAATAATATTTTTCACATGGATTTTTTCACTTTTCACTTGGTTTTGTTCACTTTATTTTTGCAAACGAACTGAATTAATACACTGCGTAATTTCAATATTATACTTGCAATTATATATTAAAACTTATAAATAATTTAATTTGAAATTTATTTGCTGGTGGTTCAGCTTGGTCTATATATGATTTGGTTCAAGCGCCAATGAAATACGTATATAGACCAAGCTGAACCACCAGCAAATAAATTTCAAATTAAAATATAATTATGACAATATGTCGAATAATAAATTTCTTGAACTTTAGGGCAATATCAATAAATAATCTCCACGATTAATAACAATAATTTTTTGGAACACCTTTTTTCATTGAACTTGATTCTCTTTGGATCACATGCCGTAAATTTTATGGCTGTGGAAAACTATATTTTTTTTTGCACGGTGCCTAAAATAATTAAAAACACAACTTTAAAGTCTATAACATTTTATTTGAAACCCAAAATATGTAAGTATGTGTATTTCTTATTATTATTAAACTTAATTTGTTTGATTTTCAATTAAACTTGAAGCTTTACAAGTGTTCTTCCCGTTCTTTCATCCACTACGCATTGATGGGGGGAACAAACATTCCCATGAAATTCACGATTGCAAATTTCCCTTCATGGGGAATGAAAATTTCATGGGAACAAAAATTTCACATATTATTCACCATAGGGGTGTATATAAAATGATGATTCTTTTTTAACCCCTGGCCAAAAAAAGTGGGTGTTATCAAGTTCGTTTGTTGTTAAAAAGAAAAGCGAAAATGTTACCATCTCCGATAAAAGTGGATAATCGAAGCGAGCTTATTGGTTTGTCAGACCTTCTTTATAATACAGAATCAACACTCATCGCTACTTTTTACGAAGGAGTCTTAGATACAAGTAATAATTCTGAACTACTTTCCACCATCCGTGTTATTATTTTCGGAGTTGCATTTGGTAGCCAATCTACAATTTTGGCAACTTTTTTGTCAACCTTGTCCGACCGAGTACTCCCAACAGTGAGGTTTTCCCATATCAATTTATAGAGCGATTTATTTGTAATTGTTATCTCCATGATAGCTGTAACTGAAATAATAACATTGAACCCATGGCAACTTAAATGTTCAGGTATGTTTTTTAAAAGCAACGGATACAAAAGCGATACAAATATTAATTTAAAAAAACATACCCATAATAGGGGTCTGTGCGCAGGTGCCTTTGCCCTTGTGGTTATATAAGTATACTGTCTGTGTATATTAATTTTTATATGTTTGAGCCAAATAAAGGTAATTAATTACAAAAAAAAAATATTTAATACACCTGCAAGAGGTTATAAAAAATGTGGATTTGTCCACCTGAGGTGTTATATTTGTTTATACATTTTAAGAATGATATAATAACAAAGGTATACATATTATATACCGTTAAGTGCACAAGTATGTCTACTATTGTGATTACATAAAAAAAATTAAGAAACATTTAAAGTAAAGAAAATGAGATCAATAGTTTAGGCAAAAATAAAATAAATTTAGAAAATTTAGGGCCTAATTTTGAAAAACACAACGCCAAGCTTTAACAAATTTTATATGGAAAAAATTCAAATTACAAAAAAAGTACCTAGAAAATTTGTCAATGCTAAGCGTTGCGTTTTACAAAATTATGACCTTAATTTTGTAATCAAAATTGGATTTTGAATATGTATTTCGAAAAGTATTTAAGGTATGAAAATAATTTTTTTTTTTTGGTTTGCAAAGTTAAATTCAAGATGTCAAGACTTTCTTATAGGTTACTTACAACAAGTTTATTTATAATAAAAAATTATAAAAACGGTAGTGGAATTTTTTTGGCACATCCAAAAATTAGATATTTTGCTAATTTTCGAGCAATGCTGGATGTAGGGTGCACCATCAAAAATCTAAAAAATTTATTTCACAGTCTTTCTTCTCTCAGAAATAATCAAAGTAATAATAAGTAATATTTTTTTTAAATATTCCAAAAAAAATTAAGCATACTTTTTTCACAAAAGGTTATCACGATATCGCTCCCCATTCACAGTTACCGTTACATCGTTTTAATTTTCAAAGAAGTAAGATCCAATGAATTGCACACCAGACTGTCACTTTTAATGGATGCAAAGGTGACTGATGAATAATTTGAGGGGTTTCAATTGCCCAGAACCGACTATTCCGTTTATTCACATATCCATTCAAATGAAGATGTGGTTCCTCACTCATTATGATTTTTTCATGAAAATCGGCGTTGTCATGGGCGAGCTGTTTTAGCGATTAAAACACGTTGGTTTATCGAATATTTTTCCATAATAAGTTTGCCACGTGTCTACTTTACGACTGCCAAATACGAACTGTCAAGACTAATGTTTACCAAAATGGCGGCAAAACAAAGCAGTATACCATCCCGGAGGACACACTGTATTTCATTCTTAACCAAAAGATTTTAAAATTTTCGGTTGGTCCCATAATTTATTTTCGAAAATGTTCCATCACATTTTTGCATTGAAGTCGGTACTTTTTGACAGAATTATTTTTTAGAGCTCAAGGTGTGTGTGTATATGATTAAGTTTTAATGGAGATGGCTCCGCCTATTTTTTTAAATTTCGAGATTGAAGAAAAGAATTAGTAGCTCCCTCTCAGAAAAAAAAAATACTTTTTAAAATCGGTCTAAAAGGTATCGAGTTAATAACATAAAAAATAGTTTTGGTTTTCAATATAAAAAATCATTGAACGTTTTCTGTTGACATCCTGGGACAGGCCGTATAACTAAATATAAAATTCAAAAATAAAACTAAATAAATAAATAAACATTCGTAAAGTACAGGAAAAAAAATTGTTACGTACCAGTGTTTTTTTTTAATATTATAACCTCAAAAAATTCAAATTAATGTAGGTAAAGGAAGGAAGCACGTGTAATAAGAATTATGTTGGCGTACTGCTTATGCACGCAGCATTTATTTTTTTTTTAATTTGTGGAAATTATTCTGCAATTATTGTGAATAAAATTGTCACGAAATCGTTATTGCTGTTAGAGGTAATAATCAAGTGAAGTGAGGAAAAAAAGGAAAACAAACAATAAAGTAACACATTTAGCAATAAAATATTTACTTTTTTCCAGCATTTTTTTCTGCGCAGTTGACATGCAAACATGCCGATATTCGAATTGCAGGCTTACTCAGTTCAATATCCTTTTTATATTTTATTAGTTTTTCTTGTTTTATTGTTTAACTATTGAACAATTGACAAAACACCACACAAAGAATAAATTTTTTATTGAATAATCAATTTGGCGTTAGTCCTTGCTTATGAAAATTTAAAAAAAGAGAAATAAAAAAGAAAACTACCAATTCAAATATTTACTATTGGGCAGCATAAATTATGAGTCACGACAACATTTCTGTGTCGTTGGTAAAATTATCAATTAAAGGAGTACAAGTGCTTGGTCAAATTCTTGACCTTGATAGCCTTTAATTAGTTTTAAATTTGAGAATAACACGAGATGCTCGCTATTCCAGCATGTTGGGTGGAATAGTAAAAAGGAAAAATATTAAATAAACCTCTAAAGTTTATATTATTCGTAAATATCACGTGATTTCAGAGGGGTTGGAAATTAATTTTCTTTTAGTTTTGGTTTTTCTTAGAATTAATTTTTCTTAAAACTTTGGCATTGGCCTAAATACAGACACACACTACACATGCATGGATGTATGTATGTATGTATGTATGTATGCAAATACTTTGAAACATTTTTATGTTAAAATGCTACTAAATATAACATTTGAGGAACATTAAGGTAATTTTATGACTTTTTTACGCCTTACTTTTAATCTTCTTTGAGTTTAGTTATGAATTTAATTAGAGCAATAACATTTGTAAAAGTGTGTTAATTTTTGTTGGCAATTTGTTATACTAAAGAATCTTCCAATAGAGACTTCCGAACTTTGATAGTTGATAGCGGCGGAATTGACTGTCATTTATTTTGTAAAATTTTGCCTTTGAGCAGAATTGAATTATGTGGACATAAACCACACGTGATTCTAATAGGATGGCACTACGTGTCATACAGCTCATGTCATACTAAACAGTAATTACCCTTTTAAACAATGATATCTGACACTCACACATTAGGTGTGTTCCTTAAGATTTCGTACAAGTTCGGACTAATGAGAGTAAAAAGAAAATTACTCTCTGAATGTGCAAAAGTTATCCAAAATTGCAGGAATGCAAAAACGCATAATTGCCCATCTTGAAATACTAGTGCTGCTTACTTTTTAAATTAAATTATATTTTAGTGATTTTAGTCGCTTAAAACGCATAACATTATAAAACAAAAATTTTGAACCAGTGGCAACAGATGTAAAAAGTAAACGAAAAAAAATCTCAAAAAAAGTAGAAGCTACGCGAATTATTTAAAAAATCATAAAAAGCATTTTTATTGGTCGCATTCATAAGACGTAACAGTTGCGCAACCGTTGAGTGTTTGTCTTAGAAACGCATAGTTGAGTATCTCCGCACCACTCAACAGTTTAGTAATTTTCTATCATAAATTTTTTTCGCTACCTATAGTCAACACGTTGTGCTCAGCCCAAACAGCTGGTCAAATAGAGCTATTTCTTTTATATGCTTTGTTAGGTGCAGCAACAAATGTGTGTTAAGTTTTACATTACAAATGCGATGAAGTAACGAAATAAAGATATACAATTACATTGTATACATCAAGCCGTTTCTAAGAAGTAGCAGTTGGGGCCAACAGTTGCCAGCAGTTTCACAACTGTTGAGCTCAACAGCTACGTCTTATGAATGCGCCCATTGTATTAAAGAAATAGAGAAATATACACAAACATACATACTTACAACTTCAACTTTGTTCAAAAAGCCTTCTATTTTGCTTTTTAATAAATGTGCATGTAAAAACTTTTTTCCTATATTTGCAAATTTTCTGATTAATTTTTCAGTTTCATATGTTAACAAAAATCAGCTGATTGTTTAATTCTTGCCCGAACTTACCCAGAAGAAGAAGTTTGTACTAGTTTGCACAGGAAATGAAAAAAATACTCTCTCATTCGCTCTCAAAATTGTAGAAAGATTGCTATCTGGAACGCTTTTGGATAACTTTGTACAAGTTCGGACTGTTTTGTTATGCATCTGGAACAGGCCTATTATTGTTTTATTTATATTTAAAAGGAGGAAAACACTTACTTTCGTTTCGTTTCCTGCTCAAAATTGTTTTCTACAATTCACTTACTTATTTTAGCTAAAAACTGCTTCGAATGTTTTAAAGTTTGAGCCCTTATTGCGAGCAACTTTCGATTTTGGACTTTAGTCGAAACGACTGATCGAGGGATTTTTTTAATATTGTGATGCGCATTCCATGAAGAATGATGCTGTTGTAATTCTACTAGTAGTAATTTTTTAAAATATTCGTATTAGCAGACATTAAGCCCTAGTCTTTAACTGAATATTTAATTACGTAATTAACTAATTTTTACTTACATTTAAATTGCATTTAAATACGATTTAATTTTTTGTGGTAAATTAAAGTTCTTATTCAATTTTATTGAAAGTACGGCATTGCATAAACACACATTTTATGAAACCAAACGACCATCAAATTTAATGTTTCTATTTATTTTATATGCATATGTTATATATTTATGAAAATTAAACGAATGATGTTCATGTGTATTTTTTCAATAATCACACACACGCACAAAAACATGTGGCACGATCATAAAACTTAAATAGAATTTAAATGGGCTCGATTTGCGCAACTGAAAGGAAATCGATACAACCATACATACATGTGTTTAAAAAAGTTATAAAATAATATTTTATACATGAATTGAAACTTAAAACCAGTCTTCATATTTTGTATTTGCGTATATTTAAGTTCTACACTCATAAAAAGACATGTACTATTATTAAGAATTTTTTTTTCCTAAATTCAAGTAAAAAAAAAACATTTCTAAGCTTAAGTAATTTTTTCTAAGTTTAAGTAAATTTTTACAAAAATTTTTAAAAATAATTTAATATGAGTAAAAAATAAAAAGTTCACATCCTCAAAAATATTTCATAAAAATACCAGAGACCGAAAATAATTCTTATTTTGTAATTTGAAATGAAAAGGTTACTGTATAATGTGTTTTACTTCGGTTGGATTATTTTTAACCATTATCGTAAGAGATATTTCATGTTGGTTATTGTAACCAATTTGAAAGGAAAATATTTTATTTTGGTTACGAATAACTATTATAGCAACCAAAAAAATTTTTTGGTTAGCAATAACTATTATCCAAAGAAAAATTTACTAAATTTGAGATCAAAGACGAAAATTTTCTTTTGCAAATCTCCGAATTTTATGGGAAAATTTTATTTAATTTTAAAAAATTTAAATATGAAATATAATTACTACAAACCAGTTCATTAATGAACTAGAAATTTAGTAAATATTTTACTGGTTTCAAGTAAAAACAGCTTTGGCGCCATACGACAACTTTTTGTTATTCAAATTGAGAATATTTTCCAAAGATTTAGTTAATTTTTTTTTAAGTGTACTAACGTTAAATTTTTTATAAACACAATCTAGTTTAAGGAAAAGAATGTTGAAATTATGGTTTGAGTTTTTGGATTCTCTGCTGTCCGATCCATACAAATATTAATTTTACTTTAATCTTTTGTTTGTTTTTAATTTGTATATTCCCTGAAGTTTCTTCGTCCCAAAAATGTATGCCTTCTCTTTCATCAGAATAGTATTTCATGATCCATTAATTGTAAGTTCAGTGTAAGCAAAAAAAAAATTTTTTTCTACGCATACACATTTTTAAATTCATGCAGGAAGATTAAAAAGAGAAAAATAAATAAAAGTGTTAGCACTGGCATGCAAAAAACTTTTTGGTATGAGATAGTTCTTTTGTGAAACTGAAAGCACTTGTTAAAACTATATACAAAACTATATATACTAACGTAACTATATATACCCTATATAGCGAATACTAGCCTAATTTTATACTGGATATAACGAATGATGAAGAAAAAATCGTAAAATAAAAAACAAAAACTTGCTAGAAACATATGAATATGTTTAATTTATAGAGAAAATTAAAAAATTATTTTAATGTTACTTTTATATATCAAAAAATAAATTAAATTTTCCAACCCTGGAATAATTTTTTTGATTTTTTTAATTTTTAGTATCAATTAAATTTTTACTAAAATATAAAATGTGTTTATTCAACAAAAAAAATTTGTTTAAGCTAGGTACTTTTACCTGGCGAAATAAAGTTTAAATTTTCCAACCGTCTTTTCAATTTGGGTAATTGTTGATACCAGCCTATTTCGGACAATTTCTGATACACCAGTCTAAGACCAATGTCTATAATTTTTCTGGGAGCTTCAGGAAACCGATTTCAGGTACAGACAGATGAACGGACGGAAAGATGGAAGACGCTATATCGTTACCTTAATAAAGAAAGGCTCTAACTAATTATTTTTTGGAAATTGAGATTTTTGCATTTTTCGATGCATTAGGTGTTCTTTTATCAAAATATACAAAAAACACGATTTAAAAAAAATATCGAGTTAGGGCCTTTCAGGCACACTAATCCTAATGTAACATCAGAGCGCCCTCCTTCATTGTGTAGCAGAATCATCGGCGAAGTAAAATAACCAATAAAAAGGCTACTAAACACAGCTTCAAAAAATTAATACTCCTCATTTTACACCAGAAGATGCTGCAACACTGCATTATCAAAAAAGCGTGCAAAGAGCAGAGTTGTAAAAGAATGAAGCTTTCCTCTATCTATTCCTTCAAAAACGTGTCTTCTCTATCACTATCCCTTCCCTATCACTATCCGTTCCCTATCGCCATCTCTCAATATCTTCTCTTCAACTAACAGGCAGCATAAAGGGACCATTGTATTGGACCGAAGTGAGCTGGACTCTGAATTTTACCCTTCCTTACCAGCAGCCTGCTAACCTAACCTAACCTAGGACCTTTCTATATTAAGGTAACGATATATACTTTACGCGGTTCGTATTAATATTGTGCAAATTACAGACGAATTGACAAACATATACATATGTGTGCCCTTAATTATGAAAGTGGTCTAAGTCATATATTTCTCTGTTCGGGATATTTAGTAGACTACATTTGAACAAATTAAAAAGTAATTTTATATTATGCAGCATTTCAATTTAGAGTTGTACTAGTCTCGATTTATATAAATTTATTTAATATTTTTTAAATATTTATTGAAGTTTTTCAAAGATTTATTTGATATTTCTAAGCGAAAATGCACATGACTTAGACCACTTTCATAATTAAGGGCATATATACCCTTTACCTTTTTTTGTGAAGGGTATAAAAATGGAACAATGAACGCTTCAATAAATCAATGAAATTATTATATATATGTGAGACATTTGTAGATTTTTAATTGAACTTTAGTGATTTTTAATCAGAAATAATTTTTAGTGAGGCTTAAGTTCAGTAATTTCAAATCTTATTGAATGAAATATTTTCATTAATTAATGTGAGTTTCTAAAGAAGAGAAGAAAAATTAAACTTAGACTTTAAGCTGGGGGAAATACCGATACTTTTCTGTGCAGCCACGCACTTCATCAGCACCCTAGTAAATCTACTTGGGTAAAGATTCTTATTAACATCAGCTATTTAACTTAAATTTTCAATGAAACGGAATATGAGAAACGATTGTTGTGTATACAATTGATTAACCTTTGGTAAACACATTTATAAGTATCACTATTAATTTTCTGTTTTTCCATTTTTCTATTTAGGTTACCACAAAATTATATTACTCTAACTAAGTATGTTTAACTATTCTTGCTTATCTTTTACGATCATCACATTAATTATTTTTAAATAGCTGATGTTAATAAGAATCTCTACCCAATTAGGGAGACTAGGGTGCTGATGAAGTGCGTGGCTGCACATAAAAGTATCGGTATTTCCCCCAGCTTAAAGTCTAAGTTTAATTTTTCTTCTCTTCTTTAGAAACTTACATTTATTAGTAAAAATATTTCATTCAATAGGAATTGAAATTACTGAACTTGAGCCTGACTAAAAATTATTTCTGATTATTATATTTATTCAATAGTAAAATGGTGAAAATTTTGCTGTCACAGTTCGCAAAACTAAACACGTGTAACGATACCATCGCTGTTTTGTGTGGAAAGTATTTTAACCGTGTTAGTTCTCGAAGAGGCAACCACAACTGGCCACAGAGATCTAGAGATGGAATTTGCGAAGTTATCGAAGCCATAAACAAAATTTCATGAAAGGAGTATAGTCTTGCAAGCGCTGATACAATTAAATAAAACCTTTTATTGAAAGACATTCTATTACTTAAAAAAAACTCGTTTGAAATCCATTTTTAGGTTCTCAAGGAGTGATAGAAAACGGTTGTAAACTGTGACATTTTCTATTCCCTAGCCAAAATTAGATTTCCATTCTTTTCATAAGCATTTAAAAATCATGCGTACAATTTTTAAAACTTATTTTATCTTTATTTTATATCATATTTAATGTATTTTTCTTTTTGCGTGCAATTGCTTGATTGTAATTTTTAAAAAACTCAAGTGACATATTATTATGCACATTTGAAATGTTGGGCGTTATTTTTTTAACGAAAATTTTATTACTGGTTCTCTTCAATGACGGAAGTGGAGAGGCGTTTTTTCATTTCATAAAATTGTTTTGAGCATTTAAGGACTTGCGATCTAAAAGATTTTAAATAATTGCGCCGCAAATTTAAGACCCAAATAAAATGCTATAAATTCTCCAAATTAAAGATGTTCAATCGATATAAAAGGTATTTCCGCACTAGTTTAATTTTTTATTTTATTTAAGAAAACAGTTTGAACATGTTTTTGTTCTTTTGAAAAACATTCTGCAGAGTTTTGTATGTTTGCGTGGCAAACAGCAACAACTAAAAAAAGAATGATTACAATATCCTTTTACAGGAAAACTTTTTCTGTTGAACATTTTCACTACTGGTATCGCTCCGTTGTTAAGAACGAACTTTAAATTATGCAAATAGTTGGCATAAATAAAACTACGAGTACAAACAATTTTACTTTGCTGCTTCTTTTTGTAGCTGTAGTAGTTAGTTAGTAAAAGCAGACGGAGTGACGGTTGCAAAAAAAAATCCAACTGTGTCATGTATTTATTAAATAAAAATAAAAAAACAATGAATAAATAATTAATTCCTTGGTCAGGGCGGCTAAGTTTGTACTCTGCAATGCATAAAGATTATACTTGAAGGACTCAAAACAGGAATTTTACGCTCCAAAAAAATATGATATAAAAACCCGAAATATGCACTTAAAAAATATGTGATATCCCGTATGTATGTGATATCCCGCATGGGCATTTCCACAGAACATTCCACCCTTTGTCACGTTACTTACTTTGTGGCATAGCTTGTTTTTCAAAGAAAAACTTTCGTCTCACACTAAAAAAACACTTCGTAAGGGGAGTGAAACCATTACGTTGAACCGTTGAACCCTTTCACTAATACAACGAAAAATTTCATTAATAAAATGGAAAATGCCAATTTTATTAATGGAATGAAACCTTCCTAATGCTTAATATTTTGCATTTCGTAGCATCATTAATGTTACGAAATAGTTTTCATTCGAGTAATAAAAACTTAAAATACATGTTTTTATGTAGAATTCATACAAAAAAATATTTTAAATTGATTAGGTGACATAAAAAAAGATCAAAGTATCAAACCACCATTTTAATTAATCTACAGTTATCGAAATTATAGTTTTTTGCAACTTTATTGAAATATTTTCGTAGCTACAATGAAGAAAAACCTCCTGCTGCTAGCTAGGTTCGAATCCTGGAGATAAGTCAAAGTATATGATCAAACATAATTGCGGCATAAACACATTTTCCATACAAATTTACACAAAAAAGTAACACCAGAAAGCAGTCGAGGGCAGCGATGCCAATTTAGGCCGTTTCGCGCTAGATTTAGCGTGTTTTAACTATGCCAAACGCGCTTTTTTCGCCTCAGCGCTTTTTATAAAAAAAACGCGCTAAGTTAGCGCGTTTTGAATAAAGGCGAAAACATTATTTTAGTTCAATATTTTTTTAAATTTTGTGTATAAGTTTAACAATTTTCTAGTATCCAAAATTCTGATAAAAATTTTCAAGTTGGTTATTGATTCAGATGTCGCAAATAAAATTATCTTGACTGTGGTTAGAATGAAAAACACATTTTAATACTGTAAATGGCAAATGTTTTTAAAATTTCACAGCTAAAAATATGTATTAATGACACAAAAAGTTTACATATCTTATTAAGCATCTATTCTAGCTAAAGTACAAACAGCATTTGAATCGCAAAACTATACGACAAATTATATGTTGTTACAAAGTTTGACAAATAAAATTAAAATAAAAACTAAGAATTTTGATTATTTGGAACGCGATTCTGATTCTGTATTAAATGATTTTAGTTATTTAGGATATAATTTCGAAGAAGCAATATTGCAAAATCTGAAAAAGTGTTACTAAAAAAATTTTATTTACTGATACATGTGTACATCGACTTTTATTAAAATCTAATTTAGCGCGGTAGAAAATAGCGCGTTTTGACTATAAATAGTTGACAATGTTGTAGCTTAGCGCGTTCTAGCGCGTTTTGAGAAGGGCAATAGCACGTTTGGGTTGTAAATAGTTGGCATCGCTGGTCGAGGGTTAGAATCTATTTTATTTTGACAGCGTTTTTTCAAATGCTTTCACATATATGTAAATACTCATTCTCTCAATACTACTACCATACTTTCAATAAATTTCATACATTTTGTTAACAAAACTACAAAGAAATATAAGCACAAAAGAAAATGAAATAAAAAAAAATTAGAGAACATTTGAAGTTACTGCCGTAGTTTTTATTATGGGCTTTGTTAATGTGACAACGATTTTTCCTGAAGTTGCAGACTTATTCTGTTTGAGCATTATTTTTTAATAAACATATACGTATGTATATTTCTAAATATTTATTTATAAGTTGTAAATTTTTCAAATAAATTAAATAATGTTCAATTAAAATTCTAATGATTACATTTTTCATTTCGAATATGAAAATGCACGTTGCTTAGTAAAAAACATGTCGTTACATGAATGAAAATATTTCGTTGCATACATGTCATTTTTTCAGCCAATGAAAATATTTTAGTAATGCTAATGAATCGTTGCATTTGTTGAAAAATAACGACAAAATCATATTTAGGTTCAGACCGTTTCTTTTCGTTCAAACAAATTTATGGTGCAAATTTATGGTACAACTGTAGAAGAAATATATCCAATCAGGTATCTTGGAATCAAAATAAAAGTAACCTGTCATGGGACTTGCAAATAACGGATCTTAAAAAGAAGATAGCGCCAGGAATTGGAATTTTATACAAGTTCAAAACTAAACTAAGTACAAAAGTTAAATTGATGATATTTCAGTCCCTAATACAGTCGCATCTAAGTTACATGACAGTCATATATGCTTACAATAGGAATAAAGCTTTGAAAATAGTCTTTAATTTACCAACGTTATATCTTACAGTTCAGCTATATAGGAATGTTCGTAAATCAATTCTAACAATTAATGGGATTTATGAATACCACGTTTTGAAAGATGTTTTTAAGTCTTTGCATAATGTCGTGCATCGTAGACTAGAAAAAACCAAAAAATTTATAGATTATACGGGTAGTGTGAGATTTAATAATTTACCCGAGAATTTGAAACTAATAAATAGAATATCAATATTCAAATCTTATTGTAAGGAATATTTGTTTAATAAAATTTAAACGCTTCTGTAAATTTAATATATTATTTAAAATCTTATAATAATATAATATAATAATATTTAAATCTATATTCTAAGAAACTTATATTTTTATTGCTTTTATTTTTTTACATTAATTCAAATACTGAATATGGTTTATAATGTAATTACATGTACATTTTGTACATACGAACTTATAAGTTCGCCAACTTGCCCTAATAATGCCTATAAGGCGCTGGGGCTATTATTATTAAAATGAATATAAATATTTTTGTTTTACATTTAATTTAAATATAAAAAAAACTGTAAAAAACCATTGAATTTGCGAATGTTTTTCTCTCAGTATATACATATGTATATACTTATTTGCACTTTAGTGTAGAGTGTAATAATGGGCGCATTCATAAGACGTAGTAGTTGAGCTCAACTGTTGTGAAACTGTTGGCAACTGTTGGCCCCAACAGTTACTTCTTAGAAACGGCTTGACGTATATAATGTAATTGTATATCTTTTTTTCGTTACTTCATCGCATTTGTAATGTAAAACTTAATAAATATTTGCTGCTGCCACCTAACAAAGCATATAAAAGAAATAGCGCTATTTGACCAGCTGTTCAGGCTGAGCACAACATGTTGACTATAGGTAGCGAAAAAATTTTATGATGAAAAATTACTCAACTGTTGAGTGGAGCGAAACTACTCAACTATGCGTTTCTAAGACAAACACTCAACGGTTGCGCAACTGTTACGTCTTATGAATGCGACCAATCTCTGCATCATTTAGTAAAAATTAAAAATAAAAATGGAACCACAGACATGCTTTGACATTTGGATTTGAGGTAAACAGCTTTGAAAGCTCTTACAATTTGTTCTTCTTTCCTTGCAAAGTAAGCAGCAGCAAGCATTATTGTCACCGAGATATGATTGGCTGTTGTCCTCTCATCGAAAATTTATTTGTAAAAGAATGCACATTGTGCATATGCCTTGGACGTCGCTACTCTAAAATACAAGCTTAATTCCTTGGTGATGTAACGTGACAAAAATTGCAATTTTTTATGGAAATACCATGTATACCTCAGATCCGAAAAATTAGTTTTATTTAACTTTAATATAAATAATTTTGAATTTTTAGAATTTATTTTTGATGTCAGTTCAATTGTTTCAAGCTTTATTTTTATTAAGGCAAAAGTCGAAACTAACAAAACAGAAACTTAAAAATAGTTTATAGATAGTTATAGCTCTTATTCACAATTTGTAACTAACGCAGCAACTGCTTTCAGCTGTTAAATGAAATGCAACCTTGCATATTGTTATGTAGAGAACACAAAATGTCGATAAAATTTTGAACGATAAATACTGTAATTAATTAATAAGCTCATGAAGTTATTAAAACAGTTTTATTTCCTTAAAAAAATTATACAAATCTTAAAAAAGTAATTTTTTGGTTATTGTCATTATATAAATCAATTAAAATAAGGGCCTGTAAAAATAAAGTTATTCAATAAAATTTTGTTTTTTGGACGCATTAGAAATGAATGTTAGGAATGAATTGTTAGGAATAAATAGTATTCATGTTTTTGTTCATTTTAGAGAGCTACAAATTGATTTTACTTTTCAAATAAATTGTAAATGAAATCAATCAGCTGCTCTTTGAATATATTAATTAGTTGATATTTAATTACAGCTTTACCCATAATTAAGTGTAAACTTTTGCTGCTGCAAGTAATCAACTATGAATAACTGAAATAGATACTTAAAAAAGTTAAAACTTAGTGATCAATTCTGAATATGCGCCAATTTAGCTAAGAGTCCATTAAATAAATCTAATTAACATATTACGCCTAAAAAATTATTTCTTCATGCACAGGGACTCCTAATTTTTCGCTAACAATATTTGGCAATATAATCTGAACGTGTCTAGGCACCCCAATTGGTCATACCAAAACACTATTTAACTCAAAACTGTAGTTTTTCACAATTTTTTGACGCTAAAATTTTTTTTCCAAAATCATATTATTAATGCACACTTTTCTTTTGAGTTTCACTTATACTTTTTGCAAAAAGAAAAAAGTATAGTTCAGTAAAAAACGAAAATTTAACATCTGAATTTATTTAAAGGAGTAGTCAGTCAAACCGACAACTGTTTGAACATGTCAACTGCTGAAACTCTCAGTTGTGTATAGCTTTTCATATTATGCTTTCGCTTTGACTACGACATTTTCAGTAGTAGAAACAAAAGCAATTACACAAATCCGAAGTTTGTTAAACGCTGCTTTTCAATACCTCCTAACTATTCTAAATTTTTCATTGGTATTTATAAAGCAAAAGTAATTCACAAAAATTCGCCCATTTCAAACTATTTAAAATGTTAATCCTTAATATTTTGCCGCGCCTAAAACCATGCCGACCTAGGCCCGGTCCTCACGGGCCTATACGTAAATTTAACACTGGATTTATGTTCTACAAAAATTTTGCCATAAAATTTTACTATTAGTGCGGAGCGGAATAAAATTAAAATCTATTTTATTTTCATTGTGGACAATGACAAGTATTGCCGTCGCCGTATTCCGTTGTATTATGTTTATTTTTCTCTCCCGCAACGAGTAATCGCACCGTACCGCAAACATTGTGTTTAGACTCTCACTCTGGTTTTCTGATTACCCTGCGCTTACACATGCAAGTACCGTGCATCCAAGCTGTGTGTACGTATTATCAACGAAAATTTCGCACAAATGTCCGACTGTCTTGCAACTTGCATGTTTACCTTTTAGTGCAGAGTTGTCCATAACTTAAAAAAGTTTAATTTTAAGGGAACCAGATAGTATTGAACTTTATTCGTATTGTTTCAATGTTATTTATGTCTAAGAAAATTCATTAACGGCCCTTTTCACAATAGCAATTAAAAGTTAACGGGGACTTTAACGGTAAGTTTTGTATGAAGAACTGTTCACGTTAACTCTTAATCATACATTGTGAAAATGGACGTAACTGCTTGATTTATGAATATTTAAGAAAAAAAATTTTATTAGCTTTTAAATGTATTTAAAATTAGTAAAAACTCATATAACATTGCAGTGAAATCCATTTAATTTGTACTAAAGTATTAATAAAGCAACACTGTTTGCTCACTTTTCATTTACTTGCTACAAGTGAAACAAGTCACTGTCTTGTAAATTTCCTCGACAGTTGAGTTGAAAGTACACTGCAAGTGCCGAAGGTGTAGTTGTGTTAGTAAAAGAGTTTGAGTGTATTGCGTTTTTGGAACTTACACTTGCACGTGTAAACCCTAGGTTAGAAAAAAATTAAAATTGGTATGTAAAGACCAATTCTTATAGTTCACTTTTCGAATCTGAATTAAAGGATAAGCTTAAAACGTAACTCAAATTACCCAATGTTCACTGTTTCGGTAATATTTTATATTTAAATGGATTTATGGAAAGCAGAAATTTAACTTATTTCCTTATATGTAGGTGTCTTATGTTTCTTACGTAAAATAATATTTTATCCGAAATCACTGAATCATGCAATAAGGGACCGCTATTGTTCCATTAAGTGTTTATAGTAATCACTTGATTTATAATTTCCTAGAACAAAAGCGCTAAAATATAACGTCTTATTAAGAATAGTTTTACTCTAATTTATAGAATATATTATATATGTATTTATGTCCGAGTACTTATTTTTTGCATAAATTTTTTATGTTTTGTTGTTTTATTTTAAACATAAACTTGTTTATAGAAAGCTTTTTTATGTTACAAATTTATGGATAAAATTAATACAAGCAAATTTTATTAAGTGAAAAATAAATATTAAACACGATATTGTACGAGCAAAAGAAGGAACAAACCAAATATGTAATAATAAACACGAACATTATTTTGTGGTTAGTTGGATTGTGTTATAAGTGGGTCAATTAAATGCAAATTTTTTTTCGAAAAGCGGACCACACCACACGCCACACAGCACACTACACACATAAGCTGCTCGCTTAAAAAGTTTTCAATCTGAACATTCTTGGTTTTATATTCTTTTTTTAAATTTTAACTAAACTCACTTTTTAATCCAAACTATAACTTGGTTAATAGTTAAGATTTCTAATTTTAGAAATTTTTATTATTATTCTTTTAATTAGTTTTAATTATTTATTCGCGATTATGTACATAGTATATGTACATATATATTATTTTTCTTGTCTTTTGCCGCTTTTAAACTTAACACGTTCAACTCCAAGTCCCCACTGAATACGTTTGGCTAAATAATCCTTACAAATGTGTGTGGTCAATATTCAAATGTACAATTATATGCCAGAAAAATTCTTTTGTTTAGTAACCAACAACCCCTTTGGCTGTTAGTTGCCATGAATTTCTTTTTTGCTTTTGTTAGTACGAGCATTTATTTTCTAAACGTGTTATTATTTCGTCCTAAAGTCTGTCTGGAGCAAAAAAGTACATAGTGTCATAAGTAGTTTTTTTTATTTTATTTTTATTTTTCTTTTGTTTTTTTATTTAACTATTTAACCATTAAGTGTTAAGTACAGTTGGGTGTTTAATAAAAAGAATGGCCGTTCAATAAAAGAAATTATTATTGTTAGGGGGCGTTTGCAAGCACATATGTATGTATGTACATGTCAATTAATTAAAACACATAATTTTATAACTAAATTGAGAAAATAGGTTAAAAAGCCTTAATTTTTATACAAAATAAGCTCCACCACCTGCAAATCCTTTTGTGGCTTTTTTTTGTACTTAACTGTTATTCATACAAGTCTGGACTAAATTTAAATACTCGCTTATTTTTTAGCTCAAATTC
The DNA here is from genome assembly GCA_905220375.1 of Tachina fera. NCBI lineage: Eukaryota > Metazoa > Arthropoda > Insecta > Diptera > Tachinidae > Tachina > Tachina fera. The sequence continues at coordinate 62,497,614 of LR999963.1, forward strand.
AAAAACTAAACTAAAAGAATTGCTCTTCATATACCAAATTTTTTATTTATTTGTTCTAATAGGAAAACCAAAAGTAAAATGACAGTTACCAAATATAATTTCTAGGTTTGCTAATCATGGTCCGTCCACACACAGCAATTTGTGAAAGGAGCAACTTTTGAGTTTATGAAAGAGTGAGAGAGAGGAAAACTCAAGTTTACCTAGTTTTGTTCTTACAAATTCCCTTGTGGAACAATTAAGTAACGAAAAATATTAAATTCCCACAAGGGAATTTGTAAGAATACAAATGGGCAATCTTGATTTTGGGTGTTTGCTTTAAGTTTTGGGTTTTGATTTATGTAAGGGCTTTTACTAAAATTTCATAGCCAAGATTTTTGTAGAACATTTCATCCCCGCCCTCTGCCTTTTTAGACATATTTTTTAAAATTTGTTAAATTTGTTTATCAAATCAGCATGGACAACAACCTGCGGCCATGTTGATATGCTGTCGTCAAAATAATCATTCTCATATAAACATTAGTATTCTATTTTTGATATACATATGGGAAATTCCATGTCAAATCGATTAAGAGTTATATACGACCCCTTTCGACTTGGATGAAATTTGGTCAGAAGGTCTCTCTCTATCTTTCATCCTATAACATACATATACTAACGGAAAAAACTTAAATTTGTTTTCCAAAAGTTCTGGCATATTCAAAAATTGATTATTTCGCAGAATTTGAAAAAAAGGGTTCAGTTTATTTCTTCAATATCTCAAAAACCATATAATATAGAAAAATGATTCTTATGTTATTTTAAAGAGAATATTTGGGAAAAAGCGTAAGAACAATTTTTGTTTTTTGGAAAATTAATTATATATCTGCAAAGTTTCGAAATTTTCAAAATAGACTTTTTTTGGAGTAATAGCCCTAAGTGTTGTTTAAAGATCCTGAAACTTTGAATGAGTTATTTTTTTTTCTTTTTTGAGATATGATTTTTTTTTCTTTCTTTGATAAAGTAATATTGAAAAAAATTTTACATTTTGTAATTTTGACCAGAAAGTAACCCACTCTTGTTTTCATTCATTTTCTTGGCATATGATTAAAAGTTAAATATAAAGAAAAATGTTATAAAAATTATATTTTCGTAAAGGTAACAATTGAAAATAATTTCCCCTCTATTTTAAAAGAGAACACTTTCAATCAGCACAATTGTTAAACAGATTTACTTTCAAAAAGTCAAGTTGTTTCATTAAGAATGCATAATAGTTAAAAGATTAATCAGGAAAAGTAATAAGTGTTCCATTTGCATACTAAATAATAAGGAGTGCTCTGTGAGAAATTATATTAATTGTAAAGATCTTCCAAAAACAGGAACGCATTGCTCTAAATGCCACAAGTGGTGTTGTGGAAGGAGACTTCATCAGTGTGTCCTAACCTATATCGGCCGGTGTAGCATAAGGGAGTATACTGGGGCCATTTTTGTATTTGGTATATACATACATATGTATGTACTTGTGATATGCCTGTGAGCCCTAATATCCATACATTTACATTTGCCAATGATACAGCTTGTTTTAGTAAGCACGAAAACTCTTACGACGCATCCTGATATCTTCGTGAACATATTACATAACTGCAAATACGGTTAAACTTATTGAGAATTAAAGTAAACGAACAAAATTGTGTTCAGGTAACATTTAAGCCCTGGCCCACGATGTCGACAAGAAATTATCTGTCGCTTAAGGGCCACTCAGACTATAATACAAGTATTAATACTTTTGACGAAAATGCATCCAACAAAAATGAAACTTAAATTATCTCAGTTACATTGGCTGATAGTTAGAAATTCAACCCTCAGTCTAGATTCTAAGTTTTTAATATACAAATCGCTTTTGAAACCAATATGGTGATATGGAATTCAGCTATGAGGTATTACTTCAGCTTCCAATGTGGAACTAATCCAGTGAAGGTTAATAACATCGTGATTTAAATATACAACTTATGACTGCTGAAACCAGCTTGCTCGTAATATCTTCAACTTTACTGGACACATTCGCTTAAAAAGGATAGACACTAAGGCTATGTACAGACGGTTGTCAGATCTTACAATATTGCCGGTAAAATGTGCTCGAAATTTCTAACAACCATGTGAACTGCCAGAAAAAGCATTCTCAGTCTATTGCAAGACTACCAACTGACAACAAATTGTCAGACTTCTTACAATCGTGTGAACACATTGTAAAATTATTGCCAGATATTTGTCAGACATTTTAATATTGTCAGATGTGCGAAGTTTATGCATCTGACAGTAGCATCATTGTAAGAGAATTCTTTCAATGGGCAACACTGCACACCCTTGATTTTAAAAAACAAATTAATAATAAAATATATGCAGACAAAATCATTGCAATTGCTTCTTTTTAGTCCATAATAATTTATATTTTCACTTTTTACATTTAACACAACCACAAACGATTGATATTTAATAATTTCTAACAAATGCTATGCAAAGCATGCTTTGCAACGCATAACAACAGACCGGACAATTTTTGCATATGACAACCGTGTAAACTGACAATTTTTCGACTGACGATTTTGTCAGATTAATTTATTGCCATACAACCGTCTGGCAATAAGTTGTAAGATTTTATGACAACCGTGTGAACTGACAAGGAATATTGTGCTAGCAATTTTCGATTGCCAGTACATTGTTAGCACATTGCCAGATATGACAATATTGTGAGATCTTACAATCGTCCGTACATATGTACCTTAAGGCTCTAATACTAAGCTTATGTCCGAGAGTGGTAGAGCCTAATAATTATATCTAGATTTAAGACATGAATACTTATTGTTAGTGCATTTTTTAAGAAACAGTGAATAAATATTAAGCGTGCAAAAAAATCAATGTTATTCTTTTATTATTTTTTTCGTCTAAACACTAAAAGTAAATAAAATTTTATATATTTGGGGAAAATTACAAAATTTACAATTTTTTTTCATTAGCACTTTATTAAAGAAAGAAAAAAATCATATCTTAAAAAAAATTCCGTGAAGTGCGACTTTCACCCGCGCACGAAGGGTTCTGTACGGACACGAGATATGTAATTCAATACGAACTTTAGCCTATATAAAATATAGCTTTGGCATTTTTTTCCTTTTTGACTTTTTTTCAATTTTGGCGATTTTTTTTATTTTGTCGATTTTTTTTAATTTTGGCGATTTTTTTAGTTTTGACACTTTTTTTCTCGTTTTGGCGATTTTTTCATACAAACAATTATTTTGTTATTGGCGCCTTTTTCATGTTGGCGATTTTTTTCGGTTTTTGGCGCTTTTTTCCATTTTGGCTATTTTTTCATTTGAACTATTTTTTCGAAGTTTGCGACTTATTTTAGTGTTAAATTTGGCAATTTTTTTGTCGTTTTGGCGATTTTTTTTTTAAATTTTTGGAGATTTTTTTTTGGTTTGGCAATATTTTTTTGTTTTTGCAATTTTTTTAAAATTTTTGGCGATTTTTTTTTTGGTTTGGCGATTTTTTTTACCGTTTTTGAAAATTTCAAGAGTTTACTTTACCTATTACGGTTTCCAAAATATAGCAAGTTGTCAAAATTACAGTAAAAATTGCATTAACTGATGGACCACCCTTTAATTTAAATTTTTTTAAATTTTAGTGTTAATTGTTGTAGTCTATATAAAAATATACTAATTTTACAAATTTCAAGTGTCAATATACATATTTACATACAATTGTATGTATATTACATGTGATTTTAACATGCTCGTTTTGGAACACCCTTTAATTTTTTAATTCTCATGTATTTGTTGTTGTAGCGGCCAAGGTTCTACATACTCTGTCCAAATCCGTAGCTCTTACGGTTCCTGAGAAAATAGCGTGTGACGGACAGACGGACAGCGTAGCCAAAACAATAGGGATCCTTTTCACCTTTGGTGTACGGAACCCTAAAAACACCTCCTTCAAAATTTCAGGATCTGTAAACAACACTTATTGCTATTAAAAATATAGGTTTTTGAGTAAGTCCATTTTGAAAATTACAAAACCTTGCAGATATTACATTTTTCCAAAAAATAAAAACTGTTGATCGAAAGGGGTCGTGTCAAACTCTTAATCGATTTGACATGGAATTACCCATATTGAAGACGGTAGCTTGCTGTGTGTAGTGAATATGCTTAAAGCCGAAGGTCCATACCATCCGTTCAATGCGTAGTTGCGTTTTATGCATGTGTCAAAAAAGTAGAATCAAAGTAATTTTATGTGGCAAGTTACAGAACAAAACGCAAAGAACGTATAGACGCATAGGACGGATAAAGTAGATCTACTTTCTACTTTTGTATCCCTCTTACACCATGAAAAAAGGTCAGCTGTTTTTGAAAGCGAAAGATGGCAAATTATATTATATTTTCAATGATATCGATAAAAACGTTAGTGTGGTGGATTTAAATTTTAAGTTTTTTTGTTATAAAAAAGTTTATAATAAATGAAAAATATTTTGTAATAAAGATTATAACTATTTTCAAGAAGAAAATATATTAAAATCAGTTTTAAACATAAATATTTCAAAAACAAAATTTGCATTCTAGTTATCGATTGCTTTTGTGTACTAAGTGTCATCTCTGTTGTGTTTATTATTATTTAAGCAAGTGCAATGGAGGAGAAGCTAATTGAAGCTGTGAAAAATCACGAAATTTTGTATAATAAAAGCCTACTCCTCTACAAAATATTATATCGATAAACTCAATGAATTCCATGAATTCATTTAAAATCACAATTTCACTTTCCACTTTTGCAAGAACTGTTTTTATTTTTAAAAATATTCACACTACAGCTGACCACAACAAAAATATTTGGCGCATAAAACGTATTGCATGTAACTTGAACTTAGAATCGAAGAGAACGTACAGAAACGCATACAACGCATATGCATAGAACGGATGGTATGGACCTTCAGCTTTAATGCTTCAAAAATAAGGAATGCATATATGGACGAACTTCGGCCTCGGCCTTTTAAGTGGCTTAGTTTGGAACACTAGTATTAACTATTTTGTTATTGAGCTAAATTCTATAATTTAGAACAACCTTCCAACATCCCATGTCAAATTTGATTGATGAACCAATGAAATTTGACGTGTGATGATGGAAAATCCATCCAATTCAAAGCAAACGGCGTGGGAAGAAAAATTCATGAATTCCTAAATACTACAACTTGTGCTGCAACTTAAATTATGGGACACGCTGTATAAGGCAATAGGGAGAAAACAAAAAAAAATTGTTATGGGTTAAATGGTCGATATATAGCTTATTACTTATGACATATTAACTAATTGGTTGTACATAAATTTTCTTTTCATTTTATCTTCCGATCTTTATTTTATTGTTAATACATACGAGTACCTTGGATGTTTTTATTTACTGCGTAATGTAAATAATGTAAAGGGTATTCCAATAGGTACTTCCGAATTTTAATTCTTTTGAATTGCCTGTAATTTATTCAGTCCGTTCTAGCAAATGACCAACGTTCAACAACAGGTGCAAATGATAAAATTGATTTATTAGATTTGATTTAATCCATCTATCTATTTGGCGTTAACAATTTATAATTTTGGCAAGTTTTTCAGATTTTTTGGAATTTCTTATATCTTTAGGTAGGCGTTAACACTTTTGCAGAAGCAACCAAAATCAACTCAGGACATTTTCATGTTGTTTTTGTAAATATTGTACAACTGCAACCATGAAGTAGCTGATGGTAATAGCAAAACCAAACAAACAATAAACAAACTTATATGAAAAAAAATTATATTTTGTAATAAAATTACATTGAAATAATAAAATGTTTTCTCCAATATTCAGATTTATTAGTACACATTTTTTTGAGCAATTTTCCAGTTTTTATTAACTTAATAGTTTAATATATTTGCTGGCATTTTATTTATAGTATCAGTGCAAACATGAAAGATATCTAAAATAGACTCTTGTTCCCATTTTTTTAAATACGGAGAGAATTTATAATATTTTCATTCTACAAAGTCGTAATACTTTGTATTACCTTGTAAAGACACCCAGGCAGAAATTGTGACTTTGCCCAAAAAATATGTACCACCACAACACTGTAAATACAAAATTACGACTCTTCCAACATTTTTGTACCACCACAGTACTGTAAACACAAAAATATAACTTAAAGTTTACAAATGCCGCGTCCCTAATAACGATATACCACTACAACACTGTATTTACAAAAATCCGACGTTAGTTTCCCAATACCCCGTTTACAGTAATTCTATACCGCTACAACACCGTAAATACAAAAATTTTACTTTAGTTCCCCAAATACCCCGTTTACAATAATTCTATACCGCTTCAACACCGAAAATACAAAAATTTGACTTAAGTTGGGAAATTTACATTGTGACGACCTTATAAATTTGTATTTAGGGTATTGTGACAACATTGAAAACAAGAGTCGGAGGACGGTCATTCGGCGTTATCATTTTAATGTTATGAGTACATTAAAATTTTGGTAAACGAATGTTGTACTGATGTTAGTTGTACCCGCAGACAATCGTAGCAACGTCGTGCTGATTGTCTTTTTCTGCCTGGGCAGCTTTAGTAATTATAGGGCTTCTTTGGAATTTTGCAATTTATTGCGAATTTTCTTTAATATCGCAAAAAATTTCATTGTTCCTAGTTCTTTTTTTACATTTTTAACTATCAGACTTTGATATCCTTTTTGCGAATTTTCCTGATTTTTGCGAATTCTTCTTTTTTGCATTTCTTTTAATTTTAGCGTTTAAAAATAAATTTGTAAGTTTTTTTTCAATTAAAACATTATTCGAGAGTTTTCGCTTTTTTTTGAACATGAATTATTTTTGATTCTAAAAATCTACTGGGTTTGCTCCTTTATATTTTTTATGGATTTGGAAATTGTTTACAGATATTCACATTTTTGCAAGCTTTCTTCTTTATAATCAGTTTCTTTCTTTATAATCAGTTTTTGGAGATATTTCCATTATTTTAATCCCGTGCGAATTATCATATTTTTTGCAATAAATAATGTTTTGAGTAGTAATTTGCTAAAGAATAACGCGACGTATTTGAACATAATTGGAAGTTTTGTCGAAAAGAAAAGTAAAAGGCAAAATAACTAGTAATAAATAAATACCTCACTTACTATATTTATGAAATTGATAAATAATTATTATGAATCTGCCCGTTTTGTCAGCTTTGCCAAAAGTATTTAAATTTCTTGTCCTCCATACCCCTTGCAAATGCCTCTTTTACATCTAAACTACCGTATTTTAGGCATCTATAACCAAAAAACTTAAATTCTTTAGATAATAGTTATTGGTAACAAAAAAAATTTTTTGGTTGCTGTAATTGTTATTTGTAACCAAAAAAAATATTTCTCACTTAAATTGGTTACAATAACCAAAATAAAATATCTCTTACGATAATGGTTAAAAATAACCCAAACCAAATAAAACACATTTTTTACAGTAACCCTTTCATTTCAAATAAAAAAATAACAATTGTTTTCGGTCCGTGAGTAAAACAGTTGTGAAAATATTTTATTGTCATATAAAAAATACATATTCACAACTATATTACTTGTATTACAACACATGAAAGTTTTGAGAAACAGGCCCCTGGTTCATCTCACGTGCAGATAAAATTCCGTAAATTTTGGATACCTTGGACGCTTGCACGGTGTTATATTCCATATGTAATAGCATTGATAATCCTTTAAAAGGAATAAAAAAATTCGATGATATCTCACACAAACGTTGCGCGTAATGAGAGAGCCTTTATAATTTTTTGTTTGGCCTCAAAGCAATCCACTACTGAAATAACAAATAAGTTAATAAGTAAATAAGTACAAAAGTATTAAGTTTTAAAGACTATTAGTGTAAACAAATACTTTATTTTCAAGAATAATATTTTTTCAACGATAATATAATAGCAGAAGTGCCTCCACCAATATAATGAACACAAAAAATTTTAACTATTTTCCTTAAATATGGGAATATTACTTTCAATATATTTCTTCCCTCCTCTAACAGTAATTTTTGAAGTAAAATAAAATGGTTAGTTAAAGTTCTTATGACCATAGTCAGAGTCATAGTTCTTATGACCAAGTCACAATTCTCAAGTATTATATTATTGTACGTGGTTCCTAAATAGATGACCCCGTATTGCTTTAGATGTTTCCTCTGACAAAATTAGCAGTTAAAACAGTGTAACTTTAAAACAATTTTCAATGGGCCCTCAGTAATTGGGTGGCAAGCAGAACCAACAGTTCATGGAGAAACATAGAGGACTGTAGAGTGCCGAAGACTATATGTCCAAAACTTGACTCAGGAAGAACAAAACTGCTACTTGATATAAATAAGAAAGCGATAAAAGTCAAGGACTACCATTTGGAAAGTTTGCACTATAGATTTCTGTAGAATGTGAGAGAATAAATAGAAATCAGAAATCATTTAAGATATTATCTGACATTGCCCCAAGCTGCAACGCCATAGGCTTAGGTGGCTAAGCAGACGTTTCCATGAGATCATTGGTGATATCGCAAAGTGTAAACTGCAATTTCGCAGTTTCGCAATGCCGAAAATGGCGTGGCATAAATCTTATTTATCAATACTGTAAACAAAGTAATATACATAAAAACTTGTTCATAAAAGGTTAACAAAGGCATTGGGACCTTCGAATTATTATCGAACAGTCGTTCAAATGGAGATCTCCTCTATATCTGGGTTCAAGAAAGTACTCAATTTATACCTTATCTCACTTAGCCATTTGGAATTCACTAGCATGGGGTGCCTGGAAATCCCAACAAAATTATTATAATTATAAGATCGCGTCTTTTACGACGTTTGTACCTACCAGCAACCAAATAACAATATATAATAATAATGTTTTTCAGATTAACGTGAGCACCTGCCTTTGTGGCCTAATTTCACGGTGGTCTAAGCACCGGATGAAGTTGACCATCCAACCATCGCCCCATGCACCTTTAAAAAGCGTTATCTGACTTGTAGAGAACATATAGGTTGCAATCTTTTATCCCTGTACTATTAATACGTACATATGTATATACCTTTCTGAAGTATTTTGAGCTATCTAAACTCTTGCTGCTAAGACTTTAGAAGCTGTTATGCTTCTGTTGTATGACAACCACACCTAAAATAGTGTCTAATTGAGAGTGACACACCAACCACTACCATTGATTTGACACTGAGTAACCAAGGTAGCAATCACAGCCACCACGTAAGATTCGCCGTGATCACGCGCTGCTAGTGTGGTTGCGCATACCCACAGTTACGGTTTAGAAAACTCATACCGAAAATTTTGTAAAAACTTTCCAAGGGGTTGGAGGCGGTATAAAAACTACGAAAATAGCGTTACGTGAATAGCCCCAAAGTAGCCGCAGCAGAGACAGACCATCCAGCACATTTCGTCGTCAAATTGAGATCGAGATGTACATATCTTTGATCTGCATGATTACGAATCAATATTGAGTTAGCACTTAACATTAAAAAATAAAAGATTCTATTGCATGATTCATATCAATGAGACTGTTGTTGACAAATGCATGTCACTGCTTGCAATTTCTATTCATTCATGTATCAATGAATCAGTATGATTGTTTTGAATACTTCTTAAAACCCCTTCTGACAAATATAACTAGGCTAATTTTATTTTATAAATTGTATTAATAAGAGAAAAACTATTAATTAATACTATTTATTAATATTTATTTTATTTCTTATTATTTATTTTTTATTTTAATATTTATTAATATTATGCTCAGCCCCATACACAGGCAACCAAACTAAAGTTCTTTCACCGTTAGCACCTCTAAAGTTTCATGTTCAACAATGTTCGTGTTGTTGTGTTTGAATAAATCTGGGTTTATTTAAAGGATTTTCTTCCAAGGAGGGAACGATAAAGATGCTGATAGGACCAACCTTGTAAGGAAAATCCAATAAATAAACCCAGATTTATTCAGTGTTATTAAAATAAATGAATTGCAAGAAGTTAACCTGTTATTGGCAGGGTTGACAGAAATGGCGATTTTCCAACTAGGCGATTTTTCTGGCGATAAATAAATTTATTGGCGATTCACACTGTGACTTTCAGCACTTTTAGGTGGCCAGAAGTAAAAAAAAATTTATGTGATACACAGGAGTACAGGTGATAGAAAAATATGTTCATAAGAAGAAGAAAAGAAATGGTAATGAATATATCGGTTATCAAATATGTATTCAGTATCAAGAGAAGCTAAAGATATACTGTGCGATTATTTTTACAAAATTGGACTTAAAAACTAAGTTTAAAATTTATTCACGCACTAATAATCCCAAATTATTAAAATAATTTTTTATTAAAAATACATTGAAATTGATTATTAAGGGGTTTAGCTGGATACTAAAATTTAAATACTTAAAAATTTATGTAATTCAGAAAATTTAGTTTGTTTTTTGAGTTTGGATGAGAAAAATGTACAAGAAATAGTTCTGCTAAATTTTTATACGATTATTTTATAAACATTTATATTACAAAAATTTTAATAAAAAAAATGTATTATAAAGTGTACCTATATTAAGAAAAACTATATAAAATTGTTTTGGCGAATTTTGGCAATTTTTACAATCAATTTGGCGAAATAGGTCGAAAAAAATCTGAAAACCCTAAGAATTTTGTAGGGTAGTTTCAGTTGTGGTTCGAGTTGTTTATGGTCATTATTTTACTATGCCGAATAGAAAGTGTCTTTAAAACTTACAAAAAGGGAAAAAGAAGCGCTGTTGTGTATCTAACAAATAATACAATTAGAACAGTATATGCGCATGCAATAGTATTCATTTGTTGATTTGTAATACATTTTTCCCTATAAATTAATGTGGAGTTATTAGTAATTTTTTACATGGATTTTCTTTGGACACATAACAACAGTAATATTTACATACAAGTTTTTTTTCATACATACATTGACAAGTATTGTAACAATGATTACCCAGCTAGCATTTTCAATCGTGAACGACTCTTTCACGATCAGAGCCGACTATTAAGGTAATCGAGCGCGATTTCGTATTCCAATCGCGCACGTCCAGAGCAACTGAAGTAACTGTGTGAAGACGGCGACTCTTACTTCGAATCGTTGATGATGCGCACAATCCAATCGCAGGCGATTACCAAGACGATGGTAAATTTTTTTTTCTTAAGGGGCCCATACAAATTTTCAATTTTTGTTAATGTATTTGTCACACAGACAATGCAGTATGAAAAATCAAACTAGTTTTGATTTTGAAATGTACTCATACTGCTGACAGTTTTTCAAATATATGTATTTTTTTTAAGGGGCCCATACACACATACTGCTTGCAGCTACTGCCGATGAACCCTTGGTGTACGTGTGTGATTGATATTTTACCATCAATCATCATTTAAAATAAAAATTTATGAAATAAACATGCGTTTGACAACAACAAAACTATTTATAAAATTGAAGAAATTAATTAAAAACGTATTTTCGTTACACACTATTTTTTCAGAACTTATTTTTTGTTTGTTTTATTTCCTTTTTTGTTTGTTTTACTTTCTTTTTTTTCAGTAAAACTTCAAATTTAAAAAAAATACATATCAGAAAAATGAATAAATAAATTTTTTGTTCATTTGAAAAACTGTCAGCAGTATGAGTTCATTTCAAAATCAAAACTATTTTGATTTTTCATACTGCATAGGCTGTGTGACAAATACATTAACAAAAATTGAAAATTTACCAATACATGCTTATCGCATGAGCATGAGCAGTATGTGTGTATGGGCCCCTTTAAATTTGAAGTTTTACTGAAAAAAAGAAAGTAAAACAAACAAAAAAGGATATAAAACAAACAAAAAATAAGTTCTGAAAAAAATGTGTAAAGAAAATACGTTTTTTTTTAATTTCTTCAATTCTACCAATAAATTTTTTTGTTCTCAAACGTTTATTTCAAATATTTATTTTATCAATTTTTATTTTAAGTGATGATTGATATGATTGCTGGTAAAATATCAATCACACACGTATACCAAGGGTTCATCGGCAGTAGCTGCAAGCAGTATGTGTGTATGGGCCCCTTTACAAAAAACAATTGTGTTGCACTTCAGTTGTGGCGCTTAAGCAATTGTTTGCTTTTTAAATACTCAAATGAATTCTGGGGGCAAATCGCGGCACTCGTTATTGAATGAAATTACGAAATATTTCAAATAGAGTTTATATGGAAATATTTCGTAATTTCAATCGATAACGAGTGCCGCGATTTGCCCCCTGCTCCGACATTCGTGGTAACGATTGGAAATCCAGACGCGAAACAATCGTGATCGTAAAACAAACGTCTAAATGCTAGCTGGGTATTTGGTTTCCTAAATGCACTAGCACGAACACTATTGAAGTTGACTTAATTACATATGTAAGTCCTAAAAATTAAACTTGTTGTCTTCAATACAATTACAAAAATTATAATATCAAACCAAATATTTAAGGAGTTTGAACATTTTGAAACATAATTTGTTTTTCATGTCCATATTGATTATAATAATTTATAAATTATAACATAAAACATTGCACCTTTCTATTTAATTGAACAAAAATTATACCAAACTTATTTTTTCTACACAATTATTTCCATAACTACATACATGAGACCAAAAATAGTATTTAGTGAACTATTTCATTAAAAAGATGTTGGTTTGGAAATGACATGAATAGCAATTTTTTTTAAATATATTGCCAAAAATTTATTATTTATTCACACACATATGATCGAATAGATAAGGAGAAGTTGACAAAACTAAATCCAAAGAAGTAGCCAAGGTTACCCCCTGTTTGTGTAAGACGTTTGAGTTAGAAATCTTGGCGTTTTTGTAATAGATTAAAGGAAACTTGTACAACTTTTCTTTAATCTGTAGGTAATCTAACAAATTTGTGTTGTAAATTTTACTGTAAATAAAAGTTGCAGCTGCAATACGGTCAAATTAACTTTTTTTTTTTTTAATTTAATTAACTCTAGTTATTACTAACTTATATAGTAGCTAGTTTACTTATTTACTAAAATCCTTTCCTTTATATCAACTTTATTTTGTTGAAATATTGAGCAACGTTGTGGCTGAGGTATAAAATTTTTTTGCATTGTTTCTAGGCAACGGCCTGTGTTCCATTTCTACATAAATTATGGTACAAAACTAATAAAAAAATTTTATTAATATGTGAAAGTGCAATATTGAAATATTAAATTAGGCCAGGTTTATATCTGTGTGCCATGTGCCACACAAGCGTAAAAAAAGAGTAACCAACTAATTACTTATGAAAAACTGTTTGATTCAGACATGTATTTATTAAGTTAAACAGTTAACAGCATACATAATTAATAGAAAATTTTATAGAATCCAACATGATTGCAAACTGTTTAAATCAATAAATACATGTCTGAATCAAACAGTTTTTCATTAGTAATTAGTTGGTTACGCTTTTTTGGGCAAATGACACACAAGAAATGCCAGATGTAAACTCAGCCTCAGTTTGAGGTAGATTCGAATTTGACTATCAGAGGCACAAAAAAAGAGTTGCTAACATAGAATGATTCGCAAATAACAAAGTTCGTTATTTAACAGTGCAAAGTTGCTACATGGATTAATATGTAATCTCAAACCTTGGAACTGGGAAGAAATTAATAAAAAAAATTATGTTAAACTAAAATAATTTTTAAGCTTTAGGTCTTAATTAACCGACTTCAAAAAAAGGAGGTGTTATTTTGTAAAAATTCTTTTTTTGTCTGGCAGGGTATAGCTTCCCATTGGTCCCATTTCAAAAAAGTGGGCGGGACACGCCCACAACATTTTATTTAATATTACGATATTCTACTTATTTGAATGCTGCGAAACCTATAAAACACCTTTGGTTCCTGTAGTTACACAATTTGAATGTTGAAAAAATGTGCGGGGTTAGGCCCATTAAAATTTATTATATTTCACGCGGTTCTACTTAACCGATTTTTACAAGACTTAATACGCACTCTGATCTCTGTAAAACACATAAAATTTAATATTATATTTTACTACTTTTTCTTGTCTTATTCTATCAGATCCTTGCATTGAAGTCGGTTTTTTTGGCATAAAGAATTATTATACACTTTACATATGGGCACTTCCAAAAAAAAAGTCCACCATGACGGAAAAATTTAAAGTTCACCAACAGATTTGTTTTCTTGTATTATAAGTTAGAAATATTTAAAATTAACTAAATTTAAGAGTTCGAAGCTTTCCTTAGCCTACAAAGTTAGGCTTCTTGTTTTTGTAAGTTTTACTTAATTTCATGAGCATTTTCTATTACTTATTATACTTCTAGGAGCAATTGTACAGTAATACTTTTATTGGAAAACTATTGCTACAACAACAAATAATCATAGACATATGAAGATAGAGCTATTATATATCAATTAACCGTAAAATTTAGTTTTTCTTAAAATGATATTTCAATGTAACGTAAAACCAGAAAAAGTAGCATTTATTTTCATTATCTCTACGCCGACGATCGCAAGTGCGTGAAATTTTGCATGTTAACAAAGTGTTATTAGCTTATGTGATAATAATAAAAAATCGTTTATAAAACAAATATTTATATAATATTAATATTCAAAAGTGTGTAATGTAACGCCAGATTGTGAGTATTTTTTTGCATGGAACAATATTTGTTTAAAATTTATTTGAAATTTTGGTTTAGAGTTTGTTTGTTTGTTTGTTTTCTTCACTTTCACGACCAAACCCCTAAACCGGTTTTAAATTATTTCACCAATGGAAAGATACATCAGCAGCGTCAAAATAATATTTTTTGTATCCGGTTCGGAACCGGGTTTTTTTAGATATAGTTACGGATTTTTTTAGAAAAGTAAATTTTTGGGCTGGTAAGGGTAATTTTAGATTCGGTTTGGATAGTTTAACCAGACTTAAAACCGGTTTTTATTCAGTTTTTTAATTTTATTTTATCGGCCTTATCAGCGACTAACAATACATTCGTAAGCTTTAATTATATTTTCCAAAATACAACGTGAGCGGAGCTGCTGATAAAGCTTATAAGTATTTATAAATAACAAATATAGTTTTGCTAATCTTTTGTGTATCTTTTTCTTAATTTTTAACCAAAAAAATATCAAGTGGAAATTTAAGTAACGAAACGCCATATAACGTAACGCCAGATACTAAGGCTAATAGAAAAAAAGGGGAAACGATTTTTTAATTTAGATGCTTGGAAAATAAATGTATGTATATCAGTCCGAGTCCTAACAAAAAAGGTTTTGTCTAAAAAGACTTGTCCAGTTCGCAGAATTAAGCAATTTTGTTACACAAGTCAAACCCCACTTCTGTTTTTTGTAACGTAATGCCAGGTCATATTTTGCGCATATCTTGAAATCCTTAGGTTTGATTGTCACAATTTTTTCACTGAATATAGAGCTATTTAATTGCTTCTAAAATGTAGAAATGATTCAGACATGATTTTAAAATTTTTTTTCAACATTTTGTCGTGCAAGTGTCACGTAACGCCAGAATGGAATCACCCACATGTATATAGTTTTATTATATCGATATTTCGTTAAACTTTGGTTAACTTTTTAAAATTAATTTTTTAAATTTTAATTTTATATTTTTGTTATTTTGAAAATTATAATTTTCTGAATAAGTTAACCAAAGGTTGACGAGGCCGGCCTAAGAAACCCTTCTACTGAACCCTCCTCGTGGGTGCTGGCTGATAACGTGTACTAGTACGTACACGGCTAAGATCAGGGTTTTGAACATAAAGTCGCAGTGTAATTCCTATTGCGTACATTATTGGAATGAGCCCTGATGATAGGTGGAAGGTAATCGTGGTTCCAATTCGACCTGTGAGTCTTTTCCTCGTAAGGGGTAGACCATAGCTTGGATTGGGACGATGATTAAATCCAGGCTCGTATATTCCATATTGCGCGGCGTCCTGGTCCGCGTCTGTTACCCAGAGAGTCAGCGGTTCTCTTACATGGCGGTATATATAAAACGCAAAAAAATTTTTGATGAGAAATGAGCGGTAATGATGAAAAAAGTGGGTGGTAATATACGCCCAAAAGCAAAAAAACCAAAATTCGTAATCATTATTTTAGTTTTTATTTTGTTTTTGCTATGCTATTACAATAATATGAAAACTTTTATAAGACCCCTTTCAGATTAGGCAACTTTACTTGCGCAAGTCTTGTGCTTGTGGGTGTAAGAGGAAAGGTCGGTTTGAAGGGGAAGGAATTGCCGAGATTTGAGTACAGACTTGCTTGTACTTGGCAATTCTGTTTCTGCTGCCTTTCTTGTCTTGGGATATTTATTTGTTTTTGACATTGTCTTTTATTTCTTCTTCGGTGTGTTGTCTAATTTTGTGTTAAGAAAATTTTATATTTGAAATGAATATTATAAATGAAACAAAACGTCAACAAATTAAAAAAATTCGAGCATAAGAAAATTAAATTTGCTCAACAACAACAAGGAACTGTAAAAAATGCATTTAATTTTGTTTCTTGTTTTTTTTCTACAGCAAGTTATAATCTTATAAGGAAGTACCTCCTCTTCCCCACTATCATAAAAGTCATTTTGTATTTCCTGTCCTCTACTTTCGTTTTACTTCTTCGTGTATGGAAATAAACAATCCACTTTTCACTTTAGCTGATTGAGATTGATTAAGAAATTGAAATACTTTTTTGTTTTACTTTCATTTTCTATAAAATTTTAATGAACTCATTATTAATGAGTCATTAAGAACACACGGAACTAAGGAAGGAATTGCAGGACTTTCATTGAAAGGTAACAAAATTTAACAAAACATACACTACACAAAGTCAAAAACACTTGAGTGAAGTAGTTTTTATTAAAATCAAACATACATATGTGCCCTTAATTATAAAAGTGGTCTAAGTAACATGCATTTTTTGCTTCAAAATATCAAATAAATGTTTGGAAAACTTCAATAAATATTTAAAAAATATTAAATAGATTTATATAAATCGAGACTAGAACAACTCTAAATTAAAATGTTGCATAATATAAAAATATATTTTGATTTGTTTAAATGTAATTTACTAAATATCTCGGCCAAAGGAATATATGACTTGGGGCCGTTAACAATAAAAAATTTAAACTACAGTTAGCACTAAACTTAAAATTTAAACTACAAATTGTACAAACTTGCTAACACATAGTTCAGTTAATTTTTAACTTTCAATTTCAGTTAAATTTAACTGAAACAATTTACTAGTTTAAATTTTAACTAAAGGAAAGAATTTGAAATATGTACAAATAAATAAAAATAAAGTCTACCAAAAAAGAACAAAATAAACTTTTATTTGAAACAAATTAAAATAAATATTGAAAACACGTCTCTTCGCTTAATGCCGTGATACACTAGGTGTGTTTTTTTACTTTTGCAGTAAAATGCAGTAAATGAGCAGTTACTGCAAAAATTTTAAAATTTACTCTCAAAAAGAGCTGTTACTGAAAAAAGTACGCGAACGGCAAAATAGTAAAAATTAGTAAAATTAAAGAAACAGCTGCAAATAGTGTTGAAAAATATATAAACTTTTGACTATTTAACTCTTTTAATTATTGGTACTCGATACAATATTTTTATAACACGAACAATCTTAGAATAAATTTTGTAATTTCTTTCATATAATAATTGCAAATAACTTCTTTTTCATTTCCTTGTTTTGTTGCTGTTTAAATTAATAAATATTACATGACTATTTGTTAATGTTACTGATTACCTTAAAAGCAAGTGCAATACTAGGTAACCAGATACTTTACAGTTTTACAACTCTGAGTAATTAGAGTAATTTGCAAAACAAAAGGATTTATAAAAGTAAATTACAATATATGTATTTACTAGTATATTAACAGTAATTATTATTATACTTTATAAAATAATAATTTTTTTTAATTTTCAATTATCTGATTCAAGTTTCTTCATGAGATATCGTTTATCAAATCAAACAGTAAAAGTAATTGCAAAACTCATTTCAGAGGATATACAATCCCAAACTAGTAGGTGAATACTACATATTGAAAGAAAATACTAATTCATCTTGATGAGTAATGCTTTTTTGCAAAAATCATGCCCTTTTGTTAAAACAGATGCTGTTATTGGTTTCTATGCAACTGGAAATTTTCTCATAACCATCTCCGACTATTGTGAAGTATCCATAATGACTGCTAGCTGAACTGTAAAGAAAGTGTCAATGGCGCTAGCGAAACTTTATCCAGTTTTTATAAAAATGCCGACAAATTCAGAAGTGAAGAAAAATGCGGAACGTTTTTTTAATATAGCGAAATTCCCAAAAGTATTAGATGCAATTGATTGCACACATGGTTCTCCCGGTGGAAATAATGAGGAAATTTGTCGTAACAGGAAAGGATATTTCTCATTTAACGTTCAGTTGCGTCCATGATATTTTTAATTTTTTTCATGATAGGCTATTTGTAGTTCTAATCTTGAGATAATGGATGTCGTTGCTAATGGATCAGCTCACGATAGCACTATATTCAACAATAGTAAAGTTAGAGAAAATGGAGTTTGAAGACTTTTACTTGCTGGGAGATAGTAGATATGGTATTAAATCCTATTTAATGACACTAGTTTTAAACCCATTAACAGAGGCTGAAAAACTTTACAATGAAGCAAAAATAAGAACAAAAAATACTGTCGATTTTTGTTATTTCTGTTTTTTGTTGTTTCTGGCGAAACTTACAATAAAATATCTTATTACCATTTATGTTATATTTATTTATTTGTGATTGAAAAGCTAAAAGAAATACGCCATGTTCTGTGAACCGGATCCGAGTAAATTTCTCGTTTTAAAAAAATTAAGAATGGTCCTGCAGGCTTGTTTAAAATCATACACGACAATTTTCTTTCAGATATGATAATTGAGATTCTATATATAAAAAAAAACAAAAAAAATATTGCTATTAGTTTTTTAAAATAGTGCGATTTCAAAATATTCGGTTTACAAAACCGGACCGAATATTTCCAGTTGTGTAAAGTTTTCAATGAAAATAAAATAATTCAAACTCAAGTTTCACGCTTTTATCCGTAACATATAAAATTTATGATTGCCCTCATATACTAGCTGAGCTCAGCAAACGTTTTCTCACTATAAAGAATTTTTTAACAACAAATTAGTCCACACCGTGCTAATTTTTGGGTCAAAAACAAAATGAAAACCTTATGGGTATTGACCCGAATCTCTGTTGAAAGTTTCAGCACCACAGCTCTTATAGGTCCAGAGATTATGCTCCATAGGTGCAAAGTTTGGGCAACTAGAACAGACATTTGCATTTTTATATGTTTAGCATACTTAATTAATATACATATGTATGTATGTATGTGTTATTACCGAATTTTTTTTCTCTCCCGTTCATTCTGCTTATTTGCGTGTTTGATTGTAATAATTTCCAATATATAATTATTCGAATTGATTGTTTTTATATATCCATATTATGATTTAAATTTTTTAGTTCATTCAAAATAAATGATAACGAATTAAACAAAAGTTTAAGCTAAATGTAAGTAACATAGCGTCTACAACTGGGATTAACTCTGACATAATATGTAAGAAAACGTCGGCAGAATAACAAAAATAAAATGCCGATATTTCTCTTCATCTTATGCAAGGGGTCAACGTTATTTAACTTTTCTTATAACATTTTATTTTATGGAAATTCTCATCGAGTTAACATGTTTTATTTTTGCTTTTTATTTTCACTTTTTCACACAAACTTTAATTTATAAATCAATTAAATACATTTAAACATACAAAATCCCAGAAAATTTTTCCAAAACATAGTTTTTAATTTATTTTAATAAACACTCACACTAAAGACCTGCAAAAGACGTCTTATAAGAACTTTTAAGACATGAGGGCAAATTCAAATGCTTTACTACAAGGGAATCTTCTGAAACATACGCTAACCAACGTGTTCGGCAATACATTTGTTTAACTTATTGCAGGTATAAGAGTAAAGAAGAAAATAGTTCGTGACTGAAGAATTTGTGGTGCTTGTGCTTTTTTCTCTCATTGACGTGTATACTAAGGTCATGCATTTACATACATACATACCTATATAATTTTTGTATGCTCTCTTATTTTTCTGCGCACATACAAACGCACACATGCATTTACATGAGCTGTGTGCGCTTGCTTTAAAAAGCCTTCGTTAAACACAAACATAATAACTTACCATCTAAATCTTACACACACACCCCAAACGTACAATATGCAAAATAACAAGCATACATGTATAAACAGTACTAAATTTTCATTGGCGACATCGCTTGTTAACAGTCATATACACGTACACCAATACAACCATCGTGTTTCGTTTATAGTACGACAGCATTTATTATTGGCTTAGTATAATACATGCCACGAGAATACATTTAAAAAACATGACGTATTTACATTTCAAGACTGCTTACGCAGGCCACTAACTCACACATGCATGCTAATTTATTTTCATGTACGTGTGTTTTTTGACAATTCATCGCATAAGTTTGTTGTTATAGGATTTCTTATAACAACGCTCTCATAAAAAATCTTATAAGATTGAGGTAACACTAATTTGAAGTCTACACGTTACATAATTGCTCTGCGATTGAATTTGACGATCTTATCTTACATATTATGTTAGGTGTAGACCCTATGTTAGTAAACTTTCAAATAAAGTCAGTATAACTGAACTTCGTGTTAATGGGGGTAAGACCACTTTCATAATTAAGGGCACATACATATGTACATACATATCTACATATAGGAAATAAGTCAAAAACACTTGCGTAAAGTAATTTTTATTAAAACAAACATAGATTTTTATGTGAAATAAGTCAAAAATACTTGAGTGAAATAATTTATATTAAAACAATTTCCATCAAGAAAAGAAAAAAACTATTATAAGGCTGAAAAAATTGATAAAATGGAAACAACTTTCGAGATACAAACGTTGAGCTTAGAGGGTTATCAGGTAAGTGCTTCATCTCTTTTACATAAAAAATATATTTTCTGTACAAAATTAAAGAAAACTATTGTGCAAAATATCATATATGTATATGTATGTATATACATACATACATATGTATGTATGTGCATACATACATACATACATATCCAAAAATGTATTTGATGGAAAGAACCAAGAACCTGATTGAGCTGCCTTTCAAGAATGAAAGACTTAGGCCGGGTTTACGTCTGTGTGCCAAATGCCACACAAGCGTAAAAAAAGCATAACCAACTAATTACTAATGAAAAACTATTTGATTCAGACATGTATTTACTAAGTTAAACAGTTTCATACATAATTAATAGATAATTTTAAAGAATCCAAAATGATTGCAAACTGTTTAAATCAATAAATATTTGTATGTATGTCTGAATCAAAACGTTTTTCATTGTTAATTAGTTGGTTAAGTTTTTTTGGGCAAATGACACACAAGAAATGCCAGATGTAAACTCAGCCTTACATACATATGTACATGAACACTTGTGCAAATATTGGCACTTAAAAAAATTAAATTCTATTTGGAAATATACAATATTATTTTTCCTTCATACATCAACGATAGTACTAGTACTCATTCGAAATTCTTTTCATATCCTCCCTTGGTTTTATGTAATGTTTTATTACATATGTAAATACATACATACATGTTTACATATCGCGTTTAATCAACAAGAGGGTATTAACTCAAAATGTTTAAAATTTCACTTTTTACAAAAGTTGCTTTTTAACGTATTCCGATTACTCTTTTATCTCGAAAACCACATTTGAGACCATTTTTGTGATAGTGTAGTGACCAGTGCTGCCACAACCAAAAAATGTTTACAACCAAAATTCGCTTTAAAAGTTACCAAATGAGAAAAAATATTATCAAATTTCAATATGTAGTATTTTTTATTAAATAACATAGTCATGAAAATGTAGAGTTTGTGATCTGGAAGTAGTGAAAATTTCGACCCGTTCTAATGATTTTTACATAGGGTTGTCATTGCAAGAAGTTCTCTTTTTCGATGCCTGGTCACTGAATTGGAAGCGATATTAAGAAAAATTCCCTTTTTTATGTTCTATCATAGGAAAAATGGTAAATAGTTACCTATTTCAACAATTCGTTTCTTTTTATACGAATTTAAATCCGAAACAGTGATTCCATGTAAATTTAAGCAAATAACTTTTAAATTTTAGACTAAAATTAGTTCATAAATTTCTTTAAGAAAATAATTTTTTTTTAATTCTGGTGAGTATTTTCTAACACTATGGAGGAGTTACAAGGTTTTGTATGACTAAAATAAGCTTCTACATAGTTTGTTGCTTACTCTCAAAAAATTAAAAATATCGATTTTTTGGAAGCAATGAAAATGTAGTTCCACTAGAATGACTTCCATTTTTTTACTGGGTTTTAAAATGCATACATATTTATAATGTAACGCATGTGATTTGAATGCAGTTAATAATAATAACAACAAAACAAATATATGTAATTCTTTTACCTACATACATATGTATGTATGTAATAAGTTAACGCTTGTACATGTATGTATATAAAAAATAAAATTTTTTTTAATATAAAGTAAGTCATGATTCACACACATCAGGTTTAGCTGATCACTTTTAATCCAATTTTCTTTTGAACCTGCACTTGCGTTCATACACACCGTCAAGTCAAGTCATCAAGTCTCATCAATTTGCGTTGTAGTAGAGTATTACGAATGACAAAACAAAACGAAAAAGCAAACTTAGTCTCTTCACCGCTCTTTCCTATAAGCTCAAGACTTGACGAGTCAAACCTGACGTGTGTGAATCAGGAGTAAACAAAACTTGCAGTTCACAGTATATTAGTTTGAATGTGTGTGATGTTAAATTTTAAAATTTATAACTCTTGACATAAACCTTGTGCTTTTAAGCTACAAAAATTCGACTAATGCCCTTCCAAAGGACTTTTTCATTTCAATGATGCAACCGAGACGGGAAAAATTAATGCAAATTTATAGATAAGGTGTTTTTTATTAAAGCCCATGAATCTATTTCTGAAAAACATGAATTTGAAGCAAATATCGTCAAGTTTTCAACTTGGGGGTTACGCACTTATCTTGGGAAGGAGGCGATGCGGGCGGACAAAAGTGGTAACCTATTATGAACCACATTGTACTCTACAAACGTGCATACTCAGAATTACTGGAAGATAAAAAAACAAAAGTATTGTAAACAAGTGAAGTCATGACAGGTGGCTGCACTAGCGATTTTAGTCACAGCTGTTTTATTTTCAGTTGCCTTGGTAGCAATACTAAAAATTGAAGAACATAAAAGCTTAAGTATAACATAAAAAATATGTACATGTGTATCATTATTTTGGCAAAAAAATAACCAAAATGAGAAAAATATTCTCAAAAAAAAATATATAAAAAATATTTTTCTAAAGGAAAAAATAACCACTTTTGGTTAGAAATAACCAAAAACGGCAGCTCTGGTAGTGACCACCTTTATATCACCAAAAAAGTATTATTTTGAGTTGATACAAAAGTGGATATAGAAATGTATCATATAAAGTGTGGACATCGACGTCACTTTAACACAACACCAAAAAATTGGTGCTCGTGTATCCGTTGTCCGAAACAACTGACTCCTGTTGGCAGGTTTATGCTATTTTCAACACCTGAGGGAACTGAAATAGATTGTCAGTTACGCGAAATTGTTCTTGAGAGCGAGTAAACAAGCCCCAATTGTTGGTATTGTGTTGAAGTAACGTCGATGACGACAACTGAAATAAGGGTGATTATTTTGAAGTTAAAAACAATAAAATTGTTTTAATGTAAAAATTGTTGTATTTTGAGTTGATACTGTGATAAAAATGCTCACATTTTTTTGACTTGTGACTTTTCAAAATATAGATATTTTTCGCCCATAATTGCAAGATTTTGAAATAAAAACAATGTAAATATATTTTCAAATGAAATTTGCTTACTATTATGGATTCGGATTTTCTAATTCTCTTAAAATGTAACCACAAACAGTTTGTCGTCTCTACTGAACATTTTAAAATTTTGAGTTAATGCCCTCTTGTTGATTAAGTGCGATATGTAGAAAGGCCCTAGCTTGAGTTTTTTTGTATATTTCGATGGAAGAACATCTAAAAGGGCTATTACACAGGCATACTTGTCTGCAGACATGTACGATGGCGTACCAAAACTCACCGTCTAATAGCATGTATACGAGTACGTTAGAAATGTATGTTGGTTTTCAAAAATTTTTGATTTTCTGAAGTTTGTCGTACACCAAGTATGAAGTATGCCGTCAGCGTTCGACAGTGTAATAGCAAAATCCAAAGTATGCCATCGTATGCAGACATGCAGACAAGTATGCCTGTGTAATAGCCCTTTAATGCAAAAGTCTCGAATTCAAAAAAATAATGATTTAGGTCGTTCTATGTTACGGTAACGATATATAGCCTTATCAGATTGAAGGCCATTTTCACAACTTGCCTTTAGTTAAAGGTAGAATTTTGTGCGCACGATAAATATTTTTGCATTGATACAACTTAAATTTTTTATTGTTATTAATATTAATAATTATCATATTTAATGGATAAAAAAAATAATAAATTAATGTTTTATAATGCGAAGCCCTTTATCGGACATACAAAATCCTACCTTTAGCCAAAGGCAAGTTGTGAAAATGGCCCTAAATGAATAGTATAACTTAATATAATGGCACAATAGTTTTCTTCTAAAAACCGTCTAAGAGACTAATAAACTCTACTTTTAGCTAATGGATAGCCTCTTCCACTGGGACTGGGAAACCGAGTTGGAAGACACTCTTGCAAATGTGGAACTAGAAAAAGAAAAACCTTTATGGCACAATCTACCCGATGAGCTGTTAATAACTATTTTCAGATATTTACCTTATAGTGATTTGCAACAAACTCGTTTGGTTTGCAAACGTTGGCATAGTTTAAGGCAAGTGCCCGAGTTTATGGAAAAATCCAAATTAATCCTTTACCACGATAATATGGCTATTCTTTACACATGTTTGATGGATGACGTAGAACTGTCCAACAGATTAGCATATAATACTTTGGAATTACATGACCTAGATGTCAGTGGTGATTTGGAATGGATTTTGAAGTCCTTGGGACCAAACATACGTAAGCTGCGTCTCTGCAAATCGCCTGTATTTACCATTTTAAATGATTGCCTGCCAGACCTGGAGGAATTAATTGTATCCGATATAAAGGAAGAAACAAGTTTCAATAAATTTTCTATTGATTTCAGTAAATTTAAAAATTTGAAATCATTGGATATCAGCTGCCGTTTAGCGACCACGTACTTGATATCAAATTTGGAGCGTAACCTTCCTTTAAAGATAGAAAAATTCTGCTTTGAATTGATTCCCGAAAAGGAAGATTTTCTTATAAACTCCTTGCAGCAGTATGCGATTTTTTTAAAACATTTGGAAATAATGCCTCATTCAGCTCCTAGTATGCTTACGAAATGGAAACAAGTTTTTACATCGTTTCGACAGCTGGAGACTTTAAAAATACTTGGTTATTGTAAGGATCAATGGATCAAGGAGGTTATTGAATGTTTACCCAAAGAAACGCCTTTGCGAAATTGTGCTTTAAGTGGTGGCCGCGAAGTAAATGACTCATTGTTGCAACTAATCGTGCATAAATGGTCGAGGTCTTTGGAAAATGTGGAACTAAAGAATTGCACTGAGCTAACATACGTTGGAGTCAAAGAGTTGAGCATGCTGCGGCATAATTTAAAATCCTTAAATATTTCCTTTTGTCCTAAGGATTCCCATTTAGGTTTAATCCATGGTTTGGCCACAGAAATAAATAATGTTCTTACCACCTTAACACTAGACAGTATTCCTGGTATGGATCCATCAAATATGGGTCGTCTGGTTCAACATTTACCTCAGCTGACGTATTTGAGTTTGAGAAATTGTAGAAAGGCCGTTACTAATTCAACACTGAAACATATTTTCCGTCATCAGCGAAAATTGCAGCATTTAATACTTGACGAATGCATACTCATTACGAATAAAGGCATTTTGGGCTTTGGCTTAAATCCTGCCCCTATTCACAACCTTAAGAGTTTGCAAACACTCAGCTTAAAGGGCTGTACTAAACTATCCAATTCTGCTCTTCAAGGCTTAAAATTTAACGAACTACGCAAATTAGTTTTAAGCAATTGCTACGAAATCACTTCCCATGGTATAGAGGCACTAGTGTGGAATTGTTCTGCATTGGAGGAGTTGAAGATTTTGAATTGTATAATGATTGATGATGATGCAATATTTTGTATTGCCCATGGCTTAAAAAGACTCAGGTGTCTGGATATAAGGAATTGCACCCGGTTAACCAGTAAATACATACCTTCCCTGATAGAACTATGCAAGTCTTTAAGGGAACTCTCTATGTCCCACATACGCTTGGAGATACAAGACGTTAAAGAAAAATGTTTACAACTAAGGCCCAAAACTGAACAGTTCGGGGCATTTCCGAATATACAGTGGTGGAAAAAATAAGGAAACACTTTTTTTAAGTTTTACTTTATCAAAAATTCAAATCTTTTTTATTTATTAATGTTCTAAATAAAAGAAAAAATCATAAAACATGCCAAAAACTTTATTAATTTTTTTAATTGCTGTTAAAAAAGCAATAGAAACGGGACAAGAAAATAAAATATAACATTAAAAATTATTTCTCACGGAAACTGATTTTCTCGAGAAAAAATTTCTTCAATTCAATTGCACACACAGAAAAAAATATACACAATTTAGATTCGATAACTATGTAAGTTATTTTTCACCCAATTCCGACACTTAATCGGGCGTGTCATAGAATCCAAGTCGGTTTTGCTGATTGTCGGATTTGTAAACCAATATTGGATTTATTTGGTGTCATGAAAACAAGTCGGCTTTGTTATTTTTTAATGCAAATATGTTCTGTGTTCGAATCGGGTGGCAAATCACGGTATTCGAAATCGAGTGCACGTTCGTGTAGAGAAATATTTCGATGGCATCATTTTTTTTTGATCACGGCATTCGATCGTATTTTATGTCACCTACTTCTATTTTTTACATTGCTGTTAGCATATGACAACAAAGGTAGAGGTCCATAGCTCGCTCTTTGTGCCTTATGCTTTACTCGCGTTTCATCCTCTTGTTTCATTCTAGACTTTTTTTCGCGTTGAGTTACATGCAGTGCTTTTCATGCGCCGTTTTATTTTTGATTTTTTTTCTAAGAAATTTTTTTTATTGAAAAGAAGAAAAAATTATCCATGGCAAAATAATATTTATCAATAAGGAAGGAAATAAAGTATTATTTAACATGTCAAGTTTTAGACTTGGCAGTTTTTCTTGAAGCAATTTTCTTTAATTCTCTTTTGAAACTGCTCGTTTGTTTACACTCAGACGGTTTCTTGTTCAATTTTCGTATTGTTTAAATGCAGCGAATGAAGTAAAAAATAGAATTGAAGTAACTTTTCTGTTCTGTACAAGCAAGTCAGTACCACTCTTCTTTCATCTTTCCTCTTTCTCCTATAAACTCAGACTTGTTTCAAGAAAAACTGTCAAGTCTAAAACAGTACCATCTTTAGCTTTCAAGAACAGCTGACTTTCTTTCATGGTGCTTTTAATAGCCTTTTCACACTCACTAACATCTTCGAGCAATGCGTGGAATATGTTGAAAGTTGATAAAAACCTGTTCACATTACAACATCTTTCATCTGTCATGTGTTATTACACTATTTTTACGAGTGTGAGCAATTAAAAATTAAATAATCAGGTATGTGATGTTGCGGGAGGGATCTCAAAGAAATATGTATATAATGTTAACGTATTTCAGACCCCTTTTATAATAGTAATTATGCAATATAGGAACAGGCCATTAGACAGATGGAGGCACTAACTCCGGCCTAAGTTCCAGTGCTGATGGTATGGTTATTTTGCCTAGAAAGGTAAAGAAGCAATACATTTAATAAAGGGGTCCATAATGATATCCTGAGGAGAATATGGCCATGGCAGGGAAAGGGCGTGTGGAAGTAGCCATCAACTTCCCTATGAGGAAATTCCAATGTTTTTGTGTGAGTACATAGTTGTGTCAAAGTTGTGTTGTTTTTAGATTTATTTTTATACGTGCAGTGGTTAGCTGTAGGGTTGAGAACCCCCTAGAAGAGAAACCGGCAATAGCTAGCAGGCGCGGCAACAGTAACCACTGGTCGGACGCGTAACATAAATATAGCGCCCAATCTTAAAAGAAGAGAAAAAAATTAACATTTAGTGTACGTCATCAATACACAAACAATAAAATAACATAATATAACAATAAGAAAATTAAAAACAGACCAATGTAAGTTTGCGGGAATTAAGGAATAGCAAGAAAATTCGTATCCGTTTTTAGCTGAGACCAAAAAGTCAGTTGTGCGAACAATTTCGAGTTGTCTTAGATTAACCGCTAAGCTTTACGACCAGTTCAGCCTATGAAGAAAGAAGTTCTTAGGAGTGTAGTAGAGTCCAGCCTAATCGCTCTTTCTCTTCGTGTATAATATTAAATTAAAGTAGTTTCAGCTTGAAGTTCTGTTTGTGGAGCAGCTTTGGGATGAGTCGTCAACCGCTCTGGCATAAAGCTGGAGGTCTTCTGCAGTGATGAAAATTCTCTTTTGCTGGCCTTTACTAATTGAGAAGTTAACAATTGTGAAGCACGCCCAACTGTTACAAAAATGATATTTCCTTTTTATATAATTTGTCTTATTGGTATTTCGACACAGCTCTGAAAAGAGAAACAATAGAATAAAGTTGAAAAACCTTCTTGTGGCCTGTCTTTATAGCTATCCCTACAAAAAAGAAAGATATACACATATACATAGATAAATCATCGTACTTTGCATTAACAAAAAGTGTTTATAAATCTTTTCTTTAGTAAGAGTATTTTTTTTGTGTAGTATTATTGCAGTTTTTTTTTGGATTTTGTATCAATTCGTTTAATATTTTTTTGTATCCATTTAATTGTTTATCTATATTTTTTGTATATTAATTTGTTTAATTATTTTATAACCTATTTTATATATTTAATTATACACTAAAGTTTTTTGTTGCTGGTATTGGCCTTAGCACTTTTATAGTTTTATAACATATATTTCTTAGTTTTTAGTCATTTATATATTTTTTTACATTTAGAATTTAAAGTTTTAATTCATATTTTTCAAGTTTCTGTTGCGATTATATTTTTAAATCAAAATTTCTGGTAAAACATTTCAGTAGATCTCTTTTACATATTGTAGTTCGTAAAGTCCTTATTAAACATTAGGTAGATCAAGTTTTTTGTCCTGTATGTGACTAAGTAATGAACAAGATAACCAGGTCACAAACGAAAAACCGGGAACGCCCGATAGAAGATAATTTAAACAATAGTACAGTAGTTGATCCTAAACGAAGTAAGCCAAGTAAAGTTATAGCAAAAGTGTCCAATAATAATAATACAAATATTAGAGATTTGTCTGGTAGCATAATGTCGAAACAAATAGAGCAACCCACATGTAGTTCGAAAGTGTCAGCCTGTAATATGGATAATCCGATGTCAGGTCCATTAACGAGTTGTACAAACATGGCAGTAAACAACGAAAGCAGAGAAATAATAGTCGATGTAACGGGTAGTGAGAACAGAGTGCTAGAATAAAAAGTTCAAAAATTATTAGTTCTGAAGTTAGCGACATTGGGAGGTCAATAAAGGAATTAACTAAATTAGTCGGAGAGCTTTTAAAGACAGGTTCACAGGCACATCAGCCCAGTGAATCCACCCATACCACACAAAATTTTGCTACAGGCCACAACATAGAAAGTTGGAACCCAAATACTGTAGTTATACAAAGTGATCGACAAACTCGTTGTCCAAATTTAAGTTTTACACAAGAAAATAATGGTATTCCGCAACATTTTTGCAACAAACAACGCAGTAAGCAACAACAGTACTATAGGTAGTAATGAGGCTCTATTAGAGAACAGGAGGGTCCCGAGTGCTGTTTTAGAGAATAGTAGGAATTCGGAAAGACTGAATGTAAGAATAGACAAGTGGGGAATTTTGTACACAGAGAAAACAGATTCGTTGAGACAACCGAATTTGTTGCCAATCGAATTTTGGAGGTTGCACCAACTATCAACATTCTTGTGGTACCACAATATATTTAATTATAAACATTAACCCAATAGTTGCAACAACAGATAAAATTGGTTAACAGTATGGAATTTGAAATAAAAATTACTCTTGCCACCGAAAGTATGGTTAATAGAACTAAAGCGGCCCATACACTACAACAACATGCACGAACAATCAAGCGATTGAGCATTCATGCTCGAAGCACACATTATACCAACAAGCTGGTACAATATTCATTTTTTACAAAATTGCGGTAAGGGTGGTTATGAATAGTGACACAGTTTTTGCTACAATTTATTTATTTTTTTCAGTCTATGGACAAAAAATTCTTACAATTACTATTGGTATGTTGTTAAAATTAGCAGCTATGTATAACTAAAGAGCTAAAATTCTCTTTTCCATTGCAAAAAATTATATTTCAATAAATTATATTTTTTAAATGCATGTTTACTCCATGAAAACTTTGCTCATCTGAGCTAATTTAACCATATACTACACCAGCAAGCTTGTACCATCAGCAAAACATCAAACTCTATTTGACATCACTACAGCAACACGTACAATACAATATCAAATATCAAATCAAACAATATCATCAGCGTTGTCAACTTTTAAATTTCAAAAAGCACTGAAACCAGGAAAAAAGCGCGTAATTTAAGTAAAAAAGCACTAAATAAAAAAAAATTATATTAATAAAGTTGTTATTCATAAATATGTTTGTATGTATGTATATAAAAAATATACCAAACTGTTGATCTTGCATTCCATTCCTAAAATTTAAAATTTAAGGCATGCGATACACATTTTAATTATGTATACATATAAGAATCAGTTTTAGCTACAAATAACCAAAAACGGCAGCTATATTCACAACACAATTTCTGGAAAATTTTTTATGTAAAGCGAAACGCGATCATTTTTTGCGTTTAAATGTTAAATTTTAAGGGTTATATGTCACGTATTTTTTCAACCAAACCTTGTACAATCTTAGTAGAATTTTTTGAAATGCTCCAGTTAACTTAAGCGCTTATGCTTTTTGAATTTTTGGTTTAGTGCCATCGCCTCGAAACAAAAAGCACCGAAAATGAATTTAAAAAGCACTGAGCACTAACTACAAAGTTTTCCGCGTCGAAAATTTCAAAAAGCACTAAAAACGTTGCGAAAAGCACCGAGTTGACAACGCTGAATATCATAATTGGTACATGTGAAAAAAATTGGTCTTCCTTGCTGAAACAAAAATAAACAATAAATTCAAATAAAATACAAAATTTAAGAAATTTATTATTAGACATATTGTCATAAGTTTATTTTAATTGAAATTTATTTTCTGGTGGTGAAGCATGTCTATATGCATTTCTTCAACTACACATTTTAAACAGCCACAAACCTGTTATGTTATGCACAGACTTTCAAAAACCATTTGAGAATTCACAAATCATAATATCTTTGAAAATCACAAGTTAATTTTTGAATTTGTTGCTATAAACCAAGATAGTAAACTCAACCTCTACTTAGTTGCAGCAACTGAAAGAAAGTGTTTATTTTAACGTTAATATAGGACGACAATTGTTTAGTTGCCAATACCAAAAGTTGGTAGTAAAATCCAATTCATAATATTTTATTCGGTTGTGCTAATCAATCAGTTCATTAGTCATGATAAAAGCATACGTTCGGTTGATTCAATAAATTTAAGAATTGTCACAATCATATTTTTATTACAGTTATGCTCTGATGGCAATGAAAATGGATTGTTTTTTGGATCAATAGAAAATTGATAGTGTGTACTGAAATATAGTTCATGCAAATGATATTTTATTGGCCTAACCATTTTCCAACCAATCTTTTTTCTGGGCTTTCACCTCCTAGTCACAGGCCCGGCCAAAGATTGGCTACTTAAAATGTTGAATTTTTTCAGCCTGGCGTTTTACACATGCGCAATAAATTTATAATATAAATATGTTTTTAACTACATAGAAGATAAAAAAATTTAATTTAAAATAATACTAAGAAAATTTGCAAAACATTGTCAGGAAATTTCTTTTTATACTAAACATATGATGACTCCCGCGATGATAAATTGAATTTAGTTGATCATAAAAAATTGCTTTAAATTTAAATTAATGGTAGTTTTATTTATACATATATATATACATACATATATACATACATATATATATAGTGGAGACATATGGTTAATCTGCCTTGATACATCTTTCTTATTAAAAACCATTCACTATGAATAGTGAGACACATTTATAGGCTTGCCAGACGCACATTTCTTAGCTCGAAAATCATTCTGGTTACCATCAGTTATAAAAAAAATCTCAAATAAAATTTGGTTATCATCCCCAACAAATCCCAAAATCCTCAACACGAACTATTATCACCAATCGCGAATAAAAATCCCCAATTTGGGGACAAATCCCCTAAGATGGTTACACTGTTGCAATGCAGGGTATACACCACAGAATATGAATATATTATGTCTATGTTAGTTAGTTAGTGAATATGTTAGTCTATGGTATACACCATATGGTATGGTATTATCGTACTTATCGAAGCTCCACCTACAAAAATCAAAAATTTTTGGTTTTCATACCACTATAAGTACGGCATTATGATATACTCTACTAATATCATACTTACGCGGTTTGTAGTAACGTGATACTATCCATAATTTTTACAAGCCGTCCACACGAGCAATAATCTAGGCAATTATTGGCGTGGCAATTGTGGAATTCGATTGCCGATACATGAAATTAGCGTGTAGACAGTATGAATATGTGTTCAAATATATATTCAGCAACAAATCGCCGGTTTGTTTCTGTTTTGATGTATTGGACAAAAATGTGTTTTCGAGAAAATCGATGAAGAATGTTTAGTTCATTAGTTTTATAAAAATACACGATAGAATCTCTTGTTTAATAATACAACTAATAGATACATATGTTTTTTATTGAAACTAAAGTTGATAAACTTTTTACATCCAACATGAAAAGTTATTAGGACTTAAAGAAAAAATTACAAAAATCTTTGGCAAGGCATTCCACATTCATAACAACAATATCGTTCACTACTTTCTCAAGTGGTTTAAATTACTGTATATATTTAAGTAGATATAAAAGGTGAAAATATCAGTTGTACTTATATAACATGACTTTTATAGGTAAAATAAAGGAAGAACGAAAAGACAGTGATTATATTTAATAAAAGAAATTGTATTAATAATAAATTAATTTCATTCACAACAGTTAAATTATTGTACTTTGCTTTGATTTACGTTCTTCGAGTAGAATATGCATTGATATACATTATAACAGACTTGAATAACAATGTTAATAATTTTAATTGAGCAATGTGCCACATATGAAAAAAGTTGTCGATTGCCGTAAAACAGACTACAATGTTCAAAAATTGTGGAAATTAATCAAATTTTCACCTTTATATCTCCAGATATATTCAAGATATCAGAAAACTGATAACGAATTTGGAAATAGAACACATTATTCATATATAATCAATCAATAACTCAATTTTATTAAAAATGTCCCATACATCAAAACAGAAACAACCCGACGAAATGTTAAAATACATTGCTGAGCAATAATCTCTTACCCCCCGTCTAGACTAGCAATAAATATGTTGTCAATATAGCAATAACGCAGGCAGAATAGCGGAAAAATATTGCTTACTGCTTTACTTATGTTAAAGCTATGGGAAATCGTAGCCATAATATGGAAAAAGTCAACAAGGAAGGTGTAGAATTAAAATATGTATAATTCACTTGTAAATATCTGGTTAATCGACCAATTTTTTATTTTTAAAATCTTATAAGAATAAGAATTATTTATCTACACACGTTCTTAAGAGACTTTTTTAATTTTTTAATATACATACATATGTATGTGCTCTCAATTTCAGCAATATTATCTAAATGCCAAAAGCAATATATACTACGTTTATACGCAGGGCTTATTTGCAAATAAAACTGTAAATTGTTGCCATATTATTGTTTTTATTGCGACTTACTAATTTAGAAAACTATTCACGTTTAACGTACTATTTGCAAATAAAATGCTTGAGGTTGCCACACTTACAAATTTTTGCTAATAAAAAACTATAAATTGAGAAAATAATGCACAAAAACAATGATGAAGAAAAATTACCACAAACACAAATTAATTTTTTTTATTTTACACATTTACACAATTTTTTTGCAAACATAAGTAACATTTCCATGGAAGTGCTACCAAGTTTTTATACATTTAAAATGCCGTATAAACAGTGAGTTAATTTATTTGCAAATATTTTTATTTGCAAATAGTGCGAGCATAAACGTAGTAATAGATAAGTGGATCAAAAATTAACAGCATGTTTGACGTATTATGTTCGCAATAATTGTCAACGAAAAACTGTTGACAATTATTGCCGCAATTATTGCAAGCACTGGCAATGAGCTGTCTCCATTGGCAATATAAATATTTTGACATTTTAATGATTTTATTGCCAGTCTAGACGCGGAGTTAACACATGCTGTCAAAATTAAATAATATTAATTTTGTTTCAACAAAAAAAGTAAAAAATGTGTTAACTGTATATAACAAATAAAAGTTCAATTTACAATTATAAAAATATGTTTTTAGTGTTTATATGCATAAAAAGAAATATATTTGAATATACGTGTTCATCACCTCTAGACACATTGTTGAACGCAAGCAATTTGACGTCATCACTCTGTCGGCCTTAAGTTGAAAGTACATAACACGCGTTAGTTCGCCTGCGAGCTGAAGGCATCTGTCAAAAATATTTGAAATAGTGTTTTTGTATACGACAAGTTACATACGAAAGTCTTTGACGAGCAGATAGTTGGTTAACTTTCAGCTTTTTAACGCGTTGTGTTGTTTTGACAACTAATCAGCTGACAATAAAAGAAAAATTTAGAATCATGGAGGAAAATATTTATTGAAGAGTTTGAAATGTGTGTTCTATTGCATAAAAAATAAAATAAAAACAAATAAATAAAATAAGCTGATAAAAGAGGCGTTTATAACGCGTGTTGTGTAACTTGCCATTCTACATGCGGTAAAGTTTTCAAGCGCACGAATCTCATGGACGAACTAACGCGTGTTATGTATTTCTACCCTTATTGCTTGTGTTAAGATACAACAAATTGCTCGTGTGATCGTAGTGTTAAAACAAAAGACATCTATTTTTGACTAATCGCCGGTTGGTTTCCGATTTGATGCAAACATAAAGTATTTTGAGTATACTGTGCCGCAAACCAGAAACCAATTGACTTGTGTTTTTTGTTTTTACTAACTAAATGCCTGTGTTTTTTGGTGTTGTAATTTTGTTGTAGATATGAAGGTACCTGGTATGTTCACATCGATTGTAATGGTAAGACCGCGCAAAGCGAATTCGTGAATTCGCCCTGAATTCGCGCTGATTTGGAATTTTAAGTGAAAAGAATTTTTTCGCTTTTTTTAGTAACAGATTATTTTTTGCCATAGACTACTAAATTCATATTCTGTGTTTTTTGCTTTCAATTATTACAGAAAAAAGAAATTATAAATAAAAATTATATTCACATATGTAAGTAAATACGTTTTTAGAAGTAAAATAAATCAAAATCACTTGAATGAAGTTATATTAATCAAAACCATTTCCATTAGGAGAAGAAAAATCTCTGCTAATGCTGACTCCTTTAACTCTGAAGAAAAAATAAATAAAACTGGAATTGGTTGGAAATTTTGAATAAATATAAGGTAAGTAAATCTCTTTTAGGTATTAACAAACATTTAAGAAAAAAATGATTTACCATATGAAAGAAAACTATTGTGCAAACTATGTAAGTGCATACATACATATGTATGTATATTTGGTGGCGATGGTACCTGATGGAACTCCCTTGGAAATAACGAAATACATAACTTACATACGTATTAATGTATATGTATGTACATACTACATACATATGTATGTGCATATGTACTATCTTAAAATGGATGCACATATGCATATGTACTTATTCTTGTAAAAAAACGAGATGATTTTCCAATTAAATAACTGTCGAAACAAATATACTATGTACTAGTGATGCACGAATATTCATATTGGAATTGTCGAATATTCGGCCATTTTCAGGCGAATACGAATATTTTTCCAAAGAAATTAAATAAATAAATGCATTATCGCTAAACGAAATTTAAATAAATGACAACATTTTAGTTTGTACAAATACATTAATTTTTTATAGAAATTTGTGCTTTGTCTCATTTTCAAATATTCAATGACGGATCATTAAAATTTTGGGAACTTTTTATTATCTTTAAAGTACGCCAAGAGTATGAAATGCTTTTTCATAACAATTTTTTAATATTTCATATTGCATATAATAATCGTATTCGAATGCGTGAATATCGTTTCAAATATTCGTATTCGTGAATATAAAAAATTGACATTCGTTATATCACTAATATTTATATATGTACATATGTACCCACCATACCAAATGCTTCGAATTCGTAAACAATTCGTAACGACTAGTCAGCAAAATCTTCCATACGTACAAAATCTACATACATATTACATTTGGTTATAATTTAGTAATAAGTGAAAATTTTTTCTTTAATATTTTTTTCATATTCTCCCTTGATTTGCTGCAAATTTTTAGATAGTAGCGGCATTCACGGTTGGCTATTGTATGTCTTTTACATATTGTAGCTTTTATAAATTTAAAACACGGCAACAACAAAATGCATACATTTTTAATTAACTATGCCTACACCATCTACTATACTAAAAGGTGTAGTAGATGTTGTAGATGAATTTATTTACCAGGGGGTTTACTGTGCAATTAGAAACAAAAGCAAATGCTTTATAAATGAAACGTTAATAACATGTAAATTCGAAAGGATTCTCTTTCGTTTCGTATTACAGAGTAGACGCCCAGAGTTTGTACAAAAAAGAAGAACAAGCTACATACCAGTGATGCAAAATGTGGCACAATGGGGCCCTTTGTGACACTTTTGGATGTTTGATGGCCCTTTGGTAATATGTAGGCTATTTTGACCCTTTCAGCTCAAAATTCAACTAATTCCTTCAAACCTTTTAGAACAGTTTTTAATGAAGTTATCTTCGTTTTAAAAACTATTTTTATTTGTAAAGTTTTTTATTTCCGAAACCTGCGCCAGATCATGTTTTAAGTGGGGAAGCCAATAGTATTGTACCACTTGCTATTAAAATATTTGTGCTTTTTCCACAGGAAATAGAACAAATAAATAATTAATATAGGGTAAAATCGCAAGTTCCAGAGGTTAAAAAGCTCAAAGTAGCAGTAAATTCTGGAAAAAGATTTCTACAATACGAAATCGTTTAGGTGAGCCTTTGCATAGAAATTTATACAGAATCTTTAAAGGAACTCTTCATATTCTATACTCCTCAGCATGTGTGGAAAGAAAATTTTCTTCCAAAAATATGGTTAAGACATGCTCGGGCATTGATGTCAGAGCATATCTGAGCATACGAGTATATTCGTATTCGCCAAATTCAGGCGGATGCGAATACAAATGTATTCACCTAGGATCATAATATTTAAATATACCATTTAAGTATTTATTATTATCAGTTTCCAACGCAATTTATATAAATTTAACATAATATTGTACGGTAGAAAGCTGAAGTTTTGTGGGCAAATAGTCTTAGGTGAATTACCAATTTGACAAATTTGCGAGCACATTGCACTTACGCAAGGCAATGAGTTTGCGTTTTCAAGATTGAGCATGCATACGTGTATAAAATTCCAACCTTCTGTTTTATGTACTTAGCTTAACTACATAAAACAGAACGTTTTAGTTTGTTAATATATTTAGAAAAGCAGACGAAGACTTTGAGGTTTCCATACTTGGAGGTTTTGTGACACAATATTGTACTGTCTATTTCATTACTTTATGCAACTCTGCCCTTTTCAACTGTCGCATTATCATCATGAATAGAAATATAACAGACTATTTTTAGTCTAAAAATCATTTAATAGCGTGTACCTCCTGAGAGAAAAATATTTTTCGTGTCTTCATTGAGTTGTATGCAAATTGAAAACTTAAAACGTGTTTTCTGCAAAACAGTTTTTTAGTTGTGACACTATTGAAGTAAATGAAACATGCTCAAACCTCACTGTATATATTTAAGCGAATATATTTCCAAGCGGTTTTTCCATTGTTCGTTGTAGAAGACCATTCATAATAACTATGTATGTTTGTTATAACCAGGGATCACAAATAACGATTATTTTCCAAATTTAAACTGAAAAAATCACACTAATAGAGAAGTCCTACGTGCAAAAGGAATATACCAAGGTACTCCATGTTACATGAACTACCTATAGATGCAATGATTTTTTTTTATTCCTCACAAAATAAGAGTTATTTTGTGACTTTTATTTATTCCTCACAAAATAACAGTTACTTTCTGATTTTTTTTGCTCAAAAAATTTAATTTTTAAAATTAATAAATTATAAAAAAGTAAATTTAATTTAAATTATAATAATCTTAATTACTTAATTAATTTAAAAATTAAACAAAAAAGTAAAAATCAAAAGGTAACTGTTATTTGGTGAGGAATAAATAAATATCAAGAAATAACGATTAAAAAGTTATTTTTAAAATAAAAATTATAACCGTTACGGTCATAATTGTATATCATTTCCTAAGACATTTGATTTTCTTTTATCTTCCATATAAAGTAAGTTCAGCTAAATACAAATAAACAAAAACTGACTGCGAATTTTAGTCGATTTTCGTTATATCCGAACTGTATGAGTGCCAAAATTTAAGCCGTCTCGGCGCAGGTCTCAGTATAATCCGTCGGGTTTAGTAATATTAAATATCATGATTATAAAGAAACCTTATAAACAAATTTTAACAGTACCAAAGCTACCGATCACTATGAAATTTGTTGAATACAGAAATAATAATAAAATAGACAAAAAAAAGGCTATGTGAGTCCGATCACAGGGCAGATGTGTAAGCATCTAGTAATGAATTTTTTTTTTAATATTGGCTTATGGTAACTAAAATAAGATATATAAATTTTGGACTCTACTGTATTTAAAAATCGATGGAAAACTGCATCCATAGCAGTGGAATTATTAGTTGTGTGGGTTTGTGTAGAATTGCTCATATGCAAGTAGAAAACGTCAAATAAAAATTTTGCGACTGTGTGTTTGCAAAATTTGTATTAAAATCTCCAGCCATAATAATTGGCATAAGATGGAAATTGTTACCCAATTGTCGTGCACCAGCTTTAGTGTAAGGCAGCAGTACGTAATGAATATGTGCCCTTAATTATGAGAGTGGTCTAAGCCATATATTCCTTTGGTCGAGATATTTAGTAAACTACATTTAGACAAATGAAAATATATTTATATATTGTGCAACATTTTAATTTAGATTTGTTCTAGTCTCGATTTATATAAATTTATTTAATATTTTTTAAATATTTATTGAAGTTTTTCAAAGATTTATGTGATATTTCGATGCAAAAATGCA
Source organism: Tachina fera (assembly GCA_905220375.1). Taxonomy (NCBI): domain Eukaryota; kingdom Metazoa; phylum Arthropoda; class Insecta; order Diptera; family Tachinidae; genus Tachina; species Tachina fera. The sequence goes on from LR999963.1 coordinate 62,537,410, forward strand.
TGTGACTTACACCACTTTCATAATTAAGGGCACATATATATATGCTATAATTTAATATTATAAATTCTTTATAAAGACTAAACAGATATTTGACATTTGAAACGCTCTCTTATTTAAAAGTTTATATTTATTTTATATTTATTTCATTTGTTTTATATTTTTCAATTTTTTAACAAAATTATCCCCACTGGCAACACTGTTACACTTCACAAGTAATTTGCTCCTCAAGGTATGCTTTAAAATTCAGTTGAGTGTATTTCTATGCAGCTGTTAAGTTTCTCTGTACTTGTTCGTACCCTGCAGTCAGACTGGGGCCAAATGTGTCTGTCAACACTAAAATTCTAGTAGTAGTTACATTGTCTACAATTTCTCTTCTATTCTTCAGTATAAAAGAGAGAGAGAGAGAGAGAGAAATCAAATGTGGTGTATTTCTGGTGGATTTTTCAACAACTTGTCAATATAAGTCAATTTGTATGTACTCAACGTATATGAACGTACCAGTAAATGTCTGGTTGGTATGTCTCCATTTTCCCATAAGAACTATGTAGTCACTACCTAGTCAATTGTTTTAGTGTTACTAGTAGATTTTCAATGACAAGCACAGGCTAAATGTCTATAGCAAAAAGTATTGCATGGGGAATAATTGTAGAGTAGTACTGGTGACAAAGTCAAAAGCGACTCAGTGCATTTTCACCATCGACATTTCCTTCAGGGTATAATTACACTAATACACTCATCACTAATTTACACATCAAAACGAAACTCCTACATTGGCCCAACTATAATGATGCATTGGCTTAAGCCAAGCTGAATTAATAAATAGGTGACCTTATCGCTGCAACATGCACAAAAATGAAAAACAACATGTAGTTCATTTAGATGGAGTCTAAGTCAGCTCAATTCGATATCAAATAGATGATTATAATCAGGATTGATGAGGTCAACTGTTTCTCAATTCGCCTTGGCTTCAGCCAGGTTAAGCAACTACGAATGCACATAAAACATACATAGCTGATAAGCTATAATGCAATTGTCAAATGTCATTTGCTTAAGCAAAGAGCGCATCTGATCGCACAATGTAGAAGATATAACATCTTTTCTAGATATATTCGGGGGTTTTTTTATATTATTCAGTCTTTTTTTTTTCATTTCATTTCATTTATTTATTCATTATGTATACCTAGCCTATGGACCATATTCGGTCACATCATACTACTCAAAAAACTATCTACATACAATTTTAAAATATTAAATAGTAATGAATTTTTTAAACAAGTTACATACATAAATACAAAATAACGAATTAACTACATATAGTCAAAAATACAATTTGGCGATAATAAATAAATAATTACATATATAACAAATTATATAAGTGTTGTTAGATGTGACGATTTTACGTCATTTTGACGATTTTTTATAATAAATTTCCCAATATGACGATTGACGATTTCGTTTTAAATATTCCTCATATTTTGACGATTTGTTGAAATAATTATTTAATAACATAAATATACCAACAAAGCCTTGCAGAAAAGAGATTTGATTTCGATAGCACAATTATCAAAAAACTTTATTTTAATTACAGCATCAGTTATGTTATGTATAACATAAGAAGTTTTCCAAATCTTGTAATCTAAAGAAAAATATTAAGACATTGAAAAGGAACCAGAACCTATATTATTTAACTTTCAAGATAATTAAAAACCAAATGATATATGTGTATATTATATGTAAATATATTTTGGAAAATAGTTAAACCGATTAACTGGAAACAGAAGCCCTTGAAATAATTATGTTTTCAAAAGATTATTTGAAGTTTATAACTCTTCGCAATGTTACAATATTGACATGAAAAAAAATTTATAAAAAACAATTCTTAAATGTAACTATATTTTTATTTTTAAACCAGTTTTATTAAAAAATTGGTACACAGTATTATATATTCTATCTTTGAAAATAAACTCGTTCAATTGTTTTTTGTTACATAAAATAGTCTTTTTATTTCTACTATGATATATTAGTTGTTTAATAAATCGGATAATTCGTGTATGACGATTTTTCGACCATTTTTTTTAAGTTGTGACGATTTTGACGATTTTATTTTTAAATTTTGACGATTTTCAGAAAAAATTTCCTAACAACACTGCATTTGAAGAAAATTTAATTTTGTGCACAAAATAAAAAATATATAATATAAAGCAAGAACTATATTGCACAATGATATAGTTTTAACAAAACTCAATGAAAAACACATTTACCGTAACACATTTAATTAAAAAACTCATAAAAAGTTATTGTTAAGCTTGAGGCCATTTATTAGTTTTATACATAAATGGGCATAATGCATTAAAGCATGACCGTTTGACCGACTAAAAATGCAAATTGCCACTTTTTCGACTGATTTGCCACTTTTTCGGTTCTCGTTGTACATTCATAGTGAACAGTCGATTTAGCGGAGTTTTTATTTCATACTAAACAAAAAAAAATTAAACGAAAAAATATTCGGAATACATATTGTTTTTGATAAATTAAGCTTTATTTGCGTTGCTAATACAGGGTGGCCCAGAAAGACCGAAGTGGTGTGAATTGCTTATAACTTTTTATTTAAGAGATATTTTTTTAATTTTTTTTTTAAAATACATTAAATTTATGGGGAATATTTTTGGATTAGTTATTAAAAATGATATCCCGCAAGTGGTGGCCATATTCTGCTTCGCACAAATGTGCTCTTTCACACAATTTCAACACATTTTCCATGACCTTTCGCAAAACTTCCGGTGGTATGTTGTTAATTTCTTCTCGAATATTGGTTTTTAACTCCTCAATAGTCCTAGGCTTATTAACATAAACTTTTCCTTTTAAATAGCCCCAAAGAAAACAGTTAAATCCGGGGAACGCGGAGGCCAATTAAAATTGCTGTTACGAGAAATTGCTGAGTCAACACAATGGACCGTTGATTTGAAAAGTAAATTTCAACAATTTGGGCACGTTGTTCAATTGTGTATTGCTCCATTATAAATTATCCAAGTCTTCTTTACAAAATACTGAAAAGAAAAGAAAAAAAAAATTATAATAAAAAAGTTATAAGGAATTCACACCACTTCGGTCTTTCTGGGCCACCCTGTATTTTTTTACATAGTTGTAAATAACAAAAACAAAAAAAACCGCAAACAAAAACAACAACAAACAAACAAAGTGCCCTTGAGGAATACTTTATATGAGTACCTCAAAAACAAATAACTGTGAAGTGAGTTCTAATGGCAGAAATGCCTATTTTACTGTGAGCCCTGAAGCTCTTAATGAAAATAATAAAAATAAAAAATCTGATGATAGACTTACTGAGAGCTCTGAAGCTCTTAATGATAACAAAATAAATAAGAAATCTGATAGTAGACTTTTTTTAACGGCGATCAACTTCGCTTTGTCCAATGCCAACTAGTGATTCGTTAACATTACCGTTGCCTAGTACTTCTACATTTAACTCAGCGATATCATCCGCTTCGGGCTCGTGGCCATCACTTAACCAAGTTTTAACTGAAGTTAAGAGAAGCCCAAAACCAAAACAATATAACAGTGGTAAAGCACGGGCGAAGCCCAAAGTCTTCGAAAATTTCATCTGCTCCTCTATTAACCGGCAAAATCGTTTTCAAATATTGCAAGATTACAACAACGAACCCGATGTATCTACGAACAAAACATCCAAGCCGCCACCAATCTATTTGAGAGAAAAAAAAATTCAAATGCTCTTATAAAAAATCTAATTTCAGTCATTGGTGAGAATAAATTTCACATCGTTCCAATAAAACGTGGTAACATTGATGAAACCAAAATTCAAATTTATGAAGAAAAAGATTTTCGCAAACTGATTACTGAATTTGAAAAAAGTAAAAAAAGTTTCTACACATATCAGCTTAAAAGTGCTAAAGGCCTGCAGATCGTATTGAAGGGCATCGATTCCTATGTTGCTCCCGAAGAAATAAAAGATGCACGCGTCCTCCAGGGATTTAAGGTAAAAAATGTATCTAACATAATAAATAGGGAGAAGATTCCTCAACCTCTATTTCGCGTCGAACTTGAGCCAAACGATATAAAATTGAAAAAAAAACGAGACTCATCCAATTTACAATTTAAAACATCTCTTATACCGAAAAATAAAAATTGAAGAACCACACAAGCGTGCTGGACCCGTACAGTGTAATAATTGTCAAGAATATGGTCACACAAAAACTTACTGCAAGTTACCTTCAGTTTGTGTTATCTACGGTGAATTGCACGGTACTGCTGGTTGTACTATGCCTACAGATCTAGCAGAAAAAAAATGTAGTAATTGTGGAGGTAATCACACCGCTAACTACAGAGGATGTCCTGTCTGTTCTTTCGTTAAACAGACTATGGGGCAAAAACCTAAAATAGCCCCAGCACAAACAGCAAACGCTTACTCCGCCACTTTTGCTCAAATGAGCCAACCTGTCACTTCATGTGTATCGTATGCCGATACAGATAAGACTAGTTATATTCCCACACAAAATATTCCGCCTTAAAATAATTCAACGAATGCAAACTCAAGCTTTAATTTTAGTCGCCTTGAACAAGCCATGAACACGTTAAAGATAAGTTTCTGGAACGCAAACGGCATTCGCCAACACAAAAATGAACTTGAGCACTTCCTCACGGAAAAAAATATTGATGTAATGTTGGTTTCTGAGACTCATTTGACTTCAAGAAGTCTATTCAAAATTAATGGCTACATTTTATATGATTCAAAGGACCCAAGAGGAAGAGCTTGCGGGGGATCAGCAATTTTAATAAAGTCAAGACTCAAAGATTATATTCTTGACAACATTTGTGAAGAACATCTACAAGCAACGAATATTTGTATCGAAAATTTTTGAAAAAATTTTGTCATATCATCAACTTACTCCCCTCCTAGATTCGCAATTACTGAGGATCAATACGAGGATTTCTACAAATCTCTTGGCCCTTGTTTCGTAGCAGCTGGAGACTATAATGCAAAACATACTTTCTGGGGTTCGCGTCTTATCACACCTAGAGGACGAGCGTTCTTCAACACAATTTCAAAAATGGGCTTGGACGTCATTTCGAGTGGGGAGCCCACTTACTGGCCTACTGACATACATAAAATTCCGGATGTTATAGATTTTGGCGTCATGAAAAATATTTCTAGGGAATTAATTCATGTTGAAGCTTCCCTAGATCTATCGTCCGATCACTCTCCCACGATCGTTACAATCTGTAGCCCACTGAGAAGTGCTCTACCTCACCCATATGTGAAAATGTTCAGTCGTGTTAATTGGCTGCGATTCAAAAAATATCTTAGTAGTCATTGCACTGAAAACATTAAGCTAAGAACTCATGATGATATTGAATCTAATATTGCTAATCTTAACGAAAATATTAAGCAGGCAGCTGAACATGCCACTTCCTCCCATCCGCAAACTGGGTTTAACAGAATATATTCTACAGATATTGAACATCTCGTATGTGCAAAAAGAAGAGCTAGAAGATAATGGCAACAGCACAGATCACCCCAAAATAAAATTAGATTAAAAGAGTGCACTAAAAGACTCCCAAGAGCTGCTTGCATATGCAAAAACTGCATCTCTTAAAAACTATCTGGAAAATCTCGATGTCACACCAGCATCTAATTACTCTTTGTGGCGCGCTGCGAAAAGAATTAAAACACCCGTTGAGTTTAAACCACCTCTGCGCACTTCTACCGGAGTTTCGGCCAGGAGTGATATTGAAAAAGGTAACTTGTTTGCAAAGCATTTAAGATCCGCATTTACCCCAAACACATGTACTGGTGTTGTTGATTTCCCGAGTGTAGTTGCGCTACCCCCTCGACCCATAAAATTTAAAATGTGTGATGTACAAAATCTAATTGCTGAACTCAACCCGGAGAAAGCACCGGGTATTGATGGAATTAGTAACCAAATGCTAATAAAATTGCCGTGTATTGCATTTAGAATCATGTTATTGATTTTCCCCACAGCTGGAAGCTTGCCAAAGTTAAAATGATTCCAAAGCCGGGCAAAGATCTGACCAAGGCAGAATCATACAGGCCAATAAGTCTGCTATCAACAATGTCAAAACTTTTCGAAAAACTGCTCATGTCAAAATTATCCCCAATTCTAATTGGTAGTGGGTGCATTCGAGACCATCAGTTTGGTTTTAGAAGTCAGCATAGCACCATTGAACAAACGCATAGATTGGTTCAATGTATAAGAAGAACATTTGAAGAAAAGAAGTACTGTTCTGCACTGTTTATTGACGTTTCGCAGGCATTTGATAAAGTGTGGCATGAAGGCCTAATTTTAAAATTAAAATCATATCTACCAATAAATTTAGTGAATTTATTAGAAAGTTACATTACTACCCGGAAGTTCACGGTTGTGGAAGGAGAATTCCTGAGTGTGCCCGAATCTATATCATCCGGTGTGCCACAGGGGAGCATACTGGGGCCCGTTTTGTATTTGATTTATACTTGTGATATGCCATTGAGCAGTAATATCCATACATCTGCGTTTGCCGATGATACAGCCTGCCTAAGTGTGCACGAAAATCCTCATGAGGCTTCCCGATATCTACAAGAACATATTACACAACTGGAACTATGGTTAAAATTGTGGAGAATTAAGGTAAACGAGCAAAAGTGTGTTCAGGTAACATTTATCCTGCGAAGAGATACTTGTTCCCCAATTCGAATCAACAATCAAGTTGTTCCTCAGCATTCACATGTAAATACCTTGGTAAACACCTTGATCGACGACTTACATGGAAACACCATATTGACTCAAAGCTAATACAAATGAAACTTAAACTAACTCAGATATATTGGCTGATTGGTAGAAATTCAACACTCAGCCTAGACTGCAAACTTTTATTATACAAGTCTCTTTTTTGCTACGGAATTCAGTTATGGGGCACTGCTTCAGCTTCTAACGTCGAGAGAATCCAACGAAGGCAAAACTAAATTTTACGTTTGATAACATCGGCTCCATGGTACATCAAAAACTCAAATATACATCGTGATTTGAATATGCCACTAGTGATTGAAGAAATAGCAAAATACGCAGGCAAATATTTAACAAAACTCGAGTCACATCCTAATCCGCTTACTCGTAACATCTTGAATTTTACTGGTCACATCCGCTTGAAAAAGAAGGACACAAGGGCTCTTATACTCAACACTCCAGATGGGATTGCTTGACAATATTTTTTTTTCTCTTTTTTTTTTGATTATCAATACTTTATTATTTATAACCAGGGAAACCAGAAATATGCTCCAAAAAAATTGTTTTATGCGCATTCAATATGCACTAAAAACTTCGAAATATGCACTAAAAACTCAAAAAATATGCTCTTAAAAATAACATAAATTGGATTATTTGGAAATGAAAAACTAATTTTAATTCAGCAATTCATTAAAATTTACATATAAAACAAGACAAAAATAAAATAAACGGAAGAAGGAAACAATAAAAAAATTAATTAAGAGCGAAAATTTAACTTTACTACAAAAGCAATCATGAACTGTATTTTGAAGAATAAGATAAGGTTTTTTATAATTGTTATTTCAATAAACAAAAACTCTTCACTTAGCTTTTTAAATAAAAATCGCAGCCGGTCACATCTAAATAAACTTTTATACATTGAAAATTTTCTTTTTCAACCTCAACTGATGTAATCGGAACAGCGTGCGTCACAATTACCAAACCAAGTTTTTATTGAAATTAGCGTCCAGTGAGGATGTTAAAACACATGTTACACCTGCTTAAGTTGAAATTTGGAATATACAAATCAATAGTATTTGTTCCAGCATTAAAATTTAGCAGAAAAAAAAATTGGATATTTAAGATTTAAATTTTTTTAATTTTTTTGTTTGGTTTTTCTTTCACAAGACTGTTTACAAGTGAGTGAAAATTAAAAAAACTTTAATTTCTTTTGTTCTAAATTTGGTTGTCAGAACACATACTAATAATAAGTTTATTCCAAATTTCAACTTAAACACGTGTAGCATGTGATTTAACATCAGAACTCACAAGAAAACGTGTGAAATCGATTCGGAAGCCAGAACATGCACAATGGCATTTTTTAAAGACTAACTTCATAATGGTAGCAAAATATTGCTTCCCCATACAACTGATTCCTTCACTACAAAATTAAATTTTGACGGAGAAAAGTAAAAATCTTTTTAAAATATTAAAGTTAAAAAATTTTAAAAAGTACCAAAATATGCCCTAAAAACGCCAAATATGGTCTAAAAATTCGAAAAATGCCCAAAATATGCGCGTTAGACTGAAGTATGCAAAAACATGCTTTAAAGGGTAAAATATGCAAAAATATGCACTAACAAATCGATGCCAGAATTCATTAAAAGTTCTGAAACGGATAAATATATTAATTCCGGATTGATATATCAGACCATAAAAAACATGCAATTGCATATTTGTGGTTTCCCTGTTTATAACTATCACTAAGTTTATGTCCGACAGTGGTGGGCCTAATACTTATATTTTAGATTTAAGATTTGCATACTTATTGTTAGTTCATAATTGAAGATACAATAAATAAATAAATGTATTAAAAAAAAAAAATTGTTGGGAGAGTAATTTTGTAAAGCCTACTACAGAACACGGCATGTAAAAATACACATGCAAATGTGGCTCTGACGTAATTTGACGTCACCATGAAGCTACATTGGCTACATGCCGTGTACTAGCAAAACAAGTAAATTGAAAAATTTACATCACAACTCGTGTGCTGTCTCTGGAAATGTGTGCGACTCGGCTAAATTTATCATATTTAGATTTTGGAACAAAAATACTATAAATATTTTACAACATGTAGGAAATATTACTAATTAAAAAAAATTCAACCAACATGCTGAAAATTCTCATGACGTCATTTTCACTTGCGCATGTGGACTTTTACATGCTGTGTACTGTAGGCTTAAGAAGAATTTTCTTTCGAAATTTTTTCGCTATAGTGAACATCCGTTTTTATCCAACAAAAAGAATATTTATGCTTTTACTTCGGCGCAGCTGATGAAAAAGTATCACTTTTGGCGAGCCAAAAAAAATTTATCGGCTTGCTTCTCCGACTATGACTGGTCAATGTTTACATAGAAACTGGTCAACTATAACTAGTCAATGCTTACATAGAAACTGGTCAAAAGTAACTATTAAATAAATATGTCCACATACAGGCATTTTCTGAAAATCACTTTTTGTGAAAGTGATTTGAAATCACGAAAAAGGTGCTTGGCACACTAAACTTTTTGAATTTTTGAGATTTTAAACCGGTCAGCTAAATGCCTGCCGATTTGAAATCACTTGTTTATTTTTTCAATCACTTTATTTTGAAATTCGCAATAAATTAATTAATTGAATAACTCAATATCTTTTTTTTATCGATTTTTAAAGTAAAATGAGCAATTTTCTATGAAAGAATTTATAAAATTAGAAAAAAAAATTAAAGACACTTTCTTTTGCAAGAAATGTTGTTATTTGCTTTGTGATTAGCATTTGTGATTTTGCATTTACAAAGCAAAACATCAGCTGTTTTCTTGTGTTTTATGAAAGAGTAAAATAACACGATCAAACCGCAATTGTGATTTTAAAATCACAAAGTGATTTGAAACCACGTCATTTACAGAACATGCCTCATAAATTCCACTTGAATAATTTGAAATATCGTTCAATATTGATTACAATAATTTGCCCCTGAATTGCTTAAGCCCTTCTTGACAGGCTTTTCGTTCCAATTTGATATTATTTATCTTAACCAGGCTTATGTTCGTTCTTAAAACTGAATAATATTCAAAACAACAATGCAAATAGTTTAATCGAAAGTCCTAAGCAATTATAACAAAACTTAAATCAAAACTAGTGGCACAATAGTTTTCTAAAAAAACGAGTGAGAACAATAAATTATAATAAAATCTCTAATTTTAGGGAAATAAAATAGACAACATAACATGTTGGACGCTGCAGACCCTTTTGAAAATTGGAAACTAGAACAGGAAAAACCTTTATGGAACAATTTACCTAATGAGTTGTTCATAAATATCTTCGGATATTTATCTCATAGTGATTTGCCACAAATTCGTTTGGTTTGCAAACATTGGCATCATATAACTCTACTACCCGTGTTTATGAAAAAATCCAAAATTATCATTAACTACGACAACATGGCCAGTCTTTATACATGTTTGATAGATGACGTAGACATGTCTAGCAGATTAGCATTTCATACTTTGGAATTACGTGGCCTGCAAGCAAGTGACCATTTGCAACAAATTTTGAAATCCTTGGGGCCAAGAGTACGTGAGTTGCATCTCTATAAATCACCAGTATTTAACATTTTAAATGGTTGCCTGCCAGAGTTGGAGTCATTAATTGTATCCCACATAAGACTACCAAATCGTCACGAAGGATTTTCTATTGATTTCAGTAAATTTAAAAATTTGAAATCCTTAGATATCATTTCCTATTTAGCGACCACATACTTGATATCAACTTTGGAGCGTAACATGCCTTTGGGGTTAAAAAAATTCTGTTTTGATTTGATTTCCGGGAAGGAAGATTTTCTGATAAACACCTTGCAGCAAAATGCTATTTCTTTAAAACATTTGGAAATAATGTTAAGCTCACGCCCTAAAAGGCTTACGAAATGGAAAAAAGTTTTTGAATCGCTTAGACAGTTGGAGACTTTGAAAATATTTTATTCTTATAATTATCAATGGCTGAAGACGGTTATGGAAAGTTTGCCCAAAGAGTCGACTTTGCGAAATTGTGTCTTAAATGGTGTTCGCGATGTAAATGACTCGTTGTTAAAACTAATCGTGCATAAATGGTCGGTGTCTTTGGAAAGTATGGAACTAACGCTTTGTAGACATCTAACCGATAATGGAATCAAAGAGTTAGGAATACTGCGGCATAATTTAAAATCCTTAGATATAGACTCTTGTACTAAGGTTTCTCATTTAGGGTTGCTCCAAGGTTTGGCCACAGAAACAAATAATATTCTTACTACCCTAAAACTAAGTAATACCTCAGATAGGGATCCATTATCAATGGGACTTTTGGTCCAGCGTTTACCTCAGCTGACATATTTGAGTTTGAAAAATTATCGAGAGTCTGTTAATGATTCCACACTGCAAGATATATTCCGTTATCTGCGAAAATTGCAGCATTTAATACTTGTCGATTGCAGACTCATTACCGATGAAGGTATTTTGGGCTTTGGTTTAAATCCCGCCCCTATTAGCAACCTTAAGAGCTTGCAAACACTAAACTTAATGGGTTGCAGTAATCTGTCTAATCGTGCTCTTAAAGCTTTAAAATTTAACGAACTACATAAATTAGTTTTAGGCCCTTGCAACAAAATCACTTCCATAGGTATAGAGACATTAGTAGTGAACTGTCCTGCCTTGGAGGATTTTAAAATTTCAAACTTTTTAATGATTGATGATGATGCCATGATACATATTGCTCGGAGCCTGCGCAAACTTAGGTATCTGAATATAAGCAATTGCTCCCAGTTAACTGGTGAATCCATAGCTTACGTGATAGAACAATGCAAGTGTTTAAAGGAACTCACTTGGTATAACATAAACTCGTTGGAGGTACAAAAACTTAGAGATAAATGTTTACAACTAAAACCTAGGATCTTAAGATTGAACGTGTATTGTTGATAAAAGTTCAACAATACACCGGCTAAAATCTTCAAACAAAACCGAGAAACTTTATGTGATTTATTAAATTATGTACCTCTCCAGTCTTATTAAATTAATTTTCTTTAGTTTAAAGTTAAGCTAATTTTAAATTTGTCAAGCATATTTTGATAATAAAAGTTTTTAAAGTGAACGATGTAAAGATTATTATACTCTGATGTTTTATTACAAAAACAATAAAATTTTAACAGCACTCATAACAATAGTTATGTCCATACTTTATACATTTTCATCACAAAACATACAGAAGTGGTTTGTCTCGTTTTCCCTAAAATTTTGTAGTCGTTTTTGTTTTGATACTTCTTTCTAGTACAATAAATTTTTATTATCTGTGTTAATTGGTAATTAGTAAGACACTACAGTATCAATACACTATACTTTTCCTTTTTTCCACGAGTTTTAAAAAAACCTGATTGGAGCTTTTTTAACCTGTCACTTTCTTCACTTCTGTGTATTCTGTGGTTTCATGTATTATTTACTACTTGTATAAATTTTTCATTACTTTTTAATTCTATTCTATTAGCAAATATAAAAAACCCGTTTTCCGTCTCTGATCAGATATTATAAACAAACAAAATTCATTCACCTTTCACACATTAGAACAGTAAAGGCCATGTCAGATAAAACTTTTGCTTCGCGATGCGCTGAAGATTATGACATACATATGACATACATATGAGATGAAATGTACATGCTTATATGAAACATGTCACATAAAGTACCTTTAACGCAAAGCGAAGCGAAAAGTTAGGCACCTCTCAACTTTTTGCGTGCTTTAACAATCAGTTGGTATACTTCACAGAATATGAACTACTTTTCTTAATTTGTTTGACCAAACTCGCATGTAAATATGAAATTTTAATTAAACTGAAGTTTCCCGAATACTGATATTTCGTCTGTATTGTAAATCACAGAAATTTTATTAGGCGCCTTTATTTTGTATTGTAATTGCTGCCTACCACTTTTGTTACTCTTAAATTATACAGCTTTACCTGTTGTGTACTGTTATACTTTGATAGAGGTTCGACCAATTCCTCCAGAAAATCACTAAGTGGCTGTCCGTGAAAGACGAGTTGGACTGCGTCCACAGATTTTGTTCGGAATACCACGCTCGTATGTATTCTAACACCTTTTATTCAAATAAATAAAATATCTAACTTAACGGTCCAAATATGATGTGCACAGTTTGCTTAATTTTTTTAAATATAATTTTTTTTGATGAAATATTTTTTTGAGATTTCACAACTCTACTTTTTCACCAGACAAATGCTTCATTAATAATGGCTACTTGGTTCTATCGCTATATATTCCACTACCTACGTGTACTTCCAAAAATCATAATATTTTCTACAGTATTTTTCCATTTTCCTGAAACCGACAAAACTACAATTCCATATTTTCAGTCATTTTCGTTTTACAAAAACAAAACGCATATTGGATGGGCTATTTTTTGCTCAATCTAAGAATACAATAGACCCAACATTTGCAACCCTGTCATCAATCTTTATTGGCAATATCATATCACCTTTGTAGTGTTTTTAGTACTCCCTACAGGAAGGCTACCAGTCAATTGACCAGTGATTTGACTAATAGCGACGACCACAACTTCGGTCACTGGCCCCAGTTAGTTTACTAGGCGCTTGGTGAAAAAAATGACCAAAACATTTGTGCTCGTGTGATTTTTTCTCTCTCTCTCTAACTTATTAATTTCACTTAATTAAAACACATATCTGAACTTCTTACTCTGCTACGTTTTTGCCAGCCACAGATTACATAAGCATTGGTGAACTATGACTAGTCAATGGTTACAAGGCAACTAGTCACCTATTACTATTCAATATTTACGTAGAAACTGGCAAAATTTAACTTTTAAATAAAAAACATAATTTTTATGTTATTTTAATTGTTTTTTATTATAATAAAATAAATAAATAAGTAATATAAATATATAAAAACAAAAAAATAAACCAATCCAGAATAACGTACGTGGCACAAATGTAGTCTTCCTAACACCTTTTTTAGCTCCAACACACCTGGCTTTTTGTAAATATCTAAAATTTAAAAACAAAATAATATATAAACGTATAAATTAAATGAAACTTTTCAATATCTTTTAGATATTATTGTTGTTACTTAACTTTCTTAGTTAGGACTTGTATAAATTTTATTGCACAGACCGAACGAATTGTATATTTTACAATAAAACGCGACGTCTTAAAAGTTTTGGCATACATATGTACATTAGATGTTTCACTCTAACATACAAGTTAGAGAGGAGCAACTATAATTAATAAATGTGTCGTTCATCTCTACCAGTTAAATGACCAGTTAATTGACTGGCACTCTTAAATTCAATGGAAAATCATTCCAAATGTGTTAGTGAAAAAATTTCGTTTGTGTTAGTTTCGGTCATCCATTTCTTGTAGGGCTACTGCCACATTTTGACATTTCTATTATTATTTTCATTGGCAAAACGTGTGAAACCACAGAGCACAAAAAATAATTAAATTATAATTTTGTTTTATAATTACAATTATCAATTAATTCACTGCACACACCACCAAATAACCATCATCTGAAACATTAAGCCACTATTATAATATTGACCCCTAAAAGTAATCAATCAACCATAATCCATTTGCGCACCTATCCCAGAAACCATAAAAAAATGTTTATTTTTGCTGGCGCATAGACTTCCAGACCACCATGAGCAGAAAAATCCAAACCCACAGCATCGGCCGTGACAGCGATGCTATCTTGGCCATGCAAATTTAATACAGGGTGGCCCAGAAAGACCGAAGTGGTGTGAATTCCTTATAACTTTTTATTTAAGACATATTTTTTTAATTTTTTGTTTTTTAAATGCAGTAAATTTATAGGGAATATTTTTAAATTAGTTATTAAAAATGATATCCCGCAAGTGGTGGACATTTTCTGCTTCGCACAAATGTGTTCTTTCCATTTCCATTATTCATAACTTAGTTATGAGTGACGAAGCCTCGTTAACAAACAAAACTTTAGGATATGGGATATTGAAAACCCGAGAGTACTTCATCAACGACAATTACACCCAGTTAAGTATACTGTTTGATGCGGTGTTTCTTCAGAAAGGGTCATTGGCCCATATTTTTTTGAAAATGAACGAGGTGTCGCCATTTCCATCAATGGTGATCGATATCAGGCCATGTTGGAAAATTTGGTAAAGCCAACCGTGGAAAACCATCCGCAAATATGGTTCCAACAGGATGGACCCACAGCGCACACTTCCAGGGCCACAATGGCTCTTTTACGCGACATCTTTGGTGAAAAAATAATTTCGCGTAGAAGCAATTTTAATTGGCCTCCGCGTTCCCCGGATTTAACTGCTCCAGACTGTTTCCTTTGGAGTTATTTAAAAGGGAAAGTTTATCTTAATAAGCCTAGGACTATTGAGGAATTAAAAACCAATATTCGAGACGAAATTAACAACATAACACCGGAAGTTTTGCGAAAGGTCATTGAAAATGTGTTGGAAAGAGCACATTTGTGCGAAGCAGAAAATGGCCACCACTTGCGGGATATAATTTTTAATAACTAATCTTAAAATATTCCCTATAAATTTAATGTATTTAAAAAACAAAAAACTAAAAAAATATGTCTTAAATAAAAAGTTATAAGGATTTCACACCACTTCGGTCTTTCTGGGCCACCCTGTACCTAGGCACAATCCCAAACACGCAAACAAACAAAAACATCAGCCAAAACGAAATTTAATACATGAGCGGCTCATGGTGGTAGAAGCGTACATATGTATGAGTTAAATAAGTCGCAACAACTTTATTGAAGGAAGAATTTGTAGGTTGATTCTCCATTTTATATATAAAATTCAACTTTCAACTTTTTTATTTCCTTTATTTCTTTTGTTTAATTTTATTTTTGCTGCCACAAAATACAAACACACCAAAAAAATTCCAAAAAAAAAACAAAACAATATCTGTCAAACCACTCAACGTACGCAAAAAGTGAAAAGTTGAAAAATTTTTGTACTTTGCGTTGACGGACGTTGACGGACACACTGAGTGTAACAGACCTCATAAGAAACCATGTATTTCAACTTAGCTGTTAGTTTAAAAAGGCGAAGCTTAACGTATGACGGATTCATAGTGCCCCGGCCTTTACTATGACAAATTTCTGCAGTAAAAATTTGCAAAACATTCAATCTAGAACTGTCACTTTACTCTCTCAATTTGTGTTCTCATTTATAGTATTTTGGGTAAACGAACGCAATTTAGTAAAATGCATTAAAGTTCAGTAAAAAAGTGTAAAAACTTTTTAGTACGCGAACGCAATTACTGTTTTTACTTTTGATAATTCTCCAACATGCAAGTAAAAAAATCACTTCTACCCAGTTGACCAAGACTTGCGTTATTGATATCGATTTCGAATATATCTCGAACATTTATCGTGTAAAACTACCGAGAGCGATACTCAAAAACGAATCGAAGAAAGTTCACCTGTCGCCCAGTTATGTCCCAAAAAACATTCGATCTCGAAGTTTCGCTAGCAATATTAAAATAAGTGAGAGAATATCGAACTAATTTCGATATCCCAAAGAGGCAGCAGAAAAAGTAATTATTTATATTTTTTTATTTATTTTATTTTTTAAATTATTTTATTTAATTTTGAGATTCTTTAATTGAACTGTAGTGAATTTTAATCAGAAATAATTCATAGTTAGGCTCAAGTTCAGTAATTTCAATTCTTATTGAATGAAATATTTTTATTAATTAATGTGAGTTTCTAAAGAAGAGAAGAAAAATTAAACTTAGACTTAAAAAAAATATTTCATTCAATAAGAATTGAAATTACTGAACTTGAGCCTAACTATGAATTATTTCTGATTAAAATTCACTACAGTTCAATTAAAGAATCTAAAAATTTCTCACTTAATACATCATGGGCACGTGACAAAATATGTTCACTTGGCAATCACTGTTCACTTGGTTATCACAGTTTCAGAAGGCTGGAATAACTAAAAATAAAACTGTAGAATGCAACAACAAGTAACATAAGACCACTACACTAATACTTACATGCATGTACCGATGGTACATCGAATAAGTAAAAATAATTAATGTGATGATCGTAAAAAGATAAGTAAGAATAGTTAAACATACTGAGGTAGAGTAATATAATTTCGTGCTAACCTAAATAGAAAAATGAAAAAATGGAAAAAAACAGAAAATTAATAGTGATACTTATAAATGTGTTTACCAAAGGTAAATCAATTGTATACACAACAATCATTTCTCATATTCCGTTTCATTGAAAATTTAAGTTAAATAGCTGATGTTAATAAGAATCTCTACCCAAGTAGATAGACTAGGGTGCTGATGAAGTGCGTGGCTGCACAGAAAAGTATCGGTATTTCCCCCAGCTTAAAGTCTAAGTTTAATTTTTCTTCTCTTCTTTAGAAACTCACATTAATTAATAAAAATATTTCATTCAATAAGAATTGAAATTACTGAACTTGAGCCTAACTATGAATTATTTCTGATTTATTTAATTTTTTAATATCTTGACTTACCCTGCAGGATTTGAACATGGTATCTCCATTCTAACAGACTAACACACATCCACTAGTCTATCGTGGCAAATTTTTTTCTGATCGATTATTGCACATATGTATGTAGGTATGTGTTATTTTATTTTTTAACTTCCCAGTGAAAAAAATGGAAGTCATTCTAGTGGAACTACATTTTCATTGCTTCCAAAAAATCGATATTTTTAATTTGCCGAGAGTGAGCAAAAAACCATGTAGAAGCTTATTTTAGTCATACAAAACCTTGTAACTCCTCCATAGTGTTAGAAAATATTAACCAGAATTAAAAAAAAAATATTTTTTTTAAAGAAATTTATGAACTAATTTTAGTCTAAAATTTAAAAGTTATTTGATTAAATTTACATGATAACACAAATTCGGGCTTAAATTCGTATAAAAAGAAACGAATTGTTAAAATAGTTAACTATTTACAATTTTTCCTAGATGACAATAATATCATAGAACACAAAAAAGGTAATTTTTCCTAATATCGCTTCCAATTTAGTGACCAGGCATCGAAAAAGAGAACTTCTTTCAATGACAACTCTATGTAAAAATCATTAGATCGGATCGGAATTTTCACTACTTCCAGATCGCAAACTCTACATTTTCATGACTTTTTTGAAGTCTCTTTGTTTGCTGGGTTATGTTGCTCTCATGCATCGAACTTGGTACGTCTAGGCTAACAGTATAGCACACATCCAATCGGCTACCGTCACACATTCGAAAAACTATCGAGAGAAGTTCGATGTTTTAGTAAACATTCGAATTTTCTTAGATTAGCGAACAAATATCGAAGAATTTTGTTTTGAAATTTTTTCGCTTTAGTGAACATTAGTTTCTATCGAACAAAAGCAAAATTTATGCTTTTACTTCGGCGCAGCTGATGAAAAAGTATCACTTTTGGCAAGCCGAAAAAAAATTATCGGCATGCTTCTCTGACTATGACTAGTCAACGTTTACATAGAAATTGGTCAACTATAACTAGTCAGTGTTTACATAGAAACTGGTCAAATGTAACTATTAAATAAATAAACATAATTTTTATATTATCTTAATTGTTTTTTTTTATAAAAAAAAGAAATAACTAATATACATATGTACATATGTAGATCCAAAATCTAATCTTAAAGTTTTTTTCCAGCTCGTAGTAATGTTTTAGACTGCTCGATTGTTTACACACGGACGGTTTCTTGTTAAATTTTCGTATTGTTTTAATGCAGCGAATGAAATAACAAAAGAGAATTGAAGTAACTTTTCTCTACATGCAGTCTCTTCCACAAACTTAGACTTGCCGAGTCTAAAACACGAGTAACACAGCTTGCTTTTATAAATATCTAAAATTTTAAACTACTATTGTAGTAGTATTAGTGAAAACCAATTATGTCCATAAGGCTAGGGTTTCGTGTTATGAATGAATAAATTAAATTAAAATAAAATTAAATTAAACTTTTATGCAGTATTGTTGTTGCTTAACTTTTTTAACACTTCTATAAATAATAATTTCACTGCCCGAACGAATTGGATATTTTACAATTAAATATGATGTCTTAAAAGCTTTCGCATATGTACATTAGATGTTTCACTCTAACATACATGTTAGAAATGAGCAACGATAATTGATAAATGTGTCGGTCATCGATACCGGTCAAATGACCAGTCAATTCACTGGGACTCTTAAATACAATGGAAAATTATTGCAAATGTCTTAGTGAAAAAATGTATTTTGTGTTAGTTTCACTCACTCATTTCTTGTAGGGTTATGTGCAAGGCGAATTCACATGACGAAACATGTACGTAGGTAGACTAAAAATTTCCACATACAGGCATGTTCTGAAATCACAAGAAAGGTGTTCTGCACACAACACTTTTTAAATTTTTGTGATTTTAAACCTGGCAGCTAAATGCCTGCCGATTTGAAATCACTTGGTTTCAATCACTTTATTTTGAAATTCGCAATAAATTAATTAATTGAATAACTCAATATCTTTTTTTTATCGATTTTTAAAGTAAAATGAGAAATTTTCTATGAAAGAATTTATAAAATTATGAAAAATTTAATGACACTTTCTTTTGCAAGAAATGTTGTTATTTGCTTTGTGATTAGCATTTGTGATTTTGCATTTACAAAGCAAAACATCAGCTGTTTTCTTGTGTTTTATGAAAGAGTAAAATAACACGATCAAACCGCAATTGTGATTTTAAAATCACAAAGTGATTCGAAACCTTGTGATTTACAGAACATGCCTCATAAATTCCACTTGAATAATTTGAAATTTCGTTCAATACCGACTACCATAATTTGCCTCTGAATTGCTTAAGCCCTTGGCAGGTTTTTCGTTCAAATTTGATATTATTTATCTTAACCTGGCTTATGTTCGTTCCTAAAACTGAATAATATTCAAAACAACAATGCAAATACTTTAATCGAAAGTCCTAAGCAATTATAACAAATCTTAAATCAAAACCAGTGGCACAATAGTTTTCTAAAAAAAAAACGAGTGAGTACAATAAATTATAATAAAATCTCTAATTTTAGGGAAATAAAATAGACAACATAACATGTTGGACGCTGCAGACCCTTTTGAAAATTGGAAACTAGAACAGGAAAAACCTTTATGGAACAATTTACCTAATGAGTTGTTCATAAATATCTTCGGATATTTATCTCATAGTGATTTGCCACAAATTCGTTTGGTTTGCAAACATTGGCATCATATAACTCTACTACCCGTGTTTATGAAAAAATCCAAAATTATCATTAACTACGACAACATGGCCAGTCTTTATACATGTTTGATAGATGACGTAGACATGTCTAGCAGATTAGCATTTCATACTTTGGAATTACGTGGCCTACAAGCAAGTGACCATTTGCAAAAAATTCTGAAATCCTTGGGTCCAAGAGTACGTGAGTTACGTCTCTGTAGATCACCAATATTTAACATTTTAAATGATTGCCTGCCAGAGTTGGAGTCATTAATTGTATCCTACATAAGACTACCAAATCGTCACGAAGGATTTTCTATTGATTTCAGTAAATTTAAAAATTTGAAATCCTTAGATATCATTTCCTATTTAGCGACCACATACTTGATATCAACTTTGGAGCGTAACATGCCTTTGGGGTTAAAAAAATTCTGTTTTGATTTGATTTCCGGGAAGGAAGATTTTCTGATAAACACCTTGCAGCAAAATGCTAATTCATTAAAACATTTGGAAATAATGTTAAGCTCACGCCCTAAAATGCTTACGAAATGGAAAAAAGTTTTTGAATCGTTTAGACAGTTGGAGACTTTGAAAATATTTTGTTCTTATAATTATCAATGGCTGAAGACGGTTATGGAAAGTTTGCCCAAAGAATCGACTTTGCGAAATTGTGGCTTAAAAGGTGTTCGCGATGTAAATGACTCGTTGTTAAAACTAATCGTGCATAAATGGTCGGGGTCTTTCGAAAGTATGGAACTAACGTTTTGTACACATCTAACAGATAATGGAATCAAAGAGTTAGGAATACTGCGGCATAATTTAAAATCCTTAAATATAAACTTTTGTACTAAGGTTTCTCATTTAGGTTTGCTCCAAGGTTTGGCCACGGAAACAAATAATATTCTTACTACCCTAAAACTAAGTAATAACTCAGATAGGGATCCATTATCGATGGGACTTTTAGTCCAGCGTTTACCTCAGCTGACATATTTGAGTTTGAATAGTTATCGAGAGTCTGTTAATGATTGCACACTGCAAGATATATTCCGTTATCTGCGAAAATTGCACCATTTAATAATTGCCGATTGCAGACTCGTTACCGATGAAGGTATTTTGGGCTTTGGTTTAAATCCCGCCCCTATTAGCAACCTTAAGAGCTTGCAAACACTCAACTTAATGGGTTGCAGTAATCTGTCTAATCGTGCTCTTAAAGCTTTAAAATTTAACGAACTACATAAATTAGTTTTAGACCATTGCAACAAAATCACTTCCATGGGTATAGAGACATTAGTAGTGAACTGTCCTGACTTGGAGGACTTGAACATTTCAAACTGTTTAATGATTGATGATGATGCCATGATACATATTGCTCGGAGACTGCGCAAACTTAGGTATCTGAATATAAGTAGTTGCTCCAAGTTAACTGGTGAATCCGTAGCTTACGTGATAGAACAATGCAAGAATCTAAAGGAACTCTCTTGGTATAACATAATCTCGTGGGAGGTACAAAAAGTTCAAGATAAATGTTTACAACTAAAACCTAGGATCTTAAGATTGAACGTGTAGATAAAAGTTCAACAATACACCGGCTAAAATCTTCAAACAAAACCAATAAACTTTATGTGATTTATTAAATTATGTACCTCTCCAGTCTTATTAAAATAATATTCTTTAATTTAAGTTAAGCTAATTTTAAATTTGTCAAGCATATTTTGATAATAAAAGTTTTTTAAGTTAACGATTTAAAGATTAGTTAACTCTAATTGTTTATTTCAAAAACAATAAAATTTTAACAGCACCAGTAACAATAGTTGCGTTCATTTACTTTCCTAGCAGAAACTTGCAGCGAGAGAGCAACACAAAAATTTACAAAATTACTCTACCAGATACGAAAAGGTAAATGAACGCTTTACTTGTAAAAACTTGCAAGAAAATTTTATTCATATCAGAACCTAGGCCTATTTATCAGGTCAATGTAATCGTCCTGATGATATTCTGTGTTTTTGTGTTTATACTGTCAAAAGTTGTTTGCACCATACAAATTAGTTCATGTTTATGTGTGTTTCTGACAACTCAAACATAGAGTAGTTTTTTGTATTGCTGTGTTTTTGTAGAGTTGCATAGACCTAATAAATAGGCCTTGATCAGAACCATGGATAGTAATCATGTTCAATTGCACTTCTTCTGATGTATTATAGATAATCTTGTATGATATCATTTTAAATTACAAAATTTTTAAAAATCGACATTTAATATGAAATAACATACACAGTTTCATGTATTATTTACTATTTGTATGCATTTTTCATTATTTTTTATTCTATTCTGTTAGAAAATACTAAAAACCAGTTTTCCATCTCTAATCAGATATTATAAACAAACAAAACTCATTCACCTTTCACACATTAGAACAATTGTGGTGGCATAACATGTCAGTTTATTGGTGAGAGAGACAAAGAGAGTGTTTATGTGGTTTTCAACCAGGCACAACCCCGCATCAGCAGCACAAAACCAATGCACACATAACTTACAAAAGACAGCAAATACCCTGTTGGAAATTAAGTTAACTTTAATCTAACTATTTCGCAACTAGTACTGACTGACACTTGGATTACTTTTCAATGTAATCAACTGACTATTTTAACATTTCGATGACTTTTTTAAATCACCTGTAGTGCGATTCACAAATGCATCACGGTGCTTCAAATGGAAATTTAAATAAAACTATATATAAACTAGTCAAATATTGTGTACAAACATGATTACTACTGAAACAGATTATCAGTGAACTTGTATTGCATTTTAAATAAAAGTTTGCACTTATGATGCAGTGCAGTGTGCATTTACGAGCACACCCATAATTGCAACGAAAATTTATCGAATTTGTTATTCAGTAACATTTTGAACGGTATTCGCTGTAGGTTAATGTCAGCTGTGTCGTAATTTGAGCGATAATAATTTATGTGTTGTTAACCAATAGAAAATATCAGATCCGTCCTATCGTTAAAAATAAGTTTCAGAATCACACAATCGTTACTTTAAGCGACAAAATGTATAGAAAAAATTACGATCGTCGGATCATTAAAAGTTACTGAATCGCACTACTGGTAGTCAGTAAATTAAATATTTTTTCTGGGGTTTCGAACATGTATCATCACTAGGGTTGTGCTCAAAAAGAACGAACTAGTTCAATTGAACTATTCCCATAATTGAACGATGTGAACTAGTTCAAACTAGTAGTTGTTCCTTTTTGGTCTTTGTTGTTCTTTTAGACTTTCTTGTTCTTTTGGTCTTTCTTATTCTCTTGCTACTTTTTGATATCTTCGTCTTTCTTGTTCGTTTTTTGTTCGTTCGTTCATTTTTGGTCTTTATTTTGTTTTATTTATCTTATTCTCTGTTCCTGACCAATACACATGCAAAAGATTTCAAGTAAAATATTATAGCTTCTCGTTTGCATACTGTTAAAGAGACATAAATGTGGTGTGCCCATTAAATTTTTAGCACAGTAATCAAAACAAACAAAAGAAAATGTATACTTAGTGAAATATACAAGTGATTAAAATTAAAATTAATATAAATAATTTGTAGTATTGAACTAAAAAACGTATTGTGAAAAAGAATATTAGAATTAAAAAAGTGATTATAATTTGTTTGAAACTGAAAACGGATTTCATTTTAAAAATTTCAAAAATGTTAATTTTTACCTTTTACTTACGTAAAGCATACAACAAATAAGACTACAAAGCACAAATACGAAAATACGTCTAAGCAAGGAAAATTTTTACTCAATTAAAAGAAATAATTTGTTGTGTTTAATATAAATCAGTATTAAAAAAGTGATTAAAATTTGTTTTCAAATGATCAAACTTCATTTTAAGAATTTTCAATCAAACATTTTTAATTAAATAAGGTTAAATAAGAATATTAACACACGAATAAAACATTGAAGAGGATTCAATGTATGTATGTGTAATCTCTGATCGGTTGTTCACTGAACAACTGACCGAAAAGAACAACTGAACGAAAAGAACGAACTAGTTCTGTTTGTTGTTGGGAACAAAAAGGAACAACTATGCCCAAATCTAATCATCACAAATTGCGTAATTGCGCGGCATAAAAATTAGTCCCGTGTGTGAAAGGTCATTGACAATAAAATTTAATTTATGTATGTGGCTTAATGAAAGAAAAACAAATTAAGAAAATATGCTCTCTTTTTACATACATACATGTGTAACTCTACGTCTCCACCTGACATGAAATTTTGTTGTGACTTCAAACTAAACCTGAATTGTTAAAACAAATGCACTAACAATAATGTTTTTTTTTGTGAATATGAAGAACAAAAGTTCAATTGTTGGAGAAACCTGAAGGCTTATATTTCCATAGTCTGAATCCAGTCGTGCCAGGTTAAACGCCAAATAATTATATAGTTATCCCAAAAGTAGGGTTGTATTTAATCATTTGCATGTGGTTAGCAGCAAGAAACCAACAACCGTAACGCGGTACAGCTAGTCGACGCCAACTATCAAACCCATGCGATTAATTAAATAAGGTTGGCGGAATAAATCATTCACAAATGCCAGGTTAAACTCCAAATAGTATAGTCAATTATCAATATTTTTATTTTTAATTATTTTTATTTTTGCATTTGGTTAATGCAAACCAAGGGGATACCGCAAAGGGTACCGTTAACCGACGCCAACCATTAATCACATGCGGTGTGAGACGCAAAACTTTCCTAGTTTTACTTAAAAGATAATGGACAACGATGCGTGATGTTGACTTTTGGGCGTGTCTGCTGCTGCTTTACGACTGAACAATAATGTTATAATTTGAAAAAAAAACATTAATTTGAACAATCTACACTAGAGGCCTGCGTAAAGAGTCTTGAAATGTAAATTAGTCTTGTTTTTTAAATATATTCTCGTGGCATGTATTATACTAAACCAATATGTATGTATGTATATGAGTGTTATCGATGCCGCGAATACTTCTTGTTCGTAACAAACAATCAAAAGAAGAAGTATTGATGCGTGTATGCTTGTTATTTTGTATATTGTACGTTTGAGTGCGTGTGTGTGTGTAAGATGTAGATGGTAAGCTATTATTTGTTAAAAGGGTGTTTTTCAAAGCAACTTATGTATGTCAATGCATGTGTGTGTTTGTATGTGCGCAGAAATAAAAAAAAAAATAAAAGATCATATACACAACGTGCGTGCGTATGTACATGCATGACGTTTGTAAACGCCCCCATGCGTATGCAAGCATCACAAATTTTTCAGTCACCAAATATTTTCTTCTTTACTCCTATACCTGCAATGTCTTGCCAACAGTGTTGTTTAGCGTTTCTTTTAGAAGAGTTTCGCTGTAGTAAAGCATTTGAAAAATCCATCATGTCTTAAGTCAATTTTAGGTAAGGTATGTACGTTGTACATACATATTTTTCACGTTTTTGAGTTTTTCTTTTTCAGATATTTTTTAAATAATTAATTAGAAAACAAAACACTCAACAGGTGGTTGAGTAATTCTTGCAAGTAAAAATTTTACTAGCAATAATTTGTAAGAATTTTTTTGTCTCAATTTTTTTTCTCTCTTTTGACACTCTCTCCTTGCAAACTTTTTGAGTTAATGAACACTTTCCAGTAACAATTGTTAAGCACCCCTACTCGTTTCAATTCAATTGGCAACTGAGTCGGTTGTTGTCCAAATCAAAGGCTTTGTCAATTGATTAAAAATGAAAAAATCTGAAAACCCGAAAATTTTAACCAAGGTTGCAAGGCTACGCCCATAATGCTAAGAATTAAAAAAACATTTCTAAGGCGTTTAACTCAAGCGATTTTTATAAAATTTGGCACACATGTTGCAATAATACCAGGCTCTAAATTTTTATTGAAAAAAGTGTGCGTTTACACGCCCATACAATTTAAGCGTCCTATTTCATGTGTTTCGGGTCAGCACATTTAAATGTACTGTTTATGTGTTTACTATTATCCGTTTCCAACGAAACTAAACCGGAAAGATAAACACTAGTTAAAGAAAATTTTGGTTAAAAAAAGTAGGCGGAGACACGCTCATAAGAATAAAAAATTAAAATTTGCGGTAGTGAGATGAATTTTGATAAACGAGTATAGATTAGAAAATTACTACAAAAATCTGAAAACTCTAAAATTTTACCAAGGTAGGCGGGGCTGCGCCCATAAGGGTCAGAATTTTAAATACAAATCTAAGGCCTTTAACTGAGGCGACTTTCTTGAAATTTCGCATACATGTTGCAATAATGCAAGGCTATAAATTTACGTTGAAAGAAGTGGGCGTTAACACGCCCATACATTTTAAGCCTACTATTTCATATACATTTGAATATACTACATATTTATAAATTTATTACTATCCGTTTCCAACGAAACTCGACAATAAAGAAAATATTGAGATGTAAAAAGTGGGCGGTATCACTCCCATTAAAAAAAAAGAATTAAAATTTGCGCTAGTTAGCTGAAATTTGATAAGGAAGTAGCTATAGATTAGAAACTAGCTAAAAAAATCTGAAATCCTGAAAATTATAGCCAGGGGGCTGGGCTACGTCCACAAAGCTCAGAATTAAAAAAAATCAAATCCAATGCGTTTAACTCAAGCGATTTTATTGAAATTTGGGTTGCATGTTGCAATAATACAAGGTTATAAATCTGCTTTAAACAAAATGGTCGTTAAAAACCCACAAAATTTGCCCTCCTATTCCATGTATGTTCTTCGGATCAGCACATTTAAATATACTATTTATGTATTTATTAATAATCGTTTCCAGAGAAACTCAACAGAAGAGATAAACACTCACGCAGATAAGAATAAAAAATTTTAATTTTCGCTAATGAGGTGAAATTTGATGGACAAGTAGGTCTAAACTAGAAACTAACTAGAAAATATAGGAAAATATAGCCATAAGGGCGGGGCTACGCCCATTAAGTTTATAACTAACCCATGAAATTTAAATCGTTGGCGTAAGCAGTTTTATTGAAATTTGTCATACATGTTTTAATAATGAAAGGCTACAAATTTTCCTTTAAAAAAGTGGGCGTTAACATGACAATAACATTTAAGTCTCTTCTTTCATGTACTTCGGATCAGCAGATTTATACTACTTGTGTAGATATTATTGTCCATTTCCATCGAAACTTGACACGTATGATTGGCACTGACTAAAAATTTTTTTCGTTTAAAAAAGTGAGCAGCAATACGCCATAAAAATAAATAATTAAATTTGCGCTAGAGAGCTGAAATTTGATACGCCAGTAGGTCAAGATGACAAACCAACTAGAAAAATCTAAAAAGCCAAATATTTAAACCAGGAGTGGCAGGGGCCACGCTAATATTGTACTGAAGCTTTTAACTGAAACTTTAACTTAAAACTATCATTTTTAAAAGAGGTCGATGATAATTGAGCGCTGCTCATAACAAAATCTTGAGTTTTAGAAAGGGACGAAAAGGGGGTAACAGCCATAATATTTAAATCTAGAATTTGAACCCCTTAAGTTAAGGGGTGAGTTGCGTAAAGGAAAAATCCGAAAGCACTGGTTGTTACATTAGGGATGTGGGACCATGTTTATAAAAACTTTTTTTTTTTTTTTTTTTTTTTTTTTAATACATTTATTTATTTATTGTATCTTCATTTATGAACTAACAATAAGTATTCAAATCTTAAATCTAAAATATAAGTATTAGGCCCGACCACTGTCGGACATTAACTTAGTGATAGTTATAAATAATACATAAGTAGTGATAATCAAAAAAAGAGAAAAAAAAAACATTTTCAAGCAGTCCCATCTGGAGTGTTGAGTATAAGAGCCCTTGTGTCCTTCTTTTTCAAGCGGATGTGGCCAGTAAAATTCAAGATGTTACGAGCAAGCGGATTAGGATGTGACTCGAGTTTTGTTAAATATTTGCCTGCATATTTTGCTATTTCTTCAATCACTTGTGGCATATTCAAATCACGATGTAGATTTGAGTTTTTGATGTACCATGGAGCCGATGTTATCAAACGTAAAATTTTGTTTTGCCTTCGTTGGATTCTCTCGACGTTAGAAGCTGAAGCAGTGCCCCATAACTGAATTCCGTAGCACCATATTGGCTTCAAAAGCGACTTGTATAATAAGAGTTTGCAGTCTAGGCTGAGTATTGAATTTCTACCAATCAGCCAATATATCTGAGTTAGTTTAAGTTTCATTTGTACTAGCTTTGAGTCAATATGGTGTTTCCATGTAAGTCGTCGATCAAGGTGTATACCAAGGTATTTTACATGTGAATGCTGAGGAATAACTTGATTGTTGATTCGAATTGGGGAACAAGTATCTCTTCGCAGGGTAAATGTTACCTGAACACACTTTTGCTCGTTTACCTTAATTCTCCATAATTTTAACCATAGTTCCAGTTGACTAATATGTTCTTGTAGATATCGGGAAGCCTCATGAGGATTTTCGTGCATACTAAGGCAGGCTGTATCATCGGCAAACGTAGATGTATGGATATTACTGCTCAGTGGCATATCACAAGTATAAATCAAATACAAAACTGGCCCCAGTATGCTCCCCTGTGGCACACCGGATGATATAGTTTCGGGCACACTCATGAATTCTCCTTCCACAACCGTGAACTTCCGGGTAGTAATGTAACTTGCTAATAAATTCACCAAATTTGTTGGTAGATATGATTTTAATTTTAAAATTAGGCCGTCATGCCACACTTTATCAAATGCCTGCGAAACGTCAATAAACAGTGCAGAACAGTACTTCTTTTCTTCAAATGTTCTTCTTATACATTGAACCAATCTATGCGTTTGTTCAATGGTGCTATGCTGACTTCTAAAACCAAACTGATGGTCTGGGATGCATCCACTACTAATTAGAATTGGGGACAATTTTGACATGAGCAGTTTTTCGAAAAGTTTTGACATTGTTGATAGCAGACTTATTGGCCTGTATGATTCTGCCTTGGTCAGATCTTTGCCTGGCTTTGGAATCATTTTAACTTTGGCAAGCTTCCAGCTGTGGGGATAATACTCTAGTCGTAAAATGGCATTAAAAATGAATAACATGATTCTAAATGCAATACTAGGCAATTTTATTAGCATTTGGTTACTAATTCCATCAATACCCGGTGCTTTCTTCGGGTTGAGTTCAGCAATTAGATTTTGTACATCACACATTTTAAATTTTATGGGTCGAGGGGGTAGCGCAACTACACTCGGGAAATCAACAACACCAGTACATGTGTTTGGGGTAAATACGGATTTTAAATGCTTTGCAAACAAGTTACCTTTTTCAATGTCACTCCTGGCCCAAACTCCGGTAGAAGTGCGCAGAGGTGGTTTAAACTCAACGGGTGTTTTAATTTTTTTCGCAGCGCGCCACAAAGAGTAATTAGATGCTGGTGTTACGTCGAGATTTTCCAGATAGTTTTTAAGAGATGCAGTTTTTTCATATGCAAGCAGTTCTTGGAGTCTTTTAGTGCACTCTTTTAATCTAATTTTATTTTGGGGTGATCTGTGCTGTTGCCACTCTCTTCTAGCTCTTCTTTTTGCACATAGGAGATGTTCAATATCTGTAGAATATATTCTGTTAAACCCAGTCTGCGGATGGGAGGAAGTGGCATGTTCAGCTGCCTGCTTAATATTTTCGTTAAGATTAGCAATATTAGATTCAATATCATCATGAGTTCTTAGCTTAATGTTTTCAGTGCAATGACTACTAAGATATTTTTTGAATCGCAGCCAATTAACACGACTGACCATTTTCACATATGGGTGAGGTAGAGCACTTCTCAGTGGGCTACAGATTGTAACGATCGTGGGAGAGTGATCGGACGATAGATCTAGGGAAGCTTCAACATGAATTAATTCCCTAGAAATATTTTTCATGACGCCAAAATCTATAACATCCGGAATTTTATGTATGTCAGTAGGCCAGTAAGTGGGCTCTCCACTCGAAATGACGTCCAAGCCCATTTTTGAAATTGTGTTGAACAACGATCGTCCTCTAGGTGTGATAAGACGCGAACCCCAGAAAGTATGTTTTGCATTATAGTCTCCAGCTGCTATGAAACAAGGGCCAAGAGATTTGTAAAAATCCTCGTATTTATCCTCAGTAATTGCGAATCTAGGAGGAGAGTAAATAGATGATATGACAAAATTTGTGCAAAAATTTTCGATACAAATATTCGTTGCTTGTAGATGTTCTTCACAAATGTTGTCAAGAATATAATGCTTGAGTCTTGACTTTATTAAAATTGCTGATCCCCCGCAAGCTCTTCCTCTTGGGTCCTTTGAATCATATAAAATGTAGCCATTAATCCTAAATAGACTTCTCGAAGTCAAATGTGTCTCAGAGACCAACATTATATCAATATTTTTTTCCGTAAGGAAGTGCTCAAGTTCATTTTTATGTTGGCGAATGCCGTTTGCGTTCCAGAAAATAAAATAAAAACTTAGCACAATGTTATACTGCATAGAACTGAAATTTTAAAAAATAGGCTTAGGTAAGTTACCAACTAGATAAATTTAAAACACAAGCTACTCTATTGAAACTTTACATGCACATTTCACTTATGCTAGCCTTTAATTTTGCATTTTCAAAAGTATTTCGTCTAAGCAGACTTTAGGAAAATAGGCGGGGTCACTTCCACCAAAATGTACACTATATTTTGCACATCTCTACTCTGATGATTCTTAAAAATTAAGTACATCAGTCGGTCGTTGTAATGACACAATGGTGCACATATCACACTCTAACCCATTATTGTATGTAGGTCTGCCCTTTTAAACTGACGCATTCATTATGAATAGAACTATAACATACTAGAACTTTAAAGTTCAATAAGCTTTATTAAGAAACCCTTTCAAAAAGTAGTCAGATCCTCACAGAAACATAAATGTGAAAAAAGGCAAGTTCCTTTCCAAAATTTCGGCCATTAAAAGTAGTGGGATAAAAATTATGACCAAGTTCTTGTTTGGGACAATACCTATCACTATAATATGCTATGCATTATATAAATTTGTAACCGTAAGAGTGTCGTATAATTTCTAGATAATATGCTAACTTGTCAATATTTTTACCTTTCTGAAAAAGAAGAGAATAATAAACAAGTATGCATTGTTTATTTCTTTATATCGGGAAAAATATTGTCAAGTAAGCATATTATCTAGAAATTAGATGACACTAATGCATAGCTTATTACTGTGAGAAGTATTGTGCTAAACAAGAACTTGGTCATAATTTTTATCTCACTACTTTTAATGGCCGAAATTTTGGAAAGGAACTTGGCTTTTTTCACATTTATGTTTCTTTGAGGATACCTTTTTACATCTTTTAAGTAAGTCAAATTTCATGAACTAATCAGTAGTAATTCACTTCCTAAAGATTGTTTTTTTTTTGATTTAAGACGAAATTGACCAGTCCTTAATATGAAATTTCCTTCAGTTTATAACCATTTTCCTACTTTTAGTAAATAGTTGCTTTAAGTAAGTAAACATGTGAGAAATTTATTGTGTATTTTTATGAACTATTTTTGAGGATATGAACTTTTTATTTTTTACTCCTGTTGTTATTTTTACTAAAATTTTGTAAAAATTTACTTAAACTTAGAAAAGATTACTTAAACTTAGAAATTTTGTTTTTACTTGAATTTAGGAAAAAAATTCTTAATAATAGTACATGTTTTTTTTTTGAGTGTACATGTATTGGCAATATTTTCACGTCATCTTTTATAACTCAAAGATATGTTCAACTTCTTCTTCCGTTTTTTTAAATTTTATGTAATTTATCTGTAAGCTAGTACTTCAAGTTTATCAGTCAAAAAAGTAAGTCGTGAAATGGCAAGTAGTTCAGATGGCAATGTCTAATTTTTTGCTGTGGTGGTTTGGAAGACTGGATTCCAAATGATGAACCTATTCAAAACTACAGATATGCATCTTCAAAAATAGGCATTAATAACTATTAAAAATTTATTAAAACAACCCTTTCCCTTTAATTAAAAAAATGCAATGTACAAAAAATTTACAGAATTGTCTTGTGCCTGTTTCTTGGGAGTTCAATATTCAGATATTTATCAAAAGTTAAATAAATTTTCCCCAAATTATATAAGCTGAGTTAGTTTTTTTCTTTGTAAATAAATGGCCAATGCCAAGAAAGCATTAAAGATATCGCTCATTTACTTCAATAGCGTTCTAACTCAAAAAACTAGTTTTGCAGAAAACACGATCAAAGTTTTCAATTAACATACAACTAAATGAATAAATAAAAAAAAATATTCTTCTCACACAAGGTGGTAGTAAAAACTATTCATATGAAGTTTATACACAAGATAAAATACAAAATTCCGAATTATTTTGCATTATTAACTCTAAAAACGCATTTTTTAGTTATGACGAAGATTCAAAAGATTTATTATTACGAGTATAAGCACAGATTACATGATTTATTTTTATATTTTGTTGCTTTATTTTATCATAAAAATAGTATTTTTTAGTCTAAAAAAATGCAAAATCTGAGCAGATTTGTTTTAATTTTTCTTTTTTTTTAAACTTGTCCCTTTTTTTCTTAAAATCTCCTTTTTGTGCCACTTTTTGAAATTTTACAACGGTAACGCTGCACACAAAATCCAACTTTATCAAATATGAGAGAGGGATTCGGTGAGAAAATTCGTCGTTATTGTGCTTCACACGACGAATTTACTCAGCGAATGTTTATCAACGAATTCGTCGACGTGGACAAAACTCGTCGTTCGTCCCAGTTGTGTTTATAGCACTAATGTGCTCCCTGCAAACAATTTCCATCGCCGAATCATCGCCCGCGAATCGACGGCAACTTGTCTAACAGCGCTGAGATGCATCGCGTGGAAGCTAAACGCGATCCTCAGGCGAATCGCGAAAACGTTCGCATGTGTCAGCCGCGCAAATGGCGTAAAGCGCTTCGCGGCGATTCGAGTACCGCCAGCTGTAGGCGATTTTCGTGATCTTCGCCCCCATTGGTCGGGCAACAACATCTTTTGACGTTCGTTTCAAAGTTCTCACGTCTTTAGAAACACTTATGTTGCATTCTCTAAAAATTTGTAACATTTCGTTAACAGCAACGTTACTGATGTTGTACTTTATAGCCCAGCTCTATTTTTTAATTTATTTAAATCGGATAAAAGGCTAATATTAATATTTGATATCTCTGCATTTACGTTACAATCGAAATCACTTTCTGAACTTTCCGCATTTAAAACAACATTTTCTTCATCCATATTTATGTCACAATCCAATACATTTTCTACATTTTCCACATTTACATACATTCGCATTTTGGCGACAACTATTTTCTAAAATATTAACGTTTTCACTTGTTTCCGCAATAGTATTTTCAACTGCATTTAAATTAAAAGTTCTTGCTATTGCTTGCATTTTTAAACACCACACCTTTCACTGATCTCTACTATTAAACTATGATATTTATGGTATATTTAATATTATTAACATGAATTACAATAACACACCTTTCACAAATCACTAGCTCAACTGGAATGACAATTTTGCTAATTGCCCTTGAAACCAAATATTTATTTTCCCGTTACCTAAACAAAACAACAAGGCAAAAAAAAAATTCTATCCAAAGTTATGAAAAAACACTGATGACTCAACTCAAAACGATAAAAAATGCAAGAATATATTGACCATTGGGAGGAAGTTGTATGGTGCGCGATTCATATCGTAAATTTGTAGTCAGATTTAAGTTTTCAGAAAAAAATTTTACTTACTTGTGTACGGTACGCTCGCGTATTCATCGCTTAGTTGTAAGGCGTAGGCGATGGTTAGCGATTCGTATTCCCTGAGAAGGATCGCGTAATCATCGCCAAACAAGCAATCGTCAAAAAATGTCAAAAAGTTTGCAGGGCAGTAACACATAAACACACTTACAATTGTGTGTGGAGCAGAGAAAAATATCTGCTTACTTTTAACAGAGGTAGAAATGTTTTTTAAATACTTTCTGTTAGTATTGTTGTTGCTTAACTTTTTAACACTTCTATAAATTTTAATTTCACTGCACGAACGAATTGGATATTTTACAATAAAATGCGGTGTCTTAAAAGCTTTCGCATATGTACATTAGATGTTTCACTCTAACATACATGTTAGAAAGGAGCAACTATAATTAATAGATGTGTCGGTCATCTCTACCGGTCAAATGGCCAGTCAATTGGCTGGGACTCTTAAATGGGTTAGTGAAAAAATGTATTTTGTGTTAGTTTCTTTCAGTCATTCATTTCTTGTAGGGTTATGTCCAAGGCGAATTCACATGACGAAACATGTACGTAGGTAGACTAAAAATTTCCACATACAGGCATGTTCTGAAAATCACTTTTTGTGAAAGTGATTTGAAATCACAAGAAAGGTGTTCTGCACACAACACTTTTTGAATTTTTGTGATTTTAAACCTGGCAGCTAAATGCCTGCCGATTTGAAATCACTTGGTTTCAATCACTTTATTTTGAAATTCGCAATAAATTAATTAATTGAATAACTCAATATCTTTGTGATTATCATTTGTGATTTTGCATTTACAAAGCAAAACATCAGCTGTTTTCTTGTGTTTTATGAAAGAGTAAAATAACACGATCAAACCGCAATTGTGATTTTAAAATCACAAAGTGATTCGAAACCTTGTGATTTACAGAACATGCCTCATAAATTCCACTTGAATAATTTGAAATTTCGTTCAATACTGGCTACTGCCTCTGAATTGCTTAAGATCTTGGCAGGTTTTTCGTTCAAATTTGATATTATTTATCTTAACCTGGCTTATGTTCGTTCCTAAAACTGAATAATATTCAAAACAACAATGCAAATACTTTAATCGAAAGTCCTAAGCAATTATAACAAATCTTAAATCAAAACCAGTGGCACAATAGTTTTCTAAAAAAAAACGGGTGAGAACAATAAATTATAATAAAATCTCTAATTTTAGGGAAATAAAATAGACAACATAACATGTTGGACGCTGCAGACCCTTTTGAAAATTGGAAACTAGAACAGGAAAAACCTTTATGGAACAATTTACCTAATGAGTTGTTCATAAATATCTTCGGATATTTATCTCATAGTGATTTGCCACAAATTCGTTTGGTTTGCAAACATTGGCATCATATAACTCTACTACCCGTGTTTATGAAAAAATCCAAATTAATCATTAACTACGACAACATGGCCAGTCTTTATACATGTTTGATAGATGACGTAGACATGTCTAGCAGATTAGCATATCATACTTTGGAATTACATGGCCTACAAGCAAGTGACCAATTGAAACAAATTTTGAAATCCTTGGGGCCAAGAGTACGTGAGTTGCATCTCTATAAATCACCAGTATTTAACATTTTAAATGATTGCCTGCCAGAGTTGAAGTCATTAATTGTACCCTGCATAAGCCTACCAAATCGTCACAAAGGATTTTCTATTGATTTCAGTAAATTTAAAAATTTGAAATCCTTAGATATCATTTCCTATTTAGCGACCACATACTTGATATCAACTTTGGAGCGTAACATGCCTTTGGGGTTAAAAAAATTCTGTTTTGATTTGATTTACGGGAAGGAAGATTTTTTGATAAACACCTTGCAGCAAAATGCTATTTCTTTAAAACATTTGGAAATAATATTAAGCTCACGCCCTAAAAGGCTTACGAAATGGAAAAAAGTTTTTGAATCGTTTCGACGGTTGGAGACTTTGAAAATATTTTGTTCTTTTAATTATCAATGGCTGAAGAAGGTTATGGAAAGTTTGCCCAAAGAATCGACTTTGCGAAATTGTGCTTTAAATGGTGGAGGCGAAGTAAATGACTCGTTGTTAAAACTAATCGTGCATAAATGGTCGGTGTCTTTGGAAAGTATGGAACTAACGCTTTGTAGACATCTAACAGATAATGGAATCCAAGAGTTAGGAATACTGCGGCAAAATTTAAAA
Organism: Tachina fera; assembly: GCA_905220375.1. Classification (NCBI taxonomy): domain Eukaryota; kingdom Metazoa; phylum Arthropoda; class Insecta; order Diptera; family Tachinidae; genus Tachina; species Tachina fera. Next base: position 62,573,446 of record LR999963.1, read on the forward strand.
TCCTTAGATATAGACTCTTGTACTAAGGTTTCTCATTTAGGGTTGCTCCAAGGTTTGGCCGCAGAAACAAATAATATTCTTACTACCCTAAAACTAAGTAATAACTCAGATAGGGATCCATTATCAATGGGACTTTTGGTCCAGCGTTTACCTCAGCTGACATATTTGAGTTTGAAAAATTATCGAGAGTCTGTTAATGATTCCACACTGCAAGATATATTCCGTTATCTGCGAAAATTGCAGCATTTAATACTTGCCGATTGCAGACTCATTACCGATGAAGGTATTTTGGGCTTTGGTTTAAATCCCGCCCCTATTAGCAACCTTAAGAGCTTGCAAACACTCAACTTAATGGGTTGCAGTAATCTGTCAAATCGTGCTCTTATAGGTTTAAAATGTAACGAACTACATAAATTAGTTTTAGGCCCTTCCATCAAAATCACTTCCATGGGTATAGAGACATTAGTAGTGAACTGTCCTGACTTGGAGGATTTTACCATTTCAAACTTTTTAATGATTGATGATGATGCCATGATACATATTGCTCGGAGACTGCGCAAACTTAGGTATCTGAAGATAAGCAATTGCTCCAAGTTAACTGGTGAATCCATAGCTTACGTGATAGAACAATGTAAGTGTCTAAAGGAACTCTCTTTGTCTAACATAAACTCCTTGGAGGTACAAAAGGTTAAAGATAAATGTTTACAACTAAAACCTAGGATCTTAAGATTGAAAGTGTATTATAGATAAAAGTTCAACAACACACCGGCTAAAATCCTCAAACAAAACCAATAAACTTTATGTGATTTGTTAAATTATGTACCTCTCCAGTCTTATTAAATTAATTTTCTTTAATTTAAAGTTAAGCTAATTTTAAATTTGTTAAGCATATTTTGATAATAAAAGTTTTTAAAGTGAACGATGTAAAGATTATTATACTCTAATGTTTTATTACAAAAGCAATACAATTTTAACAGCACTCATAACAATAGTTGTGTTCATTTACTTTCCTAGCAGAAACTTGCAGCGAGAGAGCAACGCAAAAATTTACAAAATTACTCTACCAGATACGAAAAGGTAAATGAACGCTTTACTTGTAAAAACTTGTAAGAAAATTTTATTCATATTGGAACCTAGGCCTATTTATCAGGTCAATGTAATCGTCCTGATGATATTCTGTGTTTTTGTGTTTATACTGTCAAAAGTTGTTTGCACCATACAAATTAGTTCATGTTTATGTGTGTTTCTGACAACTCAAACATAGAGTAATTTTTTGTATTGCTGTGTATTGTATTGTAGAGTTGCATAGACCTAATAAATAGGCCTTCATCAGAACCATGGATAGTAATCATGTTCAATTGCACTTCTTCTGATGTATTATAGATAATCTTGTATGATATCATTTTAAATTACAAAATTTTTAAAAATCGACATTTAATATGAAATAACATACACAGTTTCATGTATTATTTACTATTTGTATGCATTTTTCATTATTTTTTATTCTATTCTGTTAGAAAATACTAAAAACCAGTTTTCCATCTCTAATCAGATATTATAAACAAACAAAATTCATTCACCTTTCACACATTAGAACGATTGTGGTGACATAACATGTCAGTTTATTGGTGAGAGAGACAAAGAGAGTGTTTTTGTGGTTGGCAACCACACATTCGTGGTTCGTTTTGACAAATCTAATTGCTGGCTTGATGCCAACTTATCCGTTCTTGGTCTAGATTTAACCCATTTTCATTCACTCAAAACGCGAAAAAAATGTTGTCCCCAAACTAAAAAAACCCGCAAATCTAGCACTTTTTACAATTATCTTTCAGCCCTTTTTACTTTTTGTTCAATATGGCTACATTTTAATCTTTGTGAACTTTTTCACTTTAATCTAGCAATATCGACTTTTTATTATTTTTATGTTTCTAGTTTGCTTTACTAATTTAAAAAAGGAAAAGAATATAGAAAAATCAGCTATGTATTTCTTACAAAATTTTTGTGCTTTGAAAGATATTCATTACATCCTAAAAACAGACAATGTATGTATGTTTTTGGAAGAGCGAGAAATCGAAATTTTATTTAATAACGACCAATTTTAAATGTCTGTAAACATATATACACATTTAGTTCTCTTATATATGTAGTATGTACACTTTTTATATTTGTACCTTATTGAAATTTAATACGAAATGTAAAATCACAAGCTATGTATGTAGTAATCTCATGATTGTTATCTATTTTTTAATACATTATTTTACAAAAATGTTTTCGATGTTTTCATTTGCAACAGAAACATTCTAAAACTAGCCCGTTTTCGTGTTTATTCGAAAAAAATTTTACTTAATTTTGCGCTAAACGTATATTTTCCCAATTTAGCATTTTTTCAAAAAAAATTATTTATTTTGATAGCTAGTTCAGATAAATTAGCGATAATTTGTTATCAAGACTAGGGATGATAGCAAATTTCTGCATGGTTCGCTCTCAAAAATTTTTATGGCGAACCATATTGATTCAATCAAGATTCGACCGCGAGTGCGAACCTCGATAATTGCTGTCCGTGTGAACATGGTATAATTTCAAAAAAAAAACAGCAAATACCCTGTTGGCAATTAAGTTAACCTTAAACTAACTTTAATCTAACTATTTCGCAACTAGTACTGACTGGCACTTGGATTACTTTTCAATGAAATCAACAGACTATTTTAACATTTGGATGACTTTTTTAAATCACCTGTAGTGCGATTCACTAACTTTTTTTTAACGATAATCGCAAATGCATAACATTGCTTCAAATGTAAATTTAAATGTTATAAACTGGTCAAATATTGTGTACAAACATGATTACTACTAAAACAGATTATCAGCGAACTTGTATTGAAGTTTAAATAAAAGTTTGCACGTATGATGCAGAGCAGTGTGCATTTACGAGCACACCCATAATTGCAACGAAAATTTATCGAATTTGTTAATGTCAGCTGTGTCGTAATTTGAGCGATAATAATTTATGTGTTGTTAATCAATAGAAAATATCAGATGCGTCCTATCGTTAAAAATAAGTTTCAGAATCACACAATCGTTATTTTAAGCGACAAAATGTATAGAAAAAATTACGTTTGTCGGATCATTAAAAGTTACTGAATCGCACTACTGGTAGTCAGTAAATTAAAATATTTTTCTCGGAGTTCGAACGTGTATCATCACACGTTGTGTACTCAACGCGTTACCACTCAGCTACGGTACCATCTAAAATAACAACAGCAAAATGTTAATATAAAACTGAAGTGAGTTTCAAAGCAGCTGAGAATAAATTGCTTGGCTATCATCAAATTCGATTGCGTACTCAACTTAAGAATTAATTTTTGGGGTTTTTCTGGATGACATTGCAGTTAGCGTTTAGTCAGTCTAATGTTCCTTTTCACAATGTATGGTTATTTGTTAACTTGAACTTTAACTGACAGTTCTTCATATAAAACTTGCAGTTAAAGTTCCTGTTATCTTTCAACCATACATTGTGAAAAGGTACGTAAGAAAAGTTAACTATAAGTTAACTATTTTTGTAGTCAACCACACATTCTCCGAATATATAAAACATTAATACCCACAAAGCTTTTTATACGTATACATTTTTATGCCGGATGAATTAGTTTCGTGTGTTCTTGAAAGAATAAAAATTGTGCGGCATAAAAATTAGTCCCGTGTGTGGAAGGTCGTTGACAATAAAATTTAATTCATGTATGTGGCTTAATGAAAGAAAAACAAATTAAGAAAATATGCTCTCTTTTTACATCTACGTCTCCACCTGACATGAAATTTTGTTGTAACTTCAAGCTATAACTGAATTCTTAAAACAAATGCACTAACAATAATATTATAATTAAAAAAAAATTAACTTGAACAATCTACACTAGAGGCCTGCGTAAACAGTCTTGAAATGTAAATTCGGCTGACTTCATAAATTCAGCTTGCAGTCCAACACTGCAAAAAAATTAATTTACAAGGCAAAGCAATACTTTATGGCAACACTATTTTGACAACAATGAAATACATTTCAGTTCATTTATGAACGCGCAAAAGTTGTTTAGTTGTTTTATTAAGCGTGTGTGTGTGTGTGTGTGTGCAATATGTAGATGGTAAGCAGCGTTGTCAACTTTGAAATTTGAAAACGCACCAAACTGGAGAAAAAACTCGCCATTTACAAAAAAACGCCCCAAGGTTAGAATTTCTTTTTTTTTATTTTAAAATGTTTATTGAACTAATTTTGCATAAAAAGTATACCATTATTATTTTGTTTTAAAAATTTAACAATAAAACGGGCTTTTACAAAAAAATAAATAAAACCTAAAAAACTAAACAAGTTTGTTTATATTTATTTGTACTACATAGACAATCAGGGGCGTCACAGAAACCAATGTTATCAGAATTGGTTTTGAAAACGATACGAAAAAATGCTTTGGTGTCATGGAAACCAATGTCGTTTTTATGTTCGAATGGAATTGATGTTGGTTTTAGGTGTCATAGAAACCAATGTTATTGGTTTTGGTTATTGCTGTCAGTTTTAATTGAGGCGTATTTTTATTATTTTTGTAAAAATTTAAGTAAATTTACTTATTTTTTAAAATGTTTGCTTAATAAATGAAATACGTCATTGCTGTAATGTTTTGTCATATGTATAGCTGCTCAAAACTTTGAATAAGTGAATCGTATGGAAGTATATTTCGTTGACGTAATTTTTTAACGTTTCTGTAATATATTTTCTTAAATTTTTTCTGTTATTTACATAGAATATTTTTAACTGCTGAATTTTTTCACGTGCCGGCACGTCCCCGCCTACATGAAACTGCTTTGCCGCCGCTAGTCAATGAGTAGCACAGACCCTTGGATTGAACAGCTGTTTTCTTCTCTGTATTACACATTTTATTTGAAGTGTGATTGTCTGAACACAATATGTGATTTTACGTTAGATTTTCTGACAGTCGCAGCTAATGTATTTAGATTTCTGTATCGTAAAATGTGATGAAAATATTAATACTTGTATAATAGTCTGAAAGGGGCTTTAATTTTAGTTTATATTTAAAATTTTGTTTTCAGATAAAGATTATCTAGTTAATAATCCAGGTTTAACCGAGCAACATTGCTCAGCTAAACTATAGTTAGAACTGTCAAATGATAAATATGTATGTAATAAATATTATAATATAATAAATAAATAAATAATAAATAAATATATTCATACATAAATAAAATGGATGAAACCAGAATAACTTGGATAGGACGATTGTGAGAAAAAATAAGATATAAAAACATGTCCAAATCATTTTTTTGTGTATAATGAATTGGAGTTCTTGCAAAGATTTCGTTTAACAAAGAGGTCTGTGTATGATGATTTTATAATTAATTTGAAAGAAAGAGTATTTGGTTGGGTTTAAAATTTGATGATCTTTTTTGGTTTTATTTTTGGAGCATCACTATTTTTTAAGTCCATATCATTTATTTTTTTATTTTACAAAAATTCAGAATTCAGTTATTGAAATTTATTTAAATAAATTTAAAGAATTGTCGCATCGCTTTTTGCGTATTGCCCTATTTACGTAAACTATTTTCAAGAATGCCATATCTATATTGAAAACGAAGTATGGCATTTCTAGCTAAATTGACAACTGTTATCCATCACTGAAAAACAGCATGGGCGGTTAAATCCCGTTTAACTTTGTTTCTTGGTTAACTCAAACGCATGTTAAACTAAGTTTAACCATTTAGTAAGAAACTAGCCCTAAATGTACATATTTTAACTAATGTTTATGCATATAAATATTTTACCAAATATATTATACCTACATACACTAAAGGCCTCATTCATCAAAAATATTTTTGATATATAAAAGGCTTATAAAACAGATTTTGATACAAATTTTGTTTAATAAAGCTTTTATAAAACAGAATTATTTTTTATGAATAAGACAGTAAACATGTAATTATACTTTTAAAATAACAGTTGATTCCGTTTTTGATAAGAATTTAGTTTATTATATACAAAAGCTACGTCAATGTCAGGGATGATAGAGTTTGTACAATTGTCCTTTTTATGGTACAATTCAAACCTTAAAAGTACGTTAGTATCCCCGTGACCAGTGTTGTCAGATTTATTTTCAGTCTCCTCGCCAAATGACTTGTCAAATATCGCCAATATAATAAAACATTAAATTAAAGCTACAAAAAAATTTTTAATTTGTAATTACATTGCAAATATTGTTAAATTTAAAATTCAGTAGGTAGCGTGTATCTCAAAACATAAAAGTTGTATTATTTAAAAACATTAAGAAAAAAGTGTTTACATTAACTGGCGTACAAAAAATACTTAAAAATAAATTATTCCAAAAGATTAATTTAATTAATTTAGATACGATATTGTTATGTGAAAAGTAATGAAAATGGTTATAGAGATATAATGCAACGTAACCCACTTTTAAAATAACAATATTGATCAGCTGTTTCCTACGTTGCAGTTACTTTACATTACAGTTGCCTAACTGAGCCTTTAAAGTATGTAAATCCGGTTTGAGAGAAAAGTGGCGAATTAGATTTGTTGTTGAGAGCAACTACCTTGTTAGATATGCATTACACTTAAATAACTACATCTAACTTCACCGGTGCTTCGTTTGCAATATGATAACGTGTCCTCATTTATTTTATCTTTTGTATTGATTTAAAATTTATAAAGGCTTATTTATAAAAATTATTTAGGCTTTATAAAGGATTAATAAAGAAACATTTTGTATTAAAATATTATTTAAAAACCTTTCATAAAGCCTTAATATATAGTAAGTACCTTTCTTTTAAAAAAATATTCCCAGAAGAAAATGGAAATGATCATACTGGAAATAACGAGTTTAGAGATTTGAAAAATTAATTGGATTTTCTAATGCTTCCGTAGATTTCAAAAGTTATCAGGAGAATATTGTCAATTCCACACTCATCGGCGAATGTGGAAAGAATATTTTCATAATCAAAACAAACACTCGAAAGTCTAATACAAACAAAAGACTTATTGAAAGGCAATAACTCATATTTTTTTTACGAAATTGAGAATTTCAGTGATTCCGCGAGATACCAATTTGCACGAAAAGCGTTCCCGTACTCGAAAATTGGGATAGTTTTTGTGGGAGTAATGTTCTTCTTGCACGAAACAGCCCGTACTTTTTCTTCGTGCTAGTTTGGGCAAACACAAAATCAAACAGCTGTTTGAAAAATAAACAATTGCAAAAAACTAAAAACTAAAAAAAAGAAAAATTTATGAAAAAAATTTTTAAAAACAAGAAGTTATTTATAAGCTTGGTCCACAGTGTGTGGTATCAGTTGATGTAGATTTCTGCCTTATATACGAAACTTTTTTGCAAATGGAATATGTGAATTGTTTTGATTCATCGTATTTCAATTTCCTGAAAGGTGTTTTGTAATGAAAGCTCAAATTTACCATCTCTAATTTACAACAGTCCTACCATTGTCGTTTATTCCTTAAGGTATGTAAAGACGGTTGTCAGATCTTACAATATTACCAGTAAAATGTGCTCGAAATTTCTTACAACTGCGTGAACTGGCAATTTTTGTCAGACGTCGTTACCAGAAAAAGCATTGTCAGTCCATTGCAAGACTAGGTTGGTTCTCCATTATATATATCAAATTCAGCTTTTCGTTTATTTCTTTTGGTTAATTTTATTTTTGCTGCGACAAAATACAAACACACCAAAAAAAAAACAAAACAATATCTGTCAAACCACTGAACGTACGCAAAAATTAAAAGTTGAACAACTTTTGTACTTTGCGTTGACGGAGTCGTACTGAATGTAAATTTTATTGTGAATTTATTTCTTAATAATTTGTTCATATGACAACCGTGTGAACTCACAATTTTTCGGCTGACAATTTTGTCAGATGAATTAATTGCCATACAACCGTCTGGCAATAAATTGTAAGATTTTCTTACAACCGTGTGAACTGACAAGGAATATTGTACTGGCAATTTTCGATTGCCAGCACATTGACAGATCTGACAATATTGTAAGATGTGACAATCGTCTGTACATAGCTTTACAACCCTGATCAACAAATACAACAGTGCAACGTAGGAGCAGAGACCTGCGCCGATGGGATTTCATCGGCGGTGACGGCTGGAACGAAAATTATCGGCGGCGCGGCTTCAGCCGGTTAATCCATCCTTTTAATGAAGGAGAGAGGAGGAAAAATGTTGTCAAGTAAGCAGGTTGCGTAGAAATGATATGACAGCCTGACGATTAAAAATTTATGTATGCATAGCAGATTGTAGTGATGAGTATTGTGCCGAACAAAAACTTGCTCAAAAATTTTATTGCACTAATTTTGATGGTCGAATTTTTTTATAGGAACTTGGTATTTTCTCTAATTTATGTACATATGTCCTTGTGAAGATCTATCGTCGGGTGGTTATTGGTATGCTGCAGTAATAATGTAAAAGTATATTAAGACTGTGGCAAAAGGTAACCCCCCGAGAATATGTATGTATGTACCTGTAAAAAAAGCTGATGTATGTATACATACATATGTAAGAAAAATATTTAAATAAGAAAGCTTAGCTATTTGTACTTGACAATCATATCGCCATGTAAAACGTAAAACCACGTAACTACATTTTATTTATTTTTACAGGAAAGAAAAAAGTTTACAATAGTACTGATGTGGGTTTATTTTTTGGCTTTCTGCTTATATAGTAACTAACACTGTTCTGCAAAAAAGAAAGCCCACACACATTTCGTCTGGTTCTTATGTAAATTGACCTCCTATATAAGCCCGAATATGATGACTGTTTTCCCCTATCAGCTCAGAATTTATAAAAAATTATTTTAGCTGTTAAATTTTTCTATAGTACTGCACTGAAATTTTTATCTAACTTCAGTGCATCTGTAGCGATCGTTAAGTCAATATCTCTGTGGTCCGCACGAGGATTTAGTATTCTTAAGTTGTCGGTAGAAATTTTTGTGAGTTGTAATTAAGAAATATGTTTTACAATTTAACTATGCCTAATAGCTTCTGCTATGTTTGCGGGGAGTTAACAATAAAATCAAAAAGAAAACATCGTTCTTAGCTTGTTAAAACTGCTTATAGACTCTTCTTTCATTGCAATCAAGACAAGTATTGGGCTCCAAAAATTTTCTGCACTACTTGTTACAGTAGCAAAAAAAAAAAAAAAAAAGTTTATGTAAGTATAGGTTAAGGTGATTTTGACGAAAATCACAAAAGCATTTTAATATTTTCTTCAAACAAATACGTTGAGTTTTCGGATAACATAATGAAAAAGGTGAGTTTGATTAGAAAATGTTAATTGAAACAGAAAAATTTGCTCAAATGTTATTTGTAAACAAAAATTAGAAATCAAGTACATACATGATAACTTATAACTGAAAATAAACTTCAGTAAAAATATTCTCATTATACCTAGGGATGTAACGAATACCGATTCCGATATATCGGCGATATTTCTGATTTGCCGATATATCGATGTCAGCGATATTTTACTGTCGATACGGCGATACTTATTAAATTTTTTTTAGAGCTGTTTTGAACAAACAATTAAATTTTCAACGATTTTTTTTTTGCATAAAAACTAAGAGATATAATATATTAAAAGCAGAACATAAAATCTAAACACAGTCGTTAAGCAGCTCTGGTTCGGGGAACATCTCTCGCGTCATCGTAATTATTTCTTAAGTGCGGCCAGGCTTGTGTGTGTTGTTTGGCCTTCGAGAGTTTTTCGTCTCGCTCGCACTGGTTGACTGATCTGCCACGGATAACCGTATAATCTTGCGGTTTTTTGTGGAATTTCTTTAACAACCACGTTGCCTACTTCCTATGTGAAGGCATAGGTCGTGTACAGTCAGTCACAAAACCTTATAAAATACTGTTAATACCATCTTGGGCATATGGTCTTCGTTACTCCGCCCACATTTGTGCAACACCATATTATGCAAATTTACTTTGCATTAATATGTTTAATAAATAAATAAATAAATAAAATCTAAACAGAAAAATTACGTTTAATTTTTTCTTTTGTTTTGCTTTGCACCATAGTATCGAAATGTAGTAGTAGTAGTAGTAGTGAAATGTTCTCTCAATGCTAAATCATGTACATATGTGTTTAAAAATATAATTGGTTTGTTGTTAATTTCAGAATGAATTAAAATATAAATTTTAAATAATAATCTCTTACACTATAAATTTGTATAATAAAAGGTTTTGTTAATTTTAACTTGAGTTCAGTTTCACTATTCGTATCGGTATCGGCGATATTTCTTTTTGAGTAACGGTATCGGATCGGTCAAACGGCGTATCGTTGCATCCTTAGATCCTTCGTTATAACCGAAGCGGATAAATTTCCATATAATTTTTCAATTATTCGTTGTAAGTGATCATGCATAGTCACCCCTATCCTGAAAATTTTTTCCTTCGAAATTTTTTCACTTTTCACAAAATTGCAATCGTGAATAATTTTCACCCGGAAATTTTTCACTTTTTTGATTTCCCCTTATCATGAATAATATATTTCACGTGGATTTTTTCACTTTTCCTTTGGTTTTGTTTACTTTATTTTTGCAGGCAAACTGATATTTTATTTTCTAAATATTTATTTTTAGCTCAAGATTAGTAAGTAAAGTTCATGATTCTTAACAATAATTCCCTGCAAACCTTTTTTCATGGAGTAGGAATCGCTTTGTCTCACTCACAGTAAATTTCATTGTGTTGCACCGCGGAGGAGGAGAATTTTTTTCCACTCCATTTAGAATATTTAGAAACACAACTTTTAAGTTCAAAAAAATTTAATTTGGGACCTGAAATTTTTGTATTTTTGGTTATTAAACTTAAATTTGTGATTTTTAATTAATTTTTAAGTCTTACAACTATTCTTCCCTTCTTTACATTCAGTGGGACTGATAACGTGAAAAAAATTTCACGTGAAATTCCCGATACCTATTTTCTGTTCGGGTGGAATACAAATTTCTCGTAAACAAAATTCTACTTGTTATTCGTTATTCACAATAGGGGTGAATATCAGTGTTTGTTACACTGAGTCTATACCTGATAAATTTTTATCATGATAAAAGTCAAATATTTATCTGGTGTAGACTGTATTTATTGGTGTTATTGCAGTGTCTTAACAATTTTGTCAGAGCTTCAGCGCAGAGAACTTTGTCTTGATAAAAAACGAAATGTTTTAATTTATTTGCAAAAAATTAAAATTTTTACGTAATTTTTAGAAAAAAAATTATATGAAAAATATTGATGTTTTTATTAAATAAAAGGTTTTTAATAAATATTAATGGCCTAATTTTGTCAAACGCAACGCTTGGCGTTGATTTATTTAGTATGTATTTTGTTTTTGTAATTTAAAATTTTTTTATATGAAATTTGACAACGCTTTATGTTGCGTTTTACAGAATTAGGCCCTAGTTCACGACGACAAAGAAATTCTGATTTATCATAATAAAAAAAACCACAACGTCTTCGCATGTATTTATGTATGCGTACATATTAACAAAAATTTGGCAACGGCTCTGCCGATGTTTGGTTAGTTCTTATGATACATTTTTTATCAGGAATAGACGCTATGTTATAATCGAACTTCACTGTACATTATTTGATTTTCTTTTATCTTCCATATAAAAACTCGTTTTTAGTAAATTCAGCATAAAAAAATCGGCGGCTAATTTTAATCGGCTGATTCTAATCGGCGGCTACCTTTAAGCAGATAAATTATCGGCGTCTGCAGTCGCCAAAAATCTTCGGCGGCGCGGCTTGAGCCGGACAAGCCGTCTCGGTGAAGATCTCTGCGTAGAAGTTGTGTTTTTCAATGAAGTTTGTCGCCCAAGCTGTTGTTTTTGTATTTCCCTATACTTACAATAGTACATTAATAAATATTTTGAAAATTTGAGAATATTCTGATGTTTTTCAACTTTGAATACACTGTGCCGCAAACCAATAACCAACCGACGAGTATTTTGTGTGAAAAGAAGGTTTTACATTATTACAGAAGAAAACAAATTACAATATAAATACATACAGACATGCATATGTAAGTAAATACGTTTGAAGAAGTAAAATAAATCAAAACCATTTGAATGAAGTAATATTTATTAAAACCATTTCCCTTAGGAGAAGAAAAACTTGTGCTAATGCTGGATCCATTAACTAGAAAGAAAAATAGATAAAACTCGAACAAGTTGGAAATTTTGAGTAACCATGTATAAGGTAAGTGAATCTCTATAATGGGCAACACTGTATTTGATTATAGGTGACTCCATAAAGCCATATCCATTACCATAGAAACCAATTGAATTTTGGGTTGATTACCCACCATAAAAAGTGATAAATAAAAAGTAGAAAAAGCACCACAACTACTAATGCGAAGCACTTCAAACGTGTGATTTTTTATTGCTGAATTATATCAAATATATGTAGATATTTTACATATAGGATGTGGTTATTAAGCACTTTTCCAAAGCACTTAAATCTATGATTTAAGTGGTGCTTATTCACTTGTTTATTAACCCACTTGGAAAGCCATTTGAGAGTCATTTTCACAACTTGCCTTTAGTTAAATATAGGATTTTGTTTGCTCAATAAATATTTTTGCATTATTCCAACTTCAATTTTTTATTGTTATTATCAATAGTTATAATATTTAATGGACAAACCAATTTTAAATCAAGGTTTTATAATGCAAAGACATTTATCGGGCAGAAAAAATCCTTCCCTAGTCCTAAAAGTATTCTACTCATTAAAACAATTGTCTCACAAGAAATGACAAGGGAAACCTTATATTTTCTGTTCGTTTTAAAAGTTGAAGAATTTTACTTTTAAGCATTTAAACCAATCAGTTAATTTTATCGGCTTACGGGCTTGCTCGAAGTGAAGTTTTTTGTTTCAGGGGGTCTACTCTGTAGTTTGATTCGAAAGAAAATGCTTTCGAATTAACATGTTATTAACATACAAATTCGAAAGCTTTTTCTGTCGAATCGAATTACAGAGTAGACCCCCAGTAGTTGTGCTTTGTCTAATTTTTTCATAAATTTTTTACTAGGTTCTTATTTTAGAGGATAATAATAATAAAATAGATGATTTATCATTACTTTAGATATATGATTAAAAACCAGAATAAAATGAATAACCTAATAAAATGAATAACCTATTTTGGAAGTAATTAAGAAGTGCTTTCTAAAGAAGAATGCATTTTATTTTTTGCTGGGTATGGCTATGGCATTATGGCCATGTCATGCATAATTGTATATTTAGCTCCTAGTAAACATTTAAGAAACAAACTTTACGTATGTATGTATGTACAATATAAAAGAAAACTATTGTGCAAACCTGAGCTGCCCAAAGTAGCACCAGAGTGCCGAACATCAATCGGATTCTCATACAAATGAATACTTATACGCGATTACGTTTCTCTTGGTGGCCAGATTTGATGAGAACGACAAATAGTTTAGAGTTACAATTTTTGAACTTAGAAGACGTCCTTAAAGAAAAAGAAGAGGTAACATTGCCAAGCTTCTGAAAATGAATATCTGGTATAAACCGAGTTTTTTTTACGATTTTGCAGCTCTAATGGTAGAATTAGTAGCATCGTATCGTGAGTTGACGGATCAGCTAACAAAATCTGTAACATTAATAAAACGTTGCTGTTTTTTTAATATGTATCGTAATTGTATGTGAGGTAGAAATCTACAGAAAATAGATTTCTACGTCAACTTCTCTCTTACATACATTCACACACATACATATATAAAGCGAAAAGAAATACAATATCAGCGGCCCCATTCGCTCGCAACCTCACGTTTTAAATAACTAACATCCAGAATTGAGAGATACGACCACTTCAAAAGTAACACGATACAATTCGACTAATTCTACCATTAGTTTTCAAAATGTAAAATCTTTACCACATTCATTTGCAAATGTCGAAAAATTTTTGAGTCAAGTAAACTTCAATAAAACAAAACTTGGAAGTGCTTTGGATATTTATGCAACAAATTAAATGACGTTTTATATAATTTTTTATATATCCGATTTCTTTTGCTATACCGCAGCTCCACTCGGGGAACCAATTGGGTCCATTGTGATTTACTTGCAAATAACTATGAATAATTTTTATTTGTTGTTGGTTATATGCATTTCGTTTCACGGGTTTTCCACACGCAAAATTTACTTTGCAAAGTCTTGAGTTTGTAGGAGAGAAGAGAAAATACATCTTATTCTTATTATTATTTTTTCTTCAACAAACTTTAGACTTTGCAAAGTAAAGTATACTTCAATGAATGTGGCAGCTAATTGTAAAGAGATAATGAGAAAATAATAATGGAATCTAAATCGAAGATGTTAGCTTCTATTCATTAAATATAGTTGTGGTTTAAATAAGGTTTTCAAAATGAGCTTTGTATGGAAATTTGTTTGTTAAACGTTTTGTAACCCAAAATAATTTTTATGAATATAACCTATTATATTTGTGTAAGTAATTCTTAATAACATATTGATAGTCGTTCTATAAAATTGTGCAATTTTTTACCTTATTTCAAACATTTTTTTTATTGAAGTCTACTGATGAGTTTCCTAAGCAGAAATGAAATGCACATTCTTCATACATTAAAGGTTTCATACATTCATTAAAAAAAATTAAATGTGTTTGAAAGTTATTTTCAGAAAATTTGTTTTAAAAAAATTAAATAAATTTTATTAAAAAGCATTTGCAAATAATTTTTAAATTGTAAGCCGAAGCGTTGGCAAACCGTTCTGGTTTCTTGAGTAAAAGTGCTTTCTTTCCCAGTGCTAAAATGTTTGTACGGTTGGCAATTTCTGTTTGGGTAATTTCATTGAAATATTCCAGATGAGGTAGAGACCTAAAAGATATGTTAAACAATTTTGGTTATAATTTAGTAATCAGTGAAGCTTAATATTTTTCCTCGCTCCAACGTATTGTAATTTTTGTTTTATTAGATGGTATAATCAGTCGAGGATGAGGGCTCAACTATAATAAGAATGCGTTGGCTTAAGAAAAGGCTAATTGATAGACAGGTGATCTTATCAGTACAACCATAGACTACATGAAATCGACAGTAGAGCGCAATTGTAATTAAACTTGTAATCAAAACTTGAGGCACAATAGTTTTCTTAAAAAAATGGAGTGGAAGAACAATAAACTATAATAAAATCTCTAATTTTAGCAAAATAATATGGACAACATCTTGGACGTGGCAGAAGCTTTTGAAAATTTGCAACTACAAAAGGAAAAATCTGTATGGAACAGTTTACCCAATGAGCTGTTAATAAATATTTTAAGATATTTACCTCATAGTGATTTGCAACAAATTCGTTTGGTTTGCAAACGTTGGCATCATATAACGCAACTGCCCGAGTTTATGGAAAAATCCAAATTAATCATTAACGGTGACAACGCGGTTAGTCTTTACTCATGTTTGTTAGATGACATAGAACTTTCTAATAGATTAGCATATAATACTTTGGAATTACATGACCTAGATGTAAGTGATGATTTGGAACTGATTTTAAAGACTTTGGGACCAAACATACGTGTGTTGCGTCTCCATAAATCACCTGTATTTGATATTTTAAATGAATACCTGCCCGAGTTGGAGGAATTAATTATATATAAAATAGATATAGAAGAAAATTTAATGGCATTTTCTATGGATTTCAGTAAATTAAAAAATTTGAAATCATGGGATATCAGCTGCAATGTAGGGACCACATATTTGATATCACAGTTGGTGTGTGGCATGAATCCTAAGGTGGTAAAACTCTGCGTCGAGCTTAGTTCCGCCCTGGAGGAAGATTTTTTGATATACACCTTGGCGCAGTATGCGATTGCTTTGAAACATTTGGAAATAGAGTGTGTTTCATCGCCTACTATGCTTACGGAATGGAAAGAAGTTTTTGCATCGTTTCGACAGCTGGAAAGTTTAAGGATATATGGTTCATTAAATGCTGAATGGATGCAGTCGGTTATGGAATGTTTGCCCAAAGAAACGCCTTTGCGAATTTGTGGCTTAAGTGGTAGCCTCGAAATAAATGACTCATTGTTACAACTAATCGTGCGTAAATGGTCGAAATCTTTGGAAAATGTGGAACTAATGTTTTGTAATGCTGTGACAGATGTTGGAGCCAAAGATTTGGGTAAACTGCGGCATAATTTGAAATCTTTGAATATATCTCGTTGTACTAAGGTTTCTCATTCAGGTTTGCTAGAAGGTTTGGCCGCAGAAACAAATAATATTCTTAACTCTCTAACATTAAATAGTATCCCAGGTATGGATCCCTTATCTATGGGACTTTTGGCCCAACGTTTACCTCAGCTGACGTATTTGAGCTTGGCTAATTGTAGAGGTTCTGTTAATGATTCCACACTGGAACATATATTCCGTAATCAGCGAAAATTGCAGCATTTAATACTTGACGATTGCATACTCATTACCGATGAAGGTATTTTGGGCTTTGGTTTAAATTCCGCCCCTATTAGCAACCTTAAGGGCTTACAAGCACTTAGCTTAATGGGTTGCAGTAATCTGTCCAATCGTGCTCTTATTAAAGGTTTAAAATTAAACCAACTACGTAAATTAGTTTTAGGCTATTGCAAGAATATCACTTCCATGGGTATAGAGACATTAGTAGTGAATTGTCCTGCCTTGGACGATTTGACAATTTCGAGTTGTTTGATGATTGATGATGATGCCATGATGCACATTGCACAAGGCTTACACAGACTCAGGCGCCTGAATGTAAGCAATTGCAACAAGTTAACTGGCAAAGCCATATCATACGTGGTAGAATCATGCAAGTGCTTGAAGGAACTCTCTATGTGTGGCATAGACTTGGTTGCTATACAAGAGGTTCAAGAAAAATGTCTAAAACTAAAACCTAAAATTTTGAAATTGAATTTTAGTTAAAAAAAATTTAAATGCAATATACGCGTGCAATATACAGGCGCAAATCCTAAACTAGAACCGAAAATCTTTATGTGAGTGGTTGAATAACCTTTGCAATCTTTTTAAATTAATTTTTGCAAATTTTACAAAACTGTGTTTTTGTAAATTTTATTAATATGGACGTCAAAAGAAATTTTCTTTTTTAATATAATTTTTCAGTCGAAAGTTTTTTCCTATATCGTGTGTATGTTTCAAATGTATGTAAGTTTGAGACAAGTCGAACGTTGTCGACTATTATTATTATTATTATTATTATTATTATTTTACTCGCAGTGTTCTTATATTTTGTATGTATATTTCTAAGGGTAAACCATATCAGGTGTTCAGGGGGTCTACTCTCTAATTCGAAACAATGAAAATGAAATGCTTTCAAATTTGTAGGCTTATAACATGTAAATTCGAAAACATTTTTTTTCGTTTCGAATTACAGAGTAGACCCCCAGGTGACTATTGTCACCACTTATAATTTGAATATAAATACGTTAGATGTCAAAGCACATTTTTCAGTAAATTTTTTTTAACATTAAAAATATAAAACTTTCAAGGAGAAATGAGCCGAGTTTGAATTTGACTTGGTATGTTTTGTTTCTAAAATATGTATTTTTGTGTATTCTGTTGCATCATGTTTGCATCATAGTTTCAGGGCGAATTCCTATCCGAACATTTTTTTACATCCCAAGAACGCATTTTTTAAGGCGAATAAGGGCGAGTAAAACTGCCATGAATATAAATTGACAGCTCTTCCTTTTCAATTAGACATAAAAAATCATCTACTATTTGTTGTTTGACAATTTTAACCTGAGTTTAACTGACCACTCAAATTCGATACACGATAGTTCGTAAGTTATCTTTAACCCATAAATATATGTACATACATATCGAGCCATATTTTCGATTTAATCGTAAAAATTAACGTTTTTCATTGAAATTAAAATTTTATGGGAATACCATTAGTTTAAAAATATCAAAACTCCCAAATGGTTAATAACTTTTAAAATACAGACTGTAAATTTTATCGTAAGCGACAATTTATGTATGCAATACATATTTGAATATGATAAAAATACCTTCTGAAAATTTACAACTGGGACGAACTACGAACTTTCGGTTACTCATGTTTTAGACTCGGCAGTTTTTCTTGAAGCAAGTCCGAGTTTATAGGAGAGAGAGGAAAGATGAAAGAAGAAGGGTACTGACTTGCTTGTACAGAAAAGTTACTTCAATTCTCATTTGTTATTTCATTCGCTGCATTGAAACAATACGAAAATTGGACAAGAAACCGTCTGAATGTAAACAAACGAGCAGTTTTAAAAGAGATGTGAAAAGGACTGCTTCAAGAAAAACTGCCAAGTCTAAAACATGACTTACGAATACATGTGTGTATATGAAAATACACACAATCAGTACGTTGGACGAAAGTTGTGCATAACGAACTTGCGATAGATTTATTTCTATTTTGTACGCCGACGAACGGCGGAAGCACAATTTTCTCTCTCCGTCTCTGTCTTTCTGCACACAACCAGGGTGACCGATAACATTTTTCAAAAAGTGGCACGAAGTCGGGAATTTATAAAAAAAGAGCCAAAATTAAAACTAAAATTTTTATTTTTAATGTATTTTCATATAACACCCTAAAAAAAGGGGACAAAAAGTGGCAAGGCAGTCGAAGAAGTGGAAAGGCAATCGAAAAACATTGAATTTGCCACTTTAGTCGGTCAAACGGTCACTCTGCATACAACATTCAACTTTATCA
Source organism: Tachina fera (assembly GCA_905220375.1). Taxonomy (NCBI): domain Eukaryota; kingdom Metazoa; phylum Arthropoda; class Insecta; order Diptera; family Tachinidae; genus Tachina; species Tachina fera. Next base: position 62,592,226 of record LR999963.1, read on the forward strand.
AATATGACAGAGGAATTCGGCGAGTAAATTCGTCGTTATTGTGCTTTATGCTAGGAACACAATTGGGACGAACGACGAATTTTGTGCACGTCGACGAATTCGTCGATAAGCATTCGCTGCGTAAATTCGTCGTGTGAAGCACAACAACGACGAATTTACTCACCGAATTCTTTTCTCATATTTGATAAAGTTGATTGTTGTGAGTACAAAACAGAGAGAGAGAGAGAGAATTTTCTCTGAATTTTGTTTTTTCGTTGCTCGTCGGCGTACAAAATAGAAATAAACCTATCTCAGAGTTCGTCACGCGCGACGAATTTCGTTGTACGGCGGTGTTGTGTTCATTTTCATATGTACAAGTGTGTTTTATTTTGTATGACGAAAGTTCGCAGCGAATGCTTTTCGACGAATTCGTTTTGTCCCAGTTGTGTTTATAGCATAAATCGAAAATAGAGCTAGATAAGTATGTACACAATTAATTTTAATACTAAAAATTATAAATTTGAATATAATTTCTAATCGATTGTAACATAAGAAAAAATGGTGTTGTATTTCTAAAATTAAGAAAAAACAACCAGTGAATGTACCAGTACTGTTTAATTTTGTGTAGTATTATATTTAGAAAACATAAGTAACAGAGAAAAAGATTAAAGTATAAATATGAATTGATATTTAAATAGAGTTGGTGAAATAGGCTCTGAATCGCACGAATAGGTTAAACCATGATATAAACATAGAAGGTACTTCCATTCTCTCTTTGTTTTTAAAAATAGGTATTTTTGAAGTTTGTTTTTTGAGAGAAATACAGAAAAATGCTCCCATAAAATTAAAGTCATATAGATAACTACACATTTGTGTAGATTTAAAAGTGGTTATGTAATAACTTATCTCATATTTTTATGTTTTCTGCTTAATACAAATCTTTTGACTATATTTTCATCTAAATTTGGCGTTGAGAAAGCAAATTTATTGATGTTTTTGATTAGTTGACAATGAAGTTTCATTAAGTTTAACAAATATTGATTGATATTGCATTTTGTTTAATCTACATAATTCGTTTCTTGTTGATTGTAACATCTTTTTCTAAAATATTGAAGAAGATCTTTTGGCAAGTCTATTTCACAGATATTATAAGCTCTTAGCCACTTTTGACGAACACCAGGAAATCAAGGGAATTAAAGAAATGCTGCACTCATATTTTTAGTTATGGTCTAATTCAGTAAGAAGATTTAGGACGTTTTTGTTTGAAAATACTTTTTTAAGTTCTTGATTTTGAATTCTCTAAATTATTTTATTCAAAAATGGTTGTTGTTTTTGATAATGAAAAATAAAAATACTATTACCATGTTTTTAAAACATAAAAATTAAATTAATGTATTATACAGCAGTTTGAAAAATATATGAAAAAATATGTGTTGGGTAGTTTAGAAGTTTAGAACAAAATCATAAAGCAAATACACGAACCTTCTAGCATAGACCATAAATAATGTTTTAAGGAATCACTACTGCGGCTTTTTTCGTCTATAGACAAGACGATACAATCTTCGAACAGAATTAATGCATTAATTGTTTAATTTATGCATTCTATATTTTATAAAAACAATTTTGAAATAATTTTTTAATACAATTTTCAAACAAACAGGAAACAGAGGGGGAAATATTAAATTAATACGGTAGCACAATATTAACGGAAACTTCAGAATACCTATAGTTGTGAGAAGGTGAATGTCAAGAAAAAATTAGAGAATGGAAATACGTTCTATATTTATATCATGGGTTAAACTTAAAAATATGTACATATATTTCAAGCAAAAAAGTTATTTGAAAAATACTATTATTGCCCGTATCAACAACAACTTTGCGTTTAAAAATAAAAAGTATTAATTAATTTTAAGAATAATTATTTTACAGAGAGACAAGTTCAAGCACAAGTATGCATTTGTAATGTTTAAGATGTTTTATTTTACAACCGAATAAAAAACATTATTGTATTGTATATGTACATATATGTAAATATGTATGTCAGCAAAGCAATTGGTGTATTCATTTTGCGACTGTTTTTGTTGGGTTGGTTGGCCTTTGTTTTATTTGTGTTGGCTTTTTTTATTAAGGAAATGCAAAAGTGTATGATGCTCCTCCAAACACACCATACACATCTCCCTGCTCTTACAATTTTTAAAAAATTCTCGGACATTTTCTTAATGGATGGTCCTTTTTACACATTCGACATAGAGTGCCAATATATGTTTTTGTTATTTGCTTTGATATATTCTTAATCGAATGTCATTAACAAAAATTATTTTTAGCCAAGATTTCGGCTCAAATTACCTACTGTGTCTAATCGTTTTTTAGGGTTCCGTACACTAAAGTTGAAAAGGAACCCTATTGTTTTCGCTACGCTGTCCGTCTGTCTTGCACAGGCTATTTTCTCGAGAACCGTAAGAGCTACGGACCTGAAATTTGGACAGAGTATGTAGAACTTTGGCTGCTACAACAAAAAAACAAAACAAAAATACATGAAAAATTAAATGGTGTTCAAAACGAGCAACGAAAAAGTTAGAATCCCATGTAATATACATACATACAACTTTATGTATTAGTGGCCTGCGTAAGCAGTCTTGAAATGTAAATACGTCATGTTTTTTAAGTGTACTCTCGTGGCATGCATTATACTAAGCAAATAATAAATGCGGTCGCACTATAAACGAAGCACGATGGATGTATTGGTGTACGTGTATAAGACTGTTAACGAGCGATGTCGCCAAGACGTCTTGTTTATAACAAGCAATGAAAAGAAAAACCGTACTTTATACATTAAAGTCCTGCACAAGTCAACATTTTGTGAAAAAATGTCCCACAGAATAATTGCTTGCCTTGCTATGTCATGCATACTCAAACACCATGTTGTACATTGTTATGCGAACTCAAACCTAATGTCATGACATTTCATGCAACTTAAATTCATTGTTGGATATTGTTGTGTTAAATACAATGTTGTTATATGTTATTCTCAACAGATGTGTGTGGGTATGAACATTTTAAGATATTTTCTAATTTTATTAATTTGCAATTGCTTAATATGTATATTAAAAGTGATAAAATGATTTAAAATGAAACGAATTTTTAATTTATGTATGTATGTATATTTAATTATTTATATCGATAGCAAATAAATATAACTAGCCATGTCACAGAGCTCAATTCCGTTCGGAAACGGAATTCAATCCGTATTTTCGTGCTTTGGAAACCGAAAAACGAAAAAAAAAATCGGAATGAAATCACTTTTAATTTCATGGACGTTAAAGTAAAAAAAATATTTAAAAAAAGTTTGTTTAAATAAACAATACTATTTTTCATTTATTTATTCAAAGCTGAATTACAATTAATTAGTTTTTATTTATCTATTATGTAAATTTCTCATGTCATTACAAAAATAAAATCAAGAGAATCAAATGTACGGAATTGGTTTCTTTAGTATTGCCATACCATTTTTGTATGTACTTTATCAAAATCTTCATGGTGGCAGCACACAAAACAAAAAAAAAATACAAGGCAAAATTAAAATATGCATACAAAAAAATTTAAAACGCCTAAACATATGCCACATTATGCTTTACTACAAAATTATACTGCCACACTTACAAGATAAAAACGAGTTTACCATTTCTTTCGGATTGATGAAAACGATCATAATCTGAAGCACCAAAATGAACACTGAACGGAATGGCTAATACGGAATCAAAACCATTCCGAACGGAATCTGTGACACGGCTGATTTAACTAAAATATGTGTTTTTTCGTATTTACTGTTATAGATTGTTATGTTTTCTTAATTTCTTAGCTGATACTTTCAGTTTAGTTTTAAATAAGACGCCGGGTTAGGTTAGGTTCGGTGAACTATAAACTTAATGTATCTTACATCAATTTATTAAATTACTGGAGGCAAGTAAACAGCTTTTAAATAATCTAATTCTTTGAATAAACTAATTTTTTATAGATGTGCGTCATTCCAAATTCTTGCAGCACAGTTTTGTGAACGCCAAAGATAGAAGCGGTAGACGTTTGAAAGAATTCTAACTTAACTTTTTTAAATAGACTTTAATCAATAAATGAAGAACAGTTTTTTTTTATTAACAAGCACTAAAAAATTTTAATTTGTTTATTTCATATTTAATTGAAAAATAAAAAACTTGCTGAGTATTGTACGATTCCTCAAATCGTTATCGAATAATTCTTCTACAACTCGCGCGATGGCTCATATAAGATGAACATTGAGGAGCCTCATACGATTCTTGATGTTCTTCATATAAGATTTATAAGATAATCTCTAAATAAATCTGAAATGATTGCATCTACGACTGATGAAAGCGCCTTCCGGGGCTTTTGTATATGAATTGTCTACATGTAACAATAATTTCCAGATGCTTTCCAGAAGCATCTTCCACGATTAAGATATGCACTCATCTGCGATTATACATAAATGCTCTGCATACGATTCACAATAGACGCGTCTGCGATTGAAAGGTTTGCTGGGTAGCTGGCATAAGTGGCAAAATTGAGCATTGCTATAGTTTTAAAATTAATATAAAAAAGTTTCGCTGTTTATGTAACTGGCTGATTTCATGAGAAGTGAGCCTTAGACAAAAAAATTAATTTATTTAAAAATAAAAGATTTTTTCATGAACTTGTAGCTAATACATTAAATTTTAATATTCTAAAATAAATAAAAAAAGCAGTTTTAATGTATTTTTTTTATATCAACTCTCCGTCAAATTATATATCTCGATATTGCTAACCCGTGAAAGTAAAATACAACCATAGCCCATGTCAGCTGTGCATAAGCTTTTGAAATTTTAACGTTTCGAAGAGGTGCTTCGGTTTATTTTCCTTCAGCCCATCAAAGCAATAGCAATAAAATATATGTAATTTAAAAGATTTTTTGTATTTTTTATATTGTGTTTTCGAATGTCCCACCCGTGACGAAAAACAAGTAAAAGTTTATTTTACTAAACAATGTCACAAGCAATTTGTTTGAAATTTTTAAACTAAAGGCAGAAGCCGAAAACGAAATACTTTGCATATCAATTTTATTTTTTATTTAAAATTTTTAATAATAATTAAATTTATTTATTTGACATATTGTCAGAAGTGTAAATACTACAATAATTGAAATTTATTTGCTGGTGGTTTAGCATGCCTATATACGTATTTCATTGGCGCTTGAACCAAATCATCAGTAGACTTCAACCACAAATTTTGAACAGTCACAAACCTCTTACTTTATGCACAGACTTTCAAAAACTATATGAGAATTCATAAAATAATAATATTTTTGAAAATCACAAAGACAAAATAAGCTAAGTGGGCTTTGAAACAAATCCAAAACCCAGCAAATAATTTATATTCAGGTGAACTCATTTTATTTTTCTACATCCTTATACAATTAGAAATCCATCGGATAACAATAAAAGTATTTGCAAGGCTAAATGAAAAATAAAACATTAATTGAACTTTAATGAAATTTATTTTCATTTCATTTATTTTCAAAGCCTGCTAAGCTTATTTTGTCTTTGTGATTTTCAAAAATATTATTTTATGAATTCTCATATAGTTTTTGAAAGTCTGTGCATAAAGTAAGAGGTTTGTGACTGTTCAAAATTTGTGGTTGAAGTCTACTGATGATTTGGTTCAAGCGCCAATGAAATATGTATATAGGCATGCTAAACCACCAGCAAATAAATTTCAATTCTTTATAATATATTTGCTTTTTAAAATTGTCCCACCCGTGACGAAAAATTTTGCTTGTTTTTTAAATATATATACATTTTCAAACCTTTGAATTTTACTCCTGTTTTTGGATAAAGTTTTCAAAATATATTTGAAGTTAGTAGATCCGTTTCTAGTCAAATTGCTATTATGAAATCGCACGCATCCCACCTGTGACGAAAAAATGTCCCACCCGTGACGCTACAAAAATAAAATTTTTGTGCAATATATAAACTTGTTCTTCTTCTGAAATTTTAGTGAAAAACAACTTGAAACCTATGCTGCAGTCATAGATTTGCTACATTTTGATAAACTGTATAAATTCGCAGAGTTTTGAGTATGTGTCCTAGGCACTTGAAAAGCATGTCTTTATTATGTCCCACCCGTGGCGAGCCTAATGTGTACTAAATTTTGCATTAGCAAATCTAAAATAGCCTGTTTTCGTGTAGTATCTTTAAAAGACAAGTCTGAACTTTTATTTTATAATAAAGTCATGTTGATGTTGAAATAGTTGAACATTTTCTTATTTGTTAAAACAACGTCTAAATGTCCCACCCGTGACAATGAAATTAGCTAACTATAAAAACTGTGGGGGAAAGCTTTAATAAACGCTTTCAACAGACACAGCGAAGACAACATTCAATAGCAAAGCTTTAATAAAAAAAAAGAAAATTGTTTAGATAAATTGTGGCGGAAACCATTTTTTGTTTTACTCGATTATTGGCATTGTAATCATCTGTGGTGTAATCTATTGTTTTTCCATATAGTTTTTCGTCAACACTCAACCCGAAATTCATTAAGATGGATTTCTAAAAAAAATATTTGGAAAAGCTAGCAGAGAAATGTGCATTGCACTCGTGTGTGTAAAAAAGAAAGAAAAAGCAATAAGTAAAATTTATTAGCAAATCTACAAAGAGTTTCTTTTGTTTGTATTTCTCCCTTTTTGGGGGGAAATTGATTTTGAAATGCATAAAATGTGTGAAGCGGAAAATTCTGAAGAGCAGATAAAGTTGAGCGGTTTAAGCGAAAAGACCTGCAATGAAAAGTTCGCAAAAAAAAATAGATTTTAAAATAAAAAAATAATAATTAATTATTTTAGAAGATTATTTAAAAAAGAAAACTTGTAACGGATTATTATTCATGTGGAAAATGACAAAAAGTGCTAAAATAATAAATAAATAAAAAAAGTAAACAAGAAAAGTAAAAATAGAACAAACGATTTTAATAAAATTTTTATGTGTGTTATTTTGGCTAATTACTCTAAAGAGAAATTATTGAAAAATGATCTAAAGAAAAAAATTAAGAAAAATTGATTGCTAAGAAATTGGAGGGACAAAAAAAGCACGAATTTTTTAAATTAAAGTACAGAAATATAAATTTAATTGCAATGTAACTGCCAGGCAACGAAGCCGACATGGTTTGTCAACCGGCGGCGGCTGAAAGTCGACCATAGCCGAAAAACGTCCGCAAAGAAATAAAAACTACGGCGCCGACTTAATCGGCTAAAAGGGCAAATTTTTTAATAATTATTTCTTTTGAGCAAATAAAATGGATAAATGTTCTTTCTGTTGTTTGTTTAAGTTGAAATGCCTAAATAATTATACTTTTTAATATAAAACTACCGGATCAGCTGGTGTTGTCCACTGAAAAGCCTATGCAAGCCGTATGCATCGGCGGCGGGTCATGGTGGTCAATATTTATCGGCGGTGGCTCGAAGCCGACTCTGAACCGATCAGTTTCGTTCCCTGGTAACTGCTGAAATGTGCCTGGTCGCGCTCAAATATAAACGGTTAATGGCTTAGTGTGAAGGATTATTGCAATAAATAATAGGATATAAGCCATTGGCTTAAAATAAATAAAATCACAGGTTCCATTTAATCGTTAATTAATTGATTGTGTTTACCAAGTGTGTCCACGTTCGTTAGTTTTTAATAAGCTTTTGATAAACATGGTAACCAGAAATATGCTTTAAAAACTTTATTTTGATTGAAGAATATGTAAATATATTTTCTTAAATATTTTCATTACATTAAACATTGAAATACAGACCATGTTTTGAATAATCAAAATACATACATATGCATAAAATATTCTTATTTACAATCACAGAAAAAAATTAAAAAACAAAAAATCAGCACACTTTTTTTAAACTAAATCGCAGGAAAAAAATTTCCTTTAAATAAGATTCTCATAGAAACTTTAAAAATAGCGATACCATAATCAGTCGTTAGAGCTTTTTTATGTTCTTTGTATTTGCACAGTGCAGTAAAGACATTACACAGTGTAGTTCGGTTAAAACGAAATCCGACAGACCTGGAATGTTTGCTCGTTGTGGCCAAAGTTCGTTATAACCTGATTAAACTTGTGCAAAATAAAGCATTTTATCCTAAAAAAACATATCTTATTAAAACATACACTTTTTTCTTTTTGAACTACAAGAATAGCTGTTTAAGTATAGCCAGACAACAAATTGTCAATTTTGATTATTAATAACAATATCAATTTATAGAAAGTTTTGTTTTTGACTTAATAAAGAGTTCGTTGTAAATGCAAATTGGTTACCAACGGAGTTCGCTAAAAAGCTGCTTTAAAACGGTATGAGTTTTACATTTGCAATTTCGTATAGCCAAATTACAGAAAATCTTATATTTTTGCCTTCAGACGTATATCTTTAATTACGTCTGACATAATCTCTTTCTTCACACGAATTGTTCTCATACCAAAACAGCTGATGTTAGATGCCTTGTCAGTTCATGTGAAAGCAGCTTACGCCTACTTATTTGTGTTACATACTAATGCAAAACTGTTGTGACCAAAGTAGTTCGTTTATGCTATGTGTAATTCGATACAACTGGTGTACTCAATAACTGAACCCAAACTCAGTAAAGTGCGACGTTCCGTACGGACACTAGATATGTATGTAATTCAATACAAACTTTAGCCGATATTATATATATATTTATGACAAAAGTTTAAAAAAAACTTCAAGTCAAAATCTGGAAGCTCGATTTTCACCGTAGACGTATGGTCTAGTGGACTTTTTTGCTTAGTACAATCACAAGAATCAGAAACGAGAAGCTCCCATGTAGATTTTTTTCCTTCCATACTAATCGCCCCACCCTAATGTGTCAGTGATGGGAATTGGAATTGTTTTTTCGTGCCTAATCTCTTTCTAAATTGTGCCAAAATCACTGGAATGGTGCTAAACCACTATTGATATAATTGAAATGTTGGCAATTAATGATTATTTATGTATGTCCAATCTAAAGGGCATACATACTCGTACTACATTATTGTATGTACAAACATATATGTACGTAAAGACTCTAATAACTTTAAACTAATTTAAAAGATAAATTAAGTTATCTTATCAGGATTCAGTAACTTTTTGCGAACCGAAAATCGTGATTTTTATCGACTATTTATACAAATGTTTGGAGTAACGATAACGTCATTCTGTAATTTCTCTTTGACGATAGTGTACATTTGTGTTTTACTCACTATTTAATTATATATAATGAATAATCTCTACATAAAAAATGTCAAAATAATCAAAAAGCACAAAGGTGAATTAAAGAAAAATCGAATGAATTTGAGCTTAAGATTTTATTTTTTTCACTTCGACCGACAGCGAATATCGTTGAAATATGTTACTAAATAGCAAATTCGATAAACTTTCGTTATATTTATTATGGCGATACGATTATAATGAAGGTTAGTGAATGCAGGTGCAGATTCATATATTTAGTTACAAATATATCTTGAGCCATGATATAAATATAGAAACTACTTCCATTCGATGATATTCGGCGTCTTGTGCCACTTTGGCCAGCTATATTCTAGACAAACATTTATTGGACAGTTACTTTTTCCCATCATAACCGAACGGTTGTCAACACCAAATTCTATTCAGTTTGCAATACTTAAAAACGTAAAAATGCGAGAAGATTACTTATTATTATAATAAGAAAAGTTTCCATATTAATGGACGAAAAGTATTAGAAAAGGAGCGAGAGTGCCACAGGCCAGCCAGCATCCAATAGTGCCAAAAATGACACAATTGTGCCACATTTCCCATCACTGGTACATATGCTTATATCTCGTCTCTCTCATTCGCCATCAAAACTTGTGCTAGAAATCCTTTTGCGTGTGAACCAGGTAAAAATTTTTCAAACTTTTATGAGAGTTATCTTCCTGCTAGCTTTTCTACTTTTGCTGATGGTCCTTCTTTTACTCTAAAACAGTGGTCGGCAACCTATACCATTACATTTTAGCATAGTAATTTGCCATCTTTTGGGTATCAAAAACCGCTGACATTTTTTCATGATGCATGCGACGGATACAAAACTAGAAAGTAAACCTACTTTATCCGTCCTATGCGTCTATATGTTCTGTGCATTTTGCTCTGCAACTTGCTACATACAAATATCCTGATTTCACTTTTTTGACACCTGCATGAAACGCAACAACGAATGGTATGGATCTTCAGGTTTAATTCGCCCATCCCTTCTCTAAACTAATATCAACAATGGGTCTACTCTATAATTAGAAACGAAATAAAATGCTTTCGAATTTACATGTTATAAGAATACAAAAAATTTCTTTCTTTTCGAATATATTCTATATGCCCAGAACAGATATCTGACATTTCGTCGGATGGTTACTGGTTTTCCGCACAGTATATTAAGAATACATTATTACTGCGGCAAACTAGTAACCACCCGACGATTTGTCATCAGATGATCATTCAAGTAGATTTCAAATATTTTTGGTTGCCCTGGATAAGCAATATACTACATATGTACATATCTCCCATTTACTTCAATAACGTCATAACTTAGAAAAGCAAATGATGCAGAATCATATTGTGTAAAAATTTCACAAAAAGTATCTTCAATGTACTTTTCCTATTAATTTGTGTGTAAATGGAAAACTTTGAACTCGATTTCTGCAAAACAATTTATTTTGAATTATGATGTTGCTCGAGTAATTGAGCGATATGTACGAGTACATAAGTATGTATGTATGTATTCATTAAAACCTTCCTTGTTGGAAATGTTAATAGCAAAACATTACTGATTCAGTACTGACTTTGTCACCAGTACTACTGACGAATTATACCCGATACATTATTTTTTGCTATAGACATTTAACATGTGCATGTCACGACGTTAGTACTATTGATTAGGTGGTTCTTTTGCAACACATCGTCGGTTGGTTTTTGGTTTGCGGTACAGTATATTCAAAATATTATGTCTGCAGCAAATAACCAACCGACGATATGTAGACATTGGAAGCAAATATTCACCAGTACATTTTAATAATTCTTGTCTACACTTTTATCACTTTTTTGGGACAAATTTTAAAAACTAGACTTCATACTATTTTGTTCACATTTGGTGTTTTATTAAAAAAATATAAAATATAAAAACAGTGATCAAAAGCAAATATTAATGTGTGGACAATGTCGTCAAAAATTCAACAAAATAATTGACACAATTGGTGACTTGCAGGCACTTAACCCCAAGCTTCCTACGGGATTTTGTACTAAAAGTTTGAACAAGTCTTCAATATTGTTGTATTTTTATTTTAAATAATTTACATAAAATTGAATAAGTACCCTGTCGGAAATTACGTTAACTTTAAACTAACTTTAAGCTAACTATTTCGCAACTAGTACTTACTGACACTTGAATTAATTTTCAATCTAATCAAATGACTATTTTAACATTGCGATGTCCTAGGCGGTAGGTAGTTAATTGTCTCACTCTGCATTACTTTCAGCTAACTTAAAGTTGATTTTTTTAGTAAATTAAAAAAATTTGTCTGGGGTTCGAACATGTATCAACACACGTTGTGTACTCAACGCGCTATCACTCAGCAAAGGTACCATCTAAAATGATAAAAGCAAAATGTTAATATAAAACTTAAAATGAGTTGCTGAGAATAAATTTGTTGGCTGTCATCAAATGCGATTACGTACTCAACTTAACTCTCTAATTCCCATACCTTCATTTATGAAAATAAAACTGATTTATTCTTGTGTATAGCATAAGTATGTTTGATATTGCTAGCTTTGTTTTTAGAGAGGTGTAACCCAAGGCGAATTCAGTATCAGGTGACCTTATCAGTACAACAATTTTACAACACAAAAAACAACATGTAGTTTGCTATGCTAGAAAACCAATCTGTCAAAAGATTTCTGAGCAAATTTTGACATTTTGGTTCAAATTGTTCAATTTTGTATCAACAGCTGATAATCAGCCGGGTTGATAAGGTCACCTGATACTGAATTCGCCTTGGTGTAACCTACTGGGTGACACTGGGCACAGTTTATCATTGACAGTATATGAAAAACCAAACAATAAATTATACTATTATTTACTTAAACTTGGCAGAACAAAATTTTAGTTTATTTTAAATTTTTTTGAGGTATTTGTACCATTATTTGAAATGTCTAATATTGCACTTAGAGCACATCTTCCTTTCCGTTCATGAAAAAATCACTGTGACGTTGTGAAAAGTCCTTATTGAAGTAGTGTGTTTTGAGCAACCACCCAGTCGAATTTTAACTGCAACTTTCGACATAATAGAAACACCACATTGGGACCAAGCTTCTGACATAATCTGGAGACTGCTTGGTCCCTATGCTATACTCTGATCGCAACTTCAAATTCGGACTACTTGCTGCTTGGCACACTTCACAGTTTATAATACCTATATCATTGTGCTGTAGCGATCGACCATACTTTCTAGCCGAATCTGATTGGCTTTCCATGTATGGAAATGTACCAGTAAAATACCAGTTCAGGAGATACCAATAAGCAACTCAAACTATTTTCGGGTCTTGGCAATTTTACACAGCACGTTCTCAAATATTTTTGTGTCATGTAACCAGCCAGTAATAGTACAGCAATATAAACTCTGGCTTTGTTGTTTACTGTATTACTCAATGTATAATTGTTCTTTAGGACATACAAGTTGCTTATAATTTCGATTAGATTTGCTATATAACTCGAGGCAGTCAGTAATACTGAACTGAAATTTTAGTAAAACTTGCAGCATTATTTGACCATTTCTTTACTGTACAATCAATCATTCTTTAATGTATTTTGATACTTGTAATGTGCTCTAATCCACCTCACCACTTCTATCAATAGAATATATGAACCTCCACTTCTAAACGTAACATTCGGCTAGGAAGGTGAACAAAATCTACTTCATTTTCGTCTCCACTATCTTCATCAGTAACATTTCCATTTTCAAGGAGTGTGAGCAGCGGGGTCTCCACTCTCTAGTATTTCCAGTATATCGTTCAATCTCATTCTAAAGCAATACAAGTGCCACAAATTTTGTTACATACATCTGTTTATACTGTATAATACCCAGTGTCCCCTTCTGGTGACACTTCATTAACTTTCCCCAATTTTTGCTAACACATATTTTATTTTTTAACGATATAATTTCAAATTATTAGTTTCAATATCTCACAGTACTAATTTGCAAAAAAATTTTCGTTACTTAGCCTTTTGACATTTCTACAACAATTTATTTATCATAAGGCACTTCAGCACGAATAAATCAAAGAACTGGTTGAAAGAATAAGAACAATTTTGTCAGATAAAAAAATTTAAGAATTTTTAAAATAAAACACAAAAATGCTACAGGGTGTTATAATTGCACAAATAAAAAATAAATGCTCGAAAGGTATCAATATGAATGCTTAAAAATGTCCCCAATCTATGTCGCCTACAGGTGACACTGGGAATTGAAGAGTTAAGAACTCATTTTGGGTTTGTTCTGGATGACAGTGCAGTCTAAGAAAAGTTAACCATAAGTCAACTATTTTTGTAGTCAACCACACATTCTCCTACAGGGCATCTTTGTGAAGCTTCTTTTGAGAAAAAGTAGTCCAAATTCTATTTGACATTATTTAAACGCACCTTACATTTATAATTAGTAATAAAAGCACATTAAATTAAATTTGTTTAGTCAGTTTAAAATGTCTGGCAAATCTAAAAGATTGACAATAAATTATTTAGCTAGAAGTAAAAGATTAAACACACAACAGCTTTAATAGTTTTGCGTGCGCTTAGCAAGTTAAAACGATCAATTATATTTTTTTTAAGATAACAATTGACCAAAGCATTATGCCATAGTTACAGCAGTAGACATTTTCTAAACGAAAATTGCATTTTCAAAATAAAAACAAATACGAAAAATATTATTTATTAAAAGCAACTAAAATCAACCAGGAAATTATAGCCCGACTGCAAAAACCAAGTGGAATGGAAATATTACAAAAAAAGCTTAAGTGCATTTAAGCAAAATATAAACTAATAATCATAAATTTTCCCAGCAGCCACAGTTAATAAATAATACAATGACTAAAATAGTTAGCGATGCAACAACAGCAACAACAACAGCAGCAGCAGCAGCAGCGAATAATAGTGACCTTGAAAAAGCTTCCTATGTGTTTGCCTTGGAAATTAATAACTACGAAACTGCTTATGATTTTGATCAGCCCATAGATTTCGGACCCAAAAGGGATTCCCTAAAAATTGTCATACCCCTGACCGTAGTCTATGGCTTGATCTTTGTAACGGGAGTTATTGGCAACCTTTGCACATGTTTAGTGATTAAAAAGAATCGCTCAATGCATACGGCCACAAATTATTATCTCTTCAGTTTGGCTATATCGGATTTTTTACTACTCCTATCGGGTGTACCGCAAGAAATCTATTTAACTTGGTCCAAATATCCTTATGTGTTTGGTGAATATTTTTGTGTGGGTCGCGGTATTTTAGCCGAAACTTCAGCCAATGCCACGGTCTTGACAATAACAGCATTTACCGTTGAACGTTATGTGGCCATCTGTCATCCGTTTTTGGGTCAAGCTATTTCGAAACTAAGTCGCGCCATTCGTATAATCATACTCATTTGGTTGCTCTCCATACTCACCGCCATACCACAGGCCCTACAATTTGGTCTGATCTCCCACCAGGGAATCGAAAGATGTGTGGTAGTGCGTATCATAATAAATCATTCCTTTCAATTGTCAACGTATATATTTTTCTTTGCGCCCATGTCCATAATATTCGTTTTGTATCTTTTGATCGGTTTGCAATTATATCGTTCGAATGTTGTTATAACTGGCAATAATACAGGCAGCGGTCATGACAATTTCAGTACCAAAGATCGTTTTGGTAATGGTATGGTTGCCGGCTTGAATAGTCGTCAAAATTCTCAGGTGCGACGAGGTCGTTTGGGTATGAAAAGTACTCAAAGCGATACGATTCTCTATCGGTATTCGGGTGGTGGTGCGCAGTCGAATAGTGCTGCTCGAGGCCGTCTCAGTCAATTTTCTACTAAACGGGTTTTAAAAATGCTGGGTAAGTATGTTTGAACATATTTACATATTGTTACCTAAAACGCAAAACGCTTCACTGAAAAATAAAATTTGAAATTGATTTTTCTTTATAAATTCCGTGATATTTAATCAATATAATTGCTACAAAATTAGAGTTTTTATTAAATTGCAAAAAATTCGCATTAAAGTAGACTTGGGTAGAACTCCTTCACTCGTTCTTTAGTTCATTTTAGACCTAAGCAGATAATCGAACCCATTTAAATTACATGTGTTTGATCTATAGATGCTAAATAGGAAAACCCGATCCCAGAAATGCCGGTATTATGCAAATCCCGGAGCCTGGGGTTTTATAATTTTAAATCTCGGGATTTTCGGAATTTTCTGAATCGAGTTTTTTCCATGGTCAACTATATTACGACTACAACTGTTTGGTATTAGACTAAAGAAGACTTCAACAGTTTTCCTTTTGTGATTTTCAAAAATATTATTATTTGTGAATTCTCAAATACTTCTTGAAAGTCTGTGCATAAGATAAAAGGTTTGTGACTATTCAAAATGTGTGGTTAAAGTCTAATGATGATTTGTTACAGCAACAATGAAATGCATATAGACAAAGCTGAACCACCAGCAAATAAATTTCAAATTAAAATATAATTATGACAATATGTCGAATAATAGATTTCTTAAATGTTAATGTAAAATATTTTAATTAAATGTCTGAAATATACACCAAGTACATATCGCTCATTCACTGAAACAACGTCATAACTCAAAAAAAACTGTTTGCCAGAAAACGAGTTTGAAGTTTTCAGTTTCAATTTATGGAAAAAGATAGTTTATGGGCAGATTTTGTAAAAAATTTAATTTCTAAACGTTTCAAATTTTTATGAAAAATAACGAAAACTCGTTTCAAAAAATATTTTTTCCATACAAATTTCAATACGAAAAAGAACGTTTCTACTTACAAAATTTGGCCTTTAATTTTTATTTCAAGAGTTAAGTAAACAAGATACATACTCGTATATATTTGTATGGGATTTTGTAAGTCCCGAAAATGCCGTGATCCCGGTTGGGGATTCCCAGACCCTATCACTTAATCCCGAAGACCGAGATTTTGAAAACCAGTCTCGGTAAGCATCTCTAGTTTTATCATAGGCTTGTGTCTAACCTAACCCAAGTCTACATTAAACGCCTCAATATTATCCATTTTAATATGTTTTTTCCTTCTGTAGGATTTTGAATATGTACATAAGTGATGGCGTTTTGCGTTTCAGGTCACGATGTGTATGATATTTGTCATTATTGTATTTATTGCAGTTACGTAATTTTAATTTAAAATTTTATAAGAAAGAACTTTCATTTTAACACACCCATTTCTTTAAGATTTACCCCCTGTTTCCACAACGCTTGAGTAGAAGAAGCACTCTTTTTTTTGAGTGCTTTTCATAGGAATTTTTATACGTGTCGACTGCCTGTGTTGTAGAAACAATAACGTGCAACAGAGAAAATACACACTGTCCTCACAGTATAGGTTCTATAGTACTACCAAAGAATAGTAAAACCCTACACCCAGTTTGGCGATTTTGGAGACCAATTTTTTTATGAGCCCCCAAAGACTTAGAAAAGTCATAAATTTTTTGGCCAACAGGTAATTCAGATTTGAAAGCGCTTAGCTATATATACAATAATGTAGCTAAGAGTATACCGAGCAAATTCTGCTAACATCTTATGCCAAAAAATATTTCTTCGTGCACTTTTTTGTAAAAAAATTAAGGACAAAAATGTTTTTTTTTCAAAATAACTTGCAGGGACTCCTAACTTTATGCTAACAATATTTTTTAGGCAGTTTTAGGATTTTGGGAGTTGAAGTTATTTTAAAACGTATTATTATATATCGATTTTTATATACATACATATACATATGCATATGTATGTACCAGTGATGTAACGAATGTCAATTTTTGATGTTCGCGAATACGAATACTTCAAACGATATTCGCGAGTACGAATACGAATATTTGAAACGATATTCGCGAATACGAATATTATATGCAACATGAAATATTAAAAAATTGTTATGAAAAAGGACATCACACTCTTGTTGGCGTACTTTAAAGTTAATAAAAGGTACCCAAAATTTTAATGATCGTCATTGAA
Organism: Tachina fera; assembly: GCA_905220375.1. Classification (NCBI taxonomy): domain Eukaryota; kingdom Metazoa; phylum Arthropoda; class Insecta; order Diptera; family Tachinidae; genus Tachina; species Tachina fera. The sequence continues at coordinate 62,609,516 of LR999963.1, forward strand.
TAATATTTGAAAATGATACAAAGCACAAATTTCTATAAAACAAATTAATGTATTTGTACAAACTAAGATTTTTAGTCATTTATTTAAATTTCGTTTAGGTTTTATGCATTTATTTATTTAATTTCTTTTGAAAAATATTGGTATTCGAATTCGTCTGAAAATAGCCGAATATTCGACAATTCGAATACGAATACGAATATTCGTGCATCACTAGTATGTACATATTTATCTTCATGCATATTTGAGGTATGTAAATGCACGTGCTGTCATGCATACTTTCCCTACAACATACAACTTGATGTTGTCTACAAGTTATGTTGTCTAAAAGTGTATGAACGAGTATTATGTATAATAAAAGTGAAAAATTAGTTTTTCAGACAAAGCTCGTGATGTCATTTATTTAAATATCTATTATGAGAATTTGGGATTAGTAAATTTGCAGTACTTCATTCAACAAATACTTTTGCAATATCAAATAATCTCAAATCAGCTACATACAAAATTTGAATGAAAAGAAAGGAAAGACAAAATTTTCCAATTCGTATTACAAAACGCTAAAAGGGCAACGCGTTAAGCGCGTCAATATTCAGCTTCAATATATGTGGTTGTGTGCGTTTATAAAAAATATTCACACCAATAGTATGTACATATATGTGTGACTATTTTTGGTAAACAAACGTACACAACCACATATATTGAAACTGAATATTGACGTATCTGGCACCCGCTTTAAACTTGTATGTGTGTTATAAAATAATGCTCTTAGTTTGTTTTTTTTGCATCAGCTATCGCATGTTTTCACTTTTAAACATAAACACTACAGTGTTAAATGTTTACTTGTCAAATAATTTTTCAATTTTTTTTCTAATAAAATAATTTGGCATAAGGTGCAATTTCAGTTATTCATTTTACAAAAGCGAAGTTTACTTTACCAGGTTTTGGGTTTGATTTTGACTTCCATTCTCCTTTCTCCTCTCTCAAACAAATTGAAAACTTTCAAAAGTACACTCTGCGTCACAGGCAAAATTTCTTTAAAATACTGTAGCTTCGTTTTGTGTCCATCCGGCACCCTTTTTTTATACTTTGTCAAAAGTGGTCACATGATGTCCACACCTGATGACTTTATATCATAACTCGTAATATAACGCCGGCAGAGGAACTATAATTTTTTGATAAATATCAGCACAAAGGGGTAGACGTTGATGATTTTATGTCATGATGAATCAAACAAATATTTGAAAAATACTTGCAAAAATATTTAATTTTTGTGTTGTTTAATTTATTGGTCACAGTAAATTGTGTGCCGCCCTTTTTAAACGAAATTTTTTAAATAAATTAAATAAATTTTACAAATGCACAGTAACACATAAAATTATATCATAACGCTGATATAATAAGAATTAATTGAGTCTATATGATGAATTTTCATAATAATATCAATATGACATTCATCATGATATAAATTCATCAGGTGTGAATGTAGGAATAAGCAAAAATATATCTGTATATGTTATGCTTCGCTATAGTTTACATCTTGTGGAAAATTAGTTTTAATAAAGTTCCACTGTAATCTTTAACTATTGCTTTTGTATGTAGCCTAAAGTTATTTAATATGACAAGTACATACATATATGCATATAAATATGTACTCGTAGTAACAATCAATTATTTTTCGATAGCGTAATAAATGTTCAACATATGTTCATTGCAAAGTCGTACAAGTTTCGCTTTTATTACTTGTACATATTATGCTTATCAATGCGACGTACCCTTGTATACATATTAGTTAATAATCACCCTAATGATCATTGTCCAACATAGTTATGTACATATGATAATTAGTTCAATAATAATCATTAATAATTATTTTCACATCATGTATAAATATACATACATACATATATCGTCATATAAACCGAAAAAAATTGTAACTTACAAAAATTGAAGATTGTTATTTTTAATTGAATATAAACAAATTAACAAAATTCCATCCACCCACAATATGAATGGATATAAATTATAGATATGACTGGATTAAAAATCAATGGGTCTAATGTGTAATTCGAAACGAAAGAAAATGCTTTCGAATTTGTATATGCTTATAACCAGGGAAACCAGAAATATGCTCCAAAAAAAGTGTTTTATGCGCATTCAATATGCATTAAAAACTTGAAAATATGCACTAAAAACTCAAAAAATATGCTCCTTTAAATAACATAAATTGGATTATTAGGATATGAAAATCTAATTTTAATTCAGCAATTCAATAAAATTTGTATATAAAATAAGACAAAAATAAAATAAATAGAAGGAAACTATAAAAAATTAATTAAGATCAAAACTTGCACTTTTACTTCAAAAGCGATCACGATATCAGAATTAAAACTTTTCAACTGTATTTTGAAGAAAGAAACAAGTATTTTATTTATAATTGTTATTACAATAAAGAAAAACTACTCACTTAGCTTTTTAAATAAAGATCGCCGCATCTAAAGAAACTTTTACACATACATACATTGAAAATGTTCTTTTTGAACCTCAATTGATGTAATCGGGGCAGCGTTCGTCACAATTACCAAACAAAATTTTTATTGAAATTAACATTCAGTGAGAATGTTAAAAAACATGTTACACCTGAAAATTTAAATTTGGAAAATGCAAATAAATAGTATTTGTTCCAGCATTAAAATTTAGTAGAAAAAAATTTAAAATGGAGGATTTAAATTTTTTTTAATTATCTTGTTTAGTTTTTCTTTTCCAAAAATTTTTTTAAATATGAAACAAAAAATTTTTTAAAGTAGCAAAATATGCCCTAAAAACGCCAAATATGCTCTGAAAATTCGAAAAATGCTCAAAATATGCGTGTTAGACTGAAATATGCAAAAACATGCCTGAAAGGGTAAAATATGCGAAAATATGCACCAACAAATCGATGCCAAAACTCATAAAAAGTTCTGAAACGGATAAATATCTTAATTCCCCATCGATATATCAGACAAGAAAAAACATGCAATTGCGTATTTGTGGTTTCCCTGCTTATAACGTTCTTGCGTTTCGAATTACAGATTCGACCCTCAAATAGAAAATTATGCCAAAAAATGCAAATCTCTAGAAAAAGTTTAATGGAATTTCATGAACAATTTTATAGTGTACTTAATACGTCTGGTTCGATAAATATTGAATTTATTAACGAAAGTCAAAAGACTACTATAAACCATCAATGTCAACTTTGTGCTTTTGGCACTATTTTTAGTGCTTTTTGAGGACTCCAAACGCCAAATTTTGAGCTTTACCCTCATATCTAAATTAGAGCGGCAAGCTTCGCGTTAGCAGCAGGTTACGCATTTTCAGTACATTTAAATGTGAAAATATTTGATTGTACTTAAAATACGTACCGTGCTGCTACCGCAACGCTTGCCGCTCTTATTTAGATATGGGGGTTAGTGCCAAACTAAGAAAAAGCTTTTAAGAAATTTGTGTATTTCTTAAAATTACTTTCACAAAAACTTATTGTATTTATTTTTCCAGTGTAGAACATAACTTTTTCGTCGGATATATTTCATTAAATAGAGAATAGCTTAGAAAATGTTGATCATTATTAAACTTTATTCGTTTGGATATTCACTAGTTCCTTGCGTTAGTGTTTTTTATGCTTTTTAGATGATATCAAAATTACACTAAAACTTTTTTTAAATTTAAATGTGCTTTTAGAGCCAAAAAAGTTGGCATCACTGCTATAAACTACATACATACAGATAACCCTCGATTTACGCGATATGGTGGTACCGAAATATGTATGTACGCGTAAAAGCTTTTTTGAGATCAAGAATTTAGAATTACGCCTAAATCAAAACATGAGATATATGCGTTATTTTATTTTTTGACCTAAGAATAGCGTATAATCAAGAACACATAAAATTATTAACTTTCTTGTTTTATTTGTACTTTTAAAGTATGAGAGGTTTTGTACACAATGTACAATTGCCCAACAACCTACTGTATGCGACATAATTTTCATATTTAATTTTTTTAAACTAAAAATATTTTAAGTTGTATTAATTCTGTGGCAAAAAGGAAAAAGTGCTTAAGTCAAGATAAGCTAATTTTGACTTAGTGGTACCTTCATAAACTGCATATTTGAAAGTACCTCTGGACAAAATCTCAGTTAATTTGTGCGATTTTTCAGGAATTTACAGCACTATGACTTCCGACTTATCTTTTTTAGACTTCTAAGCTCATTTGGAATAACGGCTTAATTGAGGTTATACTTTATAATATTACAACTTAAATATATTATTTATAGTTTTAAAACGATGTTTTATTAAAAAAAAAAAGTTAACAGAGAATTTCCCAATTTAATTGTAAAAGAAATAAATTTCTGAAACTCGACTTAAAAGCTTAAAAGTGCTCTGCTGCAAAACAGTAAAATATGACTTATAGTGAGATTACACGAGACATAATTTTCGAAATTTGTGTTCGAACACAAGTCTGAGCAATTATAATAGTACACAAGCTGTCAAATTTACCTTTTTCGTAGAAAATAATGGTGGGAAACTAGAAATAATAAGTTTATTATAAAAAAAATCAAGCAGAAGCATAAAATAAATGTTCTGTGCAGAATTAATAAAAAATCAAAACTTAAAACGCGCATTTTGTATGCATACGACAGCTCAGATTTTGATTTTTTACATTATACGTCTTAAATAAGTTTGAACACAAACTTTTTTCTGATGTCATTCTGCCGACGTTATTTCTTATGTTCAGAAATAAAAATTGCTCGTCTATTCGCACTGTTAAGCATTTTTCCTTATTGCCAAATAATTATGCTGATGGTTTATCATTAATCGCAATGCTGCATGTTGCGTAAAATGAGTGTTGCCCTAATTTTTAAAGCGTGTTATATTAAATTGGAGTAAAAAAAATCGCGTAGTCAAACAAAACGTTGGCTTTTATTAATCAGTGTTATATCGAAATCGCCTAAATGAAGTGCCGAATAAATCGAGGGTTAAGGGTGAGGGTGGCGTTGGTTGAAGTAGTTAGCACGTTGACTACGAAACCGAAGGTCCTGGGTTCCAGACCGGTCTCCAGCAGTTATTGAACAACAATACCAAGCATTTTGCTCTTGTGCATTAGTGTCTATCAGGTGATGAAGGCATATACACTGGTCACTGAACTGCACTGGCTTCAGCGGATACTAATCCTAATGTAACATCAGAGCACCCTTCTTCGTCGGTGTTAAAGTAAAAGGGCTACTAAATACAGCTTAGAAAATTTAACACGCCTCATAAAAACCAGAGGCGCTGCAAAAAAAAAGAAAAAAATAGAGCTGTAAAAGAGTGAACATTTTCTCTATATCTTCCTTCACCACCTCCCTTCTCTGTACTATTCCTTTCCTGAAGAAGGTAATATCTAGTAATAGTAGTAGTTATTCATTGCCTGAGTGTTACTTCTTAAAAAAAAAAAACGGAGGGTACCCTAAAAGGTATACAGCCCAATCATGAATATTTCCTCCGAATTTATTTCTCACGGAAAATAATTTTCTCGAGAAAACATTCCTCCAATCATAAATTCCTTGGGAACAAAAAAGAGTAATACGTAGCATCACCGCGTTATAAAGCTCGTTATTTTGCTTGTTTGTCGACATTTTGTTTCTTCTTTTTTTTTTTTTTAAATTCACCAACTTGAAAAAATATTTAAAAATAAGTTCATAAATGATTTATTTGGGCATTATTTGTGTTTTTCCACATAAAACAACTATAAAATACAACTTTATGTATATAAATTTTGTTTTAATGGGAGTATTAAATATGACTTTATGTAAACTCCCTTCTGTTTTGCAAGGGAAAAATTTTTAGTGAAAAAAGTAAGTTCAATTGCGTTCATAATACCTACTTTTCCCCCGGGGAGTTTTTTTATTCCCGCATTTGGTAAAAGCAGGGAAAAACAAATTCATAATAAGAGAAAATGGAAAAGTGAAAAAACTCGCGTGGAATTTTTGTTCATGATAGGGCTGATAATGTTTTTTGCTTCTAGATATTGTGAAAAAATAAAAAATTTACTTGCTACCTTTTGGATTTTAGGTGACGATATGTACATACATATGTATAAAAGGAATGAATATAATAGAGAAACCCCTTCGATTTGTTAATTATTAAATAATGAGAAAAAAAATTGCCAAAAAAACGAGCGTTAAATCAGTCTGATTAAGATATTTTTGTGGTTATATAACACACATACAAACATGTATGTATGTATGTACTTTTTTGTTGAATGAACGTAGTTTTTTTTGGTTGCATGCTGCTTATAAATGCCACAAAACTATACACATGTTTAATGGAATTGCTTTCTCATTGGCGTGCTTATAAATCTTTTCTCGGGGGGCATTAAGACTTCTGATTTTCAGGAGTAATATTAAAATAGATACATAGCTATATGCAATTTGTAATAATTCTAGGAGGGTCAACAGCAATTCTTGGCGGCAATGCATCTCCCAGATTGACGTTTTTACGCCTATTTGCGTTCACAGATTTTTAGAAGACAAAAAACTGAAACGCGAATGGTCGATATACAGAGAACTACGTAAAAAATTGCGTCCATAGAAGGCGTGTTTCCATTTTGTCGCTCGACTTAAGACCGAGTCAAATAGAATCCGTCATACGTTATACGTCTGCTTTTTCAACTGGCATTAAAGTAATGAGTAAGGATGTAACCGATACAGATACCTATTCCGATATATCGGCGATAACTCTGACTTGCCGATGATATATCGATATCGATGATATTTTCTTAAATTCTTTTACAGCTTTTTTGAACAAACAATTAAATTTTCAAACCTTTTTTTGCATAACAACTAAAAGAAATAGCATAATTAAAGCTTTGCACCATTGTAGTGAAATGTTCTCTCAATGCTAAATCATGTATGTATTTTGTTAAAAAATATAATTTGTTTTTTGATAATTTCAGAATGAATTCAAATATCAATTTTAAATATTAATAATCCTTTACAGTGTAATTTTGTATAATAAAAGAATTACTATACTATTTTTGAATTTTAACTTGAGCTCAATTTCAATATGCGTATAGGTATTAATGGGCTGCATTTGTATATCTGTTTGTATAGCAAAAACAAATATACCATGGTATGTAGCAGTGTTGGGATATGGATATTCTTAAATTGTACCATGAAAATGGTAAAATTGTACCAAATTAACATTAATTTATTATTCATAAAGCTACAAAATTTGATTTCGTGAGGTAATTTTCTTTATAGACTCTTCAAGGAGCATGAGTCATAGATATATGTATATATGTATAGTGTCAGATGATGTTGGGTTCCTGGCCACAGCAGTGTTGAGGGAAATGAAATTGTCGATGAGCTGGCAAGAATAGGGAAAGGATGACAGATCGGTGAAACTACAGATAAGTCATTACTACAGTGAACTCAGTAATTGGCTAAAGAGCAGAACCCACAATTCATGGCGAAATAGGAAGGATTGTAGAGTCTCGAGGGATATATGGCCAAAACTTGACTCAGGAAGATCCAAACTGCTACTGGACATGAATAAAAAGGCGATGCTAATCGTGATACGCGTTGACTGGTCACTGCTCGGTCAGAGCAAGCACGAGCATTTGGGAAACTGGTACCCCAGATTTATGTATGATGTGCGGGGATGAAGAGGAACCAGAGGCCATTGAACATATTATCTGTCAGTGGCCGAGAAACTGCAACGTCATAGGCTCAGATGGCTGAGCAGACGTTTCCATGAGAGCATTACTGATATCGGGAAGTGTAAACTAGAGGAAATCAGGTGCTTTATCATGGGAATTCAGTGGCTTAGTGACGGGTACAAATGGGGGTAAATATTTTTTTTAATAGGCTAAGAAGGAAATCACAATAGACCCGATTGGGTCTCCGATTGGAGCTACGTTTTAGCACCACCCTTCCTAAGCTAACCTATCGCTGTTTCATATGTGTGTGCGAGTTTGTTCATCTGTGTGCTTGTCTAATGCAAAAAAGCAAAATGTTAAATATATTTTTTTGTTTTTATTCCTTTCCTTTTTAAATTTGGTCGATAATGACGGGATTTCGGTTAATCAGTCGCTGTAGTCATCTGTTTCTTTGTGTGTTGGGCACCATTTCATGCCCAGCGTCTCATAGCGGTTTATGGCAGCAGTGGTGTAATGTCCGTTGGCGAGGAAATTAATCATCCTAATGACACCAACGATGATAATGCTATAACAATGGATAATATATTAGATGTTACCCCAGCTTCGGGGGAGGCAATGACCATTCATAATTCTAGGAATAAAGAGCAAGTTCATCATGAGATTGTTTACACAATAATGACGTACATTTCAGGTATTTTGTATTATTTGTCCACTTGCATTAATCCACTGCTCTACAATCTTATGAGTAACAAATTCCGTCAGGCCTTTAAGGTGGGTTTGCAAACACCTTATGTACATACATACATATATAATATACAACAATCAATTTTGTTTTACCATTTTAGTGCATATTGTTTGGTAAAAACTCTTCAAACATACGCGGATCTCAGAACTCCCAACGCAGCCTGAGCCGCAAGCCCACCACAAATTTACCGTCCACACATCAAAATTCCTGTGAGTCGGAAATACAATCAAAAGCATCTTTATTGCAAGTTTGTACTCTAAATTTATTTCATTATTTTTGACAATAAATAAAATAATTAATGTGTTTTTGGTTTTTCTTTATTACAGACCATCACGAATGAACGGAAAACTCAACCATAAATGATAGAGAATTTGTTTGCATTTTTAAGTTGTGAATTTTTTTAAATATTTTTATTTAAGCTCATTTACATACATAAATATATAGAGAATTAAATTTTTTTATATGCATACATACATACAATTTTATTTAACTTCATTACCTACATATGTAAGTGCACAGTGGGACTGTTTGGAAAATAAATACCGTTTAATATCGACAATTTTAATCTTTGAATAATTTTTATATTTTAACAGATGCTTTCAAAAAATATTCTATAAGTTGAAGAAATCTATGAAAATTATCCGATGATCTATATATACATAATTTGAATGACTTATTACTCGCCAATATTTTATAACTTGCAGCTGCAGTTTTGCAGTTATGTAGGGGCTTACATTGGCTTCGAGCCAATCAATAAGTTTTGATAGCAAAATGTCTAAAAAATAAATGAAAATCAAACTATCAAATCCAAAGTACGAAAAATTACTTATCTATGTACTGCCAATCAAGGCGAATTCAGTATCAGGTGAACTCATCGCTACAACAATTTTACAACACAAAAAACAACACGTAGTTTGCTGTGCTAAAAAACCAAACTGTCAGAAGATTTCCAAGCAAACATTTTGGTTCAAATTGCTCAATTTGGCATCAACAGCTGATAATCAGCCGGGCTGATACTGAATTCGCCTTGCTGCCAGTTAATAGAAGACATGTTATTTGAAAACAAAAACAAAGCACTCGAAATTTGTTTTTGTTTTCATTATAAATAGACAGTCGAGAATTTTTACATGGCTTCTATGAACTGGCAGGTAATCTTTTTAAGCTTGATGTATCTTTTTTTGTATGAAAATATAATTATTTCGATATTAAAAAAATTTAAATTATTGTACTCTTCAATAATTGTTTTTCCTGTATTAATGTCGTATATTCAAAGAAAAGCAATTAAGGAAAAATAAAAAACTAAATATATTTTCTTATCACATATGTACATTAGAGTGGCCGTTAATTGTATGGAGACTTTTTGTTTTTTGATTTCTTTTACTTTCACCCCCAAATCAGTTCAGTTTTATACACAAAAAAATACAAAAAAATTGCATACCGATTAGTTGCGTTTTAGGGGGTGCATCCTGCCCTCAAAGTTGGCCATCAGGTCCATTTTCAACGTAATATTTTGCATATGACTATCTTTTAAAAAAATCATTTTACAAGAATATGACATATGGCAATATTTTAGCTCTTCAAGTCAACAACATTAGTCTCAAAGAAAGTTTTTTGCTAAAATTAATATTTCAGAAAATAATTAAGAAAATAACCAACAAAATACGAACAATTTTATGTAACAAAATTATATTTATATGGAATTTTTTTATTTTACAATAAGAGCTTATATATGGACATTTCCTTGGGTCACGAACGTAAAGTTGTATTAATAGTTAAGGAATTCACATGAGTTGCACTCAATTATAACATAAGAGCTCCTAGGACCACTGAACAAAAGAAAAACACCGTCCGCATAAAGAAAAGGTGTACAAATGGTAGATCCAATGGTATCAGGCAGGTCATTTATATACAGGATGAACAGAAAAGGACCCAGAACCGATCCTTGAGGGACACCTGAGGAAATGGGAAGTGTATCTGATGTCTCACCATTCACAGTAACAAATTGGTATCTACCAGTTAAATAGGACGTTAAGAGCCTACACGCTGTTCGAGAAAATTTAAATTCGGTAGAGAGTTTAGAAATCATACGATCAAAATTAATCGAGTTAAATGCCTTAGAAAGGTCTAACGATATTAAGACACTATAATTGTCCTCATTAATGTTACTCCTTATTAAGTCAGTAAGACTAAGAAGGAGGGACGTAGTATTTAAACCATTACGGAAAGCAAATTGTGAATTTGAAATCATGTTGGCAACAAAGCGAAGCATCTGGTTCTTTAAAATATGTTCAACGACTTTGGAAAAGGCAGGAAGTATGGAAATAGATCTCAGATCATCGGGGCAACGTACTACTCTAGACTTCGGGATGGGAACAATACGGGCAATTTTCCAAGCAGAGGGGAAAATAGAAGAAGTCAGAATGGAATTAGTAAAGTCCAAAAGAATATCAGAAATAAAAGGGAAAACAATCTACAGAAATTTGCAAGATATTCCATCAACACCAATAGACTTTGACTTGGCTTTAAGTAAAGCTTCGAATAGCTCCAAAAACCCCAAGAATCCAAAGTACCAAAAAGTTTAGAAAAATATTTTCTACGTTCACTGCGGATAATATTCTTGGCTTTATTACGGAGCTTACAGTATGATTGCCAGTTAAGGTTAGAAGGCACAGAAGCAAATGCAAGAATGCACAGAAGACCTGGCAAGAATGACATTATTCAATTTCATCCAAGGATCACCAGTTCTACGCAGCCTAATTCTAACGATAGGTACAAAATGGAAGAGATCATTTATGAGGGAACTAACAAGTGAACATTTAACATTAGTGGATAAAACATTGAAGATTTGCGAAGAGTCATACATAGAGTCATACATAGGGTTGCTTTTTTTATATCGCTGTTCGTTGTTTTATTACTTAAAAATATAAATCTGTAACGATGCATAATGTAAGCAGGGAAGCAGATGTAATAAAGGTTTCCGAGGTGACTCCAACAACTTTAAGCGTTACGAAATATTTTCAACCTAAAAAGTCTTTTATAGGAAATAGTCAGGCCTGTCACAGAAATCGATCGAAATTGTTTTGATCCGGAATTTTCATTTCGATCGATTTTGTTTTACCTTCTACAGATTTCGATCGATTTTTTCATGCCGAAAAAGCGTCAATTCGATTGTTTTCAATTTAAATGTGGCAATATTGAGCAACACAAAACAAAAATCACTTAGTTACTCGTATTAGAAGAGCAAAAATTTACTAAAGGATACATTTTTTTTATTGAAGTGAACCAAATTTAATAAATTATATATTAACTGTCTGTAATTGCAATAACTGCAGTTTTGGACGCCCAGAGCGGTAAAGATTTTGCTGGAAAATTGGTTCTGATTAATTTACATATCCAAACGTAGTGTATATGTTAAAGTTTTATTTAATTTGATGTGACAGAAATTAATATTTCACTTCTTATGATCATGCATTTTTTCTTAAAGCCTTGAGAAAATAACTTAAATATGTAAAACAAAATTAAATAATACAAACATATTTTAAATAAATGGTTTTTTCTTATTGAAATAAAGTTGTTTCAAACAGATTTTTGTACTTTCACATGCAGAAAATTAGAATTCCGAGCACTAAAATTAAATTGGTTTCATTTTAAGCAAATTCTTCGTTTTTAGTTTTCTGAAGCACCTAATTACGGAATTGAAATCATTTTGGTCTTATTTAGTTTCTGTGACAGGCCTGAGTATCTATATTGGCACATGTAGATGGAATTTCCATGAATTCTATGTATAACTAAAAGCATGTGAATTAACTAGCATTTTTGTTTTTTAAATATTGTTGTTCATGAAATGAACGAATAAAGTTGTTTGGTTTTTAATTTTAATGTTGTATATTTTTTCATAAAATTATATATTTATTGAGGTCATTTAATTAAATTCATATGGTTTTAAAATTCCCGGGAGTAAAACATTTTACTTCTCGATTCCCGGGAATTGAAAAAGTTCAGAAAATTAGAAACCCTAATCAAGATCAAATTCATTGAGTTTTTCTTAATTATTCTCTGTTCTTTTCGCTTATTTTGACCTTTAATAGGAAGGGAGGAAGGGATGCCACATGATATAAATACATTTAAATGGCGAGTAAAACACAACTGTACATTATCGTAAAAATTATATTACAGAATGAAATCATCGTTACAGCAAACGAATAAATATATCGATTCAAATTGCGATTTTCGGTTCACAAAAAGTTACTGAATCCAGGTACTGATGACATTTTATATCCATTAAAGGTGATGTACATAATTTTCACTTTAATGTATTAAAAAAAATTATCCTAAACTATACAGATAGGCCGATTTGATAGTTTGCTTTTCGATTTTAGTAATTTTTTCAAAGTCCTTTTTAATTTTTTTAATTTTGGCAATTTTTTTCTACATTATATATAATTTTAACTTTTCTGAGCTTAATTTTTTTTAATTTTGTTAAATATTTTTAGTTTAGGCTTAGTGGTCCCACAGTGCCAGGAAAACTTTAAGTTGCTTGCATCAGCTAAATTATTAATAATGTGGAATTTTTAACGCTTTTATTAAAATATGTTTTCACTTACTAAACCTCTAATGAAATATATATGATATATACATACATAATATTAGTGGAAAGTATTTTAAAAATCTCTCGATTTAACGATATTGAATCCATATAGTGCCTAAAGATATTAACAAAAAAAAATTAAGAAAACAAAATACATTGTAGTTTTATATAAATAATTTATGTTCAACATCTCTGAGTCTCCTTTAAATATTTATAATAATTAAAGAAAACACACACATGTATGAAAAAAATTCCAAAAACTTAATTGTCTTAATTTATTTCAGATCCTTAATACGGTTAAAGCTTGGTAAGTGGATAATTTTTTATTTATTTATTTTCATAACTAAACAAAGAAAGTCCTGCATGCTAATTTGCTAAATGTTATAAAAACGGACTAGAAAAGTTTCTTCGCATAAAAATTTGATTTAATTTCTTCGGTTAAAAGTAAAAAATAAACCAATCACCTGGCCCACGATGTGGACAGAAAACGTTCGATCGACAATTTGTATTGAAAACAACTACACAATAAGCACTCAAAAAATTAAAATTCAAGCACTTGAAATTTAACTGGAAACAAAGTTGAATTCAAACAATTTTTCAAGTAATATTCAAGTTTGAAAATATTTTGAAATAAAAAATCAAACAACATACAACGTGTTCAAACCTTGTCAAATAAGTAATTTATTTTTTAATAAAATTGAAATTGTGATGAAAAATATCAAAGATATATAAAAAAAATGGGTTTTAAAAAAACAAAAGGTGTCCAAAATCGTGAAAACAATAGTGAAGGTAAATATGCATAAAGTAATTATAAGAAAACTTGTCGATAGCATTTTCCTTTCTATTTTAAACGCATTGTTTTTGAAGCTTGAAATATACTTGAATTCAATTGTAATACAAGGTTGAATTACAGTATAATTGTAGGTTTGAATTGAACTGTAATACAATTGAAATGTTCGAATTGAATTCAAGTACCCATTTCACTGGAGAATGCTAATGAAATAAAGTGTAAATCAAGCATAATTCAACCCTTGACAATTGAATATGGGACTTGAATAACAATTGTTTTACACTTGATTTCAAGCAAAATTGCTTATTGGGTATAAAACTATTCAATATAAGTAATCGATCAAACGATTTCTGTCGGTTTCTAGGACGGGCTGTAATTATTATAGTTCAGTCGAAATATAAAAACTCAGAAAATATTCGATTTGAGAAAAAGTGCCAGCAAGATATAAATTTGTACATTTAGTTAGGTTTTAGGATTCCAGCCTACTTGAGGAAACAGGACAAAAAAGATAGGGGAGTAGCAAAAGTAAGAATGTAATTTTTTTTATGAACACTAGAGTTTCTACGCGGGAAAAAAATCCCTGGAATTCCCGGGAATTATTTTTTTACAAATCCCGGAAAACTTTCAACGGGAATTTCCGGGAATTTAATATTTACGTTTTTGGAATTTGCTTCTTTTACATTGATGTTTCAATGTTTCGGTCACGTGGCAAATGTCCACTTTTTCAACTGCCTTGCCACTTTTTCGACAGCTTTGCCACTTTTTGTGCTCCTTTTTTTAGAGTGAATAATAAAAAAATACATTAAAAATAAAAGTTTTCTCGTTTTTTTTAATTTGCCCCTTTTTTTTGATAAATCCCCTATTTGGTGCCACTTTTTAAAAAATCTCATCGGTCACCCTGTGCATAATATAAGCATGGAAGCAGATGTAATAGAGGTTTCCGAGGTGACTCCAACAAATTTATATGGATAGTATATAGATTGGCAGATTTAGATAGAATTTCTATCCATGCTTTATGCTCAAATCATATAAAGTTATTTTTTTCAATATTGTTGTTCATGAAATGAATGAATAAAGTTGTTTTATTTTTAACCCCCGACCAAAAAAGGGGTGTTATAAGTTTATAGTGTGTCTGTGTGTCGGTGTATCTGTATATATGTCCGAGTCCACGTACAGACCAAACGGCTGAACCGATTTTGATTTAGTGCTTTTTATTTGAAAAATTACTTGATCGAGAGTGTTATAAGCTACGTTTGAAGAAAATTGATCCAGCCGTTTAGAAGATATCACATCTTTTCTAGATTTATTCTGTTGAATCTGTGTGCCTGTAACTGTCATAAACAGCTAGCTAAAAGGTAACTTGATCTTATATCTTCATGCCTATACTTGAAGAAAGTTGGTCCAGCCATTTGGTCTGTACGCCGGAGGTTCTTAAAATTTAATTAATTTTTGTTATTAATTTAAATGTTTTATGTTTTTTCATAAAATTATATTTTTTATTGAGGTCATTTATTTAAATTCATATGTTTTCGAAATTCCTGGGAATTCCCGGGAATAAAAAATTTTACTTCTCGATTCCCGGGAATTGGAAAAGTCCGGGAAATGAGAAACCATAATTAACACTTTTAATTTAAAAAATACACATAATCAATTAAACTAAATAAAAAGTGCAATTGATTCCATAGAATTTTTAATTAAACTTTTAATCAATTAAATTTTTAAACAAAAGTTTAATAAACTAAACTTCATTCTTACAAGGTTGGCGTTGGCGTTGCGACATTAATGTGTCAGTAGTTGTAGGAAAGTTCAAATGATAAAGGCATAGTCAGTGGTCACTGAATTATACCGGGCTCAGCAGATAGTAGTCCTAATGTAACATCAGAGCGCCCTCCTTCGTTGATATTGTAAGTAAAACAACCAATATAATGGCTACTAAATAGAGCTTTAAACCTTTAAGCCTCATTGACACCAGATGCGCTGCAACTCTGTATTATTAAAAAAACGTGCAAGAAGCAGAGCTGTAAAAAAATTAAGCTTTCCTCTATCTCTTCATTTACCTGTCTTCTATCGCTATCCCTTTCGTTAAGAAGGTAACACCTAGTAATAGTAGTAGGCATTCGGACATGTTCTGTAAACCGATCGACCAAAACACATTTTCAACACAAATTGATACAAAAAAGTAACAAAGAGAAAGCACTCGAGGGATAGAATCTATTTTATTTTGACAGCGTTTTTTCTAATGCCCTCACATATAAATACTCATTCTCTCAATAATACTACCATACTTTCAATAAATTTCATACATTTTGTGAACAAAACTACAAAGAAATATAAGCACAAAAGAAAATGAAATAAAAATTAGACAACATTTGAAGTTACTGCCGTAGCTTTTATTATGGGCTTTGTTAATTTGACAGCGATTTTTCCTGAAGTTGCGGACTTGTTCTGTTTAATCATTAACTCCGACCATAGAAATATTTTTTTAGATTTTTTGAAATTATTTTTATTACATAGATTCCCAAATATCATGTCTGAAAGAAAATTATCGTGTATGATTTTAAACACGTCTGCTAGAAATTTACTCGGATTCGGTTTGCAGAACAACGCCGATTAATTGCCTACTTAGTTTTTAGGGTTCCATACACCAAAAGTGAAAAGTTATTTTCGTTACGATGTTCGTCTCTCTGTCTGTCATAGGCTGTTTTCTCGAGAACCGTAAGAGCTACGGACCTAAAACTTTCACAGACTATGTAAAACTTTAGTCGCTACAAAAAACAAAATTATATGACAGTTAAAAATTAAAGGGTGTTCTAAAGTGAGCAACAAAATCTGTTGAAATTCGAATGTAAAACTCAGAGTTGATGTATTTTTATGCAGATGAATTTGATGTATTTTTATGCAGACTACACCAATTAACACTGCAATAAAAAAAAAACAAAAATTAAAGGGTAGTCCATCAGTTCATGTAATCTTTGCTATGTAATTTTGACTTAAGGTATCTTGAAAATAGACTTGGGCCGAACTCGTTCACTAGTTCAGACCGATGATCAAACCCATTTAAATTACAGTGAACGAGTTCGACCCAAGTCTACCTTAAAACCTTAAGAGACACACTTTTGAAATTAAAAAAGAAACTAAAATTAAAAATCGCCAAAATAAAAAAAGCTTAAATGAAATATGTCACCAAAAATAAAATAAATCGTTAAAATGCCAAAAAAATCGCCAAAAGGAAAAAGGTTGCCAAAAAACTAAAAAAACGCCAAAATAAAAAATTTCTGAAATAAAAAAAAAACACCAATAAAAGAAAACACGGTAAAATTAAAAAGCTATAAAATAAAAAACTCGCAAAACACATTTTTTTAGATGTCTACTTCAGTATATGGATTCTGTAACTTTTAGCGAACCGAAAATCGTAAAATTTATCGACAGGTTTATTCGTTTGCGATAACGATGATGACGATGATTCTGCGATTTATTTTTTGTAATAGTCTCCATTTGTATTGAGAAAAAGTAATGGATCTTTTGATTTAATTTTTGTTGGCAAAGTCGATAAATTTTCTTTATATTTATTATAGCGATACGATTGTCGTAATTAAAGTTGCTGAATCCAGGTACAGATAACATATTCGGTTATATAGGCTAAAGTTCGTATAGTATTACACATGTACAGCCTTATCATGAATTCCACATGTGAAAATTTCCGAATCAAATTTTTCTTTCACATGGATTTTAATTTCGTATCATCAATTCAAATAAAATTAAATATTTCCAATGGTTTCAAGAGACAAGTCGTTGTGAATGATTTTCTTCATACATTTTTAAAATATTTCGCAATCTTATGAAGTTTTTTGATAGCAATTTTTCACACGTTCGAGAATTTCCATGTGAAATTTTATTCATGATAAGCCTGGTAGTATCCGTATGGAAACATTCGTGTGCGAGACAAAGTCGAAATTTACTGAACTTATTTGCATTCTATTTTGGCTAGGTTACCTCCGTGTTTTCGCTGAGTGCCACAAATCCGATACGTTAAAGTGAACTTAACTATGTAATTCGAAACGAAACACAAAAAAAAAAGTATTCACCAATTAATGTTTTTTGTGTTTGCGTTTTTTTTGCTTGTGCCGAATGCTAATAAGTTTATGCAAATATAATAATAAATTCAAAAAAATATTTTTTATTTAAATGCAAGTGACAGAAATAACAGCCAAATTTTACAGTTTATTTCCAACATAATTGCTTTACAATAACTTTGAACAATTATTTCTCAATATATGTACAAATAAATGTCCACACGTAAACATATCGTTATGGAAACAGAATTTGACAGATGAAAACATAATTATTACCAACTTTGAAATTTTTTGTGCGAAAAAGTCTTTACTTGGTGCGTGGTGCGGTTTTTTTAAATTTTGGTGCGTTTTTAAATTTTTGGTGGCACCAACGCAAATTGAACACGACATTGGGTTAAAACTAGAAAATTTTTGTTGTGAAACTTTTACCAACTCCCTGATAGTAATGATGTTTACAAAACATCACAATCTGAAATGAAATCTTTTTTATGACCCCTATGATAACAATAATGATGAAAATATTAGCTTTATTAATTTGGAATAATTAATTTTTGATATCTTTTTTTTTAAGTTTTAAGCAGAATTTATAAAATTAATGTACAAAAATGTAATGTACATAAATCTATAAGCCATATATTTCTTTGGTCGAGATATTCAGTATATTACATATGAACAAATCCAAAAATATTTTTTAATTATCCAACAGTTCAATTAATCTAAAAAAATGTCTCATTTACAAAAAACAATATTATACTTTTTATGCAAAATTATTAATTCAATAAACATTTTAAAATAAAAGAAAGAAATTCTAAGCTTGGTGCGTTTTTTTGTAAATGGCGCGCTTTTTTCTCCATTTTGGTGCGTTTTGAAATTTGGGAACGGAAGACGGCGCCGGCAATACTTGTCATTGTTTGTTTAAATTTTTTTTAATTTTTTTGTGCATACATTTTTATAATTAAAAACAAAAAATTATTAACATTTTATACATTCGTAGATATATTTGATATATTTTTTAAACTTTTATAATCTATGACAAAAATGTTTGAACCTCAAAATCATGTTTTTTTACAAAAATGTTGTGAACACAGCCAATTATTCAAAAACTACGGCAACGTCAGCAAGAGAAAGAGTATCAAAAATTGAGAGAATAAGAAACTCCGCAATGAAAATAAAATAGATTTTAATTTTATTCCGTCCCGCATTGCGGTTTTTACTTCAAAATCGTATGGAAAACCGCGCCGCAATAAATAATCGCTACATTGTGTTCAGACTCTTACTCTGTCGTTGCTAGTTTCTGCTGGGAAAGTAAATGAATAGACACTTTATTAATTTTTAGGGTTCCGTTCACCAAAGGTGAAAAATGGAACCCTATTGTTTTCGCTACGCTGTCCGTCTGTCCGTCACACGGTATTTTCTCAGGAACCGTAAGAGCTACGGACCTGAAATTTGGACAGAGTACGTAGAACCTTGGCCACTACAACAACAAATACATGAGAATTAGAAATTAAAGGGTGCTCCAAAACGAGCGACGAAAAATGTTAAAATCTCATGTAATATACATACAATTGTATGTACATATGTATATTGACACTTGAAATTTGTAAAATTAGTGTATTTTTATATAGACTACAACAATAAACATTAAAATATTAAAAAATTTAAATTAAAGGGTGGTCCATCAGTTAATGCAATTTTGACTACGTAATTTTGACAAATTGCTATATCTTGTAAGAGGTAAACTCTTGAAATTTTCAAAAACGGTTAAACTAAAAAATCCGAAAATTATAAAATCGCCAAACCGAAAAAAATCGCCAAAACCTGAAAAAATCGCCAAAAATTTAAAAAAAATCGCCAAATCGAAAAAAATCGACAAAATTAAAAAAAAAAATTCTAGCACTAAAATAAATCGCCAAATTCGAAAAAATCGTTTAAATGAAAAAAAATCGCCAATATGAAAAAAACTCCAAAAACCGAAAAAAATCGCCAAAACGCGAAAAATGCGCCAAAACCAAAATAATTGTTTATGTGAAAAAAATCGCCAAAATGAAAAATAAATCGCCAAAAATTAAAAAAAATCGCCAAATTTAAAAAAAAAAATCGCCAAATTTAAAATAAACGCCAAAAACCGAAAAAAGTCCTCAAAACGAAAAAAAAGTGCCAAAACTAAAAAAAAATCGCCAAAACCAAAAAAAAAATCACCTATGTATATGAAAAAAAACGCCAAAATTAAAAAAAAATCGCCAAAATAAAAAAATCGCAAAAAAAACGCCAAAATAATAAAAATTGCCAAAATTAAAAAAACTTCAAAAACCAAAAATAAAAATCGCCAAAACGTGAAAAAAGTGCCAAAACTCAGAAAGCGCCACTAAATTCAAAAAACCCCCAAACTAAAAAAACGCTTAAAACCGAAAAAACCCGAAAACGAAAAAAATCCCAAAACTATAGTTTATATTGTTCGTATTGAATTACATATCTCGTGCCCGTACGGAACCCTTCGTGCGCGGGTCAAAGTCGCACTTCACTGAATTTATTTAATTTATATTAAAAAATTATTTATATTCATTTTTTGTGTGAAAGAAATTGCTTTCCATCTTTTTCGTTCGTTTCGAGTAACACAGGTAGACACTAGGCCTTAAAATCGCTCGTTCAGAATTTGACAGTGAGACATGATCCTTTTGAAAACACTTCTACTTCACTATGATTCAATTCTGTGCAAAAGAATTTTGTAATCATCTACCGAACAAAATATCAATTTTCATAAAATAATTTCATTATTTGCATGTGCTGTTAAACGCCATAATCGTCCATGATGATTTCCATACCAGACTGAGTAAATAACAAAAGTCACTATTGGAAGACCCCTTATATTCGCAAGTAGTACAATTTTATTGTTGTTTTTTTATTTTCTTCTTAAAATAAACATTTCAATGCGAAAACTGTGTTAATAGATTGTATGCCTCATTCTGTTGCAAACATCTTTTCTCTGCATTTGTAAGCACTAAAAAAAACAAATAGCAAAGAATAAATAGTGTATCAGTTAAAACATTTACATATATATATTTAAAAATAAATTTATTTAAAAAAACTTAGTTTTCTCATTTATCGCCTAATTAAAATTCCATAAATATTTGTAATTTCATGAAATCATTTCAATTTCAAAACTAACAAAAATAAACTCTTTTAATTTTCACACACTTTTGTTTTCTCAAAATGTTACATGATCATGGACATGGACAGACAGAAAATGAAAAATGAATTTGGTGATTGAAATTTTTATTAAAAAATATAATAAACTATTTATAACAATAAAGAAAGAATAGTGTCTGTATTAGTGGTCCATTTATTAAATTGAAATTTGCTTATGTAAATCCTCAAGATTTATTCTCAGCTCATTTTCATTTGTTTGGTTTTATACGAGCACATATTCTACATATTTAGTGCAACATTATGAAACCATTATTTTTCCATTTGACACATATTTTCTTTCTATTTATTATTATTATTATTTTTGCTTGTTTATGAGATGAAGAAAGAAAAAAATGCGTACAACAAGGAAAAATTCATGCACCGTTTATGGAAATTAATGTTATACTACTTTTGTGTCATTTGTTTAAATTTTACCTTTTTGTCTATATGTATATATATATATATATATATATATATATATATTCTTGCATTCGAAGGAAGAAGGTGAACAGAGATCCTGTAAAACAATTTGCAAATTGCATTATGTATACCAGTTTTTTTGCATGTCATGCCGGTATAAATACATTGTTAAATGTACGTTTGTGTATATATATGTATACACAGAGAGAGATGGGATCGTGAGTAACTTTTCACTCACGTTCATGCAAACCTCACGCAAATAACGAAATTATCCACGCAGGGCCAATGTTCTTTTAAGTTCATGATCATGCTTCCTGTTGCCAATGGAAATAAAAAATAAAAAAAAACTCTAAAAATAATTTAAAGTTTTAGGTACTTTAATTATATTACATTTATGCTTCAATAACCCAATAAGCACTAAAAAAATTAAAATTCAAGCACTTGAACTTGAACTGGAAACAAAGTTTACTTCAAGCATTTTTTCAAGTAATTTTCAAGTTTGAAAATATTTTCAAATAAAAAAAATCAAACAACATACATACATATATGTTCAAACCTTGTCAAATACATAATTTATTTATTATTAAAACTAAAATTGTTGAGCAAATATCAAAAATAAATAAAAAAAAGTGAATTTGGAAAAAAAAAATGTGATTAAAATCGTGAAATAGCGGAGGCAGATGTTCAAATATTGGTGAAGTAATCTGTTTTCCTATGAACCAGCAAGGTGAAGATGTTTCAATGGGCGCCCCTTCCAAAGTGGACAATAAACATTATTAGAAAACAAAGGAATTACATTTTGCTTTCTATTTTAAAAGCCTTATTTTTGCTGCTTGAAATACACTTGAATTCAATTGTAATACAAGGTTGAATTACACTATAATTCAAGGCTTGAATTGAACTGTAATACAATTAAATATTCGAATTG
The DNA here is from genome assembly GCA_905220375.1 of Tachina fera. Taxonomy (NCBI): domain Eukaryota; kingdom Metazoa; phylum Arthropoda; class Insecta; order Diptera; family Tachinidae; genus Tachina; species Tachina fera. The sequence continues at coordinate 62,631,914 of LR999963.1, forward strand.
AATTCAAGTTCCCATTTCACTGGAGAACGCTATTGAAATAAAGTGTAAATCAAGCATAATTGAACCCCTGACAATTGAATGTAAGGCTTGAATAACAGTTGTTTTACACTTGATTTTAAACAAAATTGCTTATTGGGAAGTATAATAAGATTATTAATTATTTTGCTCCTGTTCGTAATTGCATCAATCCCTAGTAAAAATACATTACATCTAATGTGGTCTTAAATGAAACTCTACGACACAAATATAATCAGACCAATCATGAATATTCTCTCGGAATTTATTTCTCACGCAAAATAGTTTTCTCGAGAATACATCACCGCATTACGAAGCTCGATGTTTTGCTTGTTTGTTGACATTTTGTTTCTCCCTTTTTTTGAGTGAGAGAGTAAACAAAATTATTAAAATTCACCAACTTGAAAAAATAAGTTAATAAATAATTTATTTGGGCATTATCTGTGTTTTTCCACATAAAAGAAGGCCGACTGCCTAAACGCAAGTTGCAATTCATATTTACAATGCATACACTTCGTAAACGCATATGTAAATTTTCTGGCAATGTCCAATGTTTCTAATCATTTGGCAACTCATTTTAATGAGTATCAGTTGTCAGAATCGCGCATCATTTTTATTTTGTAGGCAAACATATGTACGAGTTGCATAGCGACGTTCCTAAATGCCGATAAAATGCAAAAAATTTCTACGCAGCGCAAGTTTGCTCTTAATACATGCTTAGCATTGCACACGCATTTTATTCAATTGTGCATTGCAACTTGCGTTTAGGAAGTCGGCCGAACTATAAACTACAAGTTTATGTATATATGTTTTTATGTTCTTAATACCTACTTTTTCCCCCGGGGAGTTTTTTTATTCCCGCATTTGGTAAAAACAGGGAAAAACTAATTCATAATAGAAGAAAGGAAAAAGTGAAAAAACTCGCGCGAAATTTTTGTTTATGATTGGGCTGAATGGAAGAGCTGATTAACAATGCAGCAGCTAAAAAATATATTTAAACAAGGATATTACAGGCTAAAGTGTTGTACACAAATAATCGCCTTAAAACTCTGCTTTAAGGTTCAATCAGACGTGTTCGAACCAAACTAATGGGCAACACTGTATTTGATTATAGGTAACCCGCCATAATGCTGTAGCCATAACCAATTGAATATTTTGTTTTGGTTATGGTTATGGCAGTATGGTGCTATACCATACTAATTTACCCCCTGTTTGTGTAAGACGTTAAAAATCTTGGTGTTTTTGTAATAAATTAAAGGAAACTTGTACAACTTTTCCTTAATCTATTACAGAAACGCCTAGATTTCTAACTCAAACGTCTTACACAAACAGGGGGTTAAGCTTTAAGACTGCTACGTCCAAACACACACAGGGGTGTTCTATAAACCGATCGTTTTGAAATCGAGCGATTTGCAAAATCTAAAACAGTGTTCTGCTGATCGGACGATTTAGAGCATAGAAAGTTAAGTTCGTATAAAATATCTTAAACATCTAAAACATTAAACCAATAAACCAAATGAAAAACTGCAATGTCACCTTTTTAATTGAGCTTTTTCTTGGCAATTAGGTGATTTCACAACGTGCGATTTACAGAACACCCCTGATACTGTGATATTTGCATGTAAGGTAAACAGCTTTGAAAGCTCTTAAATTTTTTCTTATTTCTTTGCAAAAACAGAGCAAGTATTGTTGTTGCTGAGATCTTGTTGGCTGTTGTGCTCTCGTCGGTGTGAAAGCACAAAAAGCTCTTTATAAAAGTTTGCACATTGTACATATGGCTTGGACGTAGCTGTTTTAAAATATTATTATTCATTTTATTGTATTTGACCTATGGCTTGATTATGGATGGCAATCGGACTTCAGTTGCGTTGCCAGTTGCCGAAATGTTATTACCAGGGAAATATGCTCCAAAAAAGTGTTTTATGCTCATTCAATATGCACTAAAAACATCGAAATATGCACTAAAAACTAAAAAAATATGCTTTTAAAAATAACGTAAATTGAATTATTTGGAAATGAAAATCTAACTTTAATTCAGCAATTAAATAAAATTTGCATATAAAACAAGACAAAAATAAAATAAACAGAAGAAGGAAACAATAAAAAAATTAATGAAGAACACAAATTTAACTTTTACTTAAAAAGCGATAACGATATCAGATTTAAAACTTTGGAACTGTATATTGAAGAATGAGACAAGCTTTTTATTTATAATTGTTATTGCAATAAACAAAAACTATTCACTTAGTAAAAAAAAAAAAAAATATTCACTTAGATTTTTAAATAAAAATCGCCACCGGTCACGTCTAAATAAACTTTTATACATTGAAAATTTTTTTTTCAACCTCAACTGATGTAATCGGGGCAGCGTTCGTCACAATCACCAAACCAAGTTTTTAAATTGGAATTGAAATTTGGAATATACAAATCAATAGTATTTGTTCCAGCTTTAAAATTTAGCAGAAATAAATTGAATACATACGATTTGAAATTTTTTAATTTTCTTGTTTCGTTTTTCTTTCACAAAACTGTTTACAAATGAGTGAAAATTAAAAATTTTTAAATCGTTCATTTTAAAATTTTTTGTTTTAAATTTTGGATGTTAGAACACATACTAATAATTAGTATATTCTAAATTTCAGAACTCGCAAGAAAACGTGTGAAATCGATTCGGAAGGCAGAACATACACAATGGACTTTTTTAAAGTTTAACTTCATAATGGTAGCAAAATATTGCTTCCCCATACTAATGTTTCTTTCACTACAATATGAAATTTTGACTAAAAAAATTTTTTTTATTATTAAAATAAAAAAAAATAAAAAATTACCAAAATATGCCCTAAAAACGCCAAATATGCTCTAAAAATTCGAAAAATGCTCAAAATATGCGTGTCAGACTGAAGTATGCAAAAACATGCTCTAAAGGGTAAAGTATGCAAAAATATGCACTAACAAATCGATGCCAGAATTCATAAAAAGTTCTGAAACGGATAAATGTCTTAATTTCGCATTGATATATCAGACAAGAAAAAACATGCAATTGCATATTTGTGGTTTCCCTCGTTATTACATATGACAACTGGTAACTAACAGCTGCTAATTTCAGTTGCCAAATAACAATAATATTGGCAACCATACTTTTTAGTTGCTGTTTAGATTTAAAAGAAGAAAATATGTGGACAAATTAAAATAAGAAAATAAATACTCGTAAAATAAAATAATCGTTCTTTGGTATTTCCCATATGCTTTACAACTAAAAAATAAATTGCTAGTTAAAAATTATTTTAAGCATCGTGACCGTTTGACCGACTAAAGTGGCGAATTGCCACTTTTTCGGCTGCCTTGCCACTTTTGTCTCCCTTTTTTGAGAGTGAATTATATAAAAATACATTAAAAATAAAAAGTTTAGTCTTTTTTTTAATTTTGCCCCTTTTTTTGATAAATCCCCTTTTGGTGTCACTTTTTGGAAAATGCTATCGGTTACCCTGATTTTAAGCAGTAAAATATACTCCCATTAGAGGCGGTCATTCTAAAACATGTGAATGGTCCCTTAAGTTCCGCTTGATTCAAAATTTTTTACTTCCTTTTCTTCAGCGAAAACTAATAATTGTTATAAGTAAAATTTTTAGCACCTTTACTTAGGAATTTTTATTTTTAACTTATATTTATATTTTTAAGCTCTGCTTACATTATTTTTTAGTTTTAGTCATAATCATATCTTTTTTAATTTCTTGGCAGCTGGAGAAAGTTGCCATTTGTAATAAGTACTAATTTTAATTTTAGTTGTGTTGCCAGTTGAAATGCCAACTCAAGTTGGGTTGCCATCCATAATCGAGTCATAAATCTTTACGTGCTCTAGAAGGATGAAGAGATCTTGATCTGGGGGCAAATTACGGCATTGGAAACGATTCGAAATTTTAAAATATTTTCATATAAACTCTATTGAAATATTTCATAATTTCGTTCGATAACGAGTGCCGTAATTTGCCCCCTGTTTTATTTTTTGTTAACGAAGTACGGGAAGAGAAAACTTCTAGCCACGGCGAATGAGATGTTTTCAAAAACAACTCAAATGTTAATAATTATGAGTCTGAAGACTTGATTTAATTCTAAATTTCAGCTTGAAATTATTTGACTTTGTGGGAGCCTAAATGGTATATTAACCTTATTGATTTTTTGTAAAAATGGTCAAATCATGTGTCTTACGATTGTTACAAAACCTTGAGCATTTCATACAAACGATATTATTTCATAATCATGTCCTCGCGTGATTTTTGGCTTTGAACCTCAATTACATTCTTATATGTACAATTTTATATTTTATTTTGCTCAATTGTCCCTCCATAAAGACTCATCGTTGATACGAGTACATACATATCTATGTACGTTCATGGTGTAAATATTTGTTGTGTGACTGACTGCATGTTTTCATGTAACTTTTTGAAATACTTTTTTGTTTTGCAACCACACAGGCCATCATTTTATTAGCGTGGAAATGGCCATCACGTTTAAGTCAATATGTTAATTAACTTTAAAAATGTGAGTGTATAAATATATACATACTGACGACAAATATGTACATATGTATAGTAAAGGGCTAATAAAGTATTTAATGATTATAAGCTCTTGTGGGTTTTATGCATTTTTACATTTTGCATTTCTTTTTTTCTCAATTTCTAAAACTAAATGCATAATTTTATAACAGAAATGAGTGAGATGAGATGTTATTTAGTAGCAAGCAAGTGAAACATAACGATGGTATATTTTTCATTTCATTTTTAAATTTTGAATTTTTTTTTTTTGGAATTTAACTCGGCAATCTTCAACACTCATTAATTAAAATTTTGCGAGGCTCATCAAGTATTTATTCGGTCTTGCATTCCTTAAAGTCTTCCAAGAGTGTTGAAGCGGACACTAATCCTAATATTACATCGTTGTGCCCTCCTTCGTCAGTATTGTGCAGCTGGCAGAATCATTGGTGAAGTAAAATAACCAATAAAAGGCATACTAAGCACAGCTTCGAAGATTAAATGCGCTTCATAGACATCAGAGGCGCTGTTGTAAAGGAATGAAGCTTTCTTTTAACTGTTCTTTCACCACATGTTTTCTCTGTTGTTCATTTTGATGTTTTTAAATAGCCGACAAAATGTTGCTGGCTGGCAGGCGGTGTACTGGTCTTAAAGTCAGAGGATCGTAGGTTCGAATCCTGGATACAAGTAAACGTTTGTATTTTCTTTTTTGCTAAAAGTTTTCAAATAAATTTAAAGTTAAATGATCAATTAAATAATGTTGAATTAAAATTTTATTCATGACGGTGAATATTTACGGTCTAATTCAGAAAAAAATATTTCAGGTTTATTAAGCGCTTATTTCACATATTTCTATGGGAAATTTGTCAAATAAACCTGTAACAAACCTAGAAGATTTTTTTTATGAATATGGCAGTTAATGTGTATCTAAAGAATATTTAAAGTTGTTGTGCCTGCAGGGGTAAGCGAGTTGCCTACCACGTGATGAGTTCCGAGTTAAAACCTTGGCCGAGGAAGCCAATTATATACAAACAGATATTTTTCTGAAGCCTGTGCTCAGCACACGCAAGTTAAATAATTAATCAAATACAATTACTGCATTAAATTAAACTCATGTTGTTTCAACTTGAAATAACTTTAATTCAACATTGTTCTTCGAATCGAAATTACTTTATTCCAACTTGAAATAACTTTGATTCGACATTATTTTTCATTTTAATATTAACAGCACGTAAATGTTAAATCAACATGAAATCAAGTTATTTCAAAATGAAAAATTTTCGTTGCTTTATATGGAACACATATGAAACAAAATCTTTGCCGAAAAAGTTTAAATTGACCCTTTTTGCGTAGATTTTAAGTTGACATTTTTCTGTGTGTACTTCTCTTAATCGCTTGTATCGGTATTACAGGATTTTTACGTACTAGTCATTCTGAAGGACTCTGAATGCAATACTAAAACTTATTCCAATCGACCTTCATGCATCGGTGGAATCCTCAAGTAGTGCGACAAGTTTAGCGACATCAGGGTTGTAAAGATCAAGGTCTTATGGTCATGAAAGAATTCTGCATCAATTACATGAGCAAATATTTTGATTGCGTGGTGCCTCAACTGGACTTTGATAACGTGTTTTTAAAGTCCTAATTACATCCAAGCATAAATGGAAGGTATATACATCAGTAAGAGAATATGACGTCAGAGTATACACTGATGGATCAAGAATGATCTGTGCTTTCGGTTCTGGAATCTTCTCAGATAATTTTAGGGTAGAATACTCCTTTCGTCTACCTAACGAAGCCAAAATATACCAACTTAGCTCATTCACACTCCTTCAATAGAAAATTTTGCAGATCGTAGCTAATTCACTCACCTTTTATATTGTTACGTTTAAATTTTATTAAACGTGTGAGTTCTTTTGATTGCTCAAAAATAAAAAAAAATAACACCCGATTTTCTTATTTGCAACTGAACTTCCTTTTATTTGTGACTAAACAAATTACAACTTGTCTTTTCTTATTTACTTCTTAACGTTATTATCCACCGTACGAGGTATTTTACTTTCAACGATGTTGACTCGACAAATTTCTGATTAGCACTGACTCAATCTCATACAGGGCACCTCATTTTATACTACATGAACCGGATCTAGAATGTTCGACTGATAGATGGCGTAGTAACATGCATGTATGTATATACTCAGTAAAATTAACTGGAAGAAACTATTACTGCACAACGATGTGGCTGTTTAGTCGCATATGTTTATTGGTAGCCAGGTGATTAAACAGTCTTCTAGCACGATCGGGAAAATTCATGTTGCCGTTTCTAGATGTTTGTAGGTGATTAGATTGGCCGTTAGTTTTTTAATTTTCAAAGTAACGACTTGTATGTTGGCAATGCGGTGTGCTACTGGTAGAACAGGGTGGTTACCATAAGTGCTCGCACTTTTATTTGTATACGTGTACGTCCGTAGCAATGTACACAATTATTGTTGCTGCCACAGAGGATATATGTGGTTGCTGCTATACTGCTTGCACGTGAATATGTGTGTACGTTTAGTGCTTTAGTTAAATACTTCTAGATAGTTCTTTGCATTAACCCTGTATTAATGTTTTTACGTAACAATATCAATTATGAAATTGAGTAGATGTCATACAATTCAACTGACAAAGTATATTTCGATTTGTGTGAGGAATCTAGCAAAAAGCAACTACTTGTAAATTTAGGTCGAAATCTCGTAATTACTAGATTCAGCTACAACTATTATAAATTATTTTCGTCAAAAATGTTTTTTGACTTTGAGAATGGAAAATAAAAATATTATTACCATGTTCTTAAAACATAATGAGGGTAATTATGAATCAAATTCCGCGAGAAAAATTTCCCGGGGAACAGTTCCAACTAGTAGCAAATGACAGGAAAAAGAAAAATTTCTAATTGGAAAAGGAATGAAAAATATGTGTTGGATATAATAATTTTGAACAATATCGTAAAGCACATACACAAACTTTCTAGCATACACAATGAATAATAATTGTCTTAAAGAATCACTAGAGCGACTTTTTTCCGTCGAACAGAATTAATTAGATAAAATTCAACCAGATTCAATTTTACAAAAGCTCACAACTCAAATACTCGTAGTAACCCTCGTAATGACAAATTTAGCTTGAAACTAATTTCGATCGGGAGAATTTTTTCTTGTTAATTTTTTTTTTTCAATAAAAAAAATAATAAATAAAATTGTCCAAATATTTAGTTGAATCCTAAAATTATTTAAAATACAATTTCTGCATGATATTACAAGTATCTTTCAATTTAAACTGAAAATTGAGTTACAAGTGTACAAATCGTAATAATTTCGTTTGGTTGAATATTGGTTGGACTTTTAATCAGATCCACCCATACGGTGCCATAAAAGCAAATTCGCGTAACGAAAAATGTTTTTATTTTCACATTTGCGTCTGAGTGTTTGTTAAAGACCATAAATAAAATCTCAAAATATGACGAAAATTGTTTGCTGTGACGTACAGCGAGAATGAAAAGAAAACTGGAAATACCTGCGATAAGGACTACATGACTGAATGATTGTTAGCTTTTCAACTTGTACCATGTTTTGGATAATTCTGGACAATTTGATGCAAAATATAATGAAATTGAAAGCAACAACAGCTGCAAATTTAATGAATCATCAAATGATTAAGAAGCTTACCAACAAACTTTTAATTTCCTGCTGAAATAGAAACAAAATTAGTGCACTCGTTACTAAAAGGGGACAAGTGAAAGCTAATTTAATGCATTTTATTTTTAATAATGACGTCTTTTTTGGGCTTTTTAAAGGGAAGAAAATAAATTGCATGTCCATTAAGAAGTGATTATATATTCATTTTACGCAAAGATCTAAAACTCTATCCCTACAAAATTCAATTGTAGCAAGAATTTAAGTCCAGAGTGCCTGTCAGAGGCTTGATTTCCCTGGAAAATGTATATCCAGAAAATGTGACCTAAATTACCCTTCACACAAACCCTTTGGAGAAAAGCTCGATACACTGACCGTATAGACTGTTGTGTCAGAAATAGTTAAAAATCAGCAAAATTGGAAAGACCCCTTTAGAGCTGGAAAACTTATACTTTTTTGTCACTTAAAAGTAACTAGCTGAAACTAGTTAATTTAACCTATTTTATATTTCAGCTAGAATTAAATTGATACCAAAAATTAATATAAATCAAAAAGACGATTCCACATTTTTGTATATAACAGTAACCTACTAACACTAATTTTTTTTCTCTATAAATCAAGGACGACTGAAACCATGAAAAAAATGGGTTCGGGTTTGGGTTAATCAAAATAAAAAATTCAGGTTCGGGTACGGTTCAGGGTTCGGGTTCAAAGTTAAAAAAACTACACGTGTTTCATTAGTAAAAGTTGTATTAGCTTTTACGCTGTTTTTCTATCAAAGTTAGACTATACAGATACAAGTCCCAGAAAGAGTCTACCAGCCAAAAATTTTTGAAAAATTAAATTAACATAAAATTTATTTATAAACATATATATTTATTATATAAACATAAAATATGAATTAAATAATGTTATTCGTTAAAATAAATACAATGGTTTTTATTTACTATATACTACTGGAAAAAATGTTGCATGCGTCACGTAGCGTGCGTCACATAGGGTTCACGGCTTTTGAGAAAAAACTACAACATTTTTTGCCTGAAAATTACTTGTTTTAGAATTCTCTTATATTCATCTTTCTTTTGGGTATTTAATTTTGTGTGCTTTGCTATGCAAAATTTGCTAAAAATTACCAAAACACACCACAACGTTCGAAGCTATTTCCATTTTTTGTGATAAATTTTATCCCAACTTATACGTGTTAAAATTTTTTTTATGGCATTCTACACTTAGATTCCACTGAACACCATGTATAAGTTAAAGGTATCTCTGTGAAAAGACCAACAATTTTTTTTTTATTTTAACCCGAAAACGCGTGCGAATGTAGCGTTCGTCACGCAGGATTTGCCCATATGTACATACATGTAAAGGAGTTCAATCCGCCTTGGTCGTTATTTTGTTTTGATTTTGATTTTGTTTGTATTTTTTTTTGCATGCAAGAAATGTAATGGATCTTATTCTTCTATTAAATATTTCTCTATTTTTTATATTTTTGAACCCGAACCTTGCTGAATTTTTCGGTTCAACGGGGTTCGGATTTAAAGTCTTTATAAACATTATGAACAAACGGGTTCAGGCTTGGTTTCAGTCCGTGCTATAAATTAAATATATTTTATAATTTTGCATAAATAACAGTGGAGAAGCTAGAAAAACTAAGATCACCAGCGAAAATCAAATTTTTTTGATTGTAAATTAATGTGAGGATGTCAAAATTGTTGACGACAAGTTCGAAATTTAGTTAATCAAAAATAATATCTTATGAACTCTTTAGGGATGGATGTCGAAATTGCAAACGACAAGTCAGAAAAAACGAATGTGAACACACGTGTGAGTTGCAAACGACAAGTCAGAAAGAAAAGGAATGTGCAGACACGTGTGAGTGAGTGACAAGTTCTGAGAAGAAGAGTGGGAAGGTGCAGCTTTTGGGACGTGCTAAGATTTAAGAATGTGGAAAGTATGACCTGAGGTGTGTGCGGTAACATTTCAAAAATGAAATGGGGAACAAACAAAAATTCGGTGGGCATTATTTGCTTTTTACGAAAACATAACATTTTACGAGCGTATCAAACAGTAGCTTCAAGAAGTTTTGCGCCTTCAAAGCTGTCGGCCATGCTTAAGTTTCTCCCCTAAGTACGTCACATAATGGCTTCGCTTAGTAAATATTTTTACGTAAACATCCTTCTGCAGAGCTTAAGGCTAAACGAAAGATAAAAAGAAAACATTACTTAGCACAGCCACTGTTCCAAATTTTGGCCCTGCAGAAGACGTGCAAGGCATAATACATTTCCTTATTCCTACCGAAGGTGCGAATAATAACTTCGAGCGTTTGAAGCAAACTTGCACCAAAGCCTGCTTTTGACGCCGACGAGGAACAAACATCGAAACTTGTAATTGGAAGCATAAACTTAACCCAATCTATAATAAATAAGAGAAAAATATTAAGTTTAACTCTGTAACGATAAGCTTTTAAACATTTTGTTACCTATGCTCAGCCGAAGTTCCTTGCAATATGTACATTAGAGTGGGTCAATTTGTTCGTGTGAGAAAAAACAGCAACAGGCTTCTAGCAAAAATGAAATCTTCACAAAATTCTAAGAATATTACCCTAAGAAACTATGGGTCTAAAATTAAAGCATAGCTTCGGCCGAGAGTCATAAAAATTCAAGATATCAGGATGTCTTACTGTTGTTGTAAGGATGTTAAAAATCGTGTGTTTTTAATTTAGTCCTTAAAATTTTTTTGATTATAATTTTGTTTAACATTGTATAACTAATTTTGTACGCTGATTATGAAAATAAGCTTATTACTTTACTTGCATGTCTTAAAAGTTCTTATAAGTGGTCTTTTGCAAAGTTTAAGTTTTGTTTTAAGTAAATAAAAGCCGCTGAATGCACTTTCGACTGAACTCAAAGATAACTATTTAAAAGGGTTTTAATACATTGCATTTTTATACTTAAAAAATTCAAGTTTTATGCCCATTAATATGAATTAAACTTTTGCCATTGCAAAAATATCTTATATTTTTAAATTTGCTAATTCTCTTATAAAATTGTCTTACAATTTACATTTATGTGTAGTTTCCACAATGCAAGCAAGCGACTTGTTTAAAAAAATACATGAAAAGCACTAAAAATTTTTAGTGATTCCTATACAAATTTTCAAGACAAGTCGCTTGCTTGTATTGTGGAAACTACACATTAATAAGAAAATTTTTTTACGAAAATTTGTTTTAAAAATCCTTTATAAATAATAATAATAATAATCATTTTTGTAGGTAAGGCTGTTAAATATTTATAACTTTTTTATGTCTTTAACTATGTATGTAACGAATACCGATACTGATTCCGATATATCGGTGATGTTTCTGATTTGCCGATATATCGATATCGGCGATATTTTACCTTCGATACGGCGATATTTCTTAAATTTTTTTAGAGCTGTTTTGAACAAACAATTTTATTTTCAACGGCTTTTTTGCATAAAAAATAAGAGAAATAATATGTTAAAAGCAGAACATAAAGTCTAAACATAAAAATTAAACGTTTCTTTTGTTTTGCTTTGCTCATGCAATCATGCATGTATTAAAAATAATAATTTGTTTTTTTTTAATTTCAGAATGAATTCAAATACCAATTTTAAATCACCCCTATTCTGCGTTTCGATTCGAATCGAAATTTTCTCCGTCTGGCAATTTTGGTATTCTGCGTTTCGATTCCGCTCAGTTTATTTCGATTGTATGTATTCTGCATTACGATCGGAGCTCCGTTTTTCTACGTTGTTATTTTACCCGCGTAATTTTTTCTATTTTTCTTTTTGCGAGCTAAAAAAGTGTTTAATTAAAAAAATGTAAGTATGAAATGTAATAAAAATGGGTAATAAATGATTTAGATATTTTTTGTTGTTTTAATTTATTAAATTTTGTACTAATATATAAAGATTTATATTTCCAGGTCAAAAACAACAACTCCCGAGCAATATGAAAAGCTGGCAGATATCATGTCAGCTAAAGAAGATATTGCTTGTGGATACTACAAGCGATCCAAAGAGGAAGTGCAGGTGTTTTGGGAGGAAGTGACACAAACGCTTAACGCGTTAGGACCACCAACAAAAAGTGCCACTGCATGGAAGAAGGTATATGTCATTTATTAAAAAATTTTACATGTACTTATTATCTTTTATAGGTATGGATTGACTGGAAGTGCTACATTAAGCGGAAACTTTCCGCAAATAAAAAAGAAATGATGAGCACTGGAGGAGGCCGCTGTCGCTTGCAGCGTATAAGCCCTCTTGAAGAAAAAGTTATCCAGCTGACGGGACTAGTTACAAATACAAGTGGTATTAGTTGTGCAGCGGATTTTGGAGTGGGCAGTGAGACGCAGGAAGAACTTAATGAAGTGTCTGAAATGGATATTTCCTGTCGCTCGGAAGGACCTTCGGACGTACCAACCAATTCCAAAAAACGGCAACAAAGTCCAAAAGATACTTCGTTTTTGTTGAAACAGCAAATAAGTGGCCAAAAAGAATATTATGAACACTGTAAACAGTTTCATGATGACATACTTAAAAAGTATGATGAGGTGTCTACACATTTAAGGCGAATGAACCGATCCCTTGAAAAAATGGCTGAAATTGCAGCGAAGCAGATGGAAGAAGAGCGGCGGCATAATAAAATCAAGGAAGAGTTGCTGAAAAAGAAGATAGAAATTAAACTGAGAATGCTTCAGTTGGAGCACCCATCCCATGAGTCTAATTGACCTGTGATAAAAAATTTAAAATGCAGATTTTTAATTTTTTTTTTATTTAGAAAATCAAATGCAATGAATGCGCTTTAATTTTTATTTTTTAATATGTACGTATAAGTTTTTTTGTTATTGTTTGTTAAATTTAAATATAAGTTTCCGTTTTTAGTCCTAAGTAAAGCAAGCATAAAATGAACTGAATACGCTTTATTTTTTTTTTATTTTAATTAAATAAAAATTTATTTATTTAAAATGTATTTTTTATATGAAATAAATAAGTAAAATATGAAAATATGGAATAAGAAAATGTTTTTATTGATGCAATGACTTTAAGTTCGATTTTTTGCGAACTTTAAAAAGTGGAAAGGATATTATCGCGAACACTGCGTGCTACAGAAATGTAGTTGGAGTCTATATTTTCTTCTTCTTCTCCCTCTTCTTCAAAACTTTCCAATTGCAATACCTGAGTATCCAAATCTTCCACCCGGTAGTGTATACAAATGTTGTGTAGAGCACAAACAACATTTATAATTTGGCTGACTTTACGTGGGGAGTAATGAAGTTCTCTAGCACCCAATAAACAACGAAATCGGTTCTTTAAAACACCAATAGTTCTCTCTACTATGTTCCTCGTTTTTGAATGCCGGATGTTGTAATTGCTTTCCTGGCTTCCTGCACTTGGTGATCGATATGGTGTCATAAGCCAGGGTTCCAGGGGGTATCCCGCATCACCTGTTAAAAAATTTAGTTTTTCAAATTATCACATACATCTGTACACAAATTAATACCTAAAAGCCAAGTGTTTCTCTCTCCTTCACGATATTTTCTTTCTAAATGAGATCTCGCTTTACTTAAATTCCATATATGCGAATCGTGGTTGCATCCAGGATATCTAGCGTCAATGCACCTTATGCGCATTTTGTTATCGCACACCTGGAAACATAAATTCAATTTAGGAGCACTGTAATCATTAAAACGAAGTACTCACCACCATAGCATTAATGCTAAAAAACCCCTTTCTATTATAGTAAAGGAACTCTTCTACGGATGGTTTTGTAATCTTTATATGTGTGCCATCAACACACATGCTGACACCTGGGAAGCCGGCCTTCGCATAGAATTCTCGTTTAGCTTGCATCTTTTCCTCTTCGCTCTGATCAAATTTTATCCAATGAGGGCAAAGCTTTCGCTCCATTACATTAAGAAAACACGAAAGTGATTTAGACACTGTCGATTGAGCCATCCCAACATTATGATCTGCACCAACTCCATGTTGGTAGCTTCCTTCGGCAAAGAATCTCAAAGCACCCACAACACGGTTAAGGGGTGACGAAGAAATTAAGTTACAGGGCTGTGCTTCTTGTGCAAAGGTGTCTAAAACATACTTGAACGCGTCTTTGTTTAAACGAAAGTTCTTTTTGAATCTATAAAAGTTAACTAGTTATTTAAAAAATCAATACCTTTAAATATAATTTCTTACAACTGATCACTCATCTCAAATGGATTGCAACTATCTCTCAGTTTTCGTTTCTCAAGCCTTGCCTCCGTATTCCGAGCCATATTGTTCTCCTCTTCCACAAATAAAGCCACTGCTATGGATTCCATGTCTCCTTGAAATTACCACAAGAAAACTTCACTTTTTTTACAGGATTATTTACGCTGAAATATTTTGCCACCAAAAATGTTTACTACGTTCTGCTTCTTTATTAATAATAATTCACAATTTTTTTTTATATATTTATTTATTTTCACTTTTCTGACTTTTGTTTATTAAAATGATAACAAATTTGCTTATTTTTCTGTTTCTTTTCCACATTCCACGGTGAAACAATTGGTTTTGTAAACATTGTTGTCTTCTTCTTTTTCTTTCGATTCAGTTTTTGTTTGGAATACCAATTTACGATCGTAGCGTAACTGAATGCGGGAACGTAATCGAAACTCAGAATAAGGGTGAATATTAATAATCTCTTACACTATAATTTTGTATAATAAAAGGTTTTGTTAATTTTAACTTATGTTCAGTTTCATAATTTCATCAGTATCGGAATCGGAATCGGTATCTGCGATATTTCTTTTTGAGTATCAGTATCTTTAACATATTTTTTGCGGACATGCAATTTGGATTAAAAAATGCTAAAATAAGTTATAAAAAATCTAAAAAATAAGGTAAGAGCCAAGGCTGAGTTTACATCTGGCATTTCTTGTGTGTCATTTGCCCAAAAAAAACTTAACCAACTAATTACTAATGAAAAACTGTTTGATTCAGACATATATTTATTGATTTAAACAGTTTGCAATCATGTTGGATTTCTATAAAATTGTCTATTAATTATGTATGAAACTGTTTAAAGTAATAAATACATGTCTGAATCAAATAGTTTTTTATTAGTAATTAGTTGGTTACGCTTTTTTTACGCTTGTGTGGCATTTGGCACACATATGTAAACACGGCCTAAGTGAATATTTTAAAGCTACATAAATCCAAAAATATGAGCTAAATTTAGCCCAAAATAAGCTAATGTGGTCACGCTGTCTATACGTGTGAACATTAGACAATTGTAATGAAAATGAAACTCACTTGCGATTAATTGAAAAAAAAAATGCAAAAGAAATATTAGAAATAACGTGTGTAAGTTTTTTAGTGGTATGCACTTTTGGATTTGATGATTAAAATAATGAATGAATGAATATGCATCATTACAAAAAGTAACACGCATACGACATGCAAACTGCACACAAATAAATAAACACCTACATACTTATCCAACTGAGGTGGCCATTTTTGAATTATAATAGCGTACCTTAATCTTGTTTGTGTACATGCATATGAACAGTGTTACCGTTAAAAATTTTCAAAAAGGGGTAAGAAAAGGCACAAACAAGGAATTTCTAAGAAAAAAAGCGTGCAACTTAAAACTCAAGTTAAGTTACTTTTATAAAAACAAACAATAAAAAAATTTCTCATGTATAAGAAGTACAAAAATATTAATTTTATGAGAACTCATATCGTCACCTAAAATCCAAACGGCCGTAACAACCAAAAAATTCAAAATATACTTTTTGATTGATTATGGTGTGATTAACCAAAATACATCTTTCCTTAAAATTTTACTTTCATATGGTCAAAAATACCGATTTTATTAATGAAATTCAAAAGGCCGCAACTGCAATGCTAACAAATGAATTTTTTATCTTTTATATTAAAAATACAAATAATACATTGAAAAACATAGTTTCACTAAATGGCTCTTTTTAATTACGGTTGAAAACCATTCTTTTTTCAACCTAATTATAACTTATATTATTATTATTTATTTCAGAATAAACGATTCCAAAAGGCCTTAAGCACCATTACTAAAAAACATTATTATTTTATAAGTTTTTTTTATTAAACAAAATCTGCATTGATATTATAATGATAATTTTGAATTTTGGCACCTAATAGTCATAAATTTATAAAGTTTTTTGCTTCTCCTGTAAAAAGCAAAATTTATTATTTATTTATTTAATTTCTTTATAAAAATATTCGTATTCGCCTGAATTTGACGAATACGAATACATTCGTATTCGCATCCGCCTGAATTTAGCGAATACGAATACTTTCGCATTCACCTGAAAATGGCCGAATATTCTATAATTCGAATACGAATATTCGGCCATTTTTAAATACTCGCATTCGCGAAATTCAGGCGAATACGAATACAAATATTTTTTCAAGAAAATTAAATAAATAAATTTTCATAAAATTTTTATAGAATTTGTGCTTTTTGACATCTTCAAATACTATTTAATGACCATAATTAAAATGTTGGGTAGTTTTTATTAACTTTAAAGTACACCAACAGGAGTTTTTTAGTTTGCAGAACATCAATTTCATGTCTATAAATTTCACATTTAATATTCGTATTCGTGTTCGCGAATATCAAAATTTGACATTCTTTACATCACTAATACATACATAATATATTTAGGTAACACGTATGATCAATTAGATAAATAAATGAGAAAAACATACGAATTTTAGTACGAAATTAGTAATTTTTTATTTTGCGTAACATTTTCAAAGACCACCTCCTCCCTCCCTTCATGACAAATTCTACCAAAAAAAACTGAAATTAATGCCTTTTATGTACTTTTATTAAATTTATCTTTCACAATTGCTGCAGAAAATACAAGTAGAATTAAATATGTATGAATGTATGTTATTTCATTTATAAAAATCCCAGCAAAAAATTACACTTTACCATCAGAACTACTTACCATATAATGACTTACTTTTCTGATTACCAAATTTCATTACTCGCTTACAAATCACATTACCTAAAATCTAAAAACATTATGTACAAGTTGCTCAATGAGGAGTATGACTTTTTTTATGTTAAATAGATTACGTGAACAAGCTGCCAAATAAAAAAAATAAGTTTAACACCATGTTCTCCCACAGAAAATATTATTGCGCCATACTGTAAATTTTCCCAAAAAAATTTGTTTAGTTTTTTTCCATGTTTTGATATGAAGTTTGACACATAGGAAATAAAATATTGTTATCAAATGTGGTAGTAGAATCTGTACGAATCTGCGTACAATTATTTTCAAAATAAAAATGCAAGTTGACTTTAAACAAAAAGTTGCACAAAATACAGTAGTTTTTGGATTTAACTAACCTAATTGTTGTCAGGCCTGTTCCTTAAAGTGAATTGCTCGTTATATCTGGTACTAAATTAAAAAGAAAAAGTGTCCTCTATTTTATTCAAAACTCAAAGCATATGTATGTAATCGTAGTTTTTTAAAATTTTATTAAAAGACCATACATATTTCATTAAAATATACTTTATTAAAAGAAAAATTCATAAAGCACTATAATGCAAAAATAATTTATTTAATAAAGTGGTTAAGCACAGACTATCTTTAGAATTGATATCTTTGTCTTAATGACATTTTTTTTTTTGAATTTAATAATATAATAATTTTGTTTTGTTGAGTTGTTGGCTCTTGAATATCAGTTCTATCCAGCTCTTTTTTCATATTGGTTTTTTTATCGGGTATGTCTTCTTCTTCGGGTAAAGGGCTATTTTTAATTCATTTATTCAAATTTTAATTAATTTTTTTTTGTTAATTTGCATTGCATGAGGAACCATTGAAAAATATTGTTTTCCATTCTCGGGAACTCGCCTTACTTTATAGCTCTTCTATTGTGATACCCAAAAATAATGTTTTTAACATTCCTTAAAAGATTTTCTTTTGAGCTTAGGATTGTATAATCTGTAACCCACAGACCATTTCAATGATCATCGATCATTTTAACTTTATCCTTTAAGAACAACCTATTTCTTTTAACCATTTTGATGTTCGTACCGCAAATTACTTCTCACAACTGACTCTCAAATGATATCAAACAAAACCATGAATAGAAGAAAGCTAACGTTATATTTTTATTTATATTCTTTCTCAATAATTTTCTGGTAGAAATTATGTTTCTTATTTAATTTTACATTTGTTCGTTATAACGAGTACAAAATAAAATTTTTGTTCGTTATATAAGGTACTCAGTAGAAAGAAATTGTATGTTCGTTTAATGCGATGTTCATTAAATCGAAAGTTCGTTAAGACGGAAAACTAATGTAATACAAATGATACAAAGAGTCGAAAAAGGGGCAAAATGTGACTTTAGTCGCACAACGGTAACGCTGCATGTGAACACGTAACACAAAGCTTTTAAAATAAGAAAGCTTTCTCGCACTACACCATGCGCACATCACATTTGAATTTCGTTTTCCGTTAACATTTTTAACATGAAATAGAGTATGCAAGTGTGTGTTTGCGAGTGTGTGAAAGTTTATGCTTGTGTTTTTATATGTGGGTGTATTGGGGATCTCATTTCGGCTTAAGTATGCGTGTTTTAGTACAACCTATCACTACTTTAATGACGTACATTTACTTCCATTACGGAAAGAAATGCCGCAAATGCAACCTGTTAATAAAAAGAAGTTGATATACAAGAAACAAATCGTTTGCAAAAAAAAAACAACCTGCTATAACTTGTTTGCTTTTGCGTTGTATTTTAACGCCTCTGTTTTCGTTCTTATCATTTCCCGTATCTGGTATGTTATCTTGTCTTGTAAAAACACTACCATGATGATAGTTGGTTTTTAAATGTGTTTATCGTTTTTTTTTTCTACTCATTCAGTTTTTATATTTTATAATGGTTTTTTGTTATATATGTATGTGTGTGTGGTCTTAACACACTTACGCATTTACTCATACCGTTAAAAGAAAACAAATCACACAATGATTTTATGCATTAGTGTGTGCGTGTGTGTGCAAATGTTGTTGATATGTGCATGTGATTTTTAGTCTTTTAACATGGTGGGTTCTTTTTCTATCTTGTTGAGTTTATTTTCTTTTTTCCTCTAATTGTATAAAAACCCCATGTAAACCATGTCTTGGTGGACAGTTTAATTTCTGCTTCAAACTCTAACGGAAATCGGAAGGAAATAAAAGTTGTACAAATATTAAGAGCGTGCGTTTTATTTAATAACGTTTCAAAATCATCAAGTTTAACAGCGAAATAATAACCTGTTGACTACGAGTATTAAATTAAATAATTCATTTATTAATTTAAAGAAATTTTTCGAAAAAAAAAATCATTCAAAAATAAGTGTTTTTTGTGCATAAATTAGAAAATTGAAAGAATGGCGTTTAAAACATTTTACTTTTCATTGTGGCTGCTTTTTATTTTATTTACTGTGGTCAAAGGTAATTTATAATTGAACTCGATATTAAAAACTGTTGCACCAAACTTCTTTTTGAAAAATTTAAAACAAATTTATTTAACTTAAATGAGATTTTGAAAATGTTGCATCTATTTCTTTTTGTATAAATATTAACGTAACTTTTTAGCAAGAATAGTTTCAAATAGTTTGAAATTTTTTATATTAAAATTTTTTTTAAAAGATACATGAAAAAAATTAATTAAAATTAAAAAATTTACAAGTCCTCTTGGATTAAACTATTATTTGAAAGAAAACTTTCTATCAAAATATATCTAAACGAAAACAAATTGCTTTGAAAATTTTACTTGTTCCCGTAACTCGTCTGTAGATTTTAACCCATAGAATAGGGTACTACAGGTAAATAGGTAAATGTATACTTACATATATGAAAGATATGTATGAATGAATTAAGTCAAACGGCAAATAGAGGACACTACGACCGCCATGTGCCAGATAATAAAGAATATTTAAAGTTTTTGTTGCATGCAGGGGTATGGGCGTCGACTACCACATGATGAGTTCCGAATTCAAATCTGGACCGGGATTCCAATTATATACAAACAAACATTTTTCTGATGACTGTGCCAAACACGCGTGTGAATAAATTATTGAATTAAGTTACACGAGAATCACCAGGTGCTAGAACACCTTATCTAGACCTACTCTCCTGATGAATCTCAATATTGCCAGTGGCTCTAGTGTTGGCAGTTCCCAATCCGTCAAAAGGTGTTTGATCACTTGGCTATATATTCTGTAGTACAACCCTTCACAGTCCTTCAGAATATGATCTGGAGTTTAATCATCGCAATCGCAGAAGCTGCAACGGCCTGCGCGGAAGCCTGTGATCATTCTTAGATTGTTTTTATACAGCGACATGAGAGCTATAAAACGATATTGGTTATATGCAGATTGAGCCAGAAGTGTTCCCTATTACTCTTGATCTCCGTCGATACATCTTCCCGGATTTTGTCGAATCTTTCTGTCAATTTGTTGGATCTGGGCCCTTCCACAGAAGACAACCTATTTTACATAAAAATGTTTAGTTTAGTCCATATGTTCTAAAACCCCCATAGCTGATATAAAAAAATTCCCATTTCTTAAAACCATTAACCGTGTCTGTGCATTTATTTGCCAAAGCGATAAATGGGCCTTGAACAAAGTATGGACGCTAGGGACAAAACTTTTTTTCACAATTAATTTTTTTTAACCTCCCGTAAGATTTCTTAAATTTATAGAAGCATATCTTATCATAGTTGTTAAGTAATGATTAGTAATCGTAATAATTAGTAATTTTATTACTATTTTTTTTTGAAATGTGAAGTTATGATTAAATTACGATTATATTCAATTCCGCATGGTTACTTATTGATTACGATTACTAATAATGAAAAACTAAACTGAATTATTTGAACAATTTAATCAAAAAGAATCAATAATCCGATTACTTTTAAAGAATTATTTTAATTCTTTTTTATTATTTATGAAGTTTAATGCATTTCACTTATCTTAAAATTTAAATTGCTTACCAAAGGTAAATCAATTGTTTACACAACAATAATTTCTCATATTCCGTTTTATAAAAGTTTGCGTTAAGTAGCTGATGTTAATAACAATCTCTAGATAGACTAGGGTGCTGAGAAAATGCAAGGCTGCACAGAAAAATATCGGTATTTCCCCCCGCTCTATAAAGTCTAGTTTAATTTTTCTTCTATTCTTTAGAAAATCACAGTAATTAATAAAAATGTTTCATTCAATAAGAATTGAAATTACTGAACTTAATCCCGACTAAGAAATTATTTCTGATTAAATATTTTATAAATTGATAAATGAGCGAGCAAAATTTATTGATAAATTTTTATATTAAAAGAAGTGTTCAAAATTCCCTTGTTCTAATTTGAAGTAATTTTCAGTAATCCAGACTACTACTAATAATTCAAGTAATCGTAATAATTTAGTTATCAGAAATTTTTTACAATTCTTTTCAAAATGTAATGCAGGAGTAATTGATTCCTAATAGTAATCGAAATTTAACAGCTCTGATTTCAATAGAACTATCCCTATAGAACTGGCCTATAGATGTGTGACATCTTAACAAAAATTTGTTCATGACTGCTTGCCGAAGAGTTGATGTCGGAACCGCTTCAATTATCGATTGAATCGAACTTTTAAATCATTTTAATTTATTGGTAAGCGTGCAAAAAAAAATCTGCTGCTGAACTTGTTCCCATTTTATTGAAACCACTCAGAAATGAAAGGAATTTTCTTCCGGCTAAATAAAACAACTGATTAATTAAAAAAATTTTCAAATGAAATGAAAAAAAAATTAAAAAAGTGAAATAAGTTCTAAAAACATGTATAAAATATTTATATTAACAAAAATAAATTAATCCCCAAACTCTGAGTTTAAATAATAACTCAGTAAAAAAATGGAAGTCATTCTAATGGAAGTACATTTTCATTGCTTCCAAAAAATCGATATTTTTAATTTGCCGAGAGTGAGCAAAAACCCACGTAGAAGATTATTTTAGTCAAACAAAACATTGTAACTCCTCGATAGTGTTAAAAAATACTCACCAGAATTAAAAATATTATTTTTTTAAAGAAATGTATGAACTAATTTTAGGATAAAATTTAAAAGTTGTTTGCTTAAATTTACATGAAAACACTGCTTCAGGCTTAAATTCGTATAAAAAGAAAGGAATTGTTAAAATAGGTAACTATTTACCACTTTTCCTAGATGAAAATATTATCATAGAACACAAAAAAGTGAATTTTTCTTAATTAATTAAATTCTTGGAGTACCTTTTTTAGCTGGAAAATTATACATATTTTATTTAATTTTTATTTAAATAACACTGCAGAAAAGCAATTCTGATGATTGAAATTTATGTATGAGCTCTAGTTAAAAATATATGACACGCGTATTTTTTTTATAATAAAACACTATAAATTTAGAGAAAATACTAATTTATTTAGTTCTTATAATGAAAAAAACTTTCTCCTATATGAATTTCTTGTTAAAGCTGAAGGCAGAGAGAGAGATAGAGAGCTATTGTGAATGCACTAGAAATAGTCAGCCATCATGTGCGCATTCCAGTAGCCCTGATAGCGTTACTTCATGGCACGGAGGTCCATGGTACGCTTTACTTAAGGCCACAAGATGGACAGGAAAATATTCCAGGGTACAAATCGCGACACTCGTTATCGAACGAAATTACGAAATATTTCCATATAAACTCTATTGAAATAGTTCGTAATTTCGTTTGATAACGAGTGCCGCGATTTTCCCCAGGTTATTGTGAAAAAACTGTAACTTGATGCTCATGTACATCCAAGCCTTTGAAAGTGACTCATCAGTTATTCGCCGTGTTGAGAATAAACAGAACTTTTCTTATTTTTAACAAGCCAAACAATCCCATGCCATGCCGTTCTCTCAATCTCTGTCATAGTATCCATAAAATTTAAGTCTTTTATTAATGGTCTTATAAAAGGTGTCCCAACAAGAACGCAAGATTTAAATTTTAAATAAAACACAGATATTAAAAAAAAAAATCGTGAAACTTTCTTATATCGTGAAGTGGAACAACATATCGGGCAGATGGCCGCCGCGGCTTTGCTGGCTCACACGCGATCTTTTAATGAAACTTTAAATGACCGTTTTGCATAAATTCTGCGGTATTTCATTAGCGAAGCGTCCAATTTTCTCTTTTAAGGCTTGAGTCGTCGTCGGCTTATTCGCGTAAACCATCGACTTCAAAAAACCTTAAAGAAAAAAGTCTAATGATGATCTAGGCGGCCAATTCTGGTCTCCAAAACGCGAAATAATACGACCGGGAAATGACTGATGCAGCAATTGAATTGTTTCTCTGGCTGTATGACATGTGGCGCCGTTTTGTTGAAACCACATGCCCTCCACATTCATTTCTGCAGTTCTAGGCACGAAAAAACTGTTCACGATACCGAACACCATTGACTGTTTGCGCTTGTCCTGCCTCATTTTCATGGATGGAGTTTGACGGACATCATCACGTACAGCTGCTACATTTTCGGTGGATCCACCTGGTCGAAGGCGCGTTGTTGTCTTTACATCACTAACAGACACAGTTTCGGCAAATTTATCCATTAATCTCTTTACAGTTGACTCTTTTGGAGCATTATTGTGACCCCAAATTGATCGCAATTTGCGAACTGTAGCCGCAAAACTTTCACCATTTCGGTAAAACAATTTCACAATGAGAATGCGCTGTTCATTCGTGTAGCGCTCCATTTTTACTAACCTCGTACCTTCTACTAGCAAACAATAACAATTGTTCAAATGTCAAACAATGATAATTCGAATGGCGCCAAATTTAAATCTTGCATTCTTGTTGGAACACCCTTTATATGTTTCCCCTCAAAAATTATTTATCTTTTCTGCACTCAGTTTTGGAATAGTAACATATTCTTCGTTTACGAACGACCCTAATTTAATCCCATTGTGTAATGGAACACATTTTAGACTACGTTTTGACTAGTCTATGAATACACGGAAAAAATCTGACAATCCTAGGGTGTTATTATGTAATTCGTTTCGAAAAGAAAACTGATCGAATTCGTATGTTATTAGCATTACATTTCGAAAACATTTCCGTTCGATTCGGATTACATAATAACGCCTCTGATTATAAGCTGCGCACTGAACTCAAAGTGTTTCAATGGTGGAGAGTCTGCTTGGTATCAACATAAGCTAAGCGGTCTAAGTTAGTGTGGGACTGTTACTGCCACCCTTACCTGGCCTGACCGAAATTAAATTTCTGAGAGTTTAGAAAAGTTGCATGGCTGATTCTCAAATAGTACGCACTTGTATGAAACGAATCAGTTACTTTTGTAAAACCGATCTAATGTTTGCAACAAAGTAAAAATCATATTTCAAGTCCTTGACTTTCGAACATTGCAAATCATGTAATTTGTGGGGACAAACAAACTATTTGCTATTGAATATTTGCCTACCCACAAAATAAATACGAAAAAAATTATCTTTAGCCAATTACAGTTTAGCAGAATTAAGCAAAAGTCGCTTCGTTTTGTGAACAAGCTAAAGCGCAATAATCAATTGAAAATGTCACAATCGAAGTTAATAAAAAAAAATAATAAAATCAAATAAAAACACCTGTAAAAGCGTTGAGTGAAAGCAACAGAATGTGAGAGAAAATAATAACTGTAAATGTGTTGAGTGGGTGGCGCGCAGTAAATGCGTGAACACAACAACCTTATTACGACTGTACTTATGTTTATGCGACAAGCGAATAACATTGTTTTACGGTTGCCCAAACAACTTACAAATTGTGATAAAATTGTTTCCCTTATTTTTTTCTACTTACTCGGAAGTTATTGTATGTATATGCCAGGTTGTCTGGTTCCCATCGTCTAGCACATACACACAATCAGAGAATCACATGAAAAGGCTTAATAATTTTATTTGTATACCCTTCACTAAAAAGGGTATGGGTATTTATAGGTTCGTCATTCCTTGTGTAATTTCCACAATACCGATATGCAACCCTGACTTTTTATAAACAGGGAAGTCGAATAAGCGATGTTCATCTGTCTATACTTGAAAAGAAGGTTGCAGGGCTGGAAAATTTACACTTAATTTTTTGTTTGTTTTTTAATCAGACATATTTTTCATATTAAAAATCAGAAAAATCAATCAGGATGTTTCCAGGGCCGGAAAATTTTAATTTTTTTGGTGTATAAGGTAAATAAATACATACAAAAATTTTTTTTATTTAGACATACATATTTTATATTTTGGAGATACAAAAATTGGTGTTAAAAAGTCAGAAAAATCAATTAAGATGGTTCCAGGGGGTCTACTCTGTAATTTGAAATGAAAGAAATTAATAAAAAAATTCGAAAGTATTTCCTTTCGTTTCGAATTAGAGAGTAGATCCCTAATGTTGGAATATTTAAAATTTCTTTTGCATAAACATATTTTATAATTTCGAAAGAAAAAAAATTGCTGCTGAAAATCAACAAAAAAAACGCTTCCAGGGCTGGAATATAGAAAACTTGTTTTGGTATTAACTTTATTAATTTTTATTAACTAAAATTTTTTTATGTCTTAGACAGTTCTTCGCCAAGAGTTTTCTATATTTCTTAAATTTTGTCTATAAAAATTTAGTTAAATCATAAAATCATAAGCTTTTGTTGCTATTATGTAAAAATGGGCACTACTCATTAGTTTTACGAAGCACAGGAGCTGCCAGAAAAGGATAAATGTAGTACATTTATTTATACTCGGTGAAATGAACAAGTAAAAATTAAAAAAAAATAAATTAAAAAATTTGTCGTTGTTGAATTATTTATTTATTTATTAAACATATTAATGCAAAGTAAATTTGCATAATATAGTGTTGCACAAATATGGGCGGAGTAACGTAGACCATATGCCCAAGATGTTAGATCTTAGAAAGTCTTATGACTGACTGTACACGACTTATGCTTTCACATAGGAAGTAGGAACGTGGTTGTTAAAGAAATTCCACAAAATACAGCAAGATTATACGGTAATCCGTGGCAGAACAGTCAACCAGTGCGAGTGAGACGTAAAACTCTCGAAGGCCAAACAACTAACACAAGCCTGACCGCACTTAAGAAATAATTACGATGACGCGAGATATGTTCCCCAACCCAGAGCTGCTTAACGACTGTGTTGAATTAAAAAACCACATAGTTAAGTTTTATTATTATTGTTCGAACTTTATTTGTTTCTATATATATATATGATTTTATTGAGGTAAACTTCGCATCGTTTTGTAATTGTAATTGTTAATTGTAAATATTCTGACAAACCCGTAGTTGAACGGAACAACTAGGTCTTTTCGAAGGCCAATACACCTTCACCATCAGCGTTCTTTGTATTTGTTTTAATATAAATATTAAAAACACTGATTAGAATATGTGGAAGATCTAGTCCAAAGACCGGCTATAAAATGAGTAAAGAATTCCCTTCAAAAATATTAATTTTCACCTTTTACTTACAAAGATCACACAATGACACACACAAAGTATAAAATAAAAATAAGTTAAATAAATGCCACAACAAAAGACACGTTAAAAAAGACACAATAACTGACTGAGCGAGACCATCCGAAAAAACAAGTATCTTCGGTTTCGTGATACCTCTATAAATCCTCTGCGCCTGAATTTGCCCCTCTCTGTTGAGCAAAATTTAAAAGTTCTGAGGGAATAAAATTTTTACCTAATATCACGATATATGCAAGTGAATTTGCAATATTGGCAATGGAATGTTTGAATTGAGACAATCTTATAACTAATTTTAACAGACAGTTTTATAATTAATATTCAATGCCGAAAAATATGAAATAAGCTATTTTATTTAGTATATTGTTACAATAATAAAATTGTTTTAAGACTATCATATAGTAAAATGGTTTTTGAACATATATGTTACATATGTTATCAAACAAATTACAAACGTATCGACTTTTTCATCCCTGCCATAGTTTTCTGTTGCTTTCTGTAACATAGTGTCCACACCTGATGAATTTATATCATGATGCATGTCAAATTGATATCATGATGAAAATTCATCACGTATAGACGCAATTTATTATTATTATTATGGCAGCGTTATGATATAGTCATCAGAGCTCACGCCCTGATAAATTCATCTTGATATCAAGTGTCATTTTATGTCTTACTATGAATTTAACGCTTGTTTATTAAACAATTTTCGTTCAAAAAAAGGCGGCATAATTATTTGTGACCAATAATTAAAAAACAAGCAAATTATTAATTTTTGGCAAATATTTTTCAAATATTTGTTTGATTCATCATAATATAAAGTCATCAACGTCTACCCCTTTGTGTTGATATTAATGAAAAAATTACAATTGCTCTGCCGGCGTCATATTACGTTGTATGATATAAAATCATCAGGTGTGGACACTATGTAAGAACCATAGTTAAATTCAGAGTCAGATTTTGCATGCGTACTGGGCATGTGTTGCTCAAATTTTGGTTTTATAAGTCCTCGTCCATACAATGAAACTTTGCTGCGAAACATATTTGATTTCTGTTTTGAAACTGCATTTGTGTGTCCACACTGTGACGTTTTTGTTTTGCAGGTTAATACATTTTCTCATATATTTTTCATGAGAATGAGGCGAGAATGAAGTACTCGACAAGAACTTCGTGTACATGAAACAAAGTACCCTTTGCCATTCCTCTTTCCCCTTTCGTCAACAAACTCAAATGTTTTGCAGCAAATGTTTCACTGTATGGACCATGAATAATGAGAAAGAAAAGGACATGTGTACAAAAGGTAAATTTATATTACTTTGTCTCTCTCTCTCTCATTTATTAAATTAAAGCTTGAACTTCAACATCTGCTTCATATAAAATGGCGCACTATGAGCCGTTTTCGCAAATTGTGCGGCCAAAAGACACATGACACGTGACACACAATTGAATGTAACTAATTATTTTAAGTTTCTTGCAGATGTTTCAAAACAGAAAATTTTTTTAGTATCATTTTGGATACTTATCTCATTCAGTTTTACGGTGTTGGTATTAAAGCAAATGGTAAAAGCTGTCAAAACTTAACTTATGGATAAATAAATTGCCATCTTAAAGGGCTGATCTCTGTTAAAGTCGTCTCTAAGTAACTTATCTTCATTTATTTTAAATATGTATAAAAAATATTGAAATTCTTAAATGCAGAGTGCAAAATAAAAGATTTAAGTATTCACAGTAAAAAAAAGAAGTCATGAAAATGTGGAGTTAGCGAACAGGAAGTAGTAGGAATTCGGATAATTTCTCAATGATTTTTAAATAGCGTTGTCATTGCAAGAAGTTCTCTTTTGCTATTCCTAGTCAACTGGTCACCTATTTGCCTAACGAAAACAATTGTCTGTGATATTTGAATTTTCAAAGAATTTTTTTTTAATTTCTTAAAAATTTGTTAAACATTTAATTCCTTTAAGTTTCTTTTAAAAGACAAATAACAAAATCTACAGTCTATTAATAGTACAATCGCTTTCAATATTTTCAAGTGGAGTATCCAAGCGCTGGCATTTACATATTTACATATGTATTTCCCTCAATTGCTTCAATAGTTTGTATTAGTTTATCAATGATTTTGGTATTGTTTTTGTTTCATTTATTACTTGTTTATTCATTTGTAAATTTAATATAAAAAAAAAAACAAAATGATACCAAAATTATCTATTTCATGGAGGAATTTCAGCAAGTCAATGTGATTAGATAAAAAATGATCTATGTTTTCATGTTATTCATCATATTAGAGCATACATGTACATTATATTTGCAGAATAATTTTTAAGGTAACTTTGCCCGCCCCCTACTCCAAGGAACATTTCTTTCTCTACAATAAATTGCCAAGAAGAGAAGTAAGTTAATTTTTGTTAACGGTTAAAGGTTTCGTTAGCCGCACGTCCCGCAATGTACTGGTAACGTTATAATCGTATGAGTTTTCGTTGGATTAGTCGGCAAATATACTAAGTTTTCTTTTGCAAAGTGACTTTTTTTATGTAGAATGCTATCTAGTGTAGTAAGCAAATATGTTAAGTCCAGCAAAAATATAAAAACTGCTGTTAAGCCCAGCGGAAAACAATCTGCATCTAGGGTTATTGCATGTACTTTACACACACACATTTAGTTTCAATAAATTTGGACAGCTTTTTGTCCCTCCTGAAAAATTAAAAAAAAGAATTAGCATATTTGGCAACGATAATCAATTTCTAATACACTTGGACAATTTATTTATTGGCTACCTTAGCTACTCAACATTTTTTATACTCTAGGTTTAAGGTTTTTTTTAGCTCTCTTATTAAAACTGACACCAATTACTCCACAAGTCAATACTGATTATTGCACTCAACCTAATATTAATAACACAGAAAAGGTTTTAAATACTAACACTGATCAGCAAAATCACAATACCCAATTTTCAGATCAAAGATCTGCATTTTCAGGCTATTTTTCTCAATCCAGTTTTGATATTTGTGATATTTTAGTGAAAATTCCTCAATTTTTGAAAAGTTGACCCGAAGCATGGTTTCTCTATGCAGAGATGCAGTTTACAACTAAGGGAAGTAGTTTAGATAAAACAAGATATGAGTATATTGTTACTGCACTTCCTCAATAAGTGATAATTACTGTTTTAGACATAATTCAAAATCCTCCTGCAAATAATATTTATGCTAACTTAAAAAGAGTATTAGTGGAACGTCATTCTCTCACCGAAGCATCTAAGATAGAAAAAATTTTGCCGGATGGGAATTTTTGGCCCAGACATTAAAAAAAAATATGGCTGCAAAAGCTTTCAAAGAGTCTTAATATATGTTGGACTGGATCAAATCACAACGACATTCCAGATACGAGTATAATAAAATTGACTGATAAAATATGGGAGGTTATGTTTAATGGTGAGGTGGCTAATATTAAGGAACATACCAATTCTAATGTCGAAAGTATTTTTGAAACCTTGCAAAATCTTTATGTGAAAACATAACTAAGTTGTGCCTTAAAGTAAGTTCTCTCAAGCAGGAACTAAATGATAGAAAGCCTCGCTCATTGTAAAGAAATAATTATAGAAGAAACTCACGTTCTCGGCTGCGCTCAGCTAGTAGAGAGTGGCTCTGTAGGTATCACTACCGATTCGGTGACAAGGCCAGACGGTGTGAACAACTCTGTTCATTTTCTAAAAATGCGTCAAACTAATATCTCCCATTATTGAAGCGACAAACAAAGGCGAATTTAGTTCACGGATCCTCTTTTTTTTGACAAAATGAACAAAATAAATTTTCTAATAGACAGTAGAGAAAAAGTTCCTGTTTTACCCGCATCAAAATTCAAAAGTATTAATAAAACCTCTGGTATTATTTTAACAGCAGCCAATGGCTCCAATATTTTAATATAAGGGAAGCATCTTACTATTGAACTCGGTTTACGGCGTGAATTTCCGATTATTTTTATCATTGCAAACATTTCGAAACGTATTATTTTCTTACTGAATATGGCCTTTTGGTTGATGCAAAATGTAAGCGCTTACTTTATCCTCTTATTAATTTAACAGTAAATACAATTTCTCTTTCTTGTAAAATATCTCTGCTTAAATTGTTCTCCGTTTACAATAAATACACTAGATTATTAAAGCTGTTTCCGTCCTTAATTACAGAAACGGATTACACAAAGCCCATTCGATTTTTTAGTAAAATCAGAGATTTTCAAACCATCTAATTCAAGTATCAGATCAGCACTTCATCGCCTTGTGATTTTAGGCGTCTGAATGCTGTTACGGTTCCTGACCGATACCCAATACCTCATATTCACGATTTAAATATGAATATAAGAAATAAAAAGGTATTTTCGAAATTAGATTTAGTTTGGGATTATCATCAAATACCTATGGCTAAGGAGGATATAAACAAGGCTGCAATAACTACCCCATTCGGTATGTTTGAATTTCACGCACGATGAATGTCTTGATGTTCGTTTATATGAGTGCTTACAAGCGATGTCGCGAAGACTTCTTGTTCGTAACAAACAATCAAAAGAAGTAGTGTTGATGCGTGTATGCTTGTTATTTTGCATATTGTACGTTTGAGTGTGTGTGTAAGATGTATGTATGTATATGGTAAGCTATTATGTTTTTAAGGGTGGTTTTTTAAAGCAAGCGCACACAACTAATGTCAATGCATGTGTGCGTTAGTATGAGCGCAGAAAACTAAAGGTTCATACAACCAACGAATATTCGGGCATTTTCAGGCGAATACGAATGTATTCGTATTCGTCAAATTTAGGCGGATTCGAATACTAATGTATTCGTATTCGTCAAATTCAGGCGAATACGAATATTTTTCCAAAGAAATTAAATAAATAAATGCATTAATCCTAAACGAAATTGAAATAAATGACTAAACATTTTAGTTTGAACAAATACATTAATTTTTTTTATAGAAATTTGTGCTTTGTATCATTTTCAAATGTTATTCAATGACGATCATTAAAATTTTGGTTACTTTTTATTAACTTTAAAGTACGCCAACAAGAGTGTGAAGTCCTTTTTCATAACAATTTTTTAATATTGCATATTGCATATAATATTCGTATTCGTATTCGCGAATATCGTTTCAAATATTCGTATTCGTATTCGCAAATATCGTTTTAAATATTCGTATTCGTATTCGCGAATATCAAAAATTGACATGCGTTACATCACTAGTGCGTATGTACATGTATGGCGTTTGTATAATGCCTTGCCAACAGTATTGTTTAGCGTTTGTTTTAGAAGATTTCGCTATAGTAAAGCATTTGAAAAATCCCTCATGTCTTAAAAGTCCTTGTAAGTGGTCTTGTGCAGGGCTTTAATAGACCAGACGACACTATTTGTCGGTTGGTTTAAAGTGCTTAAGACAACTCTTTCAAGTGCTTTGAATAAGTTGCATCGATGGATCTATGAAAAATAGTTAATTTAATTAGCCAGTTAATAAAATTTCAATTAAATTCATTTACTTACACCTTTTAATTTGCTGCTATAGAGCAGAACATTAAAATGTTGTTGACCAAAACCAATACATACTTGATTTTTATGTAAAATTCTATAAAAAAAAGTGTTGCAATAAAATTAAGAGGATGTCTGTGTATAAAACACCATATAAAAAGTTGCTAAGGAATTACTCATCATTACTTTATATCTCTTCCCTAAATGCCTGATTTTCATTAACTTCGAGGCAATAATTATCATTAGCGATTACATGGAATAAATACTCAATTTTATTGCCAGAAATTCAACAAGTTAATCCATGAAATGTTATTTTCATGATTTAAGACCAGGATAAAATAAAAAGGAAAACATTCATCATTTGGCTTAAGAATTCTTACGCATGTATTAAATATCAGATAAAAGATAAGAAGACTACATTTCATCACATGTTTTTTAAAACCTTGCACTTATTAACTGGTTAATTCAACTCAGGCGTATGTTTGGAACAATATTTTATATAATAACTTTCAAAGAAGTTAAAAAATAGAATAATTGTAAGGCCCTAAAAATATCGGAAATAGAAAACTGTTAGGGAAACTGAGTAAAGATGATGTGAAAATCTATAGGAAAACCTTTTCCTCAAGATTCCTTTAATAAACTTTAAAGCTTATTAACCTCAACTTGCATTTAACGCAAATAATAATTCACCTGTGACTTATTTGTTACAAAGCATTTACGCACACATACAAATGTCCTTACAATGAAGTACCCAGCTAGCCTTTTCAATGGCAGAAGAATCTATTGTGAATCGTGTTCAGAGCATTTTCATATTTTAATACTGGAAGATGATTCGCACTGGAGATTTTTGTTACATGTAGACGATTCATATTCAAGAGTCGGAGAAGGCGTTTTTTTTTAGTTGTAGATGAAATCATTTCAGAATTATCTAGAGATTATCTTACAAATATTTTATGAAGAACATCAAGAATCGTATGAGGCTCGTCAACGTTAATCCTATATGAGCCATTGGGGGAGTTGTAAAAGAATCATTCGATAACGATTTGTGGAATAGTAAAAACTCAACAGACTTTTTATTTTATGAGCTTATACGATTATAATAAAAAAAACAGTAAATGCTTTAGTACTTATTAATAAAACTTTACATGGAAAATTTGTGATTAGTTTGTTGAATTTTTCACAATGGACCCAAATGGGTCTCCGAGTGGAGGTGCCGTAAAGCACCACCCTTCCTAACCTTGTTGAGTTTTCCTTTTTTAAACGTTTATCGCTCCTATCTCTGGCGTGCACAAAATAGTGCTGCAAGAACTTTGAATGACAGATCTATGAAAAATTCAATTAATTAAGAGAATTGGATTATGTTAAAAGCTGTTTACGTACCTCCAATAATTTCATAAATATTTGATGTAAAATAGCAAACACATTAAATTTATACTTTACTTTAATAAATCCTTCATTCTTGTAAAAAAAACAAACACTTGGAACAACCGGCCAGATTATTATTGAAAACTTAAATGAAACAATAAGCACGAAAATAAAAAAGAACAAGCATATTTCAAATAAATGTATCGTCCATTAAACATTGCAAGACTTAAACACAAAGTGTACAATAATCACGCTCGTTGAGGAGTTGTATATTAAACACTATAGCCTATTAAACAGCTCTTGGGTAGCTGGGTAGGAATGCGAAGACAAAAGCTTTTTTGTATTTTTATAAATAAATGTGCATGGCGTATAACATATGAACTAAACAGGAAGAAGTTCGCTTGTACAGCTGGTTAAGGGAAAAACTACTTCAAAGTTTAAACATTTCTCATTTTCAAGAAATTCATTATTCGACATATTGTCATAATTCTGTTATAAGTGAAATATATTTGCTGGTGGTTAAGCATTGTCTATATGCATTTCATTGTTACTTTAACAAATCGTCAATAAGTTGCATAAACGACGCATGCAACATAAAAACCACACATAACTAATGCCAAGTAACCAGCAAGCATTGATGTTGCTAATATCAGCCTATAAGATCTTGATCTTGCTCTTCTCGGTGTGAAAGCACAAAGTACCATATATTACCAATTGGAGATTCATTAATTATTCGATACGTCTTTGTGTGTCTTCTTCAGTAAATTTTTTTTGATAAATAAACATTGCTAATTTTATTTAAAAAACCTCAAGCTTAATAAAATAGTTACTATTTTTAAAATAAAAGGTCAAATAAAAGTTCAAAGATACTTAATTATTTTAAACTAGTTTTATGATTCTCATAAGTAGTGTTTAAGTAGTTTTTTCAATTCTGTGTCTTTCAGATATTTATCTGGTAGAAACGGATCAGTTATTTATGTCTGCACATGTCTTACATACTTATGTATAGACATTAGACTGGTCGCATCCTGTATGTGCTTTTTTATATTTTTTTTAAATTTTATTGTTTGCACTACTTAAAATATGAGGTTTGATGTAAGAAATCATGTCCTAATTTTTCAGCTCAATTCGATGGTGCCTAGTCGTGCCTAGTGGGGCCCAAAGTTCCCCATATTATAAAAAAAAACATCTATTCAATCAGATATTTATAGTTATATTGAATAATGTGCTTCAAATATAAATTTAATTTATTAATGGAATTGAGTCTAATATTGCCAACCTTAATGAAAATATTAAACAGGCTACTGAACATGATATTACCTCCCATTCACAGACTGGTTTTAATAGAAGATCTAGAAGGTAATGGCAACAACGCAGATCCCCCCAACATAAAATCAGACTTAAAGAGTACTATAAACGGCTCGAAGAGTTGCTTGCATCTGGAAAAACTGCATCTCTTAAAAATTATCTGGAAGGTCTGGATGTCACACCAGCATCTAAATACTCTTTGTGGCGCGCTGCTAGAAAGCTTAAAACACCCTTTGAATATAAACCACCTCTGCGCACCTCTACCAGAGGTTAGGCCAGAAGCGATACTGAAAAAGGTAACATATTTGCTGAACATTTAAAATCCGTATTTACCCCAAACACATCTACTGGTGTTGTTAATTTGCCGAGTGTAGTTGCTCTACCCCCTCGACCCATAAAATTTAAGACGCGTGATGTTCAAAAACTAATTGCTGAACTCAACCCGATGAAAACTCCAGGGGGTCTACTGTGTAATTCGAAACGAAATGAAATGCTTTCGAATTTACATGTTATAAGCATAAAAATTCGAAAGCACTTTCACTCGTTTCGAATTAGGCAGTAGACCCCCAGGTATTGATGGAATTAGCAACAATATCCTGATAAACTTGTCTCATATTGCAATTAGAATCCTGTTATTCATCTATAATACAATTTTAGGACTGGAGTGTTATCCACAAAGCTGAAAACTTGCAAGATAAAAATGATTCCAAAGCCAAGGCTGAGTCATATAATCCAATAAGTTTACTGTCAACAATGTCAAAGCTCTTTAAAAAGTTACTCATGATAAAATTGTCCCCAATTCTAACTGATAATGGGTGCATCCCGGACCATAAATTTGGTTTTAGAAGTCAGCATAGCACCATTGAACAAACTCATAGATTGGTTCAATTTATAAGAAGAACTTTTGAAGAAAAGAAGTATTCCTCTGTGCTGTTTATTGACGTTTCTCAGGCATTTGATAAAGTGTGTGCACGGAAGTTCACTGTTGTGGAGGGAGACTTTATGAGTATACCTGTAACTATCTCATCCGGGCCAGTTTGTATTTGATATATACTTGTGATATGCCTGTGGGCAGTAATACATTTGCCGATGATACAGCCTACCTTAGTATGAACGAAAACCCTCACGAGGTATCCCGATATCTTCAGGAACATATTACCCAGCTGGAACTTTGGTTAAACTTATGGAGAATAAAGGTAAATGAACAGACGTGTGCTCAGGTAACATTTACCCTACGAAAAGATAAAAATTCCCTCATTAGAATCAAAAATCAAATTGTTCCTCAACATTTACATGTGAAATATCTTGGTATACACCTTGATCGAAGGCTGACATGCAAACAACATATTGACTCAAACCTAACACAAATGAAACTAAAGTTAACTCAAGTACATTGGCTGATTGGTAGAAATTCAACTCTCAGTCTAGATTGCAAATTTTTGATATACAAGTCGCTTTTGAAACCTATATTCTATATATATATATGCTACGGAATTCAACTATGGGGCACTGCTTCAGCTTCCAATGTCGAGAGAATCCAACGAAGGCAAAACAAAATTTTACGTTTAATAACATCGGGTCCATGATACATTAAAAATTCAAATATACATCGTGATTTAAATATGCCACTAGTGACTGAAGAAATTGCAAAATACGCAGGCAAATATTTAACAAAACTCGAGTCACATCCAAATCTGCTTGCTCGTAATATTTGAACTTTACTGGACACATCCGCCTAAAAAAGAGGAACGCAAGGGCTCTAATATTCAACACTCCAGATAAAAATACTTTTTTTTTCCTTTTTTGATTATCAATACTTACGTATTATTTCAAACTATCACTAAGTTTATGTCCGACACTGGTGGGGCCTAATAATTATTTTTTTAGACTTAAGATTTGAGTACTTATTGTTAGTTCATATTTGAAGATACAATAAATAAATACATTTATTAAAAAACAATCTCATGACATAGGAGCTGAAATTTGGCATACTTTAACTACTTTCTCTGCGGAATATTGTAACGAAGCCTTTTTTTTAGATTTTTTGTCTATGGGACCAGCTTTTCAACTAGTATAACTGTGAAGATCTGATTGTATAGATGCTTTTTTATAATATGGGGAATAGGGATACCAAACGGGAAACCCCGAATCCCGAAATCTCGAGATGTTCGGAATTTAGCAAATCCCGATTCCCGGGATTTGTAAAATTCAAGCCCCGGATTTTAATTTCGGGATTTCTTAGCAATTTTTATATTAAAACCATTTATAAATTGAAATTTTCGTTGATTTTATGGTATTTTTTTATAAAATATAAAAGTCCCATAAATTTTTTTACTTACAGTTTTAACAATTTAATGACTATTCGTGACATATTTCTTATTAATTAACGAAAAGAGCAAAATAAATTTACTTTCTCACTGTTATTTTCATTAAAGGGGCTACAATATACAACTAAGAATTATTTTGAAAACAAAAAGAAGCATATGAGCTTTGGAAGGGAAATAACATTTGGAAAATTCACAAGTTTGACAAATTTATTCCATCTTATTCTATATTATCAGGGCAATTTTGAATAAAAGTCTACGAGAATTTTCCCCGGGGAATAACTTCAAACAGTAGCAAATAATAGGGAAAACAAAAAAATCTAATTGGAGAAGGGAGAAATTTATTGCGGAAATTTATTCATAATTGCAGTGTATAACTAACTGAATGTCGACTCCACAACGCTATAAAAAAATTAGCACTTATCTACTTTTCGGTAACAATTCAGTACCATTGACAGCTCCTTACAATTGAAGTAGAATAAAATACAAGGCAAGTGCAAACTTTTTGTTGTCGGGTTAACGTAAACGTGTGAAATATTTACCGAATAATGCGTTTCGTTTTTCAAAAAGTCCATAGATATGTATGTATGTTCGTTTTTGTTAAGATTATAGAAAAAATGTACATATATTGAAAACAAAAAGAAATTTTTATACATATATATGTAATTATGGTTTTCAGTGTAAATTCTATAATATAAAATGTGATTAAAGTTTTAAAATGCACAAAATTTGTTATTAAAGTAATATTTATTTAAAAAAATAATTTATTTTACCAAAAAATTTTAGATCCCAAAATCTCAAAATCCCGAAAAAACTCGGGATCCCGAGACCCCGAAAATCCCGAGTCCCGGGATTTTCAAAAACCGATCCCGATTGACATCCCTAATGGGGAACTTTCGGCCCCACTAGGCACGACTAGGCACCGTCGGATTGAGCTGGAAAATTAGGACATGATTTCTCACACCAAACCTCATATTTTAAGCAGCGCAATTAATCAAATTTCCAAACAAGAATAATTGCGACCAGTGTAATATACGTACATACATATATTCATATTGCCAAAAGAAAATTAAAAAAAATCTTCATTAGTTCAAAAGTTACAGAGTTTTGGCTGATAAAAAAAGATTCTAAGCCACTGTGCGGCGTAGGCACACATTTTTGGAAATGACAACACAAAAAATGCCAGATGTGTGCATAACGGTAGTTTTCCACTTCAAGAAAACTGAGGTTGTGTTGTCATAGATTTTTTTGTGAATTGTTTTCAAAACAAACAAAAAACGATGTTGAAAAATGTAGAGTTGTGGCTGCCTGTGAATTAGGGGGCGATATAATGATTTCTATAAATATGTATTCAGTGAAATGTATGCGTCATAAATACGAGTGATAACGCACGCATACGTTCATTGAGCTTCTTACTTTTTGCCATTGATTGTATTATTTCACCATTGTATAATTTTTAGCAAGGACGTCGCACCTGCTGTCTTATATTTATTCTGGTTTTTTCTTTTCTTTTTGGACACAAAGGTTTATCATCATCTATTATTAATGTTTGTGTTACTTATACCAGTGCAAAGAAATCCTTTTTTTAGAGAAATATTATCAAAAAACATATGAAAAGGAACTAATTTTAACACGAGTATTAGTATGTAACTGGGGAATTTGTTTCTTTTTGATTTAAAAATAGTTAAATATCTTAGCAAC
Source organism: Tachina fera (assembly GCA_905220375.1). Taxonomy (NCBI): domain Eukaryota; kingdom Metazoa; phylum Arthropoda; class Insecta; order Diptera; family Tachinidae; genus Tachina; species Tachina fera. Next base: position 62,670,874 of record LR999963.1, read on the forward strand.
TAAAAATAATGTGCAATTAGAAATTTATTTTTAGAAATAATAACAATTATTGTCAAAGCTCAGCTGCACTTCAGATTTCGTTGCTATTGAGGAACTTCATAAAGTTTGCTTTCAACTTTTCAAGTTTGCTTTCAACTTTTCAAGTAAGGCTTATCATTAAATTAATATTTTAGATTATTTGGGAAAGTCACAGTGCAGAGAGAGAGAGAGAGAGAGAGAGACAGAGTGCGAGGGCTGGTGAAGTGCGATAAGAGTATACGAGTATATAGCCCTACTGCTAATCCACGGATCGAAATCCGAGAAGGATGTTGGTGGGAGAGTTTTTATTCTCCGTTTTGGGCAGACTAGATGACTAGTTTCACTTGTTCTACCTCAAAACTAACTTTGCAACGATACAATTCCAGATAATTTGAAACTCCTGAAAGAAATCTCTAGGGATCAGTACACTAGTGGCGGTACTAGCATGTCACTGCAACATGCATAGGTAACTATTAATTACAGAGCTGCAAAAATCAAATTTTTTCTTAAAGTTTTTACTTTACTCACATTTAATCATGCACAAAACAATCAACTTTGCATAAAATTAGCATCGCACTGATGACCGTTTCTTTGCAGTGACTGCGATTGGCGTGATTCCACATGTTTTACTCCAATAATTTACCATACATTAGAAGTTTTATTCACATATAATCATGCAACAAAACTCAATGTTGAATAGAATTAGAATCATACAAATAAACGTATAGCTTCAATAATTGTGGGTTGAACTGGATCCAACTCATTCAGTAGATCGTTTTTGACGGAAACGTGTGATCAAATGGCATGGGTTTGATGAATGGGTTTGTGCATAAACTAGACTTAGTTTGATTTATCGTCATTTTGACGATTTTTGGTGCCCAAAATAGCAAAATGACGATTTGACGATTTTTTCCTTAAAATTGAGGATTTTTTAAAAGTACAAATATGGCAGATTTTTTTAGTGAAAAAATCGACTTTTACCATTCATGTATTACTTACCCGTACTTAAAGATGTTGGTGTCATTTTGCCCCCTCTTTATTTTATATTGATAACTGCGTAAATTGATATTCTCAAATAACACAAATATAAAATAAATTCAGTGAAGTGCGACTTTGACCCGCGCACGAAGGGTTCCGTACGGGCACGAGATATGTAATTCAATACGAACAATATAAACTATAGTTTTGGCATTTTTTTCGTTTTTGGGTTTTTTCGGTTTTAAGCGTTTTTTTTAGTTTGGGGTTTTTTTGAATTTATTGGCGCTTTTGAGTTTTGCCACTTTTTTCACGTTTTGCCGATTTTTTTTTTTGGTTTTTGAAGTTTTTTAATTTTGGCAATTTTTATTATTTTGGCGTTTATTTTTATTTTGGCGATTTTTTTATTTTGGCGATTTTTTTTAGTTTTGGCACTTTTTTTAGGGTACCGTTCACCAAAGGTGAAAAATGGAACCCTATTGTTTTCGCTACGCTGTCCGTCTGTCCGTCACACGGTATTTTCTCAGGAACCGTAAGAGCTACGGACCTGAAATTTGGACAGAGTACGTAGAACCTTGGCCACTACAACAACAAATACATGAGAATTAGAAATTAAAGGGTACTCCAAAACGAGCGACGAAAAATGTTAAAATCTCATGTAATATACACACAATTGTATGTACATATGTATATTGACACTTGAAATTTGTAAAATTAGTGTATTTTTATAAAGACTACAACAATAAACATTAAAATATTAAAAAAATTTAAATTAAAGGGTGGTCCATCAGTTAATGCAATTTTGACTTTGTAATTTTGACAAATTGCTATATCTTGGAGACCGTAAGAGGTAAACTCTTGAAATTTTCAAAAACGGTAAAACTAAAAAATCCGAAAATTATAAAATCGCCAAACCGAAAAAAATCGCCAGAACCTGAAAAAAATCGCCAAAAATTAAAAAAAAATCGCCAAATCAAAAAAAATCGACAAAATTAAAAAAAAATTCTAGAACTTAAATAAATCGCCAAATCCGAAAAAATCGTTTAAGTGAAAAAAATCGCCAATATGAAAAAAACGCCAAAAACCGAAAAAAATTGCCAAAACGCGAAAAATGCGCCAGAACAAAAATAATTGTTTATGTGAAAAAAAATCGGCAAAATGAAAAAAAAACGCCAAAAATTAAAAAAAAATCGCCAAATTTAAAAAAAAATCGCTAAAAAAAATTCGCCAAAATTTAAAATAAACGCCAAAATAATAAAAATTGCCAAAATTAAAAAAACTTCAAAAACCAAAAAAAAATCGCCAAAACGTGAAAAAAAGTGCCAAGACTCAGAAAGCGCCAATAAATTCAAAAAACCCCCAAACTAAAAAAACGCTTAAAACCGAAAAAACCCAAAAACGAAAAAAATCCCAAAACTATAGTTTATATTGTTCGTATTGAATTACATATCTCGTGCCCGTACGGAACCCTTCGTGCGCGGGTCAAAGTCGCACTTCACTGAATTTATTTCGTTTTGAGGACTTTTTTCGGTTTTTGGCGTTTTTTTTCATATTGGCGATTTTTTTTTCATTTAAACGATTTTTTCGAATTTGGCGATTTATTTTAGTGCTTGAATTTTTTTTTAAATTTTGTCGATTTGGCGATTTTTTTTAATTTTTGGCGATTTATTTCAGGTTTTGGCGATTTTTTTCGGAAAATTTTATAATTTTCGGATTTTTTAGTTTTACCGTTTTTGAAAATTTCAAGAGTTTACCTCTTACGGTCTCCAAGATATAGCAAGTTGTCAAAATTACATAGTCAAAATTGCATTAACTGATGGACCACCCTTTAATTAATTTTTTTTTAAATTTTAGTGTTAATTGTTGTAGTCTATATAAAAATACACTAGTTTTACAAATTTCAAGTGTCAATATACATATGTATGTACATACAATTGTATGTATATTACATGAGATTTTAAAATTTTTTTCCCTCGTTTTGGAGCACCCTTTAATTTCTAATTCTCATGTATTTGTTGTTGTAGTGGCCAAGGTTCTACATACTCTGTCCAAATTTAAGGTCCGTAGCTCTTACGGTTCCTGAGAAAATACCGTGTGACGGACAGACGGACAGCGTAGCGAAAACAATAGGGTTCCTTTTTTCACCTTTGGTGTACGGAACCCTAAAAAAACGAAGTTTCTTTAAAAATGTCGCCCATCGAAAGTACTGAGATCAAAACTTGGACACAACTTATCAATATTTTCCATAATTGTACCACGGAGGGCGTTAAAATAAGAGAATGGTTTCAAACTCCCAATTAACGTAATCTAATGAAACTCTGAGGAAATTCTCAGAAGAAATTACGTATCTTAAATCAATTTCTATTCCGCGCCTCTCGACATGCAAATGTATGTATACCCTCTTCTTTAGAAAACAATTTTTATTAAATTACGATTTTTCAAATAGAAAAATGTGTGTACTGAAATATATGTATGCTATATATAAATGCTATATATATATGTATATATACTAGTATACTAAATTCGAATAATTATTCTTCTTCTCACGTACGTAATCTCTGCTTTTTATTTTTTCGCGACCCACCTTAAATACGAGTATATCCAGAATACTTCGTACCCCATTTTCATCTTTAAAGTCAATGACTTTAAATAGGACGTGCAGGAGCCAAAGAAAGAAGCAGCTCTGGTTTCTTCACAAAATTTTCTTAGAATTACATGTAGATTTTGTTTTTACTATAAGATTTTTTAATTTTTTTAATCGATACAAATCAACACGTTAAAAATTAATTTTTGATTCAGCAGATTTTTATGACGATTTTTCGAGATAAAATTGCGATTATTTTATAGTTTATCGGGATTTCGACGATTTTTCGATAATTTTATCTGGCAGCCCTGTTGGTGCATAATATGAAAGAGAGTACATGCGTTCTACTTTTAAGAATGCTTATGAGATAATATGAATAAGCTGGCTTAAGCTAATGCCAGAATTCAACGATAAGTCTGTCAAATACTTAAGCAATTGAGATGTGACTTTTAGGTGGCCACAATCTACTTACATGCTCTTAAGTATTCTTTCGCCACAGCTGCACATATAGGTATTGTTCAAAATTTTTTATTAATTTTGTTTCTTCTTATAACTACTAAATGAATGCAAATCAATCAAATTAACTTGTTGGAATGTCCTAATCTATTACAAATTCCCGTATAATTATAGTTACCAATTTTTTACTTGTTTTATTTGTTTTGCCTAGCAAAAAGTACAACAGTGAACATACATAAATAATCTCAAGTGTATGTGTGTATATGTGTATTGTAAAACAAAGAATGAAAATCAAATTTTTGCTTTTTTTCTGAGTTTAAAATTAGAAACAATAAAAAATATTTTAAATGTATATTTTCTGCTTCTGTTTGCTTGAGTTAAAAAAAATGCAAAAACAGTGTTTTCCGTACGGAATGTGCGTTCAGTTTGGCACTTAACTTAAGCAAATGACATTTGACGAAACTTGACGAAAAGTTCAATAAGTACATTATAGTTTACCACATACGTTTTATATGTAACTCAGTGTCCACACTTGCAATTTTGTTGCAGCAATTCTTGGTTGTTTTAGGAGAGAGAGGTAAGAAGCTTGGGGAGGGGTACAGTGTTTCATGTTCTCGGCAATTCTCTTTTGCTTTGCAATTTTCTCTATTCAACTTGAAGTTTGGTAGGGTTGAAGAAGGCATAACAAATACAAGAATTGCAGTACTCGATTTTTCTAATGTGGACACTTACGCAATTCCGCAGCAGAATTGCATGCAACAAAATTGCAAATGTAGACAGGGAATAACCGCACAGTTGCTTAAGTTCGCTTATTCATATTATAGTTCGGCCTTTAAGCTAATGCCAGAATTGAACGATAAGTCTGTCAAATACTTAAACAATTCAAATGTGACTTTTAGGTGGCCACAATGTACTTAAGTATTCTTTAGCCAGAGCTGCATATATAGATATTGTTCACAATTTTTTAGTAATTTTGTTTCTTCTTATAACTACTAAATAAATGCAATTCAATCAAATTAACTTGTTGGAATATCGTAATCCATTAAAAATTCACGTATAATTATATCCTCCACTTTATTACTTGTTTTATTTGTTTTGCCTACCAAAAAGTACAACAATGAATATATTACATAAATAAACTCATGTGCATGTGTGTATATGTGTATTGTAAAACAAAGAATGAAAATAAAAGTTTTGCTTTCTTTTCTGAGTTTAAAATAAGAAACAATAAAAAAATATTTAAAATCAATGAATATTTTCTGATGCTGTTTACTTGAGTTTAAAAAATACACAAATCGTGTTTTCCGTACGGAATTTGCGTTCAGTTTGGCACTTAGCTTAAGCAAATGACATTTGACGAAAAGTTCCATAAGTACATTATAGTTTGCCACATACTTTTTATATGTAACCGCACAGCTGCTTAAATTCGCTTATTCACATTATAGTTGGGCCTTCTTCCGTACGTGTGAATACGGAAATAACAAAGTGCACACGGACACACACTTGTATCTGCCTTAGAGCAGCTACGTCCAAATATACATACATACTCTGACATTTGTATTTTAGTAAAACAGCTTTGAAAGCTCTTTCAATTTGTTCTTGTTTCTTTGCAAACTAAGTAGCAAGCATTTATGTTGCGAAGATCAGCCTATAAGATCTTGATCTTGCTCTTGTCGATGTGAAAGCAGAAAGCTCTTTTGTAACACCTCGGATTTTTTTAGCCGAGAATATTTGGCATCAGAGAGTTAGTCCCAATTTAGATGATGAAACTTTTCTTGCAGCAAGTCTTACTTTAATATTTTTATCAACCTTTTTCTCAAAATTAATACTTAAAATACATTGAAATTGATTATGGAGGGACTTAGCTGGATCTACTTTGAATTCCCAAAATCTACCATAAATTTTAATATATTTTAAAAAATACCCGTAAACTTTCCCCATTTTTCCCTGCTCTTAAATTCCTAAAATAGACGTCGACGATATCTCGGCATACGTTTTTTATTTAATGGAATTTCTTATATTTTTCAACATAAGCCCTTTTTTCGATTTTATCGTAAGCGACATGTTATCGAAAATGCACTTTTTTATTGAAATTAAAATTTTATGGCCCTACGCGTAGTTTAGAATTAACAAAATAATAAAATTCTTGATAACTTTTAAGATACGGGCTGTACAATTTTATCGGAAGCGACAATTTACGTATGTATGTACAAAAACATATTTGAATTTAAAAAAAAAATCTTCTGAACTTTTTTTGTCGCTTACGATAAAATCGAAAATAAGGCTCAATATTTCATCTGTTTAAATATAAAATCGTTTATGCCGGCAATATTTGAACCACAAGTACTACAATCAAAAGTTTTATTCATATAAGTTATTTTTTTATTTAACAAAAACAATTTACTGCACAAAACTTCTTTTTCGTAGGATTTTCTTGATAATGCTGTTGATGGTTTTTTAATTTCAAATTATTATGCCGGTTTTATTTTCTAAAATTTTGTTTAAAAAATAACTCATACTTTCGGGTTTGAATTTGTTGTTTGCAATTTTGTGGTTGTGTTTTCGTTCTCTTCTTCTTGCAAAACAAAAGTTGGTTGGCTCGTGTTTAAAGTTGTTATTGTTTAAAAAGTTACGATACGGAGTTTAGTTAATATAAAGCAACAGGTTGCAAATATTTTTTCTATTTACTAATGGAACGGTGGGGAGTCTATGTATGGCCAACACTAGCGATTCATAACTTAACTAAATTGTTATTTATGTGTGCATGTGCTTCATTCATAATTGAGAGAAAAAAAAACTTTCAAATCCTTTTATTTATGAACTGGATGTTTAAGGAAATTTACTTAAAAGAAAATTTAAAAAATCATAATTTTGCAAAGAATTTTAAAAGTAGAATTGGTGCAACATATGTTGTTTTATTTTAATTTAAGTTTATAATATTAACTTTGTTATTTTATTATTTTACGGAAAAAATAGGTTCCTGTTTGGAGTATGGGCACTCATGTTGGGGCGGTAAGTGGTTTAAATTTACTTTTTTCTTTTATCAAAATAACTAAACTTTTTTTTGTATTGTTTGCTTTAGGCCATGGCAAACGTTCGGGCAGTAATAAAATCTATCGCACAGAAATACAAACACCAACAGAAGTCGATTTCCAAGACGTGATTGGTTTAAAAGAAAAGGTAATAAACAATATGAGATGAAATCAGCTATAAATATGTATTAAGGTATGCTTTATTTGCCAAGTAGTTTTTCCGTTTGTTTCACACGGCCTTTTAAAGTTTTATTATTGACTTATACCACCATATTGACCATTATACTATACCTAGTATGACCATTATACTATACCTAGCCTAAATAATAACCATAAATATGCTCTAAAAAAGTGTTTTATTTTTATACGTATTCAATATGAACTAAAAACTTAAAAATATGCCCTAAAAACTCCAAAAATATCCTCTTAAAAATAATAAAAAAAGATTTATTTGAAAAAAAAATTTAATCAGAAATAATTTTTAGTCAGGCTTAAGTTCAGTAATTTCAATTCTTATTGAATGAAATATTTTTATTAATTAATGCGAGTTTCTAAAGAAGAGAAGAAAAATTAAACTTAGACTTTAAGCTGGGGGAAATACCGATACTTTTCTGTGCAGCCACGCACTTCATCAGTACCCTAGTCTATCTATGTACTTGAGTAGAGATTCTTATTAACATCAGCTATTTAACTTAAATTTACAATGAAACGGAATATGAGAAACGATTGTTGTGTATACAATTGATTTACCTTTGGTAAACACATTTATAAGTATCACTATTAATTTTCTGTTTTTCCATTTATTCATTTTTCTATTTAGGTTAGCACGAAATTATATTACTCTAACTAAGTATGTTTAACTATTCTTGCTTATCTTTTACGATCATCACATTAATTATGTTTACTTATTCGATGTACCATCGGTACATGCATGTAAGTATTATTGTAGTGGTCTTATGTTGCTTTGTTGTTGCATTCTACAGTTTTATTTTGGTTATTCCAGCATTCTGAAACTGTGATAGCCAAGTGAACAGTGATTGCCAAGTGAACATATTTAGTCACGTGCCCATGATGTATTAAGTGAGAAATTTTTAGATTCTTTTAATTGAACTGTAGTGAATATTAATCAGAAATAATTCATAGTCAGGCTTAAGTTCAGTAATTTCAATTCTTATTGAATGAAATATTTTTATTAATTAATGTGAGTTTCTAAAGAAGAGAATAAAAAGTAAACTTAGACTTTAAGCTGGGGAAATACCGATACTTTTCTGTGCAGCCACGCACTTCATCAGTACCCTAGTCTATCTACTTGTGTAGAGATTCTTATTAACATCAGCTATTTAACTTAAATTTACAATGAAACGGAATATGAGAAACGATTGTTGTGTATACAATTGATTTACTTTTGATAAACACATTTATATGTATCACTATTAATTTTCTGTTTTGAAATTACTGAACTTACCTGACTAAAAATTATTTCTGATTAAAAATCACTAAAGTTCAATTAAAAATCTACAAATGTCTCACAAAAAAAAATATTTTTAATCCGACACTTCAATAACATTTGCACATAATATAAGACAATAAATAAAAAATTTAAGAAAGAAAGAAATTTAACTTGAAATTCAAAATATAAATCTAAGGGCCTTATTTTATAAAACGCAACGCTTAGCGTTGACAAAATTTGTATGTATTTTGTTTTTGTAATTAAAATTTTTTCAATACAAAATTTTTCAACGCATGACGTTGCGTTTTAGAAAATTACGCCCTATATCAGAATTAAAAAATCGGAACTGTGTTTTGGATAAATATTCTTTTAGATTTTCTCAAGCATAATCGTTGCCTGTTGTCGCATCGTCGATCCAGAATAGTTTTGCTCCACAGACCATTCTTAAAAAAATCAAAACGCATTTCACGAAATTTGTCATAGTTTCTGGGATATTAAGCATTCATTTTTCTCCATATCCACTATTTTTAGGTTTAATTTATTTTTGTGGTACACGTTACTGTTTGGCAATTGCGTCAAATTCTCCATACAAAAATGTACAAAGTAAAGTTAACTCTTGTTTTGCTTCATTTATATAAAGGTACGATCGCACTTGGCAAACATTTACATTTACATACATACCTTAAGAAATGAATAATAGAAAAAGAAGGTGCGGTAAGAAAAATTCAACAGCAACTGTTAAGCACGAACATCATCACTCAGCCGCAGCCGTCGATTAAATGTTTGAATATAAACTTATTAAACACTAAAATCATGATACAATTATACTAGGTACATGCAGAACTACAACAAATTTACAACACCAAAAAACACATGTATTTTGTTGGTATAAACAAACCCAAAATTGTCGGAAACAACTGTCTTTTGTTTATAAAAATAACAATTACAGGGTAACTAAAGTACAATTGCAGACGCGGCATTCCTGCATGATTATAGTTATTCAGTGTTGCCAATATGGGTGTAGTTAGACAGTGTGTAATTTCTACACACATGTGTAGGCGATGTAATTGAATTCTTGTATAATATGTGTATTTCTACTTTGAGTTCTATTTTTATTTATTATTGTCTTAATTTTAACCTACACAAAAGATGTGTAGTGTAATTTTCTTCAATGTGTAATTGGAGACACAGCCATGTGTAAATTCATTGCCAACACTGTAATCATTTTGTTTACACACATACATTAACATTTTTGCAGCTTGTAAACAAAGTTTGACAACTAGGTGCAATGTATACAGTGACAGGCTGGGCTTGTGCATGTACCTAGTATAATTGTATCATGACTAAAATAAAATAAAAGAATCCTTAAATTTGCATGTTTGAGTATAACAGAAATCATTTTATTTCATACTTTATATTAAATACACTTCAATTACTTGTTTTTCTTATGCAAGTGTGTAAGCGGATAGATAGTTAAAAATATTACGGCGGCGGCTTATTGGTCGACGTTAAACGATCGACTTATTTCTCTGGACAGCAAGAAAGACAAACAAAACAACAAAAATCTCAATTCAGAGCTGTGACATAGCAGTTAAGTTTACGTATGGAGCACAAAAAACTACATTTTGAAAATAAATTAACAAAAGTGGTGTATGGGGAACAAAATGTATTTTTACTTTTACATTAAAGTAATATTAACTCCTAAATTACTTAATTTTTTCTTCAAAACATGTGTTGGAAGCAGTGGTGCAAATACAAAAGAAATCTATCGGCTACATATTGAGAAAACTTCATGTAAACCTTCTTTGTCGTTTTTCTCCACTCAACTTTGTTGCTAAACCTATTCTGAGGCGACGAAATCTAAGAGCCATGACTCACTATCCTACATAATCGCACGATCTATGGAAAAATACAACCCTTGTGTCATGAATTGTTATTGTTTTTTGAAAATGTTCATAAACTCCAACATACAACTGTTGTAGGTTTTCAAAAATCGGAATTTGTTGTATGATAGCGTATCACGGCCTTAAATAAACTTTTATACATTGAAATTCTTTCAACTTCTACTGATGTAATCGGGGTAACGTCCGTCACCAAATTATGATTGAAATTAACGTTCAATATTTTTATTGAATCGTCAGAAGTTGCATAATTGTGGAGTAATTGGTTTTATTCAAAGCAGCTGTGTTTATTAAAAATAATTTTATATGGTATAGAGTAATAAATAAGCCAAATGTATACACTATGCATTGGAAATTAGATTTTGACGGGGAAAATAAACCAGTTTGACGAACATATTTGACAAAGCATATTAAAATAAAAACAAATTGAAAATAAGCTCTAAAAGCGTCAAATGTGCTCTAACAATCTAAAAAAAATATCTCAAAATATGCAAAAACATGATTTTGAGGGTAAAATATGCAAAAGTATGCCCTAAAAAAATTAATTGAAAAATGTATAAAAAGCCCTGAAAGGGATACGTATCTTATCTCCGCATTAATACGTTACAGAAGAAAAAACATACAATTGCATATTTGCGGTTTCTCTGGTAATAAATATTTCTGGAAAAGGTAATTTAGATCATATCAGGTGCTTATAATGTCGCTGCCGCTTTCAGAATAATTAAGTAGATGGCTGCAATGCTACAATTGTTGTTAGCGGCATTCGTAGTAGTGCAGTCGGTAGCCTGCTGTCGTCGCGAGTGTGTTTAATGCAATAAAAGCAATTTATACGATTTAGAATCATATAAGAGCTCCATAATACTTTATAGTATGTTTCCACATACTTTAAATCAAGCATGTTTAAAGGTTTAAAGTAAATCTCTTCGAAGTGTTTCCACCGAGCTTGTAAGTGATTTGTTGTTCGAATTTTCGTAGTCAATTTGTGCACGTATGTATGTACTTTATAAGGTGGGCGCAGCAGCTGTAAATGAATTTTATCTATATGTAGTTGACATTTAAAATTTATTAAATAGGCGCTATGAAATAATGCCCAAGAAAATAATGTCCAAATAAGAAGTAAAATGAGCTTCAATAAAATAAAACCAAAAAAAGACCCAAGAGAAAATTTATGAAAAAAAAACACTCAATATAAATGAAATAAGGCCTAATTAATGCCCTAATTCAGTAAGAAGATTTAGGACGTTTTTGTTTGAAAATACTTTTGAGTTCTTGTGTTTGAATTCTCTAAATTATTTTCTTCAAAAATAGTTGTTGTCTTTGATAATAAAAATAAAAATATTATTGCCATGTTTTTAAAACATAAAAATGAAATTAAAGTATTATACAATAGTTTGAAAAATATATAAAAAATATGTGTTGGAAATAATGTTTGGAACAAAATCATAAAGCAAATACACGAACCTTCTAGCATAGACAATAAATAATTATTGTTCTAAAGAATCACAACTGCTGTTTTTTCGTCCATAGACAAGACGGCACAATCGCCGAATAGAATTAGGGCATAAAAAAACCAATGAAACCAAACTCAAGATGAAATAAAGCCCAAAATAAGTGAAATAAAGCCCAAGCAAAAATTCTTTAATTTTCTTATTTGGTCGTTACTTTCTTGGGCCTTATTTCATAGCGCCGATTAAATATTCTTTAATGTCATGTTTCCGAAACTCTCAATCATTATTGATGGAATACCCAGGGTTGGAGTTTGTAATTTTAAAAGCAACGCAGGCAGGACTCGTAGATAAACACAGTTCGAAAAATAATATTTTCGACATAATTTAAAATAAATGAAGTACGTTGAGGTGATTTGACATTTGCAGAATCTATGGTAAGTCATGTCTAAATCAAAATGATTGAATCAATATTATTTACCCAATTGTTCAACGAAATCATCCCGGTGGAAACGTACTATTAGAAGTTTTCTAAGTTCTTGTTTCGCTTCGAAATTTTTCCGCATCATTTAGCGTCTTAGAGTTTGTGTTCACTTTCAGCTGCTCGATTAGTACAAGTGAAATATTTTGCAGTTCCTTTCATTATCGAGTAGCGTAATTTGTCCCCAGAATGGCATATAAAATTTGTGTTTTAAAATCTTTATAAAATATTAGCATTTTCTTACAAATAAAGAAAGTATTTGTCTAATAATAATTAAAACTTTTTTAATTTTATTTACAAAAAGGCTAACTACGACAGTGGCGAGGAGCAAATTAATGATTCTGCGGCTGCTTTATCCTCGGTCCATGATAATGATGAGCTGGTAGAAGCACCTGATAAAAATACGAATAAACTTAGGAAGCTGCTATTTAAAAAATTAAATAAAGCTAGTGGAAATCAAAGGAATTTCGAACTAAGCGGGGACCAAGTGATAAAATCCAACAGCATGCTGAGAAACAAAGAAAGCTGGCGACATCTGCCCTACTACAATCTGAGACGTGTACAAATCACAAAGCCTGACGACAATCAGTGGTTAAAGGAAGTCGGACAAGAACAGCAAATGGATGAGAACGATTATATATAAATATCTTCACAAAGTAATGGAATAGACTAAAGCAACAATTATAGTTTTTTTTTCTTTTTGGAAGGTGGTATGCAGATTTGGCATACAACAGCAGCCGCTACAACCTATAAAACATACAACAAACAACTCATTAAGATAATCCCCCCCCCGCACACACACTGAATGTAAAACTATTTAAAAAAATATATGTATATATACCTAAAATAAATTTATAAAAAAAAACCCCGCAAATCGCATGTCAATACGTAATTGAATTAACGAAAAAAAATACCTACAACTTTTGCAAAGATTATATCAAATTTTTAAATTCCATTTATGTTTTTAAAAACACATACACATATTGTAAAACATTCGCTTATTAATTTTTGAAATTACATTTATTAGATTCTTATATATTTTGTTTCATTGTAAAAAAAATTACATTAAATTATTAAACAAAAAAAAAATAGTTGTAAAACTAGAACTAAAAATAATAACAAAACTTATAATAAAATTAATAAAAGAATTTCACGTATAAATATAAAAAAAAAACTGTTACAAATATTAATGCCCACGGGCTGGAGGCATTAATATTACAACAAAATTTTTACCACCAAAAACACGCTCAATTTTAATCAATAATTCTCGTTTTTTATTTCTTTAAGTGTTTGACCAAAAATTTATTTATGTATGTATATAAATAAGCAATCAATAAAAATTTTATTAATACAATTTTTCTTAAATATCACATAAATTATGTTAAAAAATATTATAATCTTAAAAATAAAATACACATTAACATCTAAAACCCCTCCTATTTGGATACAATTTTAGCTGGCACTCGGAAGCAGGCGGCATCGCCATTCTTATCGCCCAAACCCCAATGTATGTCTAAGCTCACGGTAGGATAAAGTGGCAAAATTGTAAAACTATTTTTGTAGATATAAGTTTCACCCGACTTTAGGGGACAACCCACTTTATTTTTGCCCTCAGCATCGTAGATGTAGGGACAAGCGCTTTTGCCATAATAGCCGGGAAAGGGTAGAGGGACATCTAATATAATGCCTTGTATATCGGAGTTTAATTCATTAAAGTCGCGGTTTGGTATGATTTTCATCTCAATACTAACATCGGTATCGCGTTTCAGAATGCATTTATTTTTTGGACAATCGGAGATGATCACATCACCTTTTTCCAAAAGACGGGCTTTAGCTGCAAATAAAAAAGGAATAATAAGGCTTTAAAATTATGGAAAATAAAGTAAATAGCACTTATATAAGACTGAATTAACTCTATGGGACATTATTGCAACTCAAAAAAGTTAGCTAAAAGTAGGATTTCATCACATATAAACCTATTTTTGATAAGTACAATTTTACGTAAAGAGCGATAAGTTAAAAGCAAGTTCATTATACCTGCGGTAGGTTAAATCAATTTTGTTATAATGAACAACTTTTTATACGTCCGATATAATCCTTTAAACGAACATGAATGTGCCAAAAATATTTCAGAGATCCATGCCACGTCATGTTTCTCACTCTTTTCTCTACCACTCTTATAAGCAAATGGAAAAACTTCCGTACAAAAGTTGTGATGAAATTTCATAAAAAATTTATTGTTGCCATTTTGAAATAAACGTTACTACAGTAGTTTCCGCTAAATTGACTTATCAAAAATGCGTAGTTTCTGATACAATTAAATTATTTGTGCGATACTCCTCTTAATTGTTTCACTAACTTAGGTTAGGATGAAAAGAGGAACCATTACGCTTATGTCCGGCGACATACGCATAAGCCAGTATATGCCTGTTGTGTGCTCTCATATAAATTAACCTTTATAGGACCTCAGTATCGTTCACGTAGTCTCTCAAGCTTTTCCTGTCAATACCTCTAAGGTTGATAATGTCCGGTAATTTTCATCCCCAAAATAACGGGATCTCGGCTGGGCAAAAGCTGCATTCATTGTCATTCGTGGCTTTAATCCGTTACAAATGCCCTCGTTTATTAGAGTACCCCGTAAAGATGCCGGTCAACTTTCCTAGCTTGGGCTTGTTTCGTTTCCACATCTTTGTTTTGTCTTCGTCCGGGTCGCACCATAGAACCTTGGTTAGATTCCCACAGTATCACAATTACATCGTGTCCTGTGGGCCATCTTCGCCAATTTTGTAACTCAACCTTCGTTGCCTTCAAAGGCTTCGCATTAGTTAGAGTTACTGATGGTGACATTTTGTTTTTCGCCAGTTCATTTGCACGTTCATTTCCGGTTACGCGGTAGTGAGCCGAAAACCATTCAAGATGAATGTTGCCATGAACCGCGTAATCGTTTATCAAATTTTTGCAATCTAAAACTGTTGTGATGGCCCTAATTGCCGACTTACTGTCGATAAATACATATATTGAAACTTTAAGAATATTTCAATTAATTTTTTAATTGATTAAATTTTAATTGAATCTTAAAAAGACATCAATTAAACTTTTAGTTATTCTAATATGTTTTAATTGAAAAAAAAATTATTAAAAACTAATTAGTTTTTTAATTACTTTTTTTACTTTTTTCTGTGTGCTTAAAATTTCTAAAGTTATGGGCAGCTATATCATTATATAATTTTACCATAGCCGTAGAAGGGCTGTTCTGGAAGAAGTCATTGCCTCCCAAGAATAGCTGTTGCCTTCCCACCCGCCCCCTCCACGGAATTATTAAAAATTGCATGTAATCATTATTTATGGTCTAATCACTGGAACAGGAGTGTACAATAGGTTTTGTTTACATCTTTCAAGGTATTTTTCCTGCTTAATTTATATACTCTGCTCTTACATGTAAATAATACATGTATATAAATCAAATAAATAAAATATTTTACTTACTTTTCGGACAATTTTTAACATTTGTTGCTATTGCAGATCCAGCCAAAAAAGCCAAGGCAATTGTCACACAAATAAAAATCTTCATTTTGTTTTAAATAAGAGTACG
The DNA here is from genome assembly GCA_905220375.1 of Tachina fera. Lineage (NCBI taxonomy): Eukaryota > Metazoa > Arthropoda > Insecta > Diptera > Tachinidae > Tachina > Tachina fera. Next base: position 62,686,808 of record LR999963.1, read on the forward strand.
CAATAAGAATGTTTAAACGTTTTCTGTTTTAATTTCTCACAAAGAAATGAGCTGGAATTAAAAAAGAGAAAGAAATCTTTATAATATACAGTTAGAAAAATAAAAACTAATTCAGCTAAGCTGAATTTTATTTTTTATTTTATTTATTTATTCATAAATTTGACTATACCATACAACAAGATGTACATATATGTATCTTTAGTTTATTAACATGCCATAACGCTAAGAATTTTTAAATTCTTTATAGATACATATATATCACTATTCTTTCTAACTAATTCAGCTGAGCTGAATTTAATTTGCCATTGTGTAAACTAGATTTGTGTAATAATGCATAGAATTTTTTTAATTATTAATACATATTACTCCTGTTGAGTTTCTAAGTAATTCAGCTCAGCTGAATTTAATTTATTATCATGCCATAGCGCTTAGAATTATTAAATTATTTATATGTACATATTGTTCCTGTTGAGTTTCTAACTAATTCAGCAGAGTTGAATTTAATTTATTATCGTGTAAAAATGCATAAAATTATTTAATTATTAAAACATATAATCCTGCTGAATTTAGTTCATAAGGCTTCTTATTATGTAATTATTTATACATATTGAGTTTATAACCAATTCAGCTGAGCAGAATTCAATTAATTTGCACATTATAAGTGTTGCTAGTATTTTGTTGTTGTTTGTAGTTGTTTTGTAAATTCATCTGCTTAAAATGTTATGACAATTAATTTCGTAGTTGGTTATGTAAAAGAAGATTTTGACTCGAATTTTGCCTCCTATTATTTTCAGATAAATGCTATGTAGCTCGAAAAAAATTATTCCAGGCACTCAGGAGGATTATATAGAAAAACGTCAGATGTTTTTCTCCCACTCCCTCCCTTTTAATTTTTTGTATTCAAAACCTTTCCATCGGACTTAAAATGGCGACACAACACATAAAATATTTAATGGGTTTTATTTTGAGCCATGGCAGACAATTTTATTTACAGTTTTAAAATCGTTATTGAAATATCCATCATCACAAAGGGTGACTGACACTGTGAGGCGCATTGTAAATGCTACCTGACCATAGTCAGGTAGCATTTTGGTTACACCAAAGGTGAAAAAATTAACCCTATTGTTTTCGCTACGCCGTCCGTCTGTCCGTCACACGGTATTTTCTCAGGAACCGTAAGAGCTACGGACTTGAAATTTGGACAGAGTATGTAGAACCTTGGCCGCTACAACAACAAATACATGAGAATTAAAAATTAAAAGGTGCTCCAAAACGAGCTACGAAAAATTTCAAAATCCCATGTAATATACATACAATTGTATTTACATATGTATATTGACACTTGAAATTTGTAAAATTAGTGTATTTTTATATAGACTACAACAATAAACATTAAAATATTAAAAAGTTTAAATTAAAGGGTGGTCCATCAGTTAATACAATTTTGACTATGTAATTTTGACAATTTGTTGTATTTTGGAAACCGAAGAAGTTAACCCTTGAAATTTTCAAAAACGGTAAAACTAAAAAATCCGAAAATTATAAAATCGCCAAACCGAAAAAAATCGCCAAAACCTAAACAAAATCTCCAAAAATTAAAAAAAAAATCGCCAAATCGACAAAATTAAAAAAAAATTCTAGCACTAAAATAAATCGCCAAATTCGAAAAAATCGCCTAAATGACAAAAATCGCCAAAATGAAAAAAACGCAAAAAACCGAAAAAAATCGCCAAAACGCGAAAAATGCGCCAAAAACCAAAATAATTGTTTATGTGAAAAAAAATCGCCAAAATGAAAAAAAAATCGCCAAAATGAAAAAAATCGCCAAAATTAAAAAAGACGCTAAAAACCAAAAAAAAAAAATCACCTAGCTATATGAAAACAACGCCAAAATTAAAAAAATCACCAAAATAAAAAAATCGTCAAAATAAAAAAAAACGCCAAAATAATAAAATTCGCCAAAATTAAAAAAACTTCAAAAAGCCAAAAAAATCTGCAAAACGAGAAAAAAAAGTGCCAAAACTCAGAAAGCGACAATAAATTCAAAAAACCCCAAAACTAAAAAAAACGCTTAACACCGAAAAAAACCCAAAAAGGAAAAAAAATGCTAAAACTATAGTTTATATTGGCTAAAGTTCGTATTGAATTACATATCTCGTGTCCGTACGGAATCCTTCGTGCGTGGGTCAAAGTCGCACTTCACTGAATTTATTTATAATTTATCTTGTTGTTTTTTTCGAGGATCGCTCGTGAATTTCACCACATGTCGTAACTTTATTTGATTACATACAGTTTGTTTTTATTTAATTAAAAAAAGAAATTTATTCAAAACAATTACGTTAGTTGAAATAATCAGTTTTATTTAAAAGTTTTATTGAATAAAAAATTACTTTTTTAAGCTTGAGTTTTGTTTTAAGCAATAAAGGGCGGACAACAAAATACTTATATGTATAAACATACATATATTTGTTTATTTAATTGTTTATATTATTCTAAGGGTGTCATTAATTCAAATATTACCCTGATATTAATTAAAAATATATTAGAATAATAAATAGTTAATTTATGGTTGTTTTTAATGATTTGTCAACATTAAGTTAATTGCAAAAAAAAAAACACTGAAGTCTATTGTCAGACGGTCGTTAAAGTTATTAAACAGTTTAACGACGAAGTAGACATAAAAAAAATATTTTAACAAAAACATTGAATGGAAAAATACCCCTAATATTTGGTAGACAAAGTGACCATGGTTAAAATTAAACATCATAACTAAAAAAATGTGACCTCTGTGTTCTTGAAAAAAATCCAAATTGTTTGGCAAAAATAATTCATATTCGGAGATGTACACTCCCCTTTTTTTGCCTGTAAGGTGCTGCCGTCTAATATATTTGCATAATAATGAAAAACACTAGTTTTTTATATGCATAATTTCTGTAAGCGCTCAAAAAATATATGCATAAATGATTTTAAATTACTTTCATATTATTTAGTTTAATTATACAGATGTATATGTACATACATACGAGTATGTACATATGTATGTAAGTATGCTTAACTACTAGTGTCAATTAAAAGCTTAATATCATCTTGTTTTGTTAATTACCAAGGTCAATAAGGTTTAATTCGTTTTATAATTATTATTTGTAATTTTTTGTGTGCTCAACAAATACACAAAAAGTTAAACCCCGTAAAAAGCGGGGATTGAACTTTAATCTCAAATCATTTTAAAACATAAGGCTGAAATTACTCAGCCTACCGTGGAAATTTTTTTCTTTCGAAATAGTTTCTCTTTGCCTGAAATTGCATTCATGAAGCTTATTATCCAAGAAGCTCGCAAAAATATGCAGTCGGAGATCAACGACTTACACTATGTTCAGACGGCAACATGAACCACTTGGTTGGCTTGTTTTTAAGCATTATTATATAATTAGAACTTAAAAAAATTACTGTTTGATTACCGAGTCAAAAAGTGGCCCTTAGGTCGGACGTTGATTATTAAAATTCAAAACCGAATATGTATTTAACGAAAGGTTTTATTTAAAATTATTTTCAATTTAAATAATATTTCTTCGCAGTTGTTAAATGCTTTTATGCAGATACATATTTACATATTCATTTATTTAAATTTAATTTCTAGTAAATTCGCTGCTGAATTGGCATAAAATGGCACTCAAAACAATTCAACATACACAAATTAAAATATGTACGAGTATGTATGTTGATCTTTGAAAAATTAAGCTTAAGAACTATTAAATACGAGTACTTGCAAGATAATTTGATAATTAACACGAAAGCACGAAATCATTGGAAATCTTCATGAACCAGTTATTAAAATTTTAACCAAAACGAAGCAAAAGACCTTGTTTAAAAAAAAAAGAAGATTAAGTAAGTGGTTTTAAAACACAAGTCTAGATGAAACTTAAGCCTCGAAACTCTTAATGACTGAAATGTTTTTTTTTTCATTGTAATAAAAATATATATAAAGAAATATTAAAAAAAAATGGCACAAAATTTGCACTGACTGTGCACTTTCATAACAGTCGCATGCATTGCATTTACCAATTTTTATGTTGTATCTCTTGTTTTGTATTTAAATTTTCTTGTTTATTTTTTTACACAAAATTCTCTTTAAACTTGTATTATTTATTAGTATTTTTTTTAAATATATTTATCTGGTTTTCTTTTGTATTTTTTTTTATAAATTATTGATGCACGCACGTCCGTTATAACTTTTACAGCCTTTAACTCTTTAACTGATCTAACTTAACTAAAGCTACAAATTGTTTGGCTTCAACATTTATACACAATATATGTTGAAACGAAACAGCTTTGTTGTGATCGCAGGTGCTCGTGCTCAAAAGTTGTAAACTCTTTCGAATTTTACTAGCGACTTTGGCTTAAATAACTAACGGGTGTTTGCTTTAAGAGGCGGACAGTTTTCTTTTTCAATCATACAATAATTTTTCATATCTGAGTTTTACGCAAATCCTATTGGTTTTTTATGTATACATTTTTCATGTGTGCAAAACACCTTCAAAAACAGGTTTTGCTGCAAAACTAGTCAAAATGATTTATACAACACTGTCTTTGTTGAATGGTTACTAATGCAACTTTGGGTTATCCATTAAAAGTGATTGACAAAAAGCAACTTCCGCTTCTCAATGTCTAACGGTTTTAATAAAAATTTAGCACAAAATAAATATTTTGCTACGTTTTCTCCCTTACATTTGTAATATTAGTACTAAAAAAATACTAAAAATTAAATAATTTAATAATAAATAAAAGTGTTAACATAAAGTAAAAATTCGTACTCTCAAAACACTTGCATATACAGTGGCACAGAAAACTCTGCATACCACTGTATTTATGTATTTTAATTCTGGGTAATATAAGCAAACAAAAGAAATTTCTTTATTACTAACTAAACTAGCAACAAGAACAGCTAATAATAGTGAATAAAAAGTTATTAATTCAATTCATTTATTAACAAAAATTCTAATTTAGGGCACAGAAAAATCTACATAAGGCGTGTGCCAAACGAAAGAAAAGTACTAAAGTAAAAAATATATTTTCGTATGGGAAAAAATTAAATTTTTCTGCTCTGCTAAATGATATCTTTTTTGACAAAGAAAGAAGCTAATAAAAAAATTGCTGCGTTGGCGAAGAAAAAAAATTTTTGACTACAAGCAGCCGGCTGGGTACCAACAATTATTTAAAATGATATTTTTATATAAAACAATATTCTTGCAGCAAAATATTGTAAATGATGTAAAATTTTTCGCATATTAAAATAAACAATACATTTTTTACAGTCTAACTATTCGTCCATTTAAGATCCTTAAAAATGAATGTATTGGGCGACGGCTCGAATTTTCAAAAACGACGGCATTGGTTTTACTTTTTATGATACCATGATGCTTCTTATTTGTTGCTTGTCAAAAATTTATCTTTTGTGTCAAAAATTCTACTAGCCCCCAGGTCAAGGCACATCAGTCGGGTACCCGCATTACCACAATAAATATTACAACAACAATAACCACATGTACTTTGTTGTTATAAATTAACATCTTACTTGTCAAAACAGGTTAGCATCGTCAAAGTGAACATATTATATTTGTTATAGGAAATTTCAAACACTATACAAAACTGAATATTCCTTAGGTGTTTAAGAACAACCCAAATAAAATAATGTTTTTTGTGCTGTCACCTTGGGCTAGGGCTAATGAAATTTTATTCACCTCAGAAGTGTTAAAAAGTTACTTACAAGAGTACTTTGATACCGTTTGGCACAGGCCCATACTATATTAAAAAATAAGTTATTAACTGTATTACATATTTTCAAAATTTTAATTAATATTTTGTAGGTCCACCTTTATGCGTTAAAGCTGTTTGTAACCTACTTCTATTGAAATACGACTCTATTCTTCTGTTAGTCCGTCCCATAAGTGCTCGATTGGATTTAAATCGGCCGATTGAGGTGGAGAATGCAGTTGATGATGTAGTCATTCTTTTACAACGCCAGCAGTATGATTGGGACCGTTGTCTTGCTGGAAATACCATCAAGTATTTAGTTCCAATTTTTTCTTTATAATTTTTAATTATTATTTGTAGAGTTGCTTTCGAACGTCCAACCAATTAGCCAGTTTCCCGAAGAGATTTTCCATCTTCGTAGTATATAACAATAAGCTTTCGTAGCTGCAAGTTTCTTTTCTTTTTTCTTTAATTTTTTTTAATATTACTAACTTTTTGAAAACATATTGGCTTAATTCACAAGAATCTGTGTATTGGTGAATCAAATACACTTTCTGTTTTTTAATTGTGAACACCCTATGTGTAGTGTATTAATGTACTTTGTACTTTTAATGAAAAAAGAAGAACAAGCTACACACAAATTCTATCAGAGGGCCTCCCTCTGAATACAACATTTTGAAAACATATCAAATAAAAGTGTAATAGTGTATTTCATTTTTATATGAAAATTTCATACAACAAATGTTACACTCTTGTATTTAATATGATAATACAATCGATAAAGAAATATATGTAAGAGGTTTTGTGAATCAAGCAATTGAATACAAATTACAAACTTGAGAGTAGTAACTCTATATTTCTTACAGTAGACATGAGTTGGCAGCACTGTTGATTTTGCATGGTCGCTATTATTGGTAGGCTGAGTTACCAGTATGCAGACTTTTATGTGTACTAAAATGGGATTTTTGTTTTCAAATTAAAAATAAATATTACGTTTTTATATTTTATTCCCCCAATGTTATCGTTATGTATAATTACATATAATTGTTGCCTGTTGCTTTTAAATGTAAGTACATAAAATGTTGAGTTACATCTGAACTCTTGCTTTAAATTTTTGCCACCACACACACTGTTGATATACTAAAACAGCTAATGTCATAATATGACGAAATTATATATAGCAAATTTTTATTTTGATCTGCCAAAACATAATAAAAAAACTCTTAAGGGGGAGTTCACAAGTTTTTATGAACTGCTGAACAAGTACATACAGCTTGGAATAATCGAAAACTCTGAAACCGTTAATCACAGAAAACAGTGCTGCCATTTCGCAGATTATTGTCAGCCCTGCAAAAAAACACCATATATTAAAATCTAATAATAAATTCTCTATTATTTGTATAACATTTTTGTCTCAATTAACCGGTAACTTATCTATTCAGCTACAAGTAAAATTAAATTAATTAGTAAAAAGATAAATCTTTGAAAGCATGTCAATACAATAAGAGCAACAACGTTATGTAAGAATCCGTTAGGCAAATTGCAATTCCAAAAAAATTCTACTGGGTCAAATTTAATTAGCACGGCTTCACTAGTTGCTTTCACCTTTCAATTCTTTTCAATTTGTAATAAACCCACGCTTTCTAAATATTTTTTTGAATTTCAACTTTCCATTTGTCTGGCAATTTTCTGTTCAATTTTATTAGCTGATCATACATAAATTTTTGTGTACTTTGAGTGAAGCTACCATTTTTTAGATTTGACCCAAAACCTTTGTTTGTATAATTTATACTCATTGATATCGTCTTCTTAATGTTTACGTGTGAGCCAGTCTTAGTCTTAGTTTAATCCTAGCTTGCATGTCCAAAACTCGGATTGAGATAAGACAAAAAACATCCGCAACATCGAGGTCATCAAGGGTATCATAAGGAACACATGCAATTTTAAGTAGTGGAGATAGAACGCAGGCCTGACGAACTTTTTTTTTATCTCGATAGGGTTACTTGTTAAACCATCATCTTAATATAAATATATGTATACATATATATAGCAATGCGCAATCTTGTATAGCTCTTTAACGATGCTCACAATTTTTTCTGGAACCCCCTTACACCTTAGTACTTCTTAAATCGTAATTTGTTGGTGGTTATCGAAAGTACGCATGAAATCCATGAATAATAAAATAAGTCCAATAGCGGATCCATTTCACTGACTGCTCGCCAATCACTCTATTAATTACTTGTTCGGTCTGAAGCCTACTTACTCTATTTTCAATTGAGGTTCCAGCTCTCACACTCTTACAGGTTTCCTTTTTTTAATTTTAATTCTTAATTATTCTCACATCTTCGGGGAGTTGTTCATTTTACCAGAAATTTGTCACTGAGGGCTTGAGAATCTGGTGGTATTCCAATTTTGTCTGACGTAGCAGCTGATGTTCTTAAATCGTTCGCAGTCACACATTCTCGATAATTCGGTTGGTTTAATCAACAGTGAATCACTGTAGTACTTCTCCCATATCTTCAGCAGTTGGCATTTTAAAGAAAGCTTACTTCCGCACTCCTTAGAGGTTTAATACGAGTAGTACAGTGATTATAACCAGCTATCTCTTTTGTGATTATATATAGGTCGTTACATCGAGTTGTTTCACTGGTTATTTGAGCATTTTTTGCTAAGTTACCAGCAGCAAATCTAAATTTGTATGGCAAAATTAACTTCAATTCCCCCGAATATTTCTTCAAAATTTATAAATCTTAACTCTCTGAATACAGTCTTTTTAGAAACACATCTGGGAAAGTCTTTGAGAATTTCTATAAAAAAATTATTGTTATTTTTCATAATCTTTTATTTTTTTGGGTAAATCATATATACAGATTCAAAATTAAAACGTTTCCATATTTGATTTGCAATTTCTTTATAGAAATTAATACAGTTTACAAAATCGCTAATTACGTCTTTGTTAAGTTTTTATTCTGATATTCACTCTTTAGCCGATAAGCCCAAAATAACCATAAATTTTTAAGCACCAAAATATCATTATCAAATTTAAAAAAATTCTGTAATTTTTTAATTAATATCAACACAAAGGGCAGTGCTACACGTTCAATATATATTGAACGCGATCCAGTATCGCGATATTTATTGAACGTGTAGCATGCAGTATTGATTGATCACGATCCATATCGCAGAAAGGCCTAAATTATGGAATCCAGATCGTGGATCATGGATCGCGTGATAAATATTGAACGTGTAGCATTTTCATGATATTAGATCGCGATACGTTAGTAAAAATTTAAATAAAACAAATAAAATAAAAAGAAAAAAAGTAAATAAGTTTATTATATTTGCGTAAAGTTAGTTTTAATAAAGGGCAATGGCAGAAGATAGTGAAAGCAAATGGCTTCTACCGGTGGAATCGGAATTAACGACCAAAAAAATTATTTTAAATTGGAGGCATTGCCGGAGTTATGGAACTCGTCGGCTAAAGCTTTTTTTGGTTTTCTCGCAACATTTTTTTAATAAACTATCCGCACAGCACAACAATAACGTAAATACTGACGCGATAAATATTGAACGTGTAGCATACACTCGTGATCCATCAATCCATTAAAATAAATCACAATATATACTGAACGTGTATCAGTGCCCAAAGAGGTATACGTTAATGATTTTATATCATGATGAATCAAACAAAAATATTTGAAAAATACTTGCAAAAAATATCTAATTTGCGTGTTGTTTAATCTTTTGGTCACAAACAATTGTTGTGTCGCCTTTTTTAAACGAAAATTGTAAAATAAATAAACGTTAAATGCACAGTAACACATAAAATGACATTTAAAACAAGATAAATTTATCAGGCCGTAAGCTCTGGTGATTATATCATATTTCATCATGATATCAATTTGACATTCATCATGATAAAACTCATCAGGTGTGGACACTATGTAATACAGTTCTTAGAAGCGCGCTGACTTATTAACAGTTATCTCGGTTTAATGTAAAAAGTATTCCAGTGTTGCCCAAAGTAATTCAATTATAGTAAAAGAAATAAAGTTACTGTGTTGTTGGCATTCTTAGAGCAAAAATCGTCAAACCGGTGATTGAAAATTTTAAAGTAAAAAATCAGAAAATTTAAAATAAATAGGCAAATATGACAGACCTGGTTATAAACGCATTTTCTTTCGCCATCTCTTGCACTTCGTTGTATTCTACTATTTTCTTTATTGTATTTTTGACAGGGTGCTTATTGAAATGAAATGAAGTATAATGATTTAATTTAGCTTTAAGCATCTTTTTTGACTAAATAATTTGGCAAGTTGTTTACGAAATCCATGGTTAGTTTCCGTTTGCCGTTTCAAGAAACATAACATTACGTTTTCATGATTTTCTGAGGCGTATATGCAGCACGATCTACTTTTCTTTTCAAAACATTAGCAAAATTAAATGCCAGTTCCTGATTTCTCAGTCTCGCTACCTGAAAATTTTTCCTGCTAAGGTTTTCGTTGCACTTTACAGCATTTAATTTGAAACGAACATCATCTACGGCCTTATTATTCCTCTCGTCACAGTTATGTGATCTATTTGGTTCAAAGTTCTATGGTTTGGAAATACCCACGTCATTTTGTATACGTTTGTGTGAGGAAGAAAACAAAGCTAAAATTATCGTATAATTCTACAAGCATTGCACTATTTTCCGTCATAAGACCATGCCCATTACTCTCTCTCTATCTATGCTGGTGTTGACACTGCACGCCATGGGCTTTAAAACCGCCAAGTAATATTTTGAGATTGCCATGATTGAACGCTATTAAGAACGACCGTCAGCTTCCTGTGAAATGTACCTTAGTGTTCTTGAACGAGTTCTAAACGGGCCACTATGAAGGTGCAATTAGACGTGGTATAACCATAATCAAACTGAAATTCAATCGGTGTTTATGGTAATGGCTATGGCGTTATGGGGAGTCATCTATAATAAAATACAGTGTTGCCCATTCGTTTGGTTCGAACGGCTGTTTTCTATGGTTATGGTTATGGCACGTCTGATTGCACCTTTATTCTGCCATTTTGTGGTTGCCATTTAATGATTAAGTAACTAGATGAATTAACAGGCTTGTTTTTGCTTCAAATTTAAATGACATACACAAAAGAAGGAGTTTGTATAGTCTATAATTTAATTTTTTAAAGTAATTGTTTTTTATTCCCTTTCATGAATAAATAGGGAATTCATTTAGTTAACTTTGACATAAAAAATAACGTGGTGATGTAATGTAATGTAACTTAATTTGCATATAAAATATCGATCAGCTGTTTCCTACGTTGCAGTTACATTACATTACAGTCGGCTAACTGAGCCTTAAACTTTTACCCTAACTTTTTTTCGAAGATTTCCAAAGCTATCTTTCGAAGTTCTTTTCGAATATTATTTTTTAGTTCATTCCATTCAAATAAGCCTAGTAGAAAAAATCCGAAACAGTTAAGGGCTGTCTTCTTCACAGAAAATTTCCGTTTTCAAAATAAAATTTAACGATTTCATTTCGTTTTTCATTAGTGTAATTTTTCATTTTAAATCTGTCAAATCTTCCTAACAAATATAAAAAAAAAACATATTACAACAATAAGGGCCATTTACATAAAAGTCTTCGTTCCTTGTGGACCAACCTGTGACCTAGTTGAATAAATTAAGCTGAGCTGAAAAGAACTCACACGCTTCAGCCAGCAATTAAAAACGGTTGAGTATTAAAATATTATATTCAGTTTTATGTCTCCTCAAAAGAGCACCTGAGACATTAAAATGCAAGATTTAAATAATTTGATTGTAAAAAAGCGGCACGTTTTAAGCTTATAATCAGATTACATGAACAGCCACAGTGAAAATAAAAAAGTTTCATTTCTAATAATTCTTTGGAAATATTGTTTACTGGAAAAAATTCAAGTAATTGAAATTCTTAGCGGTCTTTATTTACTGTGTGATCGAAATATTGTCTTTTATGGAGACAATATTGGCTTAAAACGAAGACGTGATAATTTCATGCAATTGGAAAATAAGTATCTAGTCATTCTTTTAAAACTATTATGACAAAGATCGAATCTATTTTTTGATTCAGAGCTGAAAACCTATGCATGTTACAAATCTATTTCATTGCATTCCTTTGGCACTCTTACCTGGCGTCTATACAACACTTCAACTGAGTAACATTAACATTAACATTAACATCATGTTAATTAATAATGTAAACCATTGTTATGTTTTGTTGATGTAGTGATTTAAAAGTTAACATGCCGTCCGTCTACAATTCCAAAGAATAAGAAAGAAAGAGAAATGAGTTAAAATAAATATCCTAACTCTATTGCACAGTCTCAAATAATATTGATAGACTGAAATATTATGACAATGGCAATGAAATGTTATGCCATTATTTACATGCAGCTCCTTTAAAGTCGGGGCACACTGAATCCATCTTACGTTAAAAATTGCCTTTTTCAACTGACAATAACGCAACGACGTTGAAGGTTGGCACAATAAGAACTTTATTGACGGAAGCATTTGAACAGCCTCTATAGGTTGATTCTCCATATAATATATTAAATTCAACTTTTTTCTTTCGATGAATTTTATTTTTGCTGCCACAAAACACAAAAAAAAATAAAATATACCAAAAAAAGCAACGAATATCTGTAAAACTACTCAATGTACGCAAAAAGTTAAAAGTTGAGAAATGTGTGTACTTTGCGTTGACGGAAACGCACTGAATGTAACAGACTTCATGAGAAACCATGTATTTCAACTTAGCTGTCAGTTGAAAAAGGCAAAGTTTAATTTTTCCCTGGTCAAGGCGCATTTATTAGGTGGCAACACTACACCAGGTGTCTGGTGTAAATCAGGTGTAAATTTTCTTTAATTAAGAAAAAATTCGTTTTTCATTATATTAAATTTTTATACATTTTGGTATTTAGTTTTACGGATTCTGTGATGAGACAGTATTGCAGTAAAAATATTATTTGATTTTTCGAATTTAGTAACTGAATATAAAATAAAATTTTTTCTGTGTGCGATATGTATTTCGTACAATGCAATTCAAAGTCGGTGGCACGGAGGCAAGGTGGCTTCTAAGTCTCGGTTCACACATTTCAACTTTTTTTGGTCAACTATTTTTTAATAGAAATATTTGTATTTCCTTCCCTGTCTTTCTTGCTGCTGAATTATGAGTTGATCAAAAAAATTTGACATGTGTGAACCTGGACTAACTAGACGCAAAACTGTATACATACATACATAAATCCATATATTTATTTATGTACATCTAAGTCCCGGTTCACAAAATTCAAATCTTGTTGATAAACTCGTAATTTAGCTGTAAGAAAGATATAGAAGGAAATACAAATATCTCTTCTTTTCAGCTGAGTTGCGAGTTGACCAACAAAAGTTGAAGTGTGTGAACCGGGTGTAAAACTCTTTACACATTTTGTACGCCACAGTCTAATATGTAAATGATCTGCTAGACAGCATGTGATCTGCAATACTAATTAATTCTTTTACTGAAGATTAACCAAAAAGTAGTTTATTAACTTTTTTTTTCTTATTTAATGTAAAATAATTTAATTTCATTGTTAGTTAAGCTTTTACAAATATTAAGTAGATATAAAATTCGTAAACTCCATCTGTGAATCATTAATTTAAAACGCGCTTAATGACATTTAAATATTCCAAAAGTTACGAATCATTGATTTCCTAGTTAAAAGCCTTTAAATTTATTATTCTTAAAGATGCTTATGAATTGTTTATTTTGTTTAATTTAAAAGGCAAATAACAAATTATTTATGATGTTGTCTGGAAAAAAGTGTTTAAACTTTAAAGTCACAAAATCAGATAACATCATCGCACACAAACAAAAATTAAATATGTAATATAAAAAAAGTTACGGAGTAAATAAAATTTTAAGCTAAACAGAGGAATAAATTATGACGCAAATTAGACTTGGGTGGAACACGTTCACTAGTTAATTTTTGTCACAAACCGGTGATCAAGCCCATTTAAATTACATTCATTGGTTTGATCAAATGTTTGTGGTAAAAATGAACTTGTGAATGAGTTCTAAAGTCTAAAGCAAATATTAATTTACATCTTCATATACAAATACAGAGAACATTTCAAACTATATATTTTATGTTCAAACATATGTATGTATTAGTGATGTAACGAATGTCAATTTTTGATATTCGCGAATACGAATACGAATACGAATATTTCAAATGATATTCCCGAATACGAATACGAATATTTGAAACGATATTCTCGAATACGAATACGAATATTAAATATTAAAAAATTGTTATGAAAAAGGACATCACACTCTTGTTGGCGTACTTTAAAGTTAATAAAAAGTACCAAAAAATTTTAATGATCGTCATTGAATAATATTTGAAAATGATACAAAGCACGAATTTCTATAAAAAAAATTAATGTATTTGTACAAACTAAAATTTTTAGTCATTTATTTAAATTTCATTTAGGATTTATGCATTTATTTATTTAATTTCTTTGGAAAAATATTCGTATTCGTATTCGCCTGAATTTGACGAATACGAATATATTCGCATTCGCGTCCGCCTGAATTAAGCGAGTACGAATACATTCGTATTCGTGCATCACTAGTATGTATCTATTAAACATACATAATTATTACTTATGCTATGTATTTATGTATGTATTAATTAACACACGTGTGTGCAAATATTAAACAAAATTTAAAATTCAAATTCAATTAAAATTAAACTTCCGAATTGTTATTCTCGTTTTGGTAACATTTCGCATACACGATCAATGATAAAAACAACACACTTATTTGATATGAATTTGGCCAGCCACTCGTTTTTCGAATATTTAATGTCATTCAATCAAGTCTAGTTGGGCACGTACATTTGAATTCAGAATGTTTGATAATATTTTAAAAATTATCAACTGATGATCACACCGAAAGTCTTTGTGACGTATGAAAAGGGTTTCATCTTTTCCTCATTCGAATAAAATATGATACGCACGCGACCGCCCTCATATTAGTTAAAATAAAATTTATTTATTCATAAAGCATTTTATTTATTTATAGCACTATGCTTAGTCTTGAGCTACAACGTTTTGAGATACCCTACAGCAAGAAAAAATTCGGTTCGCTATAAGAAATGCTTGGTAATCGCTAACATATACCTTGTTTCTGTAACTCGTGACAAAGAAGATTTTGCAACGAGAAAATTTAAATAATTATTCACCCTTATTCCAATTGTCGTCATCGACGTCACTTTAACACAACACCAAAAAATTGGTGCTCGTATATCCGTAATCAAAAACAACTGACTCCTGTTGGCAGGTTTATGCTATTTTCTACACCTTAGGGAACGGAAATAGATTGTCAGTTGAGCAAAATTGTTCTCGAGAGCGAGTAAACAATTCCCAATTTTTTGGTATTGTGTTAAAGTGACGTCGATGACGACAATTGGAATAAGGGTAATTATGCAAAATTAAATAACTTTCAAAAAAAAAACATCACATAATTAATTTTTGTTCTTAGATCAACGAAGCATTGAATGATTTATGGCGCTTCTTGTTTCTTCAAAAAGGGCAAATAATACCTATTTTCATTAATTACAAATAGATATGGAGGAAGCAGTTTCTTATTTTCTTAAAACACAAAATTTAATTAGCAACATACTACGTTTATACGCATGACTTATTTGCAAATAAAACATAGTATCCAATGTCCATACCTGTAGTGCGATTCAGTAACTTTTGACGATACGACAATCCTAATTTTTGTCGCTTAAAATAACAATTGTGTGATTCTGAAAGTTCTGCTTAAAGGTAGGACTGAGCTGATATTTTCTGTTGATTTTTGCCGAAAAAATTAACAACACATATATTATTGTCGCTTAAACAACGACACAGCTGACATTAACCTACAGCGAATGTCGTTAAAAATTTTGCTGAATAGCAAATTCAAAAAAATGTTCGTCATAATTCTTTTAACGATGCGATTATCGTTAAAAAATGTTAGTGAATCCCACTACTGATGATTTTATATCATACTTCGTAATAGGACGCCGGGAGAGCAACTGAAATTTTTTCATTAATTTCAACACAAAGGGGTAGACGTTGATGATTTTATATTATGATGAATCAAACAAATATTTGAAAAGTACCTGCCAAAAATAATTAATTTGCGTGTTGTTTAATTTTTTGGTCAAAATTAATTGTTGTGCCTCCTTTTTTAAACGTTACATGCACAATAACACATCAAATGACATTTGATATCAAGATGAATTCATCAGGGAGTGAGTTCTGGTGATTACATCACAACGCTGACATAATATTAATAAATTGAGTCCCTACGTGATGAATTTTCATCATGATATCAATTGGACATTCATCATGATATAAATTCATAAGTAGATGAATTCAGTAACTTTTATTACGATAATCGTATCGCTATAATAAATATAACCAAAATCTAACGACTTCAATATTCAGTAGCATATTTTAACGACATTCCCTGTCAGTTAGAGCAAAAAAAAATAAGTCACGAGATCACATTCATTGAGTTTTTCTTTATTATTATTTGTGCTTTTCGCTTATTTTCACATTTTCTATATAAAGATACCACATAATATTGAATTAAAAGGTGAGTAAGACAAAACTGGAGACTATCGTAAAAAATAAATTTAAGAATCACATTATCGTTACCGCAGGCGAATAAATATGTCGATATATATAATACCTGGATTAGTGGTGTGAATACTATGTAACGAACTACATATTTGCAAATAAAATGCTTGAGGTTGCCACGCTTATAATTGTTTGCCAATCAAAAGCAATAAAAGGATAAATATTGCAAAAAAATATAGATACCCAGCTAAAAAAATATGTATGGAGCATATATGATATCCCATATATGGTTCGGATCCGAAAAATGAGGGTATATGGGCATATATGATTATATATATTCATACATTTTCATACAATTCCTCCACAGTATGCAAAGTTCATATTCATACACTCTTGGCTCACAAAAGCGCACTGCTGTGCAATAAATTAAATTACTAAAATGCAATTTTTTTAGACTTGAGAGAGAGGTTGTATTTAATGAAACATTTGTTTGGACAAATAATTCAAAACGAACTAAGTCATTTCATTCATCAGAAGGTGAATCAATTATTTAAAAAAACACATAAATCATATTCGTCCATAACATTTAGCTTAAGAAATCATATTAAAAACTAATTCAATTAATTATAAAAGAAAAAATAATCCCTCTAACAATAGTTTTCAATACAGTAATATGAACTTTGTTTCTTATCTAGAGAATTTTGTTATTTTCTATAAAATTAATGACTGGATTATCCTTTTGATTATTTGATATATTAAATGGGTCCACAATGTATAAAATCATACAAGAATGGTTTTTTTTAACAAAAAGTTTTTCTTTTTTAAAAGTTGAACGCGTATAATCTTTGCATTCCGTATGTATTTTCTAATGGATTTCCAATTTAGCAGTGATAAAATTCCAAGCTTTTGTGATTGCAAAAACGATCTTATGTGAGATATCATGTATGCATACATTCTTATATGGCTCCATATATAAAATCTTATATTTATATATGGATCCACATATGAAGATCTTCATAATTAAATTTCCATATATGAGTTCATATATTATAATACATTTCATATATTAGTCCATATATTAGTTCATATATAATAGTTTTGCCATGTATAATTCCATATATTTCCATACATGAATTCATACATATTCATATATATTTATATACATTCATATATTAAAAATATATGGACCATATATAATTTTTTTAGCTGGGTAGATTAATTAAACATATAGGGCCTGTCCCACGATGTCGACAACGTTCGACTTGTCGCACAGTTAGATTACAAACAAAAACAAAATGTTAAAATTTGATTTTGTTTTGAATGTAAGTATGCGACAAGTCGAACGCTGTCGACATCGTGGAATCGCCCATAATATAATTTTTTTCGTAAACATAAGTAACTTTTAAAAGAAGTGTTCGTGTAAACGTAGAAACAGTTCTAATTGTAGATTTTTGGAAAATTAAATTAAAAAGAAACATTAAATTCATACAAAAACTATAGCTATTTACAGACGATTGTCAGATCTTACAATATTGTCAGATCTGGCAATGTGCTGACAATGTACTGGAATCGAAAATTGCGAGTACAAGAAATATTGTCAGTTCACAGGGTTGTCAGAAAGTCTTACAATTTATTGCCAGACGGTTGCATGATGACAAAATCGTTAGCCGAAAAATTGTCAGTTCACACGGTTGTCATATGCAATAATGGTCATATCAGCTGTTATGCGTTGCCAGACTCAAAGTATTTGTTAGAAATTGTTAAACATCAATCGTTTGTGGTTGTGTTAAATGTAAAAAGTGAAACTATAAATTATTATAGACCAACATAACAGCAATTGCATTGATTTTGTCTGCATATATTTTATTATATATTTTTTCTTTAAAATCAAGCGTGTGCAGTGTTGCCCATAGAAAGAATTCTCTTACAATGACGCCATTGTCAGATGCATGAACTTCACACGTCTGACAATATTAAAAAGTCTGACAAATATCTGGCAATAATTTTAAGACATTGTCACACGATTGTAAGCTGTCTGACAATTTGTTGTCAGCTGCTAGTCTTGCAATGGACTGACAATGCTTTTTCTGGCAACGTCGTCTGACAAAAATTGCCAGTTCACACTGTTGTAAGAAATTTTTAGCAAATTTTACTGGCAATATTGTAAGATCTGACAACCGTCTGTACATAGTTTATGGATAACTTTCAATATACATATTTTTTTAAACGTGCTCAACAGTTTTTTACTTTTGCGAGGAACTATTGAGTAGTGCAAATAATATGCCGGCCTCTGCCGAACTAATTTTGCCTTTTTTGTCTACATTTAAAATAATTTATGTTTTGAAAAAAAAAACACAAACAAAGCAAATTTAAAGGAAGTTGTTTTAATTTGTTTTCATTTAATTTTTAAAAATTTTTTTTTGCACAAAAGCAATACTCACTTTTTTTATATCACGTGATCTTTAGGAGATTGTTGTAATTTTATTTAATATAAATAAAGTTCTCTTACTTTCCATTATTTTGTTTAAATCTGTAATAATTTCCTGTTAGTTTTTATTTATGTATGTAAGTACACAAATTGTTTGTGTTGAGTCATTTTATTACTAAAAGTAATTATATGTATTACGAATAAATCAAAGAATAAGAAGCCATTACTGTCATTAATGTGTAAATTTACATAAATTAATGCCGAACATGGTTGATGAGTAGAGAATTTGTTGTCCAAGGGTACTTGAGTAGAATAATAAAATCACTAGCTTACATCAAAAAAAAAAAAAAAAAAACATTTGGTCAAGTGAGTCTGAGCTTTGCTGCAGACACGGTTAGAAATTTTTATTGAATTGACCTAATAGTATGTTTCTACCGGCATGATTTCGAAAAATTATGATGATTTGAGCAAATCATGTTAATTTATATATAATTTACCATGTATTTTACATATGACCAAATCACCTCAAGGTAGTTGATTAAGTTTAAATTATGTCGAAAATACTATTTTTCGAATTAGATTAATCTGCGAAACCGTACGTTGCTTTTAAAATTTCAAACTCCATCCCTGGGTCATCGATCAATCAATAGTGATTGACAATTTCGAAAAAATGACATTAAAGGTAGAGGTCCATAGCTCGCTTTTTGCGCGTTATGCTTTACACACGTTTCATTCTCTTGTTTCATTCTATACTTTGTTCGCGTTGAGTTACATGCACTGCTTTTCATTCGCCGTTTTATTTTTGTTTTTTTTTTACTAAGAACTTTTTTTTATTGAAAAAAAGAAAAAAATTATCCACGGCAAAATAATATTTATAGATAACGTAAGAAATAAAGTATTATTTAACATCTTTAGCTTTCAAGAACAGCTGACTTTCTTTCATGGTGCTTGTAACGCGTACAAAAGTAGAAAGTATACCTACTTTTTGCTTTGAACGCCCCTACGCATTCTGCGCTTTTTGCAATGCAACTTGTCACATATTATTGCATTGATTCTAATTTTTTGACAGATGCATAGAAAGCGTAACGCGCAAAAAGCGAGCTATGGACCTCTACCTTAAAGAATATTTAATAAATCTTAAATATCAACTACATACATATGGATTAAATTCAATTACAGCTGCTACGCCCACTTTATAAAGTAAGTGCATAAATTCAATATGAAAATGCGAACAACAATTCACTCACAAGCTCGGTGGAAACACTTCGAAGTGATTTACTTAAGCATACTTGTAAGGGCCTAACATCAAAAAAGCGGGATTATAAATTTCGACTACAAAACAGCAATAAATATTACATTTATTATGAAAATATACAACTAAATTTTTATGTATAGAGCAGTGATGCCAACTCAAAATCTTTCCTAGAGGTATATTTGATGTGAAAAAGAGGTAGCTTCCAACAAATCCTACTTTAAAAAGAGGTAGATCCTTAGAAAAATATTTTTTACCTTAATTAACCTTTCGTCTCGATAAGAAATATTTCTTTAATTTAAGCGATTTTATGACAATCTTAATATCGTGTAACTTTCCTTGCAGAATATACTGATATAAGATGATAAGATTGTATCAACAGATACTTTTTAACAAATTAACTTTCAACATTCGAACTATGTATGCAGTTTTTTCACAAACTGGTCCAGTGAAGGAAGTATTTAGGCTTGTAGCAGGCTTTAAATAGTAAAATCAACACAGCGTTGCTTAGATGCACTTGCTAAAATCTATTTCGGTTGAACTTCTAGCTTGGTTAAGATAAAATAAACTCGGGTAACTATAATTTAGCGTTATTATTGAAAAACTAAAAAAGTTGTAGATTTTTTTTTTCGAAAAGTGGTAGAGTTGAGTGAGATACCCAAAAGAGGTAGATCTACCACAAAAGTGGTATAGTTGGCATCGCTGGTATAGAGTGAAACCTCTCCTAACGGACAACTTCCATAACTAGACACCTCTAATAACTGGACAAAAATACCGCGATGGTGAGTATCCGGTTATGAGAGGTTTCACTGTACTTTGCAATTCCAGGATTCTTGCAAATTTCTATCGTTTACTTTTGAAACATTGATAGAATATTAATTTTTTCAAAGAATTGGCCATCTTTAGCTATGGCCTTTTTTCATCTCTCCGGCAACATAGAATCCAGAGTTACCAACCACTATTTTCTATATAATATGTCGATGACCGTTATTTGATTCAATATTACGGCTTCATGGCTACTGACAGATGACACTGATAAAATAATACAACAACAACAAGAATCCAGGACTGAATAACATCCACCCAGAATTTGTAAAATAATCTGCGCAGGTCAGTGCTAAGCCTCTATATAACAAATCTAGAGATCGAATGAGCTATGTGTGGATACTAAATAAGGTGTTATTATTAACTTAGAAATTGAGATTTAATTAAATGAAAAAACTAATGAATATATATAAATCATATTACTATAGAATCCAGAACTGGATTGGTTCTATAGAGAAATCATCATTAATAAAAAAATGTAACACATTAATAGAAAATTTCCACTAATATTTAATAAAAAAATCATTTGTCATTTCACTTAACGTTCTTAATATAACAATGTCTCTGGCACGACTACAGTGGCACTTCTTTAAAGTTAACGATTTATTTATACTGTTTTTTTCTTGAACAAAAATTAAATAATTTTATCAATTGTAACAGATGTTACTTTTCTTCGTTATTTTGCTTCATACCACAAATGCACACTGTAATTTGTTAGTGACGAATTCGTCGTAATTGCGTGAAATTCGTCATTCGTCCCAGCTGTGTTCCTAGTATCAGTCTATTTTTATCTTTAGGAATTTTTGGATTCTTGTTACAATTCATATTAGCAGGAGTTTTACTGTTTTCTATATTAATTTAAAGATTTTTCGAGCTTAATGAGAAACAAATGATTTTGATTAAAAACTTGTTTTTTTAGATATACAAACAAGTTTTTTTTAAAATTTTTTGAAATGCATTTCAGGCTTATATGTATATAAACATATGTACAAGCAACAAATCGTGCATTTTACACCAGAACTGTTCAGTTAAAACTTTTCATACAACTGCAAGATTGATGAAAAAATTACTTCAAGACAAATTAGCAATTGTCTCACATTTGACAGATACTCTGGAAATGTTTAATATAATTTTAATAACATCAATTTGATATATAAAAAAAGTTAATTGCAACAGAATGTTCGTGATTGTTAAAATAAAGCACAGTGATGTAAATTGATTTACAAATTAATAGAATAATGTGGAAAAGTGTTCCTGCCGTATTATTCTTGGTATAATCGTTTTCATCAGCAACCCTGAAAATAGAAGAAGAAGAAGAAGAAGTCTGTAATTCTGTTAATAAACGTCGCGTAAAATTTTAAGCAAGCTCCGTTATGTACATTGGCGTGGCTAGAAATTTCCTCTAGGAGGGCGTTATAACTGGCGATTTTGAAGAGTAATATTAAAATAAATAAATCTCATGCATTGGTTTGAAGTTTTTTGGTTTTCTTAAATCTCTATTCGACACGAAAATGCTTTTAATTGCTGCTACAAATTTCAAATATAGCAGGGAAGTTAAATTAGATTAGTTTCGATTAACAATTGAATGGCAGCTCTTTAGCGAATTTTTCTTTAAAATCTACTTTTTCATGTGAATTTCGATAAATAGGTCGACAATTTTAACCTAGGCTCTATCACTACATACCAAGGTTGGAAACCGAAACAAATAACGGTATCGGTATTCATACCGGTACAACTATTTTTTAAATTTCGGTATCGGTAACGGTATCGGTAACGGTATCGGTATTTTTTTTATTTCGGTATCGGTATTACCGGTACATACCGTTACCGAGCTTATAATACCGGTATACCGATATTATTACTAAATTTATTAGTTCAGATAGTGGACATAGCAAAAAATATTTTTTTTATTAAATTACTTCGAATAGGGAGTATTTTTACATTAAAATATAAAAACATTTAAACTTATATGTTTCTATATACGTTTTCATATTAAAAATAAAATAATATATTAAAAAAAGTAAAATACGCAAACTGCAGTTGAAACCTTGCATATATAAAGTATATATTTTGGTTAATTTAACAATATGATAAAAATAAATACATTACATTGTATGTATATTGTATATGAAATACATGTAGAATTGTATATTCGTATTCGAATTCTCGAATATTCGACCGTTTTTAGATATTCGTATTCGTACTCGCCAAATTCAGACGAAACGAATATTTAAATATTTCAATTCGAACAATAAACGATATTCTTGTAGCCAACTTAAAAACAAACAAAACAAATTTCTTGTACAATTAATATTAAAAAAGTTAAAGAAAGTAATTTTATTCGCCTCAAGAGAGCGGTCTTTACCTTCAGATATAAAAGTTTAGAGACATTTTCTCCATCATCCTTATCAGCGCATTAACCATATATTTGAATTAGACCTATTTTTGTTCTAAATATCAAATTCCAAAATTTTATACGCCACCTTAAGACAAGAAATGTTTTTAAATATTTCCAAAAATGAGACATTTTTTAAATTTTATTTGAACTATAGTGAATTTTAATCAGAAATAATTTCTAAATCGGGCTTAAGTTCAGTAATTTCAATTCTTATTGAACAAAATATTTTTTTAAGTTAATTTTTAATTATTATTTTTCGAACTTAATTTGTTTCTATATTTATGATTTATTTGAACGGGATAAAGTTCGTATCGCTTTTTTAAGCCAAATTACATGTGATAATTATTAATGAACAAATAACATCAAAGTTAGTTGTAAATATTCTGACAACACATAGTTGAACGTTTTAAATATTGAAGTTTTGCAAAGATTTATTTGATATTTCGAAGCAAAAATGCACATGACTTAGACCAGAGCTATTCAAACTTTTTGGTTCGCGTACCACAAAACTCACAACCAACAATTCGCGTACCACCAAAAAGATCTTATGTGTATAAACAAGTATGGGCTCAATAAATAACCAAACAATTTTAAAATATTTAATGCATTTCATTTATTAATAATAAAAAACAACAAAATTAAAAAGAAATTGTGTATCTGGTTCAATGTTTGTTAACTTTAACAAATATAAGATTTTTCTCCAAGGTCAATGTTGTTCGGTATTTATTTTTGATTAAGTTAATTGAAATATATTTTTAAAATACCGGTATTTTCTAACCGGATACCGGTATTTTCTAACCGAAACGGATTTCGGTATCGGTATTGATACCGGTATCTAATTTTAGCGGTATTTGAATCGGTATCGGTATTTTTACCATACCGTTTGCCAACCTTGACTACATACATATATCGAATTTTCTGTAAAATAAATTAAAAATATATTTGGAATACAAATAGAAAATTCTAAATAAATTTCAAGATTAGTAAAGTGATTTGAAAATTTCCCAACTAAAGTAGAAATACAAAGTTCAAATTCAAAGTGGGCTTCAAAAAACAAATCCCTTCAATTAGAAAATATTTGCTTCTATGTATTTTTATAACATAGAAAGAGTTTTAACTTGACCTCTTCAGAGATTTTAGTAAACTTCGTAGATCATCTAACAAATTTTTAATATTTTGCCCCTCTTTCACATTTCTAAAAATAAAAATAAATAAATAATAATATAAAGTTAATTATTATACGTCTATGTACCTAAGTTATTAATAATTACAATACTTATTCATAATCTCAGTTTATATCGTTTAATGTTAAATAAATTATTTGTTCCAATCACACACACATTCATTCATTCACATTAATTATACATTTATTAAAAATTCATCACTTAAGCAAAGTAAATAATTTATTACAAAGTTGCACAAGTTGTTTGTATTTAATTTACTAAATAATTAAATCTTTCCGAATTAATGAGCAACCGCATTTTCAATATTTTTAACAACGACTTTATTTATTATTGATTTATTTATTTATAAAGAAAGGTTAATGCTTAATAAATCAGTGACTATTTAAAAAATTAAAATTAATTTAAATCAGCTACATACATATGTACATACGTCCAAACACACATACACTGATATTTTCATTTGAGGTAAACGGCTGATTTAAATACACTTTCATTTTTTCAGTGCCTAATTAAAGTCGTTATCAAATTACGTTGAAAGTATGGTAGCACTACAATATTTCCAAATATTATGGAAAGCTTTCCAAAGAACAGCTGTTCAATACAAAATAAGCAAGTTGATTTATCAATTTGGAGAAAAATTAAATAGCAAAAAACACATTTTATGATACAATAACAGAAATTAAAAATTTTAAAAAACCCCGAATATATCTAGAGAGGATGCAATATTTCCTAAACGGCGGGAGGACCGATTTTCTTAAAACGTTGCTAAGAACCTTCTCGATCAAGTTACCTTTCAAACAGAAAAAACTTAATCAAAATCGGGCCAACCGTTTGGTATGTACGTGGACACGAACAGACACACAGACACACACTACAAACTTATAACACTCCTTTTTTATTCGGGGGTTAAAAAGAGCATCTGAATACATTTTTATATTTAAATATATGTATATTTCATGATAAGAAAATATATGTTAAATTTGTAGTATATTAGTGAAAATTAAACGAAATTATTTTTAATACGACCACATATGGTATTTTTGTAGGACTTAAACAAAACTTAAATGCACAATGTTGGCTATTTAAGATTCATTTAATTTTGTGGTGAAAAACAAAATTTTATGTTTAAATCAGATTTACGTCCCTTTTCACAATGTTTGATTAAGAGTTAACGTGAACTTTAACTGACATTTCTTCATACAAAACTTGCCGTTAAAGTCCCTGTTAGCTTTTAATTGTACATTGTGAAAAGGGCCGTTAAAAAATCAAATACATATGTATAATCATTGTCTGATTTATTAGCCCTAAAACCTGGTATTTGGTTGCAGCATGTAAACAAATAACTTTATTTAGCTGAGTCACTAACCTACGTATTAGTATATTTGTTTAACTATCGAAATTGTCAGCACTAAAATTACAAAAAGTCTCTATAGGTTTCTGAATTAACTACAAAGTAGCATACTTAAGGCGTCCTCTATTTGTCAAGGGATATGCTTATAATAGAACTTTTGTGTCAGGCTGTTTTAAAGCAACTATTGCCAGATGAATAGTTCTACTACAAACATAATTACTTGTTCGTAAAAGCTGGTATGGGAGTTGTTGCGAAAATTCTGCTTCTTATTAGAACTGTGTGTAAAAATCCGAATGAAAATTCATGTTGGTAGATCCCATAAAGAAATTTCCGTTGGTCAGAACTGACTTCCAAAAGAAAAGCACACTACAGGGCATCTCAAACGACTGCAGTGATTGCTTTTGCTTGGTACACCCTGTGGTAAAATTACGTACTACTAAAACTACTACTTTAGGCAACTCTGTACAGATGGGTGCGTAAATAGAAGAGAAACAACAAAACAAAATTAAACAAAAAGTGAAACCGCAATTAAAAAAATAAAGCATTCAAACAAGTTGCAATTAATTTATTTTTCTAAAAAAAACTACAACTTGAATTTGCAACTAATAATTAATAAACAGATTACGAGTCTGTTTGTCGGTACCTGGTGCCACTATATTAAGAATTTGTGCGGGTTTTTTGTATATACAAAATTATTTTGAAATTTTCTAATTCTTCTTCGGCAGGTCTTTTTGCCTTCATACATACATTTTGTTGTTATTGTAAATATCAAGTGTTTCTTTGTGTGTACGATTATATTTGGAGTTGTTTTTGTTAACCTTACATTTTATTCGTGGCTTTTATTCGGCTTCGTTTTATACTTGTCGTTCTTCAACATCAATGCAATAACTTTTTTTTAAGCCAAACCAACAAGATCGCTTAATAAATAATTAGTAATAATTTTTGTATTTGTGCCTTAAATTTGTGTGAATTATTTGAATCGTGAGTGTTTTAAAATAGTTTTTCATAAATATGGCCTTAAGTCGTTCGGATTTTGAGGTGAGTTTTAAAGAAGTTTATTTATTGTTTTTTTTTAATTTAAGTATTAAGTTTAATTTCTAAGCTATTGAGTATAAACAAAAATATATACAATAATTGCTAACGTGTGCTGTAATAAAAAATAAAAATTCTCTGTACATAATAGTATGAATATTTTGTAAGGTTAATATTGCTTAATTTACATACTACATACATATGTACATATTTGTTATTAAAGATTTCAGTTTGATAATATACAGTGTGCATTAAATAAACATGCTAGTTGATATTATTTTGGCTAAACTATTACACTGCTTTGTTAGCAACTGTCTTGTTAGCTTTCTTGAGACTCCATTGAATAAATATTTTGGTAACGCCCTTTTAACACAACAGTCATAAAATACAAGCATATGTACTTATTGCAGTCATATTCTGCTGTACAAGTCATTGTTTCCAATATTTTTTCTTATTAAATTCATGTATTAGACAATTTTGTTTCTTTTTTTCGATCAGCTGGCCACTGTCGTTAGGGTGTGTTATATTTTTTTATAAATTCGGGTTAAAAGGTTTTGTATAATTATAATTATGTTCATATATATGTATGTCTACAAGTCAACTTTAATTTTGTTAAAGCAGTCTGTCTTCTCACAGCCTATGCTTTTATTTACTCTGTAATTTGCTATTCATCTAGAAATCTTAGAATTGTTTGGGGCGCTGCCCTCTGCTTTTTTAATGAAATGCTGCTGCGCACACTAGTTTACTTGGAAGAAGAATCATATGCCATCAATCCAAAATAATATTTTCTAGTCGTAAAAAATCTCTGTGCTAAAAAACAGAGGCAAATCAAGGCATTCGATACGACCCGTAATATAAAAATATTTCAATAGAGTTTATACCTATGTATAATAATATTTTTAAATAAAATTGGTATCGAATGAGGGTTCCACACTGTAGCTTGCAAATTCGAAAGCAATTTTCGTTTCATATTACAGAGTATACGTCGTTCATAGTCAGCCACAAAAACATCTATAATAATAATAATGTTATTAATATCATGGGCATATGGTCCAGTCAATCCGCCAATTTTTGTGCAACCATATTTTGCAAATTTACTTTGGAAAATATGTATTAAATGAATGAATGGATAAATACTTTGAATGAAAAATATTTGTAAAAAAACAATGGCGTAATATAAAAAGGGAGTATCTCAATTATTTTTTCGAAATCGCATTTTTAACGTTTTCTGGGAGACTGCCGGTCTTATGTATAATTAAAAATTGGCAGAAAGTTAGCATAAGTGGCAAAATTGAACATGGTCTTAACGAGTTTTGCCATACAATTTTACATTAAAAATCATGCTAGGATGTAATAGTGTGTTAAAACTACATTATGCGGCGATTTTTAATGTCAAATTGTATATAGGAACTCGTCAACGCACAGTTCAATTTTGTAACTTATGCTAACTTTATGCCAGTTTTTGATTATACATAAGGCCCTGCGTATAATTGCATCTTAGTACGTTAAAGTTCAAAAACAAAAACTTGTGGCGACTTAAAAAATTATTTCTTCATGTAACTCAAGTTCAAAATAAATGTAATCAGCTCTTAAATTAAAAAAAAACACAAGTCGATTGCTTCCAATTTGACTAAACTCAAATGATTCGATTGCTGTTCAATGTCATATTAATAGAAATCAGAAATTGATCTTTATTTCTGCTGAAAAAAAAAATAAAACTCAGGAAATAACAATTATTTCTGCTCGACAAAAAAAATTAGAAACTGGTACTTATTTCAGTTTAATAAAAAAAAATTAGAATAAAGGTATTCATTTCAGGGTTTTCTCGTTGGAAAAATGGAAAAATTTAATTTTTTTGACAACAAAAACGAAAAAAAAGTACAACAATTTTTTCAAATTTTTTTTCCTGTGTTTGTTGTAAAAAATTACATTTTTCCATTTTTCCAACGAGGAAAACAACTGAAATGAATATCTTTAATATAACAAGTATTTCTTCTCGAAATATAAATATAATAAAAGTAAATGATTTTAATATTTGAAAAAATAGTTTTCTATTTAAAGAATTGAAATTTACTAATAAGAAAATGTGGATTTTTTAGAAAACCCTGAACCAAATTATTTTTAGGCTAGTAATTGCAAAATCTACAAATCTTTTTAAATTGTTCAAGAAAAACTATGATGTATTCTTAAAATTTCATTTTTTGAAAATATGTTTCTAATGGCCAAATTTTGTAAATAGAAACGTTTTTTTCGTTTTGAAATTTGTATAAAAAAAAATAATTTTTGAAACGAATTTTCGTTATTTTTCATACAAATTTGAAACGTTTAGAAACGAAATTTTTTACAAAATCTGACTATAAATAAAAAAAATAATTACATAGTTAGTGCGTTGACTGCAAAGCAAATGACTGTCTTCGCCTAGTCATCTGAGTGTACCGACCGATATATATGGCAATGAATCGTCCGCGAAGTGAAATAACTAATAAAATCGCTGAATAGTTAAGCTAATCTTCCTACTTAACACCAGAGGCGCTGCAAAGATACTAATAAAACTAAATAAAAATCACAATAGCAGAGTTGTAAAATAACTGATCTGTATGCTCTCTCTTCTCTCTCTATCTCTTTCCTATCATACATATTTGTGTTGATAGGCATATACATAAATAAATTCGAGTTGCTTTTCTTAAAAAAATTCTACAATTTCACATTAGAAAAACTTTAGTTTAAATTTGATACACTTTCAACCACGGTGCACTATAGCAGAAAGATGACAAATTATATACATTTATGCCTCAAGTGAGTGCCGACACTCCAAAGAATATACACAGCATATGAAGTATAGGAAGTATAGTAAACGTCAAAAAAAATAAAACTGTTCATGCTCAAAAAATTCGCCATTACTCTTCGAATGCTCTTAACATGAATTGAAAATTTAAGTTGCAATCTGTTCTCTTGCCTAATTATGTTACCCTTAAATATAAAAGTATCTCAAAGATACAAGAGAAAAGAAACAACCAACCAACCCCTGGGCTTTTAAAACAGGCGAGAGAAGAGTATAATTGTGGTTGAATAAAATGTGATTTTCCATTTAAAAGCTTTGACTTCAATGGAATTTCACTGGAAAATAAGTATTGCTAAAGTTTAGTTATTGTTTTTTGTTTGTTTTGTAGGAAACAAGCTTTTGCATATTATTATTATATAACAGTCGCTTTCTCCAGCTGGAAAATGAAAAGAAAGCAAAAAGTAAAATAAAAATCCGTTGCTACCCTCCAGTTTTTTTTGTTCTTTTAAATATTATATCATCATCTATCTCGTAAAAATAAAATGCCAGTGTGCAAATACCATCACACAATAATGATTCCCACTTGCCGTGTGTGACTTTTCCTTATTCTGTATATACATTATACAATACGTGAAACTTTATGTATCTGTTATCTGTTTGTGGGAGAAATATTATATAGGATATGGAAAACGGGGCTTGTTTTGACTTATTCCAGTAATAGTTATGTACATATTTGTTGATACAATTCTTCACATTGAACAATTATTTTTATTGGTTTGTTTTAAATCATGTGGGTCACTAAAATTCAAAGACATTTATTAGCGGTTTAAG
This sequence comes from Tachina fera, assembly GCA_905220375.1. NCBI lineage: Eukaryota > Metazoa > Arthropoda > Insecta > Diptera > Tachinidae > Tachina > Tachina fera. The sequence goes on from LR999963.1 coordinate 62,717,296, forward strand.
TTAAAATTGAGCGTGAACTCAATCCACTAACTTTCACACTCTTAAAACAGGAGATTAACCAATTTAAATTACTTTACTTGGTTCTTCTATTTATTTTAATTCGCCTCACTGCTACATATACATACATATGAAAGTATAAGTGTGGATACACTGGCGAGCAAAATTAATTTCATGCTAATCGATGCACTTTCAATAAATTAAAAAAGAGTGGAAAATAACTATATGCAAATTTCTGTGTTTATTTTTTATTTATTTTTATATAAATAAACCTTCACGTATTCCACACTTTTGCCGCTATTAAAAATATTAACGAAAAAACTTATTTTCAATATTTTGTTCGGCAAACATTTGTTATTTTTGTGTTGCAATTGGTCGGGTCTCCATCTTGGGATACAAAATCTTCTTCTGGATTAGAACTTTTTTCCAAAAAATTTCTACAAAATGGTCTGATGAATGCTTGGGTAGACCCTCCTTTTTCATTATATTTTCAAGTCTTAGTAATAGTACACTGTTCCACCATAAAAAAAACATCCTCAAACCATTATGCTTCTACCAAAATGTTTTATAGTTTGCTTAACCTGGGGCCGAATTCCGCAACGATTCACAGCACTTTGTCCAGTGAGAGATTTTGACACTGTAACTGTCAAAATAATTAATTTTCAACGTTGTACACACAAATCAACAAGTGAACTCTTGGCGAACACTTTAAAATTCATTGCTACGGAATCCGGTCCCTGATGTCGCTGAAGTTGACAGTGCCAATTAGTGTTGCCAGCTTTATTTTTCGAAAAAGCAAGACAAGTTACAAAAAAATTCCAAAATTACGGGATTTTTGTAACTTTCGTGGTACAAAAAAAAAAGTTGAAATATTTCTACTTTAAAGAATATTTACTAAAACAAATTCCTCAAGTTTATGGGTACAAAATCTGTTCAATTGCTTGTAATATATTTTTATTTTCTGATAACAAAATTGAATAAACCGAATGATATTGTATTTGCTTGTATTTGCTTAACACTTCCATTACAATCTTTTTTTGATAATGTAAAGTAGAAATATGGGATTTTTTTTTTGAAGTAGTTAGCACGTTGACTACAAAACCGAAAATCCTGTGTATCCAACAGTCATTACATAACACCACGCATTTTTCTGATGTGCACTAGTGTCCCTTTGTTATCAGTTGTTGTAGGAAAGTTCAATTGATGAAGGCATAGTCACTGGCCACTGAACTATACCGACTTCAGCAGATACTAATACATACAACTCTTATATATATGCCGGCGTTTCAAAGTCTATTTTGCATTTGGGTGCAACAAAACTTGAAAACTATTAATTTCGCACACATTTTAAATATTAATTTAAATTTGTTTCAAATAAATGTTTATTATATTATTTTTTATTATATTATTTATTTGTACATATTTCAAATTCTTTCCTTCAGTTAAAAAGTAAACTACTAAATTGTTTCAGTTAAATTTAACTGAAATTTTTAAATATAAATTTAAAGTTAAAAATTAACTGAACTATGTATGTGTTAGCAAGTTTGTACAAACTGTAGTTTAAATTTTAAGTTAATTACTAACTGTAGTTTACATTTAAATAAATAAACTTCAATTTATTTTTACCAATTTTTTTTTGGTTAACATTCAAATACTTTTGCTTGTCACTGTACCAATGTAATGTCCCTGATGGAAATGTCAATGATGAAAATGTACTGAGTCGCTTTTGACTTTGTCACCAGTACTACTCTACAATTATTCCCCAAACAATACTTTGTGCTATAGACATTTAGGTTGTGCTTGTCATTACTAGTAACACTAAAACAATTGACTAGGTAGTGACTACATAGTTCTTATGGGAACATGGAGACATACCAACCAGACATTTACTGGTTCTTTTCTATACCTTAAGTACATAAAAATTTACTTGTATTGACAAGTTGTTGAAAAATCCACCAGAAATACACCACATCAGTTTTCTCTCTCTCTTTTAACTGACGAATAGAAGAGAAATTGTAGACAATGTAACTACTACTAGAATTTTAGTGTTGACATAGAGACATTTGGCCCCAGTCTGACTGCAGCGGTGTTCTTATATATATATACATATGTACATAAATTGCATGAACCCTAAATACATATGTACATACATTCATATGTACATATATTTTACATGCATACGCATATATATATATATATATATATATATATATACATATATATATATATATATATATGTCCTTTATTTATCTAAAAAAAAATATAATGTAGATGAAAAAAAATGCAAAAAAAGAATATTTAGATAAAATGTTCACTGGCATACATATATACATACATATATATATATTTTTAATCAATTTGCTTATTATGTAATTCATAACTTTCCGTATCTTAATAGCCCAAAATTAATGATTGAAAATCCATTCGTATTTTACAAATTTTCTACAACATAAAATTAACGGTCTGTCTCACGATGTCACCTTGCTGGTTTTATCGACAACTTGTATTGCAAACAACAACAAATTTTCTAATGTTATTGTTGTTTGCAATACAAGTTGTCGATCGAAAGTTTGGGGTGACATCGTGGGACAGGTCGTAAGATAACTTTTGTGTGCAAGTATACTCGTACCTATACCTACGTTCTTTTTTCACTGCACTGTTAATGTTGTTGTTGTTGGAATTTCTCACTTTTTGAATTTGTGTCATTAGGGCGCGTCGTCAGCATGCATTTGATAATTTCGTGTTTGTCTAATTATTATTGACCAAGTGCATTTAGCTGAAAAGTAACTAAAGCACAAATACACATACATACATACACACACATATATATATACTTACACTTCAATTCTCAGTGAGCGCTGGAAGCTTTGAGCAAAGAGTATATAATAAAAGTTGTTACTAATTGTAACGGCCTGAAAATATGTCTCTTTTATTTTGCACATTATAAAGCCTACAGTTATGCTTATATTTTTGTTTTCTTACTTTTGTTATACCCATGTTTGGTTTTTTTAGTTTTATTGTTTTGCAAAGCCATTATTGATTTATATTATTATGTACTCGATGTATGTACTTTGATTGTGTAAACGCAATGTTTTTCTTTTGCGGTTATGTAATACCTAATCGTATATATGTACTACATACATAAATATGTATTCTATTCTCTTCTGGGCTGTGATTTTTTCTATCTCCCCTTTGGTTTTGTATGAATCAGCAAAATTCAATTAAGCAGGGTAAATAAAATTAAGTCTTTAATGTGCTGACAGTAATTGCACACTTAACTAAATAAAAGTTTTTAGCTGATACATCCCACTTGACCTGAGATTTGACTAAACTAAATTGTTCGATACAGTCGCATCCGCTTTATTGCAACTCGATTTACTGAAAAAAATTGGATTACTGAAAGCGATACAAATCCCCGCACTGATTTTAAACGGAGCTACTCTTATTCACTTCGCTTTAGCGAAATATCGCTTTACAGAAAATATCGTATAACTGAAAACCAAAATCAAACCCACAACTACGTTTTATATTAAACTTACTTCGCTTTAGTGAAAAAATAAACAATGATAAATTTGTTTATTAGAAATCGATGCTAAATAAATTATGCATGTCTTGTAAGTTAAAAAATTAAATGGCAAAATGTATTTGTCCTTTTCGCTCTTACGTACTTTATTGTATTTTTCTATTATATTGTACTAATTTTAAGGAGTACGCTTAACTGTAACAAATTTGAGTAATCAGAACTACATACGTTTAGAGAAGAAATCGGATAACTGAAAAAAATTGGGTTTTGGTTATTTCCAGTAAAGCGGAGAACTTCTCTCGATAGTTTCTCGAATGTGTGACGGTAGCCAATTGGATTTGTGCTAGTCTGTTAGAATTGAGGTATCTACCGTGTTAAAATCCTGCAGCGTAAGTTAAGGGCTTAAAACAAAAGTAAAAAATATTATTACTTTTTCTGCTGCCTTGCAATGTCGAAATTAGTTTGATATTCTCTCATTTTTGATATTGGTAGCGAACCTAGAAAATTTAATATTTTTGGAACAGAACTGAGCGTAATAATGTAAACTTTTTTCGATTAATTTTTGAGTGTCATTGTCGAAAGTTTGACACGATAAATGTTATATCATTGACGAAAGTCTAGATCAAGTGATATATTTTATCCTATATATGTACATATGTATGTATGTACATATGTATGAATATATGTATGTATAACAAGTGTCTTTTAAGAGGTATACGACTTTAACATTAAATATGACCATGATTTTGAATACTTGGCCAATTTTATTTCAATACGATACCTCCGCTGTCTCGGATGAAGTCATATTTGCAAACACATTTGGAAGCAATGAAGGCATTATGCTAGTGATACTCCAAATGGAATAAGGCTGAAAAAAAAATAATGACCTCGAAATGAAATAAGTCGCAATTTTAGTCTAATAGTATATTCACATTTGAGCAAAATCTATTAATTTTGAGATTTCGGTCAGAATCTACTAGATTTTTCATACAAAACAAAATCTACTTCGTCACTAGATTTTGTCGAAATCTACTGAAAATATAGTAGAACTACGTAATGGGTTTTTTAGGGTTTTTTTTAATTTGTACCAAAAAGTAAGTTTGTGTACTTAAAAAGATGTGTAACTTACCTAAATTGCAGTTGTTTGGTTTCAGTTTAGGACAATTTTCAGTCAATGCGTTTCGTTTTCGATAAGAAATCATGATAAAGGTTTAGGTAAAAAAACTTGAAAATCTTGACAAAGATTTTAATTGAAATTTGCTAAATTTTAAGCTAGGGTAAATGACTAGTGTTGTGCTTATCAGCTCTTTTGAGTGACCGCTCTTTTCAGCTCAGCTCATTTTACTGAAGTATCTCATTCAGTTAGCTCAGTAGCTCAGTTCATTTGTAGTGAAACATTTTTTCAATAATAAAGAAAGAGCGAAAACTGAAACATAAAAAGTGACAGATTTATACAGAGTGTGTTCGTGTGTGTGTCATACATTGCAAAACAAAGCAGATGAAGTATAAAAAATAGATAAGAGTAAAATAGTTTAATGAGTGGAACTTGTTAATAAATATACATATATACATATGTATGTACATACATATGTATACTTTTTTATATATGTACTTGTGCGATACAAAAAATACACGAGACTTGTACCGAACTCTTTCATTAGGTCATTTAAGACACAAACCCACTTAAATTACATAGGTTTGTGTCTAAAACGAGCTGCTGAATAAGGCCACCTGTTGTTTAAATGGGTTTGATTATAGGTTTGTGTCTAAAACGAGCTATAAATGTAGAAACCACTCAGTACTGAGCTGACAGCGCTCAGTGAATTGAACGGCTCACAGCGCTCAGCTAAGTGAATCGTTCAATTGAACTACTTCGTTCATGAGCTACACAAGTCTATAAATGACCCATAAATAATTTCCTTAAAAAATGATTGCTGTCCTTGATAATTAAAAATAAAAATATTACAATGTTTTTCAAACAAATATTAAATTAAAGTATTATTTAAGGACACGAAAGTTAGTGGATCTTAATTAAAATCTTTATCACAATGTACTCGTATACCTTTTACACCAACAAAAAGAAAAAGACAAAAAAGAAAACTGCCACTTACAAGATATCATATCCAAAACAATAACCATTGACTGAAATTTTTCCTATAGCTACGCCTTTTTATGTACATCAGTTTTTTTAGTACATATTATTTTGAAAAAAAAAACCATAGTTGCATCACTAAGTTCTTTTAGATTTTAAGCGGATTTTGTTTTGTATAGGAAATCTACTAAATTTTGTTCGAAATCTCGTTTTCACTTTTGAGCAAAAAAAAAAAACTCGTATTCTTTTCACTTGTTAATAGTCTTGTGAAAAGAATACGAGTTTTTTGATCAAAAGTGAAAACGAAAAAATCCAAAAGCTTGAAATCATCAATTTCCAAATTGTTTTCTTCTAAATTAGGATGCTAGACTACATACTATGAATTTGTATTTACTAAATTTCAACTGTCTGCTATGAAATTTGACGTTTGCTGATATAAATATATTTGATATTATATCAGGTATAGACTCTGTGTGACTATAGCCGATTCCAACATGCAAGACCATCTTTACTTTGGTTATGCAAAAAACTAAAATTCGCTGCAACTAAGAATAAAAGGCACATGCACACTTATAATCTGGGTATACATATACTCAGGCTATGGATATTTAATCGCACAAAAATATGTATATACGCATAATACTCGAGATATTTATTCATCATTCGCCACCGCATCTATAAATTTGTGTATATAAAATGGAATGGAAAATGTGTGGGTGTGTGTGGGTGTTTGCAAACATACTTCGTGTGTGTGTCGGTGTGTGTAAATAAAATAGTCCTGTATATACGCATGTTCAGCCGATTAAAAGTCAGAGTATTTTTATAATAATGCGTGTGATTGCAGTTACGGTTGATTGTGCTCCGTAAGTTAAAAAATGTGTATGAGAATAGTTTTTATACGTATTCGGTTTAAAATTAATGCGTGTGTTTGTATATGTGCGCATTTTTTTATTTTTAAAAAGCATACTTTTGTCCTCCTCTGGTTCTCACTTCAGTTAAGTTGTCTCAGAGTCAACCCCACTTTTGCATTGACATTGCCATTCACAACTTAAACAACAGTTGAGTTTTTGCAATAAAATTTTCAGTAAATTTGGTGACTTAAAATATGTATTATAATTGGGTTGTGTGAAAATTGAGTTGACTCTCAGGCGCCCAAACTGAGTTGAGTTGCGAACGGCAATAGGGGCATTAATTAATAGTAAAAGTCAATGCCAGTTTCGCTTTGCAAATTGAAATTTTTTTTAATTTCGAACAAAATGTTTGTTTTTCGTTTTCTGAAGACCAAGTGACGGAAATCTGCATGCATTGAAGGAAATTCCGCTACGGGGCCAGTACATGAGCAACTCGTAATCAAGAGTATGCCAATGTCAAGGAAATAAGTTTTGCTTTTGTTATCCAGTGTTATGAAAGCGTTTTATTATCGTCTGTTAAATAAATATCGAAAAAACTTACGCCTTCACAACTTCCAATTAGCTTTTTTTTATTAACTGTTTGCTTAAAGCGATCTTACTTAATAATTTGTTATTGTCTGTTATTCACATAAACTTAATAGAATTAACCAAGATTTATTAAGACTCTCTGCAGTAGCAGTGATACTCGTAGACTGACACAAAAAGACAACAGCATCAGCGCAGTGTGTGTGGGGATACGAGAATAAATTGTGCGATTTTATTGAAGCATTGAATGAATCTTTAAATTTGATTGAGCAGAACAAAAAAGATTTCAATTATTTAATTGCTCTTAATGTTGTCTTTTATTTTCATAGTGATATTTATTTTCTATTATTATCTTTATTATAATTTTTATTTAGATAAACTTGCCTAAATTAAAATTTCATTTAAACAAAAACAAAAAGTATTTTTTTTTATAAAAATTCAATGGCGCCAAAGTCATAGTCAAAACAAAGTATACTTTAAGCACCATATGCAAACAAATTAGCGTGTGCTTCAAGTATACGTTACCGGTTTTTGTATGAAAATTTTTATTTAACGTACACTTCAAGCACACGTTAATTTTTTTTTTTTTGCATATGGGGGTAAGAGTTTGGAACCAGCGTTTTGTATGATAATACTGGTTTCAATTTCTTAAAGTTTAATTTGTTTTGACTATGATTACGCGCCAATATATTTATTTTTTGAAAAGTAACAGAGAAAAGTAACAGTTCCACTTTTATATTTTTTTGGATTTCTTTGATATAACCGTGTTAAGCAATGGAAACATTTTCAATTAATATAGTTTAACGTTGATTTTAAGACAATGGGTGGGTATTTCAATTTCAATTTCCTGCTAATAAGTACAAAACTAAGGAAAGCGGAAAAATTACTGTTTTGCTTAGAAATAAATATAATTAATTGCCCTACCAAGCTATTTATTATACTATAAATAAGTAACCAACATGCAAACTTCAATTTATTTTGAACAATATTCTCACCATTAAGTTAACATAATTATAGTTTTTTCCGGTCATTTTCTTTTTATAGAGCATATATAATATATGACGCGGAAAATAGAAAGGGACCTAAGGTTAAAAACCGGTTTTGTTCAGGAGAGCCATTCTAAAGATTTAAATACGTGTATCTTTGGTGTACTTCAATTTCATAAAACGCGCATATCTCTGGGAGGGAACACTTTTGGAGCATGGGATCGGTCTCATTCGATGCTCAGATGCTGTCCACATCAAAAAAAAAAGTGAAAATTGATTTTTTTACCCTTAGGTCCCTTTCTCTATGCGATGTCACATATATTATTTGATTTTTATTAGTTTATTTAACATGGCCATTGCTATGATGTCGAACGTGACCGTCATACATATTTAAAGTGAAATAACTGTCAAAATAAAACGGATTTTTATTATGTAAATAGTCCTTACTTATAGCTCTAAATTGGCCCTATTATTAATTCTAAGTTTGATTTTAAAAAGTTTTCGTTTTCAAGATAATTGCAATAAACCAAGGCATTCGCATGTGACAAAAACAGAAATTGTTTTTGCGGCAAACGAGTAAAACTCTGCGGGTTTACTCTGTAATTAGAAACTAAAGCAAATGCTTTTAAATTTGCATGCAATTGACATACAAATACCAAAGTAATTTCTTTCGTTTCGAATTACAGAGTAGACCCCCTGATTTCATCGAAAGGTGAAGCAATATTTAAATGTGATTAATTTTAGAATAATGTGCTCTTATGTTTCTGTAAAATAGTTTTAATTTCACGCCAAAATAATTTATATATTTTTTAAATTAAATTTTAATGACATTTTTTCCGTCATGATATTTTTTTGCTTATGTTGCTTGTTTTACGAAATTACAAATCATGAAGCTTTACTAACAAATTAACAGATCTATTCAACGTATTTATTTTAAGATAATAACAGACAAATTTAACAAAAATATGTTTTTTAATTTATAGTTTTTTAATTCCTTAAATTTTTCTCTCCGCCGTTTTCAACTCTCAGTATTTGTTTCGTCGTTTTTGCTTATCTTAATTTAAATAATTTGAAAGTGTGTACACTTTTTGAATTTTTGTATATTTTATATGAGTCTTACATTTGCCATGTCGCACGTGACCAACTTAATATCACAACAAATGTATGATTTTCAGCCAGGTTTTTTATTGTATTAAAGATCTCTGCTTGTACTGAATATTTAATTGTGTTTCTGCATGCAGTGATAACATATATTGTTTTTCGATGTCGCACGTGAATTAATAGAAATTACAACAAAATAATCAAAAGTAATTAAAAAAATAATCCGACTACTTTCAAAGATTACTTTTGATTATTAACAAATAATCAAAAGGATTTAAAAGTAATCTTTAAATGTAATCGGACTATGTTTTGATTACTTTTGATTATTATGTTGTAATTTCAAGTAATTCAGATTACTTTTCCATTGTTAGTAATCGTAATAAATTAGTAATCGTGCGAAACTGAATATAATCATAATTTAATCATTAATTCACCTTTAAAAAAATTAATTAAATTAGTAATCAGAACGATTACTAATCATTACTTAACAGCTATGATTGAAACTTGTTATTTAACTCTTTTATTCTAAAAAGTGTTTATTCTATAATTGTATTCACTAGCGGTACATAAGATATTGCCAGTTTTAAAGTATTTTAGATTTCAATACTGGCAACACCACCATATTTTGTAGTTAGTGTTGCGTTAACAAATATTGCTTTATTTCGTATAAAATAATATTTATTGTTTTCGTGCAAAATAACTTTTTTTTTGAATTTTCGAAATACTTTTCATAATTTTTAATACAAAATTTCAATGAAGTTAAAATAGAAAAGTGAGATGACTACAGTTTTAATCATTTAGTGGTTCAAAACCATCGGTCTGGCAAGGCTGTCAGCTGTTGAAGTATTCTCATTATTTTTGAATGAAATATTTTGCTGGAATAATAAATTGGAAAATATTTCATTAAAAATAATGGTTTAATCACAATGAAAACATACAGAAAAATTGCAATTTAAATCAAGTGACCATGAATTAATGAAGGAAAAATGTTTGCCTCTAGAAAACCATATATTTTTTTCTAAGTATACACCCGTATGTATTACTTCTTGTTCTTGTAAAAAGGTGTGTTGTTATCATACCGCATTAGATAAACTAAAGATACCAGTAAGTGGTGCCATAATATATAAACTACTAATAAGTGTTTTGCAAATATCTCACTAAATTCCAGCGATAATACTTGTGAATGGAAGAGAATAACAATAATCAGATGAGTGCTGTCCAACTGGCTGACGGTCAAACTGACTAATTAGCTGAATGGTTGGTTGGTTGGCAGGTGTTTTGTTCGACCTAAACGTTTCTAAAAATCGCAATTACATACAGTGGGTGGGTTTTTGTTTTGCTTTTCTCGCTGTTTGTAAATTAATAGATAAAAGTGCTTTATATTGTTTATTTCGCAAAAAAAAAGAAAATTAATTCTATGTGCACTATAGTAATTAAGAATTAAAAATTGTGCGACAGCAACTTTTTTTTTTAATTTTAATAGGTCGCTTGCTTGCTTCTGTTGTGAGAAGGTTATTCCGGAAATTTAGCAAAACTAAAGTAATAAAAGTTTTGTGAAAAGAATTTAATTACGAGTGCAGTTAAATAATTCTGCGACTATCCACATAAAATAAATTTGTTGTCCCAAAAAAAAAAACGTTTTAGATCTTAGCATAGTTTTCTATAAACTCGATACATTTAGTTCAGCGTCTGTCTGGTTTTTTTGTATTCCCTCCAAATAATAAGAGGGCGTGAGGAGTTTTGTATTAAAAACACGAATTTTTAATTGAAGAAACTGTTTTGTAATTCTTAGCTAAATCAGTATATAAATCGTGAAGTTAAATTTTTAAGTTTATAACCCTAGACATAAACCGTCGTCTTTCACAGTGCTCTGTTAACAAAAAAAAAACAGACCTCTGTTTATTATTAGTTTTTTCTCTCAAAATGCACCCAGCAAAAAATTTCAAAAAAGGTAATCGAGTTTGGAATTAAGCATTTTTGGTGGAAGCACTATCCTACTGGATTACCAACTTAATGATTTTAATAAGGCGTGAGACTAAAATAATCGATTCTTGAGAAGTACTTACTTTTTTTATTTGGCAACTTATTCACGTAATCTATTTAATCTAAAAAAATCATTCTCCTCGTTTAGCAATTTGTACATAATTTTTTTTCATTTTAGGTAATGTGATTTGTAAGCGAGTAATGAAATTAGGTAATCAGAATAGTAAGTCATTATCTTGCCATATAGTTCTGTTGGTAATGTGTAATTTTTTGTTATAATATGGATTTTGGTATTTTTTTTTTCAAAAACCTTTTAAGATGGAAAGGAGACTCCTCTACACCTCTAGATTAATGTCCAATAGTCGGAAGTCATAACATCTTGTTTTTGTAGAAATTACAACTTCATTTCAAAAATTTCAAATTTCAATTTGAAGACCAGATTTTACACTAGAGAAATTAACAGCTGGGGCCTAATTCCCGCATTCGATTGCGAGCGAGTTATTGCTCGAATGTGCGAGTTTTCTAACTGTTGGGATTTTCGCATTCCGTTTCGAGTAACACATATCGAAATTTCTAATGACTGCATTCGGTAACGTCCATACATTCGAATGCAACCGTTCGTGTTTTTACTCGCAAGCAAAATGGCATTCGAAATCATGTTTAACATAGAAAAAGTGATGAAAAACAAAATGTATGTTCAATATTAGACTTATTTATTTATAAATGAATTAATGAACAAATGTACTTATAAAAAAATACAAATTAAAGAATTTCTTGTTGACTTTAAATATAACAAAACACACTCACTTGGCACTTGGCACACACTCACTTGTCGGGGAAAATAAAAAAAATCAATCAACTCTGGGAGCATCTAAATAACAAATTAACTGCTTCTAGTCAACCAATAAGAGAATTGAAAATGTGGCTAGTGCTCTATTCTCTAGCTTTACACAGATTTATTATTATTAAGTTATTAATTAAATTAAAATAAAAATAACATTTATGTATATTCGTTTCTTTTTTCTGCATATACGTTTGTATTTACGTGCATACATATGTTTTTTGCACACATACATATAGACAAACATATGCTTTTGCTTACAATGTATTCAGTGTTGTGAAATGAATTTATATATAAATATATTTGCCTTTTTCCAACACTAAAGCAAAAACTCGATTCGCTTGGTATCGAGTGACATCATCGGAAAATTTCTTACCATCGAAATTAATTTCTATTCGAATGCAATTCCGATCACGAGTACAGGAATTAGGCCCCTGATCATCATCACCCGAAGCGGGAACACCTATTATGAATTCGCGTGAGAAAATTTCAGCACATTCTATTTTCTAGCTACGTTCTACGTTTGTGTTTGGCGTCTGCATCAGAGAATAACATACGTGCCGTTTTAAGTACTCTTTGAGTATTTGCCGTCAAACAACTATGAATTCGTACACACGGATTAATTTGAAACCGAATACGTATACTAATTATAAACATCAAACAAATATAACTAAAATTTATAGACTGTGTGAAAAATACTCGTGACGATTAATCGGCTACAAATACTTACATACAGGGATATTTATTTACACACACACACACATCCACACACACATAAACATGCACACACACACATAATGCATGTTTTCAATCAGCCACACTCACATCCACACATCTTCCATTCATTTCATATACTCAAATGTATGTATACGACGGTTAACGCTGAATAAATATCCCGAGTATCGTGTATACTTTTTTGTCCGATTAAATATCAATAGGCAGAGTGTAAAGCATACTGAGACTATAAGTATGAGCGAGTCAATGTGCTTGATACGCATGTGCCTTCTTATTTTTAGTTGCAGCGTATTTTAGGGTTTCGCATAAACAGAGTAGAGATGCTCTTGTATGTTGGTATCTATTATAGTCATATTAGCTTGAGAGAAAATATGTGAGCGTTTGAATTGCTTGCGCTACAATTATGATTATAGGCAGTTACTAAAACGAAGCATACTTCCTTATATGTACTTTTTATTGAGTACTCATTGCCATTCTTTGATATGTATGCTTTTCTTTGAGTACTCTTTGTCATTCTTTGATATGTATGTACATTGACAATAGAACATCCTTGCAAAATCATTATATTTGTTGTTGTGGGTGTCTGGCGTCTGCATCGGCTTGTGTGTTTATGTGGTTGTATATTTCTTAATTATTAATTATAGTTTTTATTCTTTAAATTTGTTACTTGCACAAACAATGTTCGGTAGGTTCGTGTGCTTGTCTATTTCTTTTCTTAAGCTAATAATTTCTGTATCATTTTTGTTGCTTATAAAATGTTTTTCATGAGGATGCCTGATCAACAAACTATTTTTGTCAGAAGTTCTCAGAATATGATTTGGCAGTGACGCGCCATATTTCTCACGATTTAGTTTAGCAAATTTACTAATAGTAGTACAACAGTTTTTCTGTTTGATCTTTGTATGTAAGTATGTTTAAATTTATTCACTTGTAAAAAAAATAATAGAATTTGTCTTTTGTATTTCTTTTTTATTTTTAGTTAAATCACGGTTTATTATCTAAATAAGCTTTTTCTTGCCTCTTCTCTTCGTTCGTTTGTTCGTGTTATTATATTTGTATGTTTTATAGTTATTGTTAGTAGTGTAAAAGATAACTTTGATAAACTTTTTTTGTTTGTTTGTTTGTCATTAGTGCCTTTTTTGTGTTCAAATGTTTGTTTTATCTTAATTTCCTGTACTTGTGCAATTTTTCGATTTTCTTTTGTATGTAATTTTTTTTAATAGTTTTTGGTGTTTTTTTTAAATATATTTTTTTTATTTTGCTATGCACTTGCGCTGTGATTTTTTTCCGGGCTGTACCCAATACTGATTGCATCATCTCTGCTGGGGGAAGGATTTTGCTTGTATGTAGAGCATTTGTAGGAATATGCAGGTCATACATACATACATACTCTTTAAAAAAGGGTGTTTGTACTTAAAAACCAGAATCAATAATAACAACTATTGCTAGTATGGATTTAAATGTTCTGTTCGGAGAATTTAAATTTTGAAGAAATATAGCCAGTTCACAGACTTACATATAAATCATGTGAAAATATACAAGCATAAATAATAAGAGTTTCAGTCTGGTTAAAAACCTCGGAAAATATCTTTAATTTTTACCTTCAATCAATTGTGCGTGTAGAAGCGTCATCAAAAAAGTATGACATGACCAAGAATTTACATATGAATAGATTTTTCTTTGCATTTTTAATCCTAATGGGCTGTTGTGGACAGCGTTGCCACATTTTCGCACCATCTTGTCTAACTAAATTTTCGGTACCAACATAAAAATCACTACGCGCCGCTCAAAATTTATTCGGCACCTCATCGTCATCTTTCATATGTAAAAAAAGTCCGGCAAACCTCCACCACGGAGTTGCCATCGTTTTTAGTCATCTTTAAGCTCAACTAGTTCCTGTCCCAGTAAATAATTAGAATGAACAGAAAAAAAATTATATAACAATAAAAATAATTTGTTTTTAGAAAATAACATAAAAACGTTTATTTTTCTTTAATGTGAAGGCCATATTCTTGACATAATGTACATATATTCTGTTTAATACAATTTGGTGTTACAATAATTAAATTGACACTTGTTTTTAGTATCCTACAAGAATAATATCAGTCAATTCATCGGTCATTTCATCGGAAGTCATGCAGGATATATTCATCATTGAGTAGAACAAAGTTTCTATCACACTATAAAGGGAAAAATGAAAAATGTGGTGTAAACTTTTGAGTACGTGTGATGTTGCATCTCACTCTAACGACTATAACATATATAGTCGCACTGCTCACTCTACTGCTTTTTACTAATCAATGATACTAGTAGCATAAATTCTTTTATCTAATTTTTCGACCTTTTTTATATATTAAATTAAACTATTGTTTTGAGCTTTAGGTCTGGTATTATTTGTATTTTATTTTATCAATATTTCGTTAACCTTCGGTTAAATTCTTCAGGATATATGTATATTTATTGTTTTTTGTTTTTTAATATTTAGTATTTTTCTTTTCTCTTTAAAAAAAATTTTTTTTGTAATTGAAAGGAGAAAAGAAAAATACTAAATATTAAAAACGAAATATTGATCAAATAAAATACAAATTATACCAGACCTAAAGCTCAAAAAAATAGTTTGATTGAACTAGTAGCATAAATATTAATAATAAAGTTTGAGAAATCATAATGACAATAGATATAATTTTTATTACTTTAATTGTTTTTTTTTGTACAAAATGTCACTTAAAAATATATAAGAGTAAATAAAATATTTAAAATGGAAGTATAATTCAGAAAAACCAGAATAACCTAGGCGGTATCTAGCGCTCTTAACATCTTTTCATCACCAACGCATCTTGCGTTTAACAAATATCTAAAATTTTGTAAAGAAATACATATATGAATATTAAATAAAATTTTTTAAATTTCTTTTGTTCACTATTGTTTTTACTTATATTTTATATTGTTTTACTTATATTTTATTATATATACAGAATTAATTGTATTTTTTTTTTTAAATAAAACCCGATGTTTTAAAAGTGTTGGCATATGTACATTAGATGTTCCACTCTAACATATAAGCTAGTAATTAAAAAATAAATCCATCATTGCTTCCGATAAAATGACTAGTCAATTGATTGTCACTATTGTATTCAATGTAAAATTGTTACAAATGTGTTAGTGAAAAAATTTTGTTTGTGTTACTTTCAGTCGTTAATTTCTTGTAGGGTAAATATAAAAAACTTGAGCTGTTTCAGTTGTTGAACTACAATTATTTTGAGTTCCTTGATTTTTTTTTATGAAAATGATAATAAAAAATATGATTTTTATTTCGTACCCCTGCTTGACAACAAACAATTACGAAATGTAAGATAAAATATTAATTGAAAACTAGACCGTATAAAAGCCCGTAACGGCCTCTTAAAAGTGTGTTAATCTATTTTAAAATGCTAGAAATCAAATCAATCATCCACAGTGTTGTATCAAGTACAAATAGCAGACCATTTGAGTAGGTAATGAACCTTATCGTGGTTGTCGTATTTCGAATTCGACCAAGACATTTTGGTACTAGGTTAAAGAATATAATTTTAATCTCTTACAAAAAAGTCGTAGTCGAAATCTAAATACGCCAACTATGATAAGTGGGAACATTGCTTATTTTATAAATTCGATTAGAGCCAATAAAATGGGAGTTATCAGTAAAATGCGGTTTTTAAGGACTTTGTGGACAATAATAATTTTAACTAAGTAAATATTGCACGGATTCGAAATTTCTCCGCATGGTCGAATAGAAGAGAAATTAGTCCTATTGAGTGCAAAAGCTTTCTAGAAAATATGATGAAAATAAAGCGGCTTTTTACCTCAACATATGTATTGTTTGAAATAAATTTTATATATAATTGAGGCTATCAGAGCAGAAGTGGTGTAACCGACATCCACTTGTTTAAATAATTGCTCTTTTTATTATTTAATTGCTTTATTACTTTGTAATATTATGATTTTCCTTACAATACCAAAAGGTGGCTTACTCTACTACTACTCTATTTATCACCAGAAAAGCAACCAAAAAACGAATGTGGGTTACACCACTTCTGCGCTGATACCCTCAATTTTAATTACTCATTATTTATTCTTGATATCGACTACACGTTGTCTTCAGGATCAATGATGTTTACTTTAAGCTTAGGTGATTCGCACCAGAGGCCTGCGTAAACAGTCTTGAAATATAAATACGTCTTGTTTTTTAAATGTATTTTTGTGGCATATATTATACTAAACCTATAATAATTGCTGTCGTTTAATAAGCGAAGTACGATGTATTGATGTTCGTGTATATGAGTGTTTACAAGCGATGTCGCGAAGACTTCTTGTTCGTAACAAACAATCTAAAGAAGTAGTGTTGATGCGTGTATGCTTTATATTTTGCATATTGTACGTTTGAGAGTGTATGTGTAAGATGTATCGCTGAAAATAACGCGACTAGTCCAGACATGCTACTGCTCCATAATGGACAAGGACTAGCCCAAAACTAGTCCAAATGTATATATAAAACATGATCGATTTAACATTGCGATGTCCTAGGGATGGATCACATGGTCAAAATTTGCTTTCCATCGGACCACCGTAAAAGTACCCCATATGGAATAGTTATAGACTACTAAGAAGAACGGTCATAATCGTTTCAACACGATCACTTATCGTTCAGCATTGAAGGCTTGTATTAAAACGACATAATCCATGCCTGCATTACGCCTTGATGTTACTATTCTGTTACATCTAGATTGGACAACGTAGTCCAACATTATTTGCGAGGCATGCGTAGGAAGAATCAATCACCACAAATTCTTTCGTCACGAAGTATTTTCTTCTTTACCTGCCATAATAGAAACATATGTCTTGCTAACATTGTTGTTTAGCTTAAGTTAGTTTTAACTTAATTTTTTCTATATTTATGATTTGAACGGGCTAAAGTTCGTATCGCTTTTTTTAAGCCAAATTACATGTATTAATTATTAATGAACAAATAACATCAAAGTTAGTTGTAAATATTCTGACAACACATAGTTAAACGGAACAGCCAGCCGTTTTCGAAGGCCACTAAACCTTCATCATCAGCGTTCTTCTGTGGTGGTCCCCTGTGTGTGGTGTCAGTTGATGTAAGTTTCTGCCTTATATACAAAACTTCCTTGCAAATGAAATTGGTGAATTGTTTTGATTCATAGTATATCAATTTGCTGAAACGTGTTTTGTAATGAAAGCCCAAATTTACCATCTCTAATTTACAACAGACTTACCATTGTCGTTTATTCTTTACTATTATGTACATGTTAATTAATTTGCTTATTTTTCTTCTACTTAAGACAAACTTGTTTGGTTTGTTACTATTAAGTATATTTATTTAATTTTTGCCACAGGCCCATGGCTATTAATTTTAGTTAATTTTAATTATTATTTTTCGAACTTAATTTGTTTCTATATTTATGATTTGAACGGGCTAAAGTTCGTAACGCTTTTTAAGCCAAATTAGCTTTTCTTCTAAAAGACTTCGCTGCAGTAAAACTTTTGAAAAATTTAATTTCTCATGGCTTAAAAGTTCTTGTAAGTGGTCTTTTGCAGGGGTCTAATTCACAATGACTCGCTCTCATGCGTAGCACCGCCTTTTAGTCAAATGTTGTGCAACAAAATTTAGCAAAGCCAAATGAAAAAATGTTTTATTGCATACCGATACTGGTGCTACATATGTATGTTACCATCTGTCAATCGATTGCGCTTGTTGTGACCAAAACAGTCTTTCAAACAATCTGGGAAATAAACGCTATTGTTTCTAGAAGTTTGTTGAAAGTTCTATTGACCATTATTTTGAATTACAGAGTTGTTATGTAACGATTTTTATGCTGGTAATATTGTGTGCAGAGTTGTTTCCACCATGTTATATTTAAGTTCGTTATAAAAAAATAATAAACACAACAGAGGTGACACTCAGTAGATAAAAGTAATCGATAACTAGAATGCAAATTTTGTATTTTGTGCGCTATTAATGTTAGGACTGTGTCTTAATATTAATTTGGTAAAAAAAATCCAAATCATACGAGTATAAAACTCGATGCGAATAGCTTGAAGTGATACACAAATAATAATCAAATGACTAGACTTCTGCCTTGCAATTTGCAAGTAAAATATTTTTACAATAATTAATTATCTATAAGTTTATTCACTCATGATGATTAAAAAAATTTTTTCCAGCGATTTTCACAAACAACAACTCAACTCGCTGTCTTTAAAGGTGTCTGTCTATCTTAATTAAATCAAACAAGCACACGCTACATTTAATTTATTTAATTATTAAAAAAATTGTTTTTTATAGGGACTGCTAATGTAATATAAAAAAAGAACTCGTGTTTTATTGTCTTCATAATAAATAAAAATTTTGTTAATAAATATTTCGTTGCTGCTAATATGGCTAATGCCGGCAGTTACCAGTTTAAGCCAACAATAAACCAGTTTGAATCATAACGAATAAATTGATTATTTCTCGGCCTGCAACTTGCGATAAAGTTACTATTTTCAGTGCTAATGGCTTTTCAAGTCGGGTTTAAAAAAACAGTTATTTTTTTATATTTTTCGTTCTCAATTAAATCTGTGATTACTTAAGGCTATGTTTTTATTTATATTTCATATAATGAAGAGTTTTATAAAAAAAATATTAATAAGGGATAGTTAGTTCCTAAGATTAAATTTCTATAAAGGGAATAAACTAAAAAAAGTAATATAAGGGATTAAATGCTCAGTTAGCCGACTGTAATGTAATGTTACTGCAACGTAGGAAACATCTGATCGATATTTTTATATGAAAAGTAGGTTACGTTATATAACACCTCTATAACCATTTTCATTCCTTTTCACATAACAATATCGATCTGCTGTTTCCTACGCTATAGTTGCATTCCATTACAGTCGGCTAACTGAGCCTTTAAGGTCCTGCTACTTTGAAGGTGTCGTCAATGGTTATTTCAATTTTTATGTAAATCGAGTTATTTCAGCAATGCCACTAAAAAAATTTCTTTTGCCAATATTTTTGCTATTTGACAACTCAAATTAACAGTTGCCATATGTAATAACATTTTGGCAACGCTGTTAAATTCAGGTTGCCACCATAATCATTACTTAAAGTATGCTTCCATATTATGATGAAGAATCGGCATGCAGCTTTATGTAAAAATCCTACGAGGAATACTTTTCTAGAGTTTTTTCTGCTCCGTAAGGCCTTTTTTGTCCCTTTCGCAAGAGGGGAAATTTCATCATTCCAAAATATTTTTTGTTTATTATACATTTATTCAAAGTAGCCAGTAAATTTGTTGTAAATATGTAAGTAATATCTGCTCACATTTAATATTGAACAAATCAATATTGCTGCTATTTCTTATTAAAAAAATTCATTATTAACATAAAACAGAATATATTTTATATATTGTACATTTGTATGTACGTATATTATTTGACCCACATTTTATCCACTCCCCTTTTCCCAACATTAATATTTAATAGATTTTATTCTAGTGATTAAGTAAATATTCTTCTACAGGGTGTCCGCCGCGAAGGTATACTACTTTGTTTAGTCGCCATTTTGGTAAAGATTAGTCTTGACAGTTCATATTTGGCAGTCGTAAAGTAGATACGTGGTAAATTTATTATGGAAAAATATTCGATAAAACAGCTCGCCCATGTAAACCCCAATTTTCATGAAAAATTCACAATGAGTGACGAGGCACATTTTCATTTGAATGGATATGTGAATAAACAGAATAGTCGGTTCTGGGCAATGAAGAACACCCTGTACTTACATACATATATTATTTTCTCTGGCGAAAACTCGTTAGTAAAAGTGTACGTAGAATTTAATAAAATATACTTTTTTCTATTCAATCCATTCCTACGAAAATTTTAACACAACTTGTGCTCTTGTGTGCTTACACGTGTTATAATAAAGTCCTGTACTCCAATTTTTTTTCAAATTAAATAATAAGTTTATCTGTTTTCAGATAAAAACAAACAAAGGAAATGAAATGAATAAACTATTAAAAAAACTATTTATTTTTTTTTTCAAAAAAAAAAAAAAAAAAGTAATGATTAATTGTCGTGTTGAAAAAATATTATTGAAACAAATTTCAATAAGTTTTGTGTTTTTCGAAAGTTTTGACGTTACTGTATGAGATGTAGCCCTTTCTCTGCATATATAGCATTATTAGCACACAAACGTTAAACTGGCACAACATACATTTTATTAAAGCTATATCGACTTAAGCGATTATTTCCCAGATATGTATGTAAATACATATGTACATACCAGAGAATGACAAAAGTATGGCTTTAAGTAGCTCAACTTTATAGAATACAGAGATCCGCTTGCGTAGGAATAACAGGATGTTTACGTACTAGTCCTTCGGAGGCTCTGAATGCTATGCTAAACCTTATTCCGATAGACCTTCATATATTGGTGGCATCCTCAAGCATTGCGGCAAGATTAGCGGCATATGGGCTGTGGAGATCAAGGTCCTATGGCCATGCCAGAATCCTAGATCAACTACCCCCATGCAGAGGAAATCGACTGATTACATGGTCCCTCATCTGAACTTTGACAAGGCGTATAAAGTTCTGATTTCATCCAGACGGGAGTGGAAGGGAGGCGAAATGGTAAGGGAATATGACGCCAGAATATACACGCATGGATCAAGAATGATGTGCGGTGTTGGCTCTGGAGTCTTTTCAGGTGATCTTAGTATAGAATGCTCCTTTCGTCTCCCTAACGAAGCAACTATATTTCAGGCTGAAATTTTGGCAGTTAAGGAAGCAGCTAGCATGATGATTGATAGGCAGGTACAGGGTAAAGTTGGTATCTTTGTCGACAGCCAAGCAGCGCTTTTATCCCTAGGATCACATATCACCTCGCCTATTCTAGTCGAGCAGTGCAAGAGTTGGCTATCTACACTGAGTGGTCAGACTGACCTCACCCTCATCTGGGTTACAGCACATAATAATTTTTTATGCAACGAACGGGCGGACGAGCTGGCTTTGCTATGAATGCTTCCAATGCCGAATCGGTAACCATGCCGTTTGGTGCTATTAAAAGCGGTATTTTCAAGCACTATCTCTATAAGGCTGAAAGTAGATGGCGCAATATAATCACGTGCAAGGTTGCTAAGAAAATGTTGCCTTGCTACAACGATAGGCGCTCAATACAATTGACTAATAGAAATCGCAGGGACGTCTCGAACTCGTTGCAGTCATGACGGGGCACTGGACGATCGGCAGCCATTCTAGTAGGGTAGGTCTGTCCTATAATGAGTTCTGCCGAAGTTGTCGAGAAGTAAACAATGAAGAAACAATAGTTCACTTTCTTTGCGAATGCCCCGCTTTGCATCTCTCGAGAACCAAATTTTTAGCCTTTCATATGATGATGATCTTTCAGATCTATCAGAGATTGGGTTGAATGATCTTATCAGATATCTCAACGCGACGGATTGGATCTAGTAACAATCACCGTATCAGAATACTTAGATACGGTTCTACATAGGTTGACACCGAGGAGTGTAGTGGTCCTTTCAAAAAGGAATCATCTGGATTCTACTTGAATGCCTGCGTGTAGTGGGCAGCCACGTAAACCAACCAACCAACCAACCATGACTTTAAGTACGTTTTGATTATTGACCATCAAAAAACTATGAATGAGTAGGGCTTAAATTAAAAAAAATACACGCTCATATACAAACACACGAATTAACTTTAAACCGAATACGTATAACTATAAAAATCCAACAACTATGTTTATGCCCATTTTTAAAAACACTTCCTAACTTAAACAACAGTAACTAAAATTTATAGACTGTATGAGCTACGGGTACACGCATGAGTATAAAAATACTTTAACTATTAATCGGCTACACATGCGTATATACAGGGATATTTCCTTACACAGGCAGATAAAGCATGTTTTCAAATGGTCACACACACACCCACAAATTTTTCATTCCATTCCAAAAATGTATGAATACGGTGGCGAATGATGAATAAATGTTGCGAGTATCGTGATTATGTTTTTTTATCCGATTAAATATCCATAGCCTTAGTATAAGCATACTCAGACTATAGGCATGAGAGAGAGTCAATGCGCTTGATACGCATGCAACTTTTTATTTTTAGTTGTAGCGTATTTTAGTTTTTTGCTTAAACGAAGTAGAGATGCTCTTGTATATCGGAATAGGCTATATTCCTAGTTGCTTGAGATAAGATATGTGAGCGTACGAATTGTTTTCGTAGCGCATTATGATTATACGCAGTTACAAAAATTAAGAATATTTATTTAAGTATATTTATGTTTTCAATACTCATTGTCTTGCTCTGGCACATACATATTTACATCTGTATGTATGTATATAAGCACTTGTTGTATGTTAAAAAAAATATTTGTCATTAGCTAAAAGCTCTTATTATTAAGTAGGAATAATATCAAATAACGAATAAAAGGAAAACAAAAACCACAAAGCAAACATTCAAGAAAACTAATGAAAAAATCTGCTATATTGGCAAGAAAGAAAAAAGACATCAATTCAATCAATTTAAAGCCTAATGCGAACTTAAGTTTGTATAGAATAATGTTTGGCATAACTGTACTTCATTGTAATACAAATTCTTTTTCAATATTCTTTTCAAGTACGAATAAAAACTTTTAAAAACGTAAACTTTTTTGAAATCAAATAGATAATGCAGAGTCCGAATTTTTGTATTGAAGAAGACTTCCGCTGTCAAGCCCCACAGCAATTGTAATAAATCCTTATCTTTTAAAATACAAAACGACGTATGCGAAAAAGGTAGAAAATTACTTAATTAAGCTGCTAGGAGCTGTATACAAGCTGAGCTGCAGGCTGTTGAGGTTGATCACCTCGAGCTGTGACAATTTGGAAGAAGTTTGTAACTCTTACAAATGTGAATCGATTTTAAAGATGTTTAATTTTCTACAAAGCATTTGAATTTTAAATTTTTTCTTTTTGAGAGAGTTTAACTGAAAAATATAATATAATTTATCCTTTATTCGTCTAGTTAATTGAAATTCTAAAAGTCAAGTCGACTCCGCTTTACTAGAAATAAAAAAAACCCAATTTTTTCAGTTATTCGATTTTTTTAATCTAAAACGTAGTTCGGATTATTGAAATTTGTAACAGTTAGGCGTACTGCTTAAAATCAGTAAAACAATATTTTTTATATAAAATTTTTATATCAAAGTGACAATATAATAGATAATAGAAAAATACAATAAAGTACGTAAGGGCGAAAAGGACAAATACATTTTGCCATTTAATTTTTTAACGGACAAAACATGCACAATTTTTTCAGCCTTAATTAATGCAAGCGATTTCTAATAAATAAATTTGTCATTGTTTATTTTGTCACTAAAGCGAAGTAAGTTTCATACAAAACGTAGTTGCGGGCTTGCTTTTGGTTTTCAGTAATACGATATTTTCAGTAAAGCGAAGTGAATAAGACTAGCTGCGCTTAAAACCAGTGCGGGGATTTGTATCGCTTTCAGTAATCCGATTTTTTAAGTAAAGCGTGTTGCGCTAAAGC
The DNA here is from genome assembly GCA_905220375.1 of Tachina fera. NCBI lineage: Eukaryota > Metazoa > Arthropoda > Insecta > Diptera > Tachinidae > Tachina > Tachina fera. The sequence goes on from LR999963.1 coordinate 62,741,591, forward strand.
GGATTCGACTGACCTCTGTCTATGACCATATTAACAGCTGTTAGTAATAATATTTTTGAAGCTGGCAACTTAACTAAAGTTCCGTGGCCATCTATAATCCAGCCTTAAGCCTCAGTTAGCCGACTGTAATGTAATGTAACGGCAAGGTAGGAAACAGCTGATCTATATTTTTATATGAAAAGTAGGTTACGTTACATTACATCTCTATAACCATTTTCATTACTTTTCACACAATACCGATCAGCTGTTTCCTACTGTTGCAGTTACTTTACATTACAGTCGGCTAACTGAGCCTTTAGTCTTATTATAACTATTTCTGCCTTTAATGCTACTGCACGCCTTGAAACGAACGCAGTTGTGTTCGTTAAACTGCATTGAAAATCAGTTAACAAAAAAATTTATTTAATTGTGGTGCATTTTTAGAATTAAAAAAAATAGTCGAGAGATGCTTGGCTTTTCTAAGAAAATATTTCAAAAACAATTTTAAACCTAAAGTTTCATTATATTGTCCCTAGCAGGCAAAATTTCTCTTTAGAGCATCGAGTATTTTTGGTTGGTAAACAAATTTCATATCGTCTAATCGCGGCTGTCGATAATGTGTTGTTTCGATCACGAGTTTTCAGTTTCAAATTCGCTATGGTTCGTTGGTAAATGTGCCAATCTAAAACTAAAAAAAATGTCATCAAATCAGTTACTGTCTTTGCACTTCAACGGCTCTCAAGCTATTTTGTCCATAGATAAGAAATTTAATTGAAAAGCTTCGATATTGGATTATTTTAAATTCTGTTATATTCTAAAAATTACCTTAAATAACATACATGCATGCATACATTTAATAAAACTATGAACAATTACTTTATTGTTTATTTTTTCATTTAATTGTTATGATATCTATATTATTTCAAGTGCATAAAAAGAAAGTTTCCACACAACAGCTTTGCTGCTAGAGTATTAGTATAAATCGGAGATGGTTCCGTGAGTAAGTGAGCGAGTTAGAACACTTACGGGCAGCGTTGCCACAAGCAAAATATTTTTGGTACTAAAATATGAAAAAAAAGTAACCAAAATTCAGTAACAAGACTTAGGACGTTTTTCATCGATAAATACTTTGAGTTCTGGTGTTTGAATTCTCGAAATTATTTTCTTCAAAAAGTGGTTGTTGTCTTTGATAATGAAAAATAAAAATATTATTGCCATGTTTTTAAAACATAAAAATTAAATTAAAGTATTATACAGTAGTTTGAAAAATATATGAAAAAATGTCTGTTGGAAATAATGTTTGGAACAAAATCATAAAGCAAATACACGAACCTTCTAGCATAGACAATAAATAATAATTGTTTTAAGGAATCACAACTGCGGCTATTTTTTCTCCATAGACAAGACAATACAATCGTCGAACAGAATTAGGGCATTATTTGTACTTCACTTGAAAAATATTATCTATGGCAATATGGAATAATCGCTAAGTCCACTTACTCAGAGAAGTGTTTTCAAAGCAATAAAAATAAAATTTTTATATCCCTATGTATATAACACACTGCAACCAGCGATGCCACCTTGGTACTTGTGGCACTATTTTTAGTGCTTTTTGAAGACTCAAGACGCCATATTTTGAGCGTTAGTTCCAAAATAAGAAAAAGCACTAAGTAGTAGTGCTTTTAATAAATTTAATAAAACTTGCTGTGTTTATATTTTCAGCATAAAATTTTCGTCTGATATATTTCATTCATAAGAGTATACTATTGCAGAAATAGTGAATAGCTTAGAAAATATTAAGCATTATTAAACTTCACTCGTTTGAATATTCACTTGTTTTTCACGTTAGTGCTTTTTAAGTTTTTTCTTGTTTTTTTTTAAATTTGATGTGCTTTTAGAGTCAAAAAAGTTGGCATCACTGAATGCAAGACGAAAAAATATAACCATATACGTACAAAAAAAAAAAGAACCGTGTCTCCCAGTTTTGCCTCAAGTCATGCAGTTTTTTATGGGCTCCCAAAAATTTGGGCCGCGGTGTCATTTTTGCATTTTCTCAGGCTCATATCTTGCAGACCTTTCGGAATTTTGGTTTACTCTCTGAGGCAAAGTTGTAGATCTTATCATAACATATTAAATAAAAAAAACTTCATCTTCAAGATCAAAATTTAAAAAATTTAGATTTTTACCTTTTTCCCCCCTGTTCAGGGCCATAAGTAGCAAACTGTTAAAAATTGAAGGATATAATCAACTACAAAAATGTACCTAGAACTCAATAAACATTGGAATGATTATTAACACCGTTTAGGTAGCGCTTAGGTAGCCGAAATGTGAAAAATTTCCAAAGAAATGAAATTCAAAAATGTTTGGTAAATTGTCACTGAAGTCCTCCTAAACGGCTGGACCAATTTGAATGATTTTTTGTACGCGTCTGGGTGGTGACTGGGTGGTTTATATCAAAGTCAAGCAAACATATAAAAATATATATAAAATAAAAGAAATTATGATTGTATGAATGTATGTATGTACGTGTAAAAAAAGTATAACGAAGAGCGCACGGGTGGACTTTTGCTTGTCTCAGATTTAGGCTGGCAGATGACGCTGCAGTCGGTATCTAGGCTATTTATGAATGAATTTTTGTCTATGCATTCAAGTGGGGGCCTGTACAATTTACATTATTAAATCAGCATATGTTTTTGTTTAGTTGTTGACCCAACAAGTGGCCGTTATGTGTAGGAATTTGTAGCTAAAAAAATAATAAAATAATTGAGGGTTCTGGAAAAAGTGTAAAATTTTTTAACTTTTTGTTAAAAAAATACAATTTAGCTTTCGTTCAAAACCTGTTTTCCCATGCAAAACTAATCTGGCATCATTTTAGTTTAGCTGCGAAACAACATGAGCAGTGCTTTTTTCCCGTGGATTTTTAACAATGTTGCATACTTTCAAGCAATAAAAGCGAGAAACTTATAAAAAAAACCACAAGCTGGGCTACATTTAGTACATTGCAAATTTTTCACGCGAGATAATCAATGGTCCTGAAAATGTTTCACAACTTGGAACAGAGTACCAGCCTTAAAGAAAAAAAATTAAGTTTAAAAAAAAATTAAGCTCGCAAGGGATGATACAATAATTTATTATAAAATGTGTACTTCAGAAAATCATTTTATTGCGAATTTTCAATAAAAAGTGTAATTTTTTTTTTCAGAAAAGAAAATGGCATAGAACAACGTTTGCCGCGCTCAACTAGTATGCATTAGAGGCTTGCATAAGACCATTTAAAATAACTTTCAAGACATGAGAGATTTTTCAGATGCTTTACTGTAACGAAGTCTTCAAAAAAAAAAAAAAACGTTGAACAACACTGTTTGTAAGACATTTGTTTCACTTATTGTAGGTATAGTGATAACGAAGCAAATACTTCCTGACGACAGAATTTGCGATGTGTGTATGCTCTTTTGTTTTTGCGCAAATACAAACGTACACATACATTTACATTAGTTATGTGCGGTTGCCTTAAAACCCTTCTTTACGCACAAACATAATAGTTTTCCATTTACATCTTACACACACATACTCAAACGTACAATACGCAAATTAACAAGCTCACGTGCATTAAAGATGAAGGCACTACTACTTCTTCTTGAGGTTTTTGGAGTGTTTGTTAAGAACATGATGTCTTTGTAAACACTGATATACACGAACATCAATGCATCCATCGTGCTTCGCTTATTTTACGACAGCATTGTTGTTGGTTTAGGATAATACATGCCAGGACAATACATTAAAAAAAGGACGTATTTACATTTCAAGAATGCTTACGTAGGCCTCTAGTGTGTATATAATGTATTAATAACTGGAAGGTACTAAAATAAGAACTTTCACATAATGATATAAATAAGTGCTTATTTTATTAACTACGGGACAGTCATTCATTACTTTGTAAGCCTTTCCATTGGCGTAGCTATAAATTTTTTAGGTGGCCATTATGATTGGCGATTTTCATTAATAATATTAAAATAATTAATTAAATGCAATTTTTAATAATTCTGGGGGGCAATACACCCCCCAGAATTGCCTTTCTATGCCTATGAAGCAATTAAAAGAGTATTATTACCCATTACAAAATCTCAAAAAGTTTTTGCTGGATACATTCATAAATTTGCATAATCACGCACAACACGTGCACATGTGATCACGTGAGCGAGTGCATATCTATTTATTTGGAATATGTTGCAACAACAGTCAATTAAATATGGCGCTGCTCATGACACATTTGATTGAATTGTCGTTGATTTAACTAAAACAAAATAAAAATCATGTCACATTGATTAGTTGGCAAATTCTGGCGGTCACATTTTGAATGCGCTTTTTGTTTATTTATTTTTTTGTCATTATTGTTTTATTTGTTTGGAATTAAATGAAAATTTTTCCTCGCCGTAGAATTCTGTGTAGGTAAATTCTATTTGCTTTTGCTTTCGTTTGTTTGTTAATAAATGAAAAATGAATTTTTCCCCTACAACGCTTTCATTCATACATTTACATATGTATGTCGTGCACTTTATTCACTCATTCATTCATTTATTTCACATACATACATACCCCTGCATTGCTTTTTAATGTTTTAGTTTTCGTTTTGTTCTCGAAGGTACATTTGCGTGTAAACACATTCGCGCTGCATAAAATGAACTCATATTAGAAGCCTGCATACAAACCACTTAATGGATTTTAAAATAAAATAAATAAACAGCAGATTCGTAATCAGCGGATCAAAATCTATAAAATTCGGGTACTAGTAGATGGTTTATTACCAAAAAATCTTTGTCATTACGAAAATATGAGATTTTTTTGGATTTGAAAAATCCACATTTTTGCTGCATAAAATGCATTTGGTGCGGAACTTTTTTTAAGATATCAAAAAAATAAAAACGCAGTTTGTCTTAGAATTTTAGCCCGCAGTGAGCCTTTGTGTTTAAAAAATACGCATAAGCCTAATGTACATGCATGACTTTTATATACGCGCCCATGCGTATGAAGAAGCAAGCATCACAAATTCTTCCGTCACGAAGTATTTACTCCTATACCTGCAATAAGTTAAACAACTGCCTTGGCAACAGTGTTGTTTAGCGTTTGTTTTAGAAGATTTCGCTGTAGTAAAGCATTTAACAAATCCCTCATGTCTTTTTAAAAGTTCTTGTAAGTGGTCTTGTGCAGGGGTCTAACTAATATCACTCTCTCGTACACATGCAATTCAATGTTACAATTTTTATTATATATATATATATATATATATATTTTTTATTTTGCATTCACAGTAACATGATAAATATTTAACAAATGCACAAAAAAAGGAAACTTTCCCAAATGCACACAAAGTACCATTTTATGTAGAGCAAAATGAAAAAGAAAAAAAAATATACATATGTATGTATGTATTATGATGATGTGATGACCTTGTTTGTGACACAGTCAAAGTACTAGTGAGTATTCAAATCAAATATAATTATGAATACATACTTACTTATATTTGTATGGAAGTGTGTGTCTTGTTCTATTAAGACTTAAGTGTGATTTTTGTCAAAAACTTAAGAAATCTATTGACACCTCCACTACATCTTTTGCTCATCAGTTTCTTTCAAGATTTTATGTATGTTATGCGACATCACTTAAACCAGCTGGAAATTTTTCTCATTTTTTTTGTCTGCCATTCATCCTTTTCAGTTAATTAAACTTGTTTGTACTCGTACATGTGTATGTATGAAGTCGTGTAGTCATTCTATGGATTTAAATTCAGCCCCAGCAACAACAATCATCATTTATTTTATTTGTTATAGAAATTTATCTTTCTTGAAATGATAACGTTTATTATGCGAGTAGATTTATTTAAATAAATTATTGGTATTATTTTACGAGCGAAAAATATTCCTGTTTATAAAAAAAGAGTGGCTCTTTTGCACCCTAAATGATTTTTCATTATGTTTTAAGATTTAGGCTAAAAGGCTGGGCGGAGTTTTTTTTTTTGCCTATGCTGAACATTTTTGGGAAGTCACTTAATACTATTTATTAAAATTTTGTTAATAACAAAAAGATTTCTTTGTCCCTCCTCAAAATTAGAAATGTAGGCGTTTAAAGTTTTTTTTGCCGGCGACCCACAGTGGGTCTCGTCATTTTATATAATGACCAGCCATAAATAGAAGAAGTTATTGCACAACGATATAATTTTGCATACTAATGTGGGTACATTCGTCAAAGATAAAACTACTAAAAATATGCAGCATTTTGTTGCAAGGATTCGTGTTCTTCCTAAAACTGAAATATTTTACTCGTATAAAGGACAGAAAATATGCAGCAGAAGGCTTTGAAATTATGTATATACATTTGTGCTACCTGCAAGTTGAAAGTAGTGAGAAAAGGAACATAAGGAAGAAAGCGCAAGATATAGATGAGTAGTTACTTGAGAGGAAGTGAAAGTGTGCCAGGGGGTCTAGTCTGCACACATGTCATAGAAGGGGGTTAACGGCCATACCAGCCGCTGCTCCAAATATATAGACTCAGATTTTTTAGTTCTATTTGGGATATGCTACTGAATAATAATCAGCCAAGGAAGCCCAAACGGAGGTTCCCCAAAGCGAGACAGACCCAGAGGAGATGCGGAATGCTTTCCTCCTCTTCTTCATCATTAAAACTGGAGCAGTAATCATTTACCATGGATTCTGAAATTGCAGTGGCCAACCAATGTAGCCAATAGATTCTTCAAGTGCTTCCTAGTGAAGTTCATGAAGTTTTTAATTCTGTGGGGGCTTAGGCGAGGCCAAAGGGTTATCGGTCTGTCTTGAGCTAAATTGAGAAAGACCGCATGGCAACGTCTCCAGCAAGATGTGAGTGGGAGCCCACAAAAATTGTCAATTTCGACTACTCTGAGTACCGTTCCCCTCTTTGCCAGGTCATTCGAAACTATATTGCCTTAATTAGTCCCGTATCTATGCACCCAATTCAGTGTGATAGATGAGTGCTGCGACATTCTTGGACAAAGAATGATATGCAGTACACACCTCAGAGGGCCTTAATTGCAGATTGGCTGTCAGTTATGATATGTATATTAGATAGCCAGTGTGTTACTCTTATAATGGCGGATATCTCTCCCTGTAATATGCTACATTCGTCCGGAAGTCTGAAGGATATTTCAATTCCGAATTCTGTAATATAAACGCCCCCTTCAACACTCTCCCACCCCCCGCCTTCAACCGTCCGTGAAATCCTTTACGGCCCTCTGTCCAGTGGGTAGAACCCTTCCGTCCATGAAATACTAATAAATAAATACTATTGAAGTAGGGTTTGGGAGTACAGACAGTACTCAATGAGTTCAGGTATGTTTTTTACTGTATTTGGAACGCTAGCATATCCCCATTATCTATAGTTTCATGCCCATGTTGCGTTTAGTCTAACGTTAGTATGTAGAGCTAACTTCCTAGCTGTTAAGTCTACCGGAAGCCAATTTGCGGAAAATCCCTTCTATACGGGACTTATAACTCGCTGATTATAGGGCTTTCCACCATACTGAGATTACGTAAAATAATATAGGTTTTATGACCATCTTATATCTCAGGTAGAGTCGATTGATTGCCTTCCTACAGACGTAAATTGCCATAGAGGCTTTCGCTATTCTCGCCTGAAAATTTCCTCTCCAGGAAATCTTATTCTCAACGTTGGGTTAACACTGCGGCCGCTGCTAGAGCACCAAGCACTAACTTCATTTAGTGCCCTTTCCAATATTTGTGATATCTTATGTAGATGAAATCCTGATATCGCTATCGCTACATCATCTGCGTATGAAACGATTTTTCCCTAACAAGGGTGATATCACACCACCTTGAGGTGCACCTAAAATCTTTCGCCTTGGTATGTGATGCTTTCCCTCCTTTGGGGATAAAGATCACATCGCATTTAGGATTTGTATATGGCAAGTAGCCAAGGAATTACTAAATCTACGTTATGTTGTACATCCGCAGGAGTGGTGATTTGAACGGATGGATAGTTGTGTAGCAAAATTTTGAAGCTTAATAATAATTTATTTACTCACTTTATTAACTTTGGCAGACGGGTTTTAAACACGCAAATTTTTACTTTGCAAAGATCCCTTTTAGACATGCAAAGTTTACTCTGCAGAGTCCTAATTTAGCTAGAAGAAAGACAGAAACAGAAAGAAAATATTTCTCCATGTCTTTCACTCAGCTGCATTAAGACTTTGCAAAGTAAACTTTCACATCTTTTAAACATGCCAAGTTTAGTTTGCAAAGTCTTATTTCACCTAGGAGTGTGAAAGACAGAGAGAGAGGAATACTTTCTCTTACTGCCTTTCTACTACCTGAATTAAGATCTTTGTGTTATTCAATTAGTAATTTGGGACATTGCGAAAATTGGGCCTCTGATAATATTTTCTTTAAGAAGTTCTCGTAATCAAATACCCTGTCGGAAAATGTATGGTTGACTACAAAAATAATCAACTTATCAACTTAGTTAAATTTTCTTAGACGATGAATCAAAACAATTCACATATTCCATTTGCAAAAAAAGTTTTGTATATAAGGCAGAAATCTCCATCAACTGATACCACACACAGTGGACCAAACACAAAAGAACTGTTGATGAAGGTTTAGTGGCCTTCGAAAACGGCTAGCTGTTCCGTTCAACTATGTGTTGTTGTCAGAATACTTACAACTAACTTTATGTTATTTGTTCATTAATAATTATCACATGTAATTTGGCTTACAAGGCGATACGAACAGTTGTTTTCATCGGAAAGTAATCCAAGTGTCAGTCAGCAGTAGTTGCGAAATATTTAGCTTAATGTTAGTTTAAAGTTAACTAAGTTTCCGACAGGGTACTTAAAACTAAATTCAAGAAAGATATAAACTAGAATATAGAATTTCACATCTTTTCAAAGTAGTATCGTTATCTTAGAGGTTACTGAGATTAAAAGACATTTTCATACATTCCCATTCATTATTCATTGAATCGTTGAAATGTGTTACAAATCGCATACAATTGGAAAATTGTGCAAACACATCATCAACATTAAGATAAACGACATCATCATCATCATCATCATGATCATCCTCATCATCTACGTTTGTGTAAGTGCAATAAAAAGAAGACTTTAAGCACTACCCATCAAACATAAAGTTAATCACCTGAAATTCTAATATTGATATCATATATAAAACTTGGTTGTTGGTTGGTGAAGTACCTCGCATGCTGACTACGAAACCAAAGGTCCTGGACGCGAGACCGGTATCCAACACTCATTATATAACAACACCACGCATTTTTGTGATGTGTATTAGTGTCAGTTGTTGTAGAAAAAGTTCTAGTAATGAAGACATAGACACTGGTCACTGAACTATACCGACTTCAGTAGATACTAATCCTAATGTAACATCAGAGCGCCCCCCTTCGTCGGCATTGTGTAGTAGATTCATCGCTAAAGTAAAATAACCAATAAAATGGCTACTAAACAGAGATGTTAAAACTTTAATTCGCCTCATTGACACCAGAGGCGTTGTAACTCGGCATTATTAAAAAGGTGCAAAACGCAGAGTTGTAAAAAATTAATCTTTCCTCTATCTCTTTTTTTACCACCTGTCTTCTCTATTAATATCCCTTTCCTAAAGAAGGTAACATCCAGTAGTAGTACAAGGTGTCCGCCGGGAACGTCTACCACTTTGATTTGCCGCCATTTTGGTAAACATTCGTCTTGACAGTTCGTATTTGGCAGTGGCAAATTTATTATGGAAAAACATTCCATAAAGCAACGTTTTTTAATCGTTAAAATAGCTCGGCCATGACAACCACGATTTTCATGAAAAAATCATAATGAACGACAAGGCACATTTTATTTGAATGGATATGTGAATAAACAAATAGTCGGTCCTGGACAATGGAAAACCCTCAAATTATTCATCAGTCACCTTTGCATCCATTAAAAGTGACAGTCTGGAGTGCAATTCATTGGAATTGAATTGAAAACTTTTTAACGCCACATGTGGTATCAACAAGACGGTGCCACATGACATAAAGCCAGGATTACAATGAAATTACTGAGCGTAGTTTACCTGCCCGGTGGACACCCTGTAGTAAGCATTCATTGTCTGAGTGTTCTTTAAAAAAATCAATCTTAAACTCAAATCACTGTTAAAAAACTATTACACTTAGAGCCTATTTCACCAATTCTATTTAAATATTAATCAGTTCATATTAAAAGTGAGCACAAGCCGTAAAATAGTGCACAGTATTGTAGTTTTTCCAAGAGCGAATCTTGTTTTTAGGGGTGATAGTAATTGAGTGTAAAGCAAAAATAGAGAACAATGAAACAAAAACACACAAAAACCTTTGTTCAACTGTTGCTTCGACAGTTGTGTCTAGTGTGCAATATTTTTATTGTACACTTCATAGTGCACCATACTTCATTTCACAAACTCAAAATTTCATAAAATATTTTTAAGTGATAATAAAACTTTTTAAAGTTATATCCATTGCGAAAGATATTATTTTTATTTTATTAAGTCTTAAATTAATAAATTATAAAACTTACAAAAGTAATGCATACGAAGTAACACGCTCAAATAATCTACGTTGTTTGTTTTTTCTTTTATTACGCATACACATATTTTTACACGTGTGTGCTCATTTTACAATTGTCATTCGGTGTGCACTAGTGAAATATGCTTCGACACTTCAATAACGAATGCCCTTGCTTGGCAGATAAAAAATGCTGTTGCATACTTTTGCTAAAAGAGAATACCAGTTTTATTGTTCTCATAAAATCAAGAGCCCTAAAAAGAGAGAACAATTCAATACTGTACACCATTAAGATTAAGCAAGCAAACATCTTGTGTTCACTCACCTCTAGTTCATATTTAAAAGTCGTTTTTCATTTTTATTAATATCTTCTCATTGAATATTGAAATGTTGTTTACATTTCTGTTTCTTATTTTATTTAGATAAACAGCTGTTGTCGCTGTCATACTAAATTGCAAACCGCTACCATACTCTCTTGTGTTTCGTTATTTAAATTGTTGAAAATGCAAATTTCTTAAACATACTTTAAATAAAGATCTTTATTTAAATTAAAATTTGTTAATGAAAAAAAAAATTAAAAGTCTCAAATTCTTATAAAAGTAAAGTTATCAAAAATACTTATACAAACTGCTTTTCAAGGTTTTAGTAAATTTGCCTATTTAATTTGTTTTTGTTTTCAATATAAATAGACAGCCGAGAATTTGTACATGGCTTCTATAAACTGGCTGTTATATCAAATAATTTTCAATATGATTGCAAAACCCTTATGTTTGCTGGGCATAAACTTAATAATTTAGTTCTTGTATAGACAAATTATTATATTATTGTTACATATTCTGGTTGATATGTGTGGAAGTTTTTTAAATCACAATAAATTTTTATTAAATTTAATGCCTTGTGACGACAATTGTCACTCAAAATATGAAGAGCAATGAGAAAAAAAATCCCGATCTGTGAACACACAATCACAATCAAATAGATGAACAAACACGCTCACTTTAATATTTAATATAATTGTGTGTATTAAATATCTTAAATATTGTGTGATTTTCTTTCACGTCTATTTTCACACTTCGTTTCTTTTCTTATTATATTTTGTGGAACTGGAAATATTAATTTGAAATATTTAACCTGCGCTCATTTATTTTTCGTTTATTTGTATTTCAAATCAAATATAATAAATGCTATTGCTATTTTATAACACTTTATTTTCGTGTCTGTGCACTTCGATTGCATTTTTAAGCAGGTTAATGGAGATTTTGTCTTTGGCCATAAAAGTATAATATTGATGTTGTTTTTTTTTTATTTTTTTTTTGAATTAAACTTATCATTAGCTGATGAATTCTGTGACAAAAAGGAAAAAGTGCTTAAGTCGAGATAAGCTGATTTAGAGTTACTGCTACCTCTATAATCTACATATTCGAAAGTACCCCTGGTCAAAATCTCAATTAATTTGTGTGATTTTTCAGGAAGTTATAGTACTAGGATTTGCGACTTATCTTTTTTAGACTTCTAATCTAATTTGGAATAATAGCTTAATTGGGGTTATACTTTGGTATATTTCAACTTAAATATATTAGTTTTAGTGTCTAGAACGATATTTGCTTAAAAAACTAAAGGTTAACAGAGAATTTCCCAACTTAACCACAAAAGAAAGAAATTTTTGAAAATCGACTTGAGCGCTTAAAAGTGTTCTCCTGCAAAACAGTAAAATATGACTTAAGTACTTTTCCCTTATTGCCACAGAGTTGTATTTATAAGTGGAAGTGCTATGATGATGGTTAGGTTTAGATTAGGTTAGCAGACTGCTGGTAAGGAAGGGTGAAATTTAGAGTCCAGCTCACTTGGGTCCAATACAATGGTCCCTTTGTGCTACCTGTTAGTTGAAGAGAAGATAGTGAGAGAGGGTGATAGGGAAGGGATAGTGATAAAGACAGGTTTTTGAAGGAAGGGATAGAGGAAAGCTTCATTCTTTTACAACTCTGCTCTTTGCACGCTTTTTTGATAATGCAGTATTGGAGCGCCTTCTGGTGTCAAATGAGGCGAATTAAATTTTTGAAGCTTTGTTTAGTAGCCTTTTATTAGTTATTTTACTTCGCCGATGATTCTGCTACACAACGAAGGAGGGCGCCTGATTACATTAGGATTAGTATCTGATGAAGTCGGTATAGTTTTTAGTGACCAGTGCATTATGCCTGCATCACTAGAACTTTTCCTACAACAAATGATACAAAGGGCACTAATGCTCATCAGAAAAACGCGTGGTGTTGTTATTTTTAATGACTGTCGGAGACCGGGATCGAACCCAGGACCTTCGGGTTTGTAGTGAACGTGCTACTATAGCAGAAACCAAACGACAAATAATAGAATTGTTTACGATGTCAAATCTAATGGTCTTGTTACAAATATAATTTCGAAAATTAGCCCTTAGTATCCAGTCTTCTGATTTGGATTTTAAAGTTTGTATCACTCTGTAAACCAAAAGTACATGTGAAAATTATTAATGAAAACATAACACCAAAGTTAATTGTAAATATTCTAACAAACACAAGCAGAACGGAACAACTAGCTGTTGAAATGCAAAATATCGTAGCTTTTCTTTGGATTGTGTATGTATTTGTTGTTGGATTTAAAAGAAAAGCTACGATATATTGCATTTACAATGACGCAAGACCATTTTGCATTGAACATCGAATACCGCCATTGTGAATACTTTGATGCTAAAAAATGCCAAACTTTATTATAATGTTGCCAGATTTTAGATATTGCAATTAGTGTTGCCAGCTCCCGAAATACAAATATTAGCCCTCGTATGCCATTTTTTTTATAACCAAATGATCTAGTGTTTTTACACAATATTTTCTTATTCTTTTTTTTTACAACAAACTTGTCGAATTGTCATCCAGCCACATTTTATTAAAGAAATAATTTTTAATGAATTGTAAGCATTTACTAGTGATGCATAAACATGTACACATATGTACATACATACATACATACATATGTAAATATTTATTTATGTATAAGCTCTACTTTAAGACAATTTATCTTAATTCAAAATGTCAACAAAATCAGAATGTTAATTTTCAAGACAAATACTAAATAGTATTGTCATAGAGATTTTATATAAAATTAAATTTTTTCACTTCAACTACAACTCAAGGTCACAAAAACTTTTCAACAACTTTTTTTCATTAAGATTTTAATTATTTCCTGCTTTTAGACTTTAAACTAAATTCAATGGTTAAAATCTTTACCGAATTCTAAAAAAAAGTATCAAATTTGTAATAATATTTCGGCTGTTTTGTACTGTCACTTGCTGAATCCTGTCGGACGTACGCTGGCCGACATTTATGTAAAAAAATATAAGGAGTGAGTTGACTAAATTAAGTTCGAAATAAAATTTTATCAAACTACGTCACGCCCAGCGCACACAAGTTAATACTTAAAAGTTCTTCAAACAAGATCCTTTAGTAAAATCTTCTATAAAGTGGATAGACAACTCTCCACTTGCTGAGAACGACAACGGGACTTCTTCAATGCTTTGCTCTACAACGGCTGTAGATTGTTCGGTGCGCGCTGTTTCTAGTTTTACGTGATGCACATTATCGTTAAGAGTATACGTGCTACGATCCAAAGCTATTCGAATTTTCCGCCCTTATGGGCGATTATGACTACCTTAAAATGGCCGAAGTACGCGATAATTTTAACGAACGGATCCATTATTTTTTTATTAGCAATTTTCAACACGTGATTTTCATGCAAGTCTATTCATGATAAAATGCAAACCAAACTAGAGCTGTAAACAAATCATCAATTTTTGAATTAGTTCGCGAATCATTCATGTACTGAGTTAGCAAATTTTGAATTAATTCTTTTTGCAAAAAAAAAAAAAATTATTAATCAGAAATAATTCATAGTCAGGCTTAAGTTCAGCAATTTCAATTCTTATTGAATGAAATATTTTTATTAATTAATGTGTGTTTCTAAAGAAGAGTAGAAAAATTAAACTTAGACTTTAAGCTGGGGGAAATACCGATACTTTTCTGTGCAGCCACGCACTTCATCAGCACCCTAGTCTATGTACTTGGACAGACATTCTTATTAACATCAGCTATTTAACTTAAATTTACAATGAAACGGAATATGAGAAACGATTGTTGTGTATACAATTGATTTACCTTTGGTAAACACATTTATAAGTATCACTATTAATTTTCTGTTTTTCCATTTTTAAATTTTTTTTTGTTTAATGTTAAATTATTCACTGCTACTTTTATTCCACGATGTTAACTTTGCTGTTCGTTACACAACAATGCTCTCTTGGCTGATTGCAATTGCATGTAAAACATTTACATGTAAGCAGATATGAAGGTAGTCTCGATACCAAATCGAAAAATTAAAATACCTGGTCCCATCATTTTGTTATCGAAAGCGACGATTTAATAACGAGCTGGGGGCAAATGACGGCATTCGATACGACTCGTAATTTAAAAATATTTCCATTTAAATTCTATTGAAATATTTTTAAATTATGAGTCTGATTCGATCACATTTTTTCAGTTTGAGATTATGACATTCGATAACGAACCATATTATAACATTATCTCAAACTGAAAAAAAACGAGATGGAATCAGCTCGTTATTGTAGTTGTCCTTGCTTTTGTTTTACGGAAGGCCAGCAAACAAATTGTTGCAAAAATCTTAGAAACCTTAAATCTCTATGTAAAAATTCCCACAACATAAATGAGAAATAATAAATATAAAAATATAATATAATATATTTAAAAAACTTATACAAAGTATTTCTATCTAATCTTTTCACCGAATGATTGAATTAAGTAATATTTTAGTTAAATATTATTTAAAAATTAATTCAACAATTAAATAAAAAAACTCTGGAATTGATGAAAAAAAAAATAATCTTTTTTTTCTGTAGCAGAAAGATTCGTAAAAACCATGAGAATCACTGCATATACCCAATATATAATATCATTTTAATATTTATTTATAAATAAAAATTAATTTGTGTAAACAAAATTAAAAAAAAGGGAAACTTGTTTATATAACTTTTATTTAACACTTCAGCGCTTGTGATACATGGGAAAGTGTGAAGTTTTTACTAGAATAAACTGATTCATCATGGTGTTTCTGCACCTTGACTGAAACTTTAAAATCTGGTTTTAAGCGGCAGATTGAAGAAGAAAAATATATTCACACTAACAAAATTAAATTTATCGTTTCTCCAAGTTAATATTTCAGTATTTTTAATTAAAAATTTACAGTGCACTTTCTATAAAGATAGAAAGTTAGCATATACATTAAGTAGAATAAATATTTTTAAATAAAATGACGAATTGAAGACCTCTTTCATATTAGATTTATATATAAACTTCGTTAAAACAGTTCTAGAATCTTGGTAATTTGAAAAAAAAAAATATTTATGCTGTACATTGGTTTTTGGCCACTGCCTGTAATTTGAAAACTTTGAGAAAAATAATGCTTTTATAGCATTTTTGGAAACAAATGAGTGGTAAAATAAATATTCGTATAATAAAATGCTCATGTTTGCACTACAAATTATGACAGAATGATAAAAACTTAAATGCAAACAGTACATATGTAAATATTTATTTATTTATTTATTATTTTTTGTGGAAAATTGAAATCAATATACAGTACAAGTTCGATATGTGCAACCGAAAGATATTAAATTTTACGGTCTAATTTAAACAAATGTCATAATTTAGGTTTTATATTTAAATACTCCATAAGTTAGTTAATGCTGAGTATACATCAAGCATTTCTTGTGTTGTCATTTTGTGGTGTCATTTTCAAAATGCGTGCAACGCCGCACAATGGTGCAAAATAATAACAAAAGGGAATAATCTCTATCTGTGAAATTTGCGATCCGATAAGAAAATGTTGTATGTAGAAATTACAGAGGAAAACCTAAGCATTAAGAATATTGAAATGTGATCTACAGGGTGTCAAAGTTGGCTACCGCAGGCATGAAAAATCTTGTTGGCCTCATACATTTTTTAAATATCATCTGATTTCAATGGCTTTAAATTTTGTTGCAAAGCTTTTTAATACGCAAGGAAAATTCAGGTTATATTTATAGAGATATCTTTAATAGTTTCAAAGATATTTATTTGGCTTAACATGTTCAAATTTTGGTTTTTGGCTTCGACTTGGTTCCTCCTCATTTTGTAAATATCTTCGGTAATCGCATTGCCAAAATTAAAAAAAAAACATATTTTATAATTTTTAATAAGATCCTTGATATACATATGTACATATGTATCAAATCGTATAGCCGTGAACAAAAATCAAAGTCATGACTTTGAAATGAGAGTAAAAAATGGCTAAATTTTGGCCAAATAGAGAGTTTAATTGTTGGACGTTTTTCTAAAAAAAAAAAATTTTCAACTAAAAATTTTCTCTTTCAATATTCCAAAGGAAAATAATTCAAAAAGGGCTGCAGTTAAATTTTTAAACTGATTAAGGCATACGCGATACATCCAGCACTAGACGAAAATTTCAAAGAAAAGTGACCCTATTGTTTTCGCTACGCGCGGTCCGTCTGTTTGTCACAGGCTATTTTCTCGAGAACCGTAAGAGCTACGGCCCTGAAACTTGGACATAGTGTGTAGAACTTTGGACGCTACAACAACAAATACATGAGAAATAAAAATGAAAGGGTGTTGCAAAACGAGCAACGAAAAATTTTAAACTTCCATGTAATATGCAAAGTTAGTGTATTTTTATACAGACTACAATAATTAACACTAAAATTTAAAAAAAAAATTTAAATTAAAGCGTATTCTATCAGTTAATGCACGAGTAATTTTGACTATGTCATTTTGACAACTTGATATATCTTGGAAACCGTAAGAGTCAAACTCTTGAAATTTTCAAAAACGGTAAAACAAAAAAACCCGAAAATAATAAATCGCGAAACGGAAAAAATTGCCAAAAAACCGAAAAAAATCGCCAAAACGAAAAAAATCACCAAATTAAAAATATCTAATCCTATTAAATTGGTTACTAAAACGAGCTTCAAAATTTAATGCGCCTCGTTGACACCAGAGGCGCTGCAAAACTGCAGAGTTGAATGAATGAATGAAGCTTCCTTCTATCTCTTAATCCACCACCTATATTCTCTATCACTATCCATTCCCTATCACCCTCTCTCACTATCTTCTTTTCAACTCACAGCTAGCCAAAAGTTATCATTGTATTATATCCAAGTGAGCTGGACTCTAAATTTCACCCCATCCTTACCAGCAGCTTGGTAACCTAACATAACCTAGTCAATGGCAATGCTCTGTGCGTAATGATCAAAGTATTTAAATTATATTTTATTTAACCATTAAGTTAAATTCATAGATCTGTTCAAGCACTTCCTTTGAGGGAAATGATGTGGAAATATTGATTTGAATTTTAGACTTAAATTTTTGGGAAAATTGCATCCACCTTAATTTTTTGATTAGCAGCCCATTTTCAATAGTTTCTGGTCGAAACTATTTTTACGAAGAAATTCTTTGAGAAAGAAAATTACTTTTAATGTAATAAAAGAGAAAAAATTTGCACTTTGCTAGTATACTTTTTAAAATAAATAAGTGACCGATAACGGTAATCTAGGCGTGGTTACAATCGGCGGTTGCGTAAATCTAGCTCGCACTGTAATTTAAAATCACAATCCAATAAATTGTATTTAATTTCAGCCAAACAGAATTATTGAGCGTGAAAAACGTGCAAAATCGTGGAAAACATTTTGTAGTTGTTATTAATTACGAGTATAATTGTTGTATACTTTTTTATGTTAACATGTACGTTAATTTAAAGTTTAAACAAATTTGCTATAATTTTTTTCTCTCTATAAAACTAGCGTTAATTAAGCGACAAAGAAAATGATTGAATAAAGTCATTAATACTTAAATAACATTCTTAATTAACAGTAATAATTACTTATAAGAAGAACTATGATTTTGTGTAAAAATATTTAACTGCGACCGGAAAAAGATCTTTAAGATTTTAATAATTAAAATCTTTAGATGAGCAAAATTACTCATGTCTATGTTTGAACTAGTTTGTGAAAGATAAAACCACAAAGATGTTCTGGTCTTGCAAATAAGTACAGACATATTTACATCGTTGCCTTATTATAGAAAGGCCGTAACTCATTATTTGTCGGTATGGGCATTTCCACGGGAAATTCCACATTTTTGTCGTGTGCATTTCAGAACAATGTGATTCGATTTTTCTTAAAATTTTACCCACTATAGAACTGGTGACGGCCTATACAAATATATAAAGAAGTAAAAAAGAATCCGTTTGCTGAAAAAATAACAAGCATATTCGTTTGGTGCGGCACGCTATAAAAAGATTTTCTTGTCTTAATTTATAAAGGCCCTAACTCATTATATTTCTGATATCTAGTTTTTTGCATGTTTCGATTCATTAGATTATATGTTCTTCTTTTGTAATATACAAAAAAACTCGATTAAAAAAATTACGAGATAGGACCTTTCTATATTAGACATTCTTCTTTTGAAATATACAAAAAACTCGATTTAAAAAAAAATCGAGTTGGGGTCTTTCTATATTGAGGTAACGATATGTACGAATATCTGATTTGTCAATCTGTCTTCGTTGCTTTAAATTTTATACGAGTATCTGAACTTCTCCATTTGTTGCCCTTCGAAAGTGAAGGAAAATATCATTGCTAATGCTAATCTGGTTTAAACTAAATAAAACTGCCTAGAATTTTTTCCGTTTCGCTGAATTTCTTACAACAATGTAAATATGCGTACCAAACACACAAACACACACACAGTTCGTGCTCTTGAACCGGCGAATGAAAAATTCTGATTAAATAAAACTTTAATCAAGGGCTGGAAAAGATCTTAATACTATTCCTCCTACACTTGATACTTGCTGCAATTGATACTTTTTTCTAACCCTACTGACCAAACCCGACCAATTGCTGAGAATTCAAAAGTTTGTATTTTTTTTTGTGTGTTACACGCAAATGCATTTATTATGGGTCATACACACTAGACCGCTGCACAAGACCACTTAAAAGTACTTTTTTTTAAGACATGAGGGATATTTCAAATGCTTTACTATAGCGAAATCTTCAAAAACAAACGATAAAGAACACTGTTTGCAACAATTTTTTTTTCAGTTATTGCAGGTATAGGAATAAAGAAGAAAATTGTTCGTGACTGCAACATTTGTGATGCTTGCTTCTTCATACGCATGGGCGCTTATACAAACGTCACGCATGTACATACGCACAGACGTTGTGTATATGATCTCTTATTTTTCTGCGCACATATAAACATACACATGCATTGACATTAGTTGTGTGCGGTTGCTTTAAAAAACCATCCTCCACCACGCACATCTTACATACACACTCAAACGTACAACACGCATCACCACTACTTCTTTTGACTGTTTGTTATGAACAAGAAGTAATTGAGACATCGCTTGTTAACATTCATATACACGTACATCAATACATCTATCGTGCTTCGCTTATTAAACGACCATCATTTATTATTGGTTTAGTATAACACATGCTACAACAATACATTTAGAAAACAAGACCTTTTATATTTCAAGACTGTTTACGCAGTCCTCTAATACAAACATGATATAAATACATAAGATTTGTTTATTAATCATGTTCAATCCAGTTAATTCAGGTATGAATCTTTTATGAAAGCGAGTCTTTTTTTTATAAATTAGCCTTAATTTGTTGGATTATACGAACGAGCCGGGCCTTTAATAATTTTGATTTGATTAAAAAGTCTTTTGTGGCCACAAATTGTAAATAAATATTTGTTTGTTTATTTGTCTCTTTCTTGTTTGTTTGCTGCAAATGCGTAAGTTATTAAAAATTAAGTTCTTTTAGTAAGTATGATTGTTACTGATCATGTTAAGGTCAGTTAGATCTGGTGAAAGGTTGGTTATCTCTTAAGAAAAGATAATAGATAAATAATTTAAAACTAAATAATTCGCGCTCCTAATTAGAGCACGAAAAGAAACAGAACGAAATTTTGATCATATCATATCTCCACAACTACAATACAAGTAGAAAGGTTCACAAAAATCTTAGAACAAACTAAATATTCAAACAAAATCATATTGGGTAACTAAATTTTATATTGTTATCTCATAGAACAAACATAAAAATATTAGTGGTACGCGGGGGGGGGGGGAGGAGGAGATGGGTATCCCTAAGCAGAGTAATTATTAAATAAATTATCGCCCAATCGCAATATGTTCTGCATTTTCCCAAGTGATGGAAAGTATGGTGAAATTCCATCTTGTAAGGTATCTGGAGTCCAACCGGCAGTAGGAATTTCGTAGACACCCTCTTCTCAAAGAAATGTAATTCAATGTAACATTTTGGAGAAAGTAAGGTGGTGGCTCTAGATATGTATCTCCAAGGCGTTTGATAGATTGTGGCATGGTGCACTTTTGTCAAAATATATTGCCATTGGTGTCGGTGATAACTTCTCTCGATTCTTATCGAGCTTCATCAGGGATCGCACTATAAGAGTTGTTATAGATGAGATCTCATCAAATGAGTTTCAAGTTAAATTCAGGGGTAGCGCAAGGTTCCGTTCTTTCACCAACTCTATTCCTTATCTTTCTAAATAACCTTCTATGTAAAACTATAAACCTTATCTATTCTTTCGCGGACGACAGCAACATCTGCCATTCTTTCTCATTCAGCAATAGACTAAGCCTCCTGCAAGCTGATGCTATGCGACAAGCAATGAATGAGACTTTGAACTGTAATTTAGCAAAAATTTCTGAATGGGGTCATGCGAATAGGGTCGATTTTAAAGCCCGTTAGACCCAATCTTGTATGATTACTCATAGGCGCGTGACCGAAAATGCTACTGCCTCTTTAACTATAGGGCGTATAAATATTAAAAAATCGGAAGCTCTTGATGTTTTTGGCATGAAAATTAGGTGTGATGTTCGATGAACTGAACACATTTTTCAAGTCTCAAAAGAAGCATTCAAGTGCCTAGGATTTTTGAAACGGTGCAAGCGGTACTTCAGCCCATTACATCTTCTTGCTATTTATACCTTTTATAGCCGATCGATTCAAAGTCTATTTTAGGGTCGCTTGACCGCGTGCAGGAGAAGGCGAAGAAGCTCTTCGGTGACAGTAGGGTATCTAACTCTATTGATTCATTGGAGTATTGATGCAATGTGGGGTGCATTTCTTTGTTCTATCGTTAGTACAATGGAATGTATTCTAATGAAATTAGGGATTTTTTTTCCTGAAACCCAAACATTTTTACGCAAAACACGTGCTTCATTCAGGGCACATACTTTTGTGGTCTATTGGCCAATAAATCGCACTACGCATAACAGAGGAAATTATTTTTTTTAGCCGTACTCTTCGTATGTGGGAATGTTTAGATCGAATGTCCACAGACATTACTCCCTCTTTCCTCCTCTTCATACCATATTTTCCTAGTTCTACTAAAAAAGAAGTTAATAAACATGATTTTTTTTCAGTTAAGAAATACCAAAGCAGGAACAAAATTATTTATTAGATCTTTGCATTGAAGTCGGGTTTTTGTTTAGCAGAAAAAGTTATTTAGTTTATTGTAGTCATCATTTCAATTATTGAGTTGTTTAATTCAAGTATTTAATTAATTGAGTTTGAATTTATTTTCAATAAATTTTTTAATTCATTCAATAAAAAACTAATTGAAATTATAAATATTTTTGGTTACATATGTATATATGTATGTATCTTTCGGTTAAAGACTGAAAATTCAATCTTTGGAAAAAAACTACTTTAAAATGTTTAAGCTGTGATAACTTTCATAAGTGATGCAAAGTTGAAAATGTTTTTGATTGATTCAAGCAATTTGATTATTAAACTATTTTTTTTTGTAAATATCTCTGTGTAAAATTTTGTTTTAATTAAAGAAAAAAAAATAATATTTTTCTTTTAATTACCCGGTAAAATTTTATTTCAATAAAATAGAAAGATAAAAATATATTGTTACTCAAGTGTTTTTCCATTTATTCTCGGATCAAACGTAAGACATGAAAATATTTCCTTGCTGCTCATTATTTACTTAAATTTTTGTTGTTTGTCTGTCTGCCACTTATTCTTATTTAGAAGAATATAAAAAATAAATTATTAATGTAGGTGTATGAAGATTGAGCTGAGCGTTGTCGTCTGCAACACAAACTGGGATGACATCAAAACTCATCATCACCATGATGATCAGCCATGTGATCATCATCATTTAAAACGGCATTATCACACAACTATTTAATTTGACTAAGTTGTGTTTTATTTTTTTGGATTCAATTTAAAGTTTTTTTCCATTGACTTAAGATACAAGTGATGACTGTTAACTATACCGATGAAGTTATTGTTATAATTTTTTTATTTCTTTATTATATATACGAGTATATGTGTATAAAAAAATTCAAAGTTTAAATTAAAAGTTAAAAATAAAGATTTAAGAAATTATAAAAAATTCATTAGCGATTTAAAGAAATTAACAAACTTTACAAAAGCTTTTAAATATTTCAGTACTATTCAATGCAAAAAAAGCTTTCGGACTAGTCCGAATATTCGATTCGATTTCGATTCGGCCTTAAAAAAACTGTTTTTGGTTGTTCTCTACTAACTAATGATCTATTTAACGAGCAAGCATTACTAATACTTATCTCCCGTTTAGCAAATAGACTTAAATTAATATTTTCTCGTTTGCATGTTACTTTTTTTTGCTAGGTTTTCTAAATCATCATAATTTCCTGAGATAGATATAAAGCGGGGACAGACAACAAACAATAAGAAAAGAAATCTAAAACAGAGCAACAATTCAATCCAATATAAATCTTTTTCTAGACATATTAGAATTTCACACTTAAATGAGAGCAATAAATTCTAATCATAAATTTTCGTTCATTTGACTTAAACCTTGTGATGTGCAAAGTGCATTTCATTTCCATTCACACTTACTTGTAAGTCTCAAAAGTAATAGATAAAAAAAAACAAAAGACAAAAAAACTAAATCTTCATGAATAAGTAAATTAAATCTTGTGAGAATTATTAGCTAAAAGTCCCGCCATTTATTACAGAAATTATAATGTCCTCGAAGAGTGTAAAGGTAACAAGTAACATGTGCACTCACTCACAGTCGACAAACCGACATCCAATGCTCTTTGCGCTAATCTTAAGCTGCTCTTGCATACAATGTACAACCCACAAAACAAATAATATGTAATTGTAGTTTAAAAGCATTTAAGTAAATGCTTTATTAATAGAAATTAAAATTAAAACAAATAAGCTTTAGAAAGTTAAAAATAATTTAGATTTCGTTCAATAAAATGGTGAATATCCATAGTGAAAACAAAGTATACTTTAAGAGTTTAAAACCAGGGGTTTAATGTTTTGTTTTATTAAGATAGAATGAAAATGAGGATTTTAGCCTTGTGTTCTGCGCCACACGCTGCAGTAAACTTGATTCAATTGAGCTGATTTCTAGACGAATATTTTACTTTAAAGCCAGAAGGGATTGGGGATTGTCATTATAAATCCTCGTTTTGAGGTATCGCCATAAAAAAATCTATGGGAGTTAGATCGAGCGACCTCCATGGCCATGGGATGTCCCCAAAGAGACTGATCCGTTTTTGTCTGTTTCTGCAGTCGCCCCATCCTGTTGAAACCACGTGTGTGAAAATTACGATGGATGAGCTAGCAGTTTTGGCAAAAAGAATTCCGTAATCATGCGTCGATAATTTTTACCGTTGACATTCGTCGCCTGGCCTCGAGAATTTTCGAAAAAAAAAATGTCACAATAATCTCATGGGCGGATAAGACACACCAAACAGTTACCCTGAGGCACTGCAATGGTTTTTGATGTGTCAATCCTGGGTTGCGGGTTATTGGAGATCAGTAACTACAGTTTTGCTTCTTGACGTGGACGTTTAAGTGAGAATGAGCCTCGTTGCTCCAAAAAATTAGATTTACAGTGCGAAAACGCTCCAACATCGTTTCACAAAAATTTTTGGGTAAATCAAATTCACTTTCTCTTAGTTCTTGAACGATTTGAATTTTAAAAGGATGGAGCTTCAGATCCTTTTTTAAAATTTCATGAATAATTGCTCAGTCAGGCTACTCTTTTCCGTATTGAAACTCGCACATTTTCACGTAAGCTGCTTTCAACAAGTTCAATGTTTTCTGGAGTCCTTCAAGATGAACTGGGCCCTGGGCGGAATCTCTGCATCCATGAACGAATTAAATTTACACTCGGTCCCACACGTATTCGCCGAATACCGAACTTTGATCAAAATTGTTGACGAGCAATTACGTAAGAATCATTATTAAGAATCATTATTATTCTCGTCAACAATTTTGATCAAAATTGTTGGAATGAAGCTAAATTTTTTGGGAAGAAAATTTTTTAAACGACTCTCGATTAAAATTAGATAGCGATAATCATAATTCGTTATACCCCTTTTAGACACGCAAAGTTTACTTTGCAAAGCTTTAATTCAGCTGTGTGCAAGATAGAGGAGGAAATACTTTCTCCTTCTGTCTGTCGCCCAGCTGAATTAAGACTTTGCAAAGTAAACTTTGCGTGTCTAAAAGGGATATTTTCACTATTTTTTAAATTAAAATATCTATAACATTATCATATTTGTATCGTAAAAAATTGCGTAAATGAAAAGTCATATCAAAACTTTTGTACATACATAAATTTATATTTAGTTTGCTGCGTAGTAGTGCCTCCGTAAGCAATTTTTTTCTAAATTGGCTTCATTAAAAAACTAATTACCTAACGGACTGAGAGTTGAAATTTGTCATTTTATTATATCTGCCATAATTTTGTACTAAGTGATTTGAAAGACTGGTGGTCTATTCTGTAATTCGAAACGAAAGTAAATGCTTTCAAATTGTATTGCTTATAACAAATTAGAAATAATTGAAAATTGCACGCAACAAAAATGTAAAATAGCTCCAACTTTAAAAGTGTATAGTTCCACAACGGTAGTTGATACAATCAAAATTTATTTGCTAGTGAAGTGGAATTTTGTGTACTTTTAGCGAGTACAAAAATTTATACGGTTCTCAGAAATTTAATTTTTCTACCTACTTATATTAATTCCCACTTTTGATATCGGAAACCCCCAGTGTGGGCCGTCGTTAAGTAATTAAATTATATCTCTACCTCTTCTCCAATCAAACCCTTAATTGATACATATAAAGAAAAAAATTTTTTGCTTATGTTCAAACACAGCAGGTGCATCGTATGTGCGTATTTAATCATACATACATACATACATATGTATGTATGCACGTATGCACATAAAATAAATAAAAACAGTATTAATCGATATTATTTGTGTTTTATGTAATTGTGTCATGAGATTGACATATAAGTAATTTCCCATTAAGTAGATTTATTTTTTTTTCTAACTTTACTATTGTTTCCATTCCTCTGAAAACCTAAAAAAAGATTGTATGACTCAATATTGATTTAATGTGTGGCATTGATGATGGGACAGACATACATACATACATACTATTAATGCGGTTATTGTGATTGTTTTTGTTATTTTGATTTGTTTTTTCCTCTTTTTTTATTTCGGATATAAATTGATAATTAATTGAAAGTAGGTTCGTTCGACGGTTGTAAGGTGTAGAAAGAAGAGGCAACCACAATATCATATGATTGTTTGTAATGTTTTCTACTTTCTAAAATAAGTAGACAGACAATAGTACAAAGTTAGTAAAGTGTATTAGTTAGTAAGTGTATTAAACAACATAGGAGATATTCTCCTCATTGAAAACATTAATTTTCTACTGGCAATTTTTCCTTCAATATTTGTTTACTAAAAGTACAAATTTTCACTATGAGCAAAAATATGAAATTATATAAGTCCTAATTTACACTACGCAAGTCTTATAGCTGATTAGTTTTTTAGTAGAAAGGGACGAGGGGAAAAGAAACGGTTCTATTCCCCTCGTCTCTCTTTCCCATAAGCTAATTAGCTAAGCAATAAGACTTGCATAGTCTAAATTTCGACTAAGGAATAAATACATAAAAATTATATTCCCCCTGATTGCGAATGGCGTCGTCGACGTCACGTCAAGGCGACAATAAATATTGTCACGTCTACTATTTATCGGCTCTTATTGACAATCTCTCACTAATCTCTAAAGTTTTTTAAGTTAATGTAGCATGCTAATAGTAGTCAATTCTTGTTGACAAAGAGTAGACAAGTGACAACTTTTACTGTCGTCTTGATGTGACGTCGATGACGCCATTCGCAATAAGGGGATTATTTAATATAACAAGACAACATTGAACATTATTACTGGCAATTTCATTGTTTTATTGAAGCAGAAACTTATCATCGTAAAACTTGACATCTATTAGATCTCAATGAAAGTCCTATATTAACTTTTATGACTAATGGCAAAATTCCATACTTTTAAGTAAAAACCAGTGCTCTGTTTTTGTCTGTTAGATTATTTTTGGGCCCAAGGGAGCTTGAACCTTAAAATAACAGGCGACAGAATAACCAACATACGTACATAATGTATTGGCGGAACTTTTTAATTAGCTGAATTGACAAAGCGTTTATATCTAAGTGCTGGTAACATTTATACTATGATAATAAATTGAGTTCAGCTGAGCTGAATTTGTTATAAGCTACACATATGTAACAAGTATTAATATTTAAATAGTTATAAGCATCATGATATGCTTATACATTGAAATCAGCTCAGCGGAATTAATTATCATATCTACAGGTGTAACATAAGTTAAAAATTAAATAATGACAAGAGTTTTATAATTTAGCCTAATTAAACTACTTGTAGGCTCTACAAGTATAATGTGCACTACCCAACAGATATTAATATAAGTTATGTCATAATAATTAAATTCAGCTTAGCTGAATTAGTTATAAGCACAATAAATTTCATACGAAGTAACAATTGGACACACTTAAAGTTCCAGTTTTAATATACATACATACATATATCGTATTATCCAAGGATCCAAAAAGTATGACATTAAGCAATATGCCGCCTTGTATCTCAGTTATAAGCTGTAAAACGTATACATATTAACTTTTTTGATCATATCGCAATATATAAAACTGCAAAATGTAATTAAACCATTTTAAAGTTAGCTTATTAAAAAACAAACTTATCTATCTTGTCTTATATCTTATTCAGCTAACTGAATTAACTAAACTATTAACATGTTAAAATTTTGTGGGACTAAAATCAGTATTGCTTCGCTGAATCATGTACATTTCTAAAGAAAACGAAATAGCATACAAAAATGTTACGAGCAATGATGAATTCTATAATATCAGATTTATTCAGTTAACCGAATTCATTTCAAATATAATAAATAATAATAAATAAATATCAATTTAGCTAGCTGAATAAGGTTGATTTATATAATTTGGTATTGATAAAAAAAGAAAATTATATATATTTAGCTAATTGAATTTATTTACATACAATTTTATACATACAAGTACATATATGCTGTTATATAGTCTAACAAAAAGCAATTCAGCTAGCTGAATAAAGTTGAATTATATTATTTGATTACTTATTACTAGATCGGGATTGAAAAAAATTATATTAGATTCATTCAGCTAATTGAATTGATTTATATAAAATTTTCAATAAAGTGTTATATGTATGTATGTACTCGTATGTCCTAGTAAAAATCGATAGAGCTGTGATATACAGATATAGCGTATTTTCTATATGTTATGCGTCATAATAAAAAGCAATTCAGCTTGCTGAATAGAGTTGAATTATATAATTTAATTACTTATCGCTACAGTGGGTTTGACAAAAAATAATATAGGATATATTCAGCTAGTTCAATTGATTTACATACAATTGTATACATATATGCAGCTATAAAAACAATTCAGCTAGCTGAATTAAGTTGAATTGTATAATTTAATTACTTATCACTACAGTGGGAATGCCAAAAAATAATATTGAATCTATTCAGCTATCTATTAAATTGATTTATATACAATTTTCAATCTGTGGTTATTGTTTTTATTAAAGAGCAGCAGTATTGACAAAACATAGATATATTCAGCTATTTGAATTGATTTATTATACCATTTTATATATGTCATATTAAAAAGAAATACAGCTACGATGTATGTACATATGTATGTATGTATGTATGTATGTATGTGTGTATGTAGTACATAAGCACAAGCACATTTTCAAGAAAAACTTCAAGATATCTTCTGGCGCCACTACAAACACTCAAAACAAATATTTATTTAACACTTCCAAAAGTACAATGAAAATTCTTTTTTTTAATTTTTGTTTTCGTATATGTATTGTATTAGAAAATTAAATAAAAATGGACAATTATTTAAGTCTTTCCTTTCCAACGCCTGCGATACTAATTTTGTCTTTAGCGTTACATAATATTTACAAAACTTGAGCTGCATGTATCTATGTATGTATGTATTTCAATTCTTGGTAATAAATTTTTCGGAACATTTGTACACCTCTTTTGAATATTGTTCTGTCATATTCAATTACATACATAATTTATTAGTTTCAAGTAAAAATCTATTCAGCCGACCTGAATTAGTAAAAAATCACGTACTTTTTCAACATCATTTTCTGTTGACTGTAATTATTTTTAATTTTAAATTTCCTTGCATTTGACGTCGTTATTGTTACAAGTTTTTTTTCTCTGGGTCATTTATTTATATTTCTTACTTGCATTTATTTTATTTTTTACATTGCATTCTCCCTATTTTTATGACATTTTATTATTGTGCTGTCATCTAAAAGCAAAGCTTAATATATTGCCAAAACAATGTAATTTATTTGTTCAACTGCTCTTTTTTTGAATAGTTACTCTGCTTGACTTTGCAGAGTACTTTTGCCTTTTTCCTTGGTTTAAAAGGAGGAAAAACAAAGTGTTTAAATTATACTTCTTGTTGCCAATTTCCAACAATACACAAAGAAATAAACATATGTACATAGAAATAAAGCAGTTACATAAGAGTAAAGTTTTTCCTTTTTTTCGTTTTCTATTTGGCCATTTTAATTTTCTTGTTGTGAGCATTTAATCCTTGTTGTAACCCACTTGGTTGGGTGTTTCCTTTACAGTCATGTCATAATGAACATATGTACGTATGTGTGTACCCACCAAACAAAATGGTCCGAATTCGTAACGACTGGTCGACAAAATCTTTCGATTTCGAAACCGAAATATTACCGAAATCGTAACAATTTTTGCATGAAATGGTTCACACGACTTCATGACGATATGTAAGAACGAATTCGATACGATATGTAGGTACGAATTAGTAACGACATGTAGGTACGATTTCTTTTTGCTTTTATAGCAGAGTACTGCTTCACCGTTATGTCGCTGCTATAGTTGAAATAATTTGCACATACTCACATTTTTTAATATACATATGTTACAACCCGGTTTTATCAATATATATATATACATACATATTGATTTAAAAATAAAATTTTCAAAGACTTTTACTCATGTACTCAAAAATCAAAGTTTTAATGTTTAAGAAAAACTTTCAGACAAACTACCGAAATGATTTAACGAATTTGGTACGACAAGTCTGACTTAAGAAAAAGTCGAAACATTTGGTTTGCGGGGTATGCTTATACATATGTATGTATTGTATATATATACATATGCACATACGCTCTTTTTAACTTAATTTTACTTATTGTACCAGTTTTCATGAATAACATCTTATGGCCATTTTTAGCAACTTCGAATTATTATTGCTAATAAAAGTCTTGAAAAAGTTCACAATAACTTGGGACATATTACAGTATTTCTATTTTTTATAAAATTTAACATAGCTTGTATTACTGGGAGGGTGAATGAAGATGTCATATGCCATTTGTAACTTTCTTCAAAAAAAATTTGGCCTGTTTCACGATATCGAAAGAAATCATTCGACTGAAAATTTATATTGTAAAACAAAAAAAAATTCATATTTTATTGTATCTTCATATTTTATTTATGCAACCTTTATGGAAGTTTAGTTGCCTTCTCAACTGGCAACGTTGCCAAATTAAAATTAGTGTTATGTGTGGCAAATTTTTCCAGTTGCCAGCAAGTTATCGAAAATACGATTATGTCAGATTAGCATTTGAAAATAATGTAAATAAAGCTTCAAAACATAAGAAATATAAGTGCTAAAAAGTTGTTAATTAAATGCGTCCTAAAACTTACTTATAGTAAAAACTATTACCTTCGTAGAACTATTTTTCGATGAAGATTATTCAAATCCTTTAGAACTGCAGTCAAATCATGATAATTCGTACCCCGATAAATCGTAATTCCCGATAATTCGTAATAAACTCTCGTTCCCTTGAAAAAATCTCGTTAATTCGTAAAATTTCCATACATTTTGGTCCCTTCGCTAATTCGTAATTTTTTTTAAATAAAGTCCTTTACCTCTTATAAATCGTAATTTTGTCCTAACTACCACTTATAATTCGTAATAAAAACAACAGAAAAATTGGAAAGAATAATTTTGTGTTCACCGTTATTTTTCGCGTGGATTTTTGCTTTTGCTTGTGTTTGGGTTTATTTTCTTAAGATCAGTTTGTTAATGAATAATAAAGAAAAATGTTTTTATTTTATCGTTTTAGTAAATAAATTGAAAAATCCTGTTAATTCGTATTTATTTTATTTTAACCCCGTTAAATCGTAAACCCCTATAATTCGTAAGAAATGGCCGGTCCCTTGCGATTACGAATTATCGGGATTTGACTGTGACTAAATTCTTTAGAAAAAGCCAAACTTTTTGTGTGTCTTAGTCTCTCGGGAATCGGCTAAATGACACTACATGAAACAGCGTTGTCAACATGGTGCGTTTCGCACCATTTTGGGTGCTTTTTTAAATTTTTTTCCCTTAGTTGGTGCGTGGTGCGCTTTTTTTTAAATTTGGTGTGTTATTAAATTTTTGGTGGCACCAACGCAAATTTAACACGACAGTGGGTTAAAACTGGAAAATTTTTGTTGTGAAACTTTTACCAACTTCCTGATAGTGTTAATTACCATATTATTAGTAATGATGTTTACAAAACATCACAATTTGAAATTAAATATTCTTTATGTGACCCTATGATAACAATAATGATGAAAATATTAGCTTTATTAATTTGGAATAATTAATTTTTGATCTCTTTGAACTTTTAAAAGTTTTAAGCAGAATTTATAAAATTAATGTACAAAAATGTATAATTTTGTACAAATTAATGTATGTTCCCTTAATTATGAAACTTGTATAAGTCATATTTCTTTGGTCGAGATATTCAGTATATTACATATTAACAAATCCAAAAATATCTTTTAATTATCCGACAGTTCAATTAATCTAAAAAAAGTTTTAATATATAATTGTATATATAATATTGGAATTATGCACTGTATTAATTCAGTTCGCCTGCAAAAATAAAGTGAACAAAACCAAGGGAAAATTGAAAAAATCCATGTGAAAAATATTATTCACAATAAGGGGAATCAAGAAAGGGAACACATTCTAGGGAAAAATTTTTCACGATTGCAATTTGTGGCAAAGGGAAAATATTTCGAGAGAAAAACTATTCACGATAGGGGTGATTATTTCATAATCGAAAGAAGACATTCCCAACTGTCATTTTATTTAAAAAATAGCTTTGGGGGATTTAGTTAATTTTAAGAGGCTTAAAGATGGGCATATCTTCGCAGATTATGATTTTCCTATAACTATTTTCTATGAAATTGTATTATCAAGAAAATTATGGTTTTTGTCATAAAAAACGCAGTGTGCTGCGACCTGGCGCATTCCAAAAATATTTAATAAAAATAAGTTTACACAATTTCTTATGTACTATATAATTTTGTGATCATAGTGCCGAAGCACCACTGGCTTTTTTTAACTTTTAAAAGCCCTCATGGCCGTATGCTAATCCTAATGCTATGCTTTATTTTAACATGTAAAACTTTAATTGTTTCAGCGTTCATTCTATTGTTTTCCAACTAACATTTAAAAAACATGTGCCACTTGTTCCAAATTCTCCCTTCTCTCTTTTACTCTTGCAGGAAATTTTAAATGAAAAATATGCGTATGAACGAACACACAAACTCATGTACTCGTAACTAACTTGACTTTTAAAACTTCATCAAATATTGATTTTTGTTGTAATTTTCTTAAGACCCTTGTCGTTGTTTTATAGTTTTTAAATATACAATTTTCTTATTCTAAACGACAAATTGTAACACGATGTTTATTAATCCATTGTTATGTACTTAAGGATGTATGTTGTACGATATATTGTATGCAAAAAAAAATTATATTGTGTTATACAATCATGTTCTACTTGTCTTTCTAGTCATTGTAAGGTCGTTAATCATAACTTCTTGTTGTTGTGCGAACTTCATGTGTAATTGAAAACACGCATATTGTTCATGTTGACCGACTTTGTTATCTGTTCTCAAAATGATTGAAAGGGCACTTTGTGGCAACAACAATATTATGAAATAAAATATGAAAAAAAAAAACAAAATTTTCTAAACAATCAGTGATGCCAAGTTATACAACTTAACTTGAATTCCTACTTGAAACTTTTATCGTGATGCTTATTCATTTGAAGCTGCCACATTTTGATGAGTTGCCACACTTTCTACTTTATGTATTATACCCAGTATAATTAATTGAAAAAAATACAGGCAAATCCCGGTATAACGAACGATATAATGTCAGGCCCATTCGTTATACAGACATGATTAAATACAATAAAAATAATGAAAAAAATACAAACTAACGTTTTCATATATTTTTTTGCCGTTGCTTATACAGAGCACACATTTATCAAAATGTTTGCTATATTAAGTAGAACTTAATGTTAGAAATATGTTCCTAGCAAGTTTTTGTTTATTATTTTGCAATTTTTTCTTTATCATTCGTTATATCCAGTATATAATTAAGATAGTATTCGCACTTATAAGGCCGTTAATGTAAAATAATTTGGACGTTCGTTATATCGGATTTTCGTTAAAACGAGATTTGTTTTACCGAGATAAGCCTGTATTACAAAAAAAAAAATATAACTCAAAATATAAAATAATAATACAACATAAATTCAGTAAAGTGCAACTGTGACTCCCACAAAAAATATTCCGTACGACGCTTGTTTATTTTTGATTTTTTTCGACTTTTTCGGTTTTGGCATTTTTTTTGGTTTTTGGCGATTTTTTTCGGGTTTTTTGGGATTTATTTTAGTATTGGCGTTTTTTTTCAGGCATTTTGTTGCTTAAAAATATTTGTTATTTTTTTCTGTGTTTGATTATCTTATGATATGATTGAGGTAAAAAAAAAATTCCTAAATCCTTTCGTACATATATGTATGTTTTTATTTATGTATATACAACCAATGCCAGTAACTAATAATTCTAACTAAGAAAAGTATGTAAGAGCTAAAAATAATGATGTGGGAATTGATTCCTCATATTGAAAATTAAATTCACTTTGTAGTGAAAAAAATATAAACCGTGAAAAATGTATGATTAGATAACATCAAACATGGATACGAAAGAAAGACAAAAAAAAGAAAGAAAAGCAAAAAAAGTTTTGGAAAATGTAAAATAAAACCTACAAAGTATAATAAATTTGAGTACAAGTTCCGCAAGCGAAGAAGTCCAGCGCAGGCGCTTCACAAAAAAAGATAGAGCATTATTTTTACCGCAAAACCATCCCTTAAGGGTTTGTTGTTTTTGTTGAAAACACCTAAAATAAGATGAAAAAAAAAACATTTAAAAACTTACTTGTGAAAAGGAATTCAAAAAATGTATGTCAAGAAACCACGGAATGTAAGAAAATGAGTGAAAAATGTGTACAAAAAAATTTGCCATAAAACGCCTAAGTTTAGTGTAAAACAACACAAATCCAATTAATTTTAAGAGCTTCCTGCATTAAAATTAAATTGTTGCTTAAAAATTGTTACAGTTTTTACACACGTTCTTAATGAAAAAAAAGTAAACTGAATATTGATTTAATTTTAATACTTTTCCCTCACATGGAAGGGAGGTCAATAATCGTTCTGCCTCTTTTTTTTAACCCAACCGAAACTAAATCCTATACAGTAGAGGCGAAAAATTATGGCACTAGTTATTGAACGAAATTATATAATATTTCAATAGAGTTTATATGGACACATGCCGTTATTTTGCCCCCAGGCTCCATAATTAGAGTCGCCCATCACATTATATCATCATATTATA
Organism: Tachina fera; assembly: GCA_905220375.1. Classification (NCBI taxonomy): domain Eukaryota; kingdom Metazoa; phylum Arthropoda; class Insecta; order Diptera; family Tachinidae; genus Tachina; species Tachina fera. The sequence goes on from LR999963.1 coordinate 62,776,477, forward strand.
TGAATAAGTCCTCGTTTTATTTCACTATCAGACAGTCATTATTGTATAGAAAAAATAATTAAATAAATAAGTACCACTCATTACTTATATAAGCCATGAAAAGAGTACTCTAAGCAGCTCAATTATCACATATGGCGATTTCTCGCCAAACGTGGTGATTTTTCAACTGGTTTGGAGTCTAAATTTTTGACTTGGTAACTTGGCGATTTTTCTGGCGACAAATAAATTTAAGTTTGACATTTTTAAACTCATTAATAATCCCAAATTATTATTTTACTTATTCAGTAAAATAATTTTTTATTAAAAATACATTGAAATAGATTATTAAGAGGTTTAGCTGGATCCTATGCACATTTCACTACTGCTAATGCGGATCATCAGGGAACCAAAGTATAACTTTAAATTTTTGTAATTTAGGAAAATTAGGTGGAGCAGTTTCAAAAGTAAATTAAAAAAAATCTCGTATGCATGAAATTAAAGAAATTTGATTTTAATGATTTTTCTTATAGCCCATTCAGGCTGACACGAAATTAAGTAATTTCAAGCTCAAATTACGAACGAAATGAAAGGTGTTTATGCAGGCACTGAATGAGATTTGAGTTGTTTTCGCAAACATATTATTCACTGCGGCAGACATTAAAGTAGTTTTTTCAGTTGAATAAATTCTTTGTTACACTTATACACATTTTTCTTTAAAAAATTTTCATAAATTTAATAATTTTCAATGTTTTCTTAATTTAATATTGAATGTCAAAATTTTTATTTCTTTTAATTGTTGTTTCTCATAGTTGTAAATTTACTCATGTTTGAAAATAAAAGTAGTTTTAGTACAAAAACAGAGTTGTATTTTGTTATTTCTTGTTAATTTCATCGAAATTAAGTGAAATAATTTAATTTGGAAAATGTCAAAATATATGGGAAATTAATTAATTTCAACTTGTTTTCGACCGAAATCACGAAACTGCTTAATTTGGAGTCAGCCTGAATGGGCTATTATATTAATTAATGCGTTTTGATTTTGTATGAAAAAAAATTTAGAAGAAATTACTTTTGGTGATTTGCTAAAAGTGATGATCAAAATAATAGGCGTTTTTATTTTTTTTTCACTTTCTTCTAAAATGCCGTTGCGATCAGATTTATTTTAAATTTATTTTTAATCTGAAATTAAAATAGTAATTTTCAAACAAAAAATTTTGTTTCTTGATATATTTGTTTACGTAAAAAAAAATTATTAATTTACTCTTTTGCTGCTCAAAATAATAGATTTATTTTAAATAAAAAAAATATTATTGTACTTTTTAAACTAAGGCGATGAAATAAATAAACTTATTTTATTTTTAATATTATTCATGGTATGTAATATTAGCAACCAGAATGGCCACTTTTATTATCTAAAACAGTAGGAATTCTTTCTACAGTATTTCCTTCACTTCTTAGATTTTTAGCAATTCGCACTCTTCCATAGTGCAATGTTTTTTTCGGCCCATCTTAAACGTAAATTGTGCGCAAATGTAATTGTTTTTTGTCAATTAGTATTGGTTTGGTTACTTTAATCTTTATTATCCAAAATACTAAATAAATTATTTGCAATTTATTCTTAAATTTTAAGAAGTTATTCGAAAAACATCTATTATTTCGAACAGTTACAATAGCACTGAATTTTGATTTTGAGCATGGGCACTTAAAACATGAATAATAAATTCCAGAAAAAAGCAACAGCAGAAGGAGAAGACATTGACAAATCTAACGGTAACATTTTAATTAAAAAAATCTTTGTTGCTACAAATTAAACAATATACTTTCTCTTAATTATCCCCTATTATATTGATCATCACTGTATGTATATGTATGATATGTAATACTATACTAGCCTATATAATATATAGTTTTGGAATTTTTTTGTTTTTGGAATTTTTTCGGGTTTCAGTGCTTTTTAATATGGGGTTTTTTTAGTTTTTTGGTTTTTGCGTTTTCGACGACTTTTTTCATACATATATGCGATTTTTTTAAATTTGGCGATTTTTTTCAATTTTGCGATTTTTTTAATTTTGACGGTTTTTTTCATTCTGGCGATTTTTTTCAATTTTTGGCGATTTATTTAAGTTTTATATTTTTTTTGCGATTTTTTTAGTTTTGGCGTTTTTTTTCGGGTTTTGGCGATTTTTTTCGGTTTGGCGATTTCATAATTTTGGAATTTTTAGTTTTACCGTGTTTGAAAATTTCAAGAATTTGTCTTACGGTTTCCAAGATACAGCAAGTTGTCAAAATTAAATAGTAAAAATTACATTAACTGATAGAACACCCTTTAATTGAGATTTATTGAATTTTAGTGCCAATTGTTGTAGTCTGTATTAAAATACAATAATGTGTAGTTTCCACAATGCAAGCAAGCGACTTGTCTAGAAAAAATATATGAAAAGCACTCAAGTTTTTGAGTGGTTCCTGTATAAATTTTCTAGACAAGTCGCTTGCTTGCATTATGGAAACTACACATAAGTTTGCAAATTTCAATTGTCTATTATGAGTACATGAGATTTTAAAATTATACGTTGCTCGTTTTGGAACACTCTTTAATTTTTACTTTTCACCGTTGGTGTACGGAACCCTAAAAACTACAAAAAATTGATTTAGGCGATTTTTGAAATCAATTTGACGAGATAGGTCAGAAAAAATCTGACAACCCTGCCATCCAGGCATTCATCACCTAAGTGTAACTTCTCTTTAATAAAAAAAAAAATCTGGTGACGCCAGATTGTAATTATAAGAAGTCAAATTATGCCTAAAAAGCTATTTTTATAGCCAAAGCTTATAAATAAAATTGAAAGAATCAACACTTAAACACTTCTTTTTTTCATGATTTAAACAAACATGCATACATACATGTGTACATGTGTTAAAAATACCTTTAACATGGAAATAATAATGAGTGAGCCTAACATTATAATAAAAATATCTCTACCACAAAATTTTATTAATAGTGGCAAGAAAAAACAAAAAGAGGGGTGGAAGTGTAAGGTACTGCTATGTGTGTTTATACGTTTAACTTTGATAACCAATTGCTGCCACACAAATATAAATATCTTTAGAATCATTTACCATAACTGCTGCTAAATATAGAACAACACGCGTTCTTATAGAATCTGCATATCAAAGTGTATGCATGAATAACATCGTACAGATTATTAGGTTCAGACACGAAGGTTTGTGTAGTAAGGAATTCCGTGTTATAGATATGTATATTAAATTTTTCAGCGATGGTATGTAAGAAATTCCGATAAAAGAAATATACATGCTGAAGAAAAAAAAATCCTAAAAAATGTATTGTAGTTTTCTAGAAAAGGTTTCACAAGATTTCACAACTTGGTCATACTGCGCTCATTCATCATCATGAATATATTGACGCTTTAACAACGCTACCAAATTATCCAGATTAGCTTTGAAAATAGACGATATAGACGATATTTTATTGCAAAATTGTGCTCAGCGATGAAGCTCATTTTGGGCTAAACGGGTTTTTTAATCAACAAAATTGTCTCATATTGAGTCCAACCAATACATAAGAGATCCTGCAGACTCTGTTTAATCTGGAAAAATTCGCCGTTTGATGAATTTTATACCTTGATGGCATCATTGGACCTTATTCCTTTAAATATTAAGCCAATGGAGATCGTTCGACGATCGATCAACGAGTTTTTCGTTTTTTATTTGGGCGTTATTTCCTTAGGCTTTATTTCACAGAGCCCAATTTATTTTGTTATCAATCACACTTTGTACAGGAACATTATGCTACAGGGTTTTACATTTACTGGACGCTTTCACCATACAAAACATCCGCCTTGGGTTTTATTGCATGGGAAGTTTCTAAAGGGCAAAGTACGGCATTCGATATCGTTAGAAATTTCCATACAAACTGAATTAAAATTGCATAAAAATTTATTCGTTATCCAATGCCGAATCTAGAACGCATACCTTTACATTTTGGCACCGTCAATTGGCCACCAAGATCATGCCATTTGACGCCGTTATGTTTGTTTTTATGGGGCTATGCCAAAGATCGCGTCTATGCTGAGAAAGCGCCAAAAATGTGCGAAAAAGTGGTCGAAAACCACCTCAAAAGGATAGACTGTTGCAACCACCAATCTAGAGGCCGTTATTTAAATTATTATTAATACGTTATTTATTTCTTACAAAATTGCAAGGTTCAATAACGCTTGAAAAGTTAAAAGTTAAGTTAAAAGTTTCATCGAAATCATAGCTTTATGTGTGTTTTATTTAAGTTTACTTATGAATAAATTCAGTAAAGTTCGATTTTGATTTGGATTTGAGCGTTTTTTCTTAGCTTTTTTTCTCATTTTGGCGATTTTTTGAATTTTTGGCGTTTTTTAGTTTTGGCTTTTTTAGCTTTGGCTTTTTTTAAGCTTTGGCGCTTTTTTAACTTTGACGTTTTTTTTCTCGTATTGGCGATTTTTCCGGTTTTTTGCGTTTTTTTCATTTTGGCGGTTTTTTTCATTTATGCGTTTCTTTGGTTTTTGGCGATTAATTTTAGATTAAGTTTATTTTTTAATCTGGCGATTTATTTCGTTTTGACGATTTTTTCGGGTTTTGACGATTTTTTCGGTTAGGCGATTTTATAATTTTGGGATTTTTTAGTTTTACCGTTTTTGAAAATTTCAAGAATTTGCCTCTTACGGTTTCCAATATACAGCAAGTTGTCAAAATTTCATAGTCAAAATTACATTAACTGATAGAACACCCTTTAAGTTAACTTTTTTTTAAATTTTAGTGTTAATTGTTGTGTGTCTGTATAAGAAGTGTCTATATACATACAATTAAATATATATTACATGGGATTCTAAAATTTTTCTTTGCTCGTTTTGGAACACCCTTTAATTTTTAACTCTCATATATTTGTTGTTGTAGCGGCCAAAGTTCTACATACTCAGTATAGAAATAAGTCTACAGACAGTGTAGCGAAAACAATAGGTTTCTTTTTCACCCTAAAAATGAATACCCTATTGGGTTTGTATGTTTTGTTTGCATAATTTTTATATGTATACATCGTTCCCTTAAAATAGAAAGGCCCTAACTCGTTATTTTGTTTCAATAGAGATTCTTACATTTTTCGATACAATAAGTGTTCTTCTATCGAAATATACAAAAACTCGATTTGAAAAAAATAATGACTTAGGTACTTTCTATATTAAGGTAACGATATGTACATACATATGTAGTGACACGAGTTTAAAACTAAAAATATTTATATTCCCATAAAAAAAAATCAAAAAATTATTTCCCTTAAATTATGCCCCCTTAACGCTTCTTTTAATGCTCCACATGCGTGATTAGAGTTGATGCATATTTTTCTTTTGTCTGCGGTAAGAACAACCCCTTTAATAAAGAAAAACAAGTGAGAGAGTGTTGTGTAAAGATTTTGCTCGGAAACGCGCCTTTCGTTGAATAAGCACAAGCAGATACTTGGAAGTGTCATAAGTTATGTTAGGTTAGGTTGACGAGGGACATACACATACATATATATGCACATACATATGTAAGCTAGTATATGCCCCTTGTGCGCACTCATGTGAATTAAAAGTCATATTACTTTTAAATATTTTGTGAATTTGCTAAATTTTAGTGCTGCTTGCTTTTTTTTTGGCAAATCCAGTAATTGCCAAAGTATTTCTTTAGTATGAAATTCTTTTTCTCTATACGAATATCATCATCCCCCTTTAAACAAACGTATAATAATATGAACAAAACTAAAAACTCACACATGTATGCATGCGAATTAGTTTTATTTGCATTTTGTGTTTTAATCTAAAAGATATTTTTTTTTACATTTATAAAAATTATCGACAAATCCGGCCACATTTGTATTTGTATTTGTACTCCCCGTGCAAAGCTTATGTACATGTGTAGTTGGAACAATGTAATCTACTCTCATGATTTGTTCGCTCTTTAACGCAAACATATTTTCTTTTATCATTTCGTTTGCCTTTATCTATCCTCTCGCGAGCTTTAGTAGTTACGCCAATAATATAGACGTGCTCTTTTTGAATTTATTTTTATAAAATTTAATTTATTTTGTTTTTTTTTCTTGTTTTTTATAAATTCAAATGAGAACTAATGCTCAGCTCTCATTATTTTCTTGTTTAGGTAAGTACTGCTAACGCTAGTAAACGAGTACAATTTACATTAGATGCGATTTTATAGAACAAAAATGCTAAAAAAGAAAGACAAAAAACTTTCCATGCTCATATACGAGTACATACATACGTATTAATATGTACTGTTTTCCCCACGGTGCAAACTAATTTTTAAAATGGGTGTATGTACCCCCGGCCGTTTTTCTAGCAAAAGCGCTAAATTATTATATATTATACTGGAAAAGCGCTGATTTATTTTGTAACAAAATCTGTGTAAAAACTTGCGAGAGACGAAAAATTTATTTAACCGACTTAAAAAAGCAAGAATTTATCATTAGTCTGTATTATTTTTATGTTTGTTGTTTCATAACTCGGTACTTGTTATACCGATTTAAAAAAAGATGTTTTTTGTCCATTTAGTCCCACTGTCCAGCCAAGCCAATCCATTGGAACACCGCTTGCTGTCGCCATAAAAGTTTTGCTTGCGGCACATAAATACTCGAGTCAGCTATTTATAACTTTCGATCGACAAGTTTTATTGAAAATAACCATAAAATAAGAAAAATTATTTTTGTTTTCAATATAAGTAATCGATCGAACCTTTTCTATCGGCATTTCAAACCAGTGAGTAAAATTCTTAATGAAAGTAATTTCGATAAATGTAAATTTTTCTAATTTTCTATTTGAATAAATAGTTTAAATCACTCACTATTTTGGTACTACTCAATTTTGTTGCTTTTAAGATCAAGAGCAAATGAATGAATGAATATAACAAAATTAAAAAATATAAAATCACTGTAGTGCGTTCGCCAAAACTTTTGCCGAAACTTATTTTTGAGGAAGTCTTTGATATATAAATTTTTGTTATGAAACTACCAATTTTGATAATTTTAAGCAGAACAGTGAAGAAACTGTATTATAAAAAAAATTGACAGCACTGTAGCGCGTTTGACGGGATTTTGCCACTCTATCGTTTAAGCCGTGTACTCTGTTCACAATTTCGTGCGAAAGGCTGTCAAACTGCATGTAAAAGTATTTGCTAGGAAATATTTGCGAAATAAATTCACAAAGGTAGAATTCTGTTCTTATTGCGAAAAACACGTAAAATCTATCTTGCATCATGTTTTTTCATGCAAAATAACTCTGGCATCATTTTAGTTTTAGCTGCGAAACAACACGAGCAGTACTTTTTTCGCACTGAATTTTAACAATGTTGCATACTTTCAAGCAATAAAACTGAGAAATTTATAAATAAAAAAAAAAACGCGAGTTGGGCTACATATAGTACATGTCAAATTTTCTACGCGAAATAATCAAAGTTAGGGAAAATTTTTCACAACTTCGAACATAGTACCAGTATTTGAAACTGGTGTTGTAAAAGTATTGAGTATTTTAGTACTGAGTACTCACCACTGACTGTTTTTCCCCGTACTCAATACACAAAAGTAACTACTCAATACTTTCAGGGTTGCATTTTCTAGTTTTCAACCGAAAGTCTTACTTTAGAATACATCAAATTTATAAAAATCTGTGTGCGATAAGAAAACGGCCACTGAAACAATGACTTCAAAATGCACCGTTGAACAGACAGAAAAATTTACCCTTTAGAGTTGTGGAAGGCACGTGAGATCAGCAAATCCAGTTCACACACTTCAACTTTTGTTGATCAACTCGTAATTCCGCCTTGAGAAAGACGGAGAAGGAAATACAAATATCTCTTTTTTTCTTCCAGCTGAATTGCGACAGGACCAACAACAGTTGAAGTGCGTGAACCGTAAGTCCCGATATGAATAATCCCTTAAATTCCGGCAATTTCGATAAAAATTAACTAGAAAAACTAATCTTCAAAGTTATTTATTTTAATTTCTTATAAATTAATGTAGATATATATAACTTTTGTTTTTTACACAAAACATTACAGCTTAATTTGTTTTAATAAATAATAATTTTTAACCTCTCATGCATATACTGGGGTGTTCTGTAAACCGCAAGTTTTGATATCGCCTAATTTACAGGAAAAAACTCAGTTAAAAAGACAACTTATTGCATGTTTTTATTTGCCTTTAATGTTTTAGATGTTTAAGATATTTTATACGAACTCATCTTCAAATGCACTAAATCGTCTAATCAGCAGAACACTGTTTTTCGCTTTGGAAATCGCATGATTTCAAAACGCGCGGTTTACAGAATACCCCTGATAGTATGTATGTGCAGAAACCATGTATGTATGTGTGTTTTTAATTTTAAATTCAAAAAGCCATTGAAGTATTGAGTAGTATCGAGTACCCAATTGAAAAAGTATCAAGTAGTATTGAGTATTAAAAAGTAGCCACTTTTTACAACACTATTTGAAACAACAACTTTTATAAAAAAAACTACTCAATTTCCGTGCTATTAAACATAGCAACAAAAAACTTGAGTATAAAAAAGTTGGCATCACTGCCACGAATTTGCCGCACTCTAGCATCACATGAACTTAATTTTAAGGAAGTCTTTGAAACAACAATTTCTATAATAAACCTACTCAGTTTTCGTCCTATTAAGTACATCAACAAAAAAAAACTTGAGTTTAAAAAAAAATTGCATCACTGTAGCGTCTTTAACGGATGGATTTTTCCGCACTCTATCGCTTAGAGTAAATTTGGAGGAAGTATTTGGAACAACAATTTTTATTAAAAAAGCTACACAATTTCCGTGCCATTAAACACAACAACAAAAAAATGTTGAGTATAAAAAGGATGGCATCACTGTAACACGTTTGACGGCATTTTACGCGTTATTTTTTTTATCACATATGTAAACGTAATTTTTAGGAAGTCTTTAAAACGACAATTTCTGTAATAAAACACAATTTTTTTGCTATTAAACAAACCAGCCAAAAAAACTCGAGTATAAAAAAGTTGGCATCACTGTAGCGCGTTTGACGGACGTGTTTTTGCCGCACTCTAGCATCACATGAACTTAATTTTGAGGAAGTCTTTGAACTACAATTTCTATAATAAAGCAACTCAATTTTCCTGCTATTAAATGAAAAATAATTGAGTTAAAAAAAGTTGGCATCACTGTAGTGCGTTTGACTGCTTTTGCCGCACTCTAGCATCACATGAACTTAATTTTAAGGAAGTCTTTGGAACAACAATTTTTATAATAAAACTGCTCAGTTTTGCAACCCTTAAATATGTAAAAACTTTGTTAGTGCTTTTAAGCACAACAACAAATAAATTTAAGTGTAAAAAGTTGGCATCACTGCAACACGTTTGAATCTTTTGCTTGAGTAATCATATTGTGCCATTGTTGATTGTTGTTGCTGTTGTTGTTGTGATTATTGTTATGTGAGTGTTTGTGTATGTATGTGTCGTTTCCTTTTCTCTGGTCTCCAAAAGCGAGTGAGCAAGTGTGTGTGTGTGTGTATCTGAGTATCTGTGTGTAATAGCTCAATTTTTTCATTTGTGTGGTATAATATAATTTGTTGTTGGCTGGCGTTCTATTCACAAATAGTTGTATAGTTGTGTGTGCTTTCATAATTTTAAAGTTTCTTGCTGCTGTATGTGAAAGCTTAAGCACTCGCAGCTCGTTGAAAATTATCAGTCGAGCGCTGATACCGTACTGAAGAGGTCGGTCTTAGAAATTATATTCTCGTCTCGGGTTGCTTACACAATTCAAATAGTTATTATATATACTAATATATTTATATATGTATATATAGTATATACCTATATTTTCAACACCATATAGTATATCTAATAAAACAAGCAAGAAATAATAATAAAAAATTGCCATATAGAAAAAAAGAAGAAAATAAACTAAAATTTGTATCTACAGGATACAAATTTTAAAAAATTTTTTTATACTATTAAATTGTTAAAGAAGATACCAGAATATTATATAAATTCAAAAGTGTAAAGTTTTAAAAGCAATAAACTTTAGTTTAAAAGGGGTAGTTTTAACCCCCTAAAACGACAAAAAAACGAGAAATTGTGTAACACCAGTGCTACAGAAAGGTAACCAAATCATCAAAAAATCGGAAGAATTATAATTTCAAATTAAAATAAAGCAATTATAAGAGAAAAGTAATGAATATTGAAACAAAAAACCAAAAAAAAAATTTAAATAACTTTTATATGAAAATTAAAAAAAAAAAATTAAAAAAATTAAAAAAAAATTCAACAAGAGATAAAAACTAACGTTGTGTTGTAATTAGTGTTGTTGTAACGCGTCGTTTGCTTAACTTTAAATCACTCGTGTAGCCATAAGTTGTACATTACGAGATACCCAGTTAGAAATATAGATATAGATATTAAAGCCAATGGATGATGATGTCCTTGTTCAAAATCGATTTTTCACCATAAAAATTAAAACCATAAAAAAGAACTAATTTGGCCATTTTGAAAAGTGTGTTAAGACAATTTCTAAGAAAATTGTTTTGTTCGTAAGAAAAAAAACGAGTAAATTTACAAAAAAAAATAATAAAATTTTTTTCCAATCATTTTCTTATGAGTATGATGAACATGTAATAGATTTATGATTTATTTTGCTTGTTTTATAAATGTTAAGCTGCATAAAAAATTATTAATAAATTTATTAACAATTAGTGCGCCATTTCTTGCAACAAAAATGCCAAATAATATAATTTGTTAAAACAAAAACTATAATAAATACATTTGTATATTTTTGCTGCTTTTTTTTATTATTATTTTTATATGTATGATTGTCTGACATTTAGTCTCGTTTATAAATAAAAATATACATTTGTTTTTATTTAACAACATTTTTTGTTATTGCAAAGAAAAGAAGAACAAAAAAAAAACTATTTTATCATGTAGAAATAAAAATATAAAAGAAAGATTAAAAAAAACCAAACACACGCCAAGCAAATCTTTACTGACTGCCGTGCAACGATTTGCTGTTGGCTTGGAATTTGCATATACATTTTCTTCCTATTGACTACTAGATATTTTTCTGGCATTTCTTTTAAATTTTTTTCTATTTCAAAATTTTTAATAATAAATCATTGATTTTGAAAAAAAAAAATATTTAAATTTGATTAAGCAAAAATAATCCATATTTTTCCTTAATTTTCTCTTTCAATATCCGCCCCTATCTCTCTCTCACTCACTCACTCGGGCCTTAAAGCTTGTGCAGAAAAAATGTTGGAATAAATTTCCCATATTCCACTAAAGCTTTTTATTTGTAAACTTCCAAAAAATCCTAAGGCTTAATTTTATAACTCTCACATTTAGTTAAATTTTTAAGAATCTGTCAGCAATGATAAACTTAATTAATAAAATGTGATGATTTATTTAAAAAATTAATAAAGTAATTTAAAGTTTTATATATCCATAATTTAGAAAATGAAGTTACATAACAAGGAACACTCCCTCAATACTCGTTTTGTCTTCCTTTTTTCATCATTTATATAACATCACTTATTGTGCAATATTTCATAAAACGCTCTTAAAAGCTCTCGCTCTCTCTGTCTTTCTCAGTAAATTTTAAAGCTATGAAAAAGAAGTGAAAAAAAATTAATAACTTGCCATCGAATTCCTTTACTAAATTGTTTTCTTTCTAATAAAAATTGTTTTAATTGGGTTAAAGTTCAAAGAGTTACATAACACAGTCTCTTCTACACCTTAAGTATGCGGCTTTAGAAATCCTTGTTTGCCATTTGTATTGTAGGCAAATCATATGAATCGTAAAATATGCCACATAATAATATTGATAAATTAATAAAATGCATGAGTTGCATGTTGGTTCAAAATTTCCAAACGTTTTTATAGATTTGTTACAAGAGTAATTCACAGCTGATCACCACTTCCTGAAATGTCAATACGCCTTGAATATGCACCAAAATAAATCGCAAGCTGTATAGCTATTTTATTGGCAAGAAACCGAAATCGCACTTGCTCGGATTACACAGTAATACAATCGTGCTTATTTAATGGTCTATATAAGTAGCATTAGATTTTTACATCGAAAACAGAACAGCCATAACCACTAAAATAGCTTAAGCGACACATTTTTTGGACTTGGTATTTTTTGTTACGAAAATCGACATATTTCATATTTCTTTCAATAAGAATTGAAAATACTGAACTTAAGCCCAATTAAGAAATTATTTTTGAGTAAATAAATAATTTTGGTCAAAATAGGAATTTCGAAAATTATGTCGCTTAAGGTTTTTTTGCGGTTATGTCTTCTTAGGCTCAAATTGACAGTCTTTAGTTAACTAATGAAGGTGGTTTAACCAATGAAATTGATAAGAAAAATCTCAAGTTAAACCACGGGCGTTAGTTAACTATATCGTGTGAATTTAGGCCATATTCTAACTGCCTGTGCATTTCGGCATTTCTGCTAAAATTTAGGTTTCAAACTTATTGTAGCCATTTTTCAAGGAAGACGTTGAAAACTCTCGGTTTAAGAAATTAGTAAAAGATCACTTAAACAAAACAAACACTCCTTATAAAGTACGCTTATTAGGGATATTTCGAGTCTTCTCAAAACTTTACTTAATTCTTAAGGTACCAATAGACGATGCAATATTATTGAGTACTCTATTGCTATTAGTAGTGTCGTTTTACGTCATACATAGACTATGCAATATTATTCAGTGCTTTATTGCTATTATTATTGTCATTATGTGCCACACTATTTAATATATTGTGCAATATTGAAAAAATATATGGCGCAATATATCTTATAATATACATAAATATGTATCTATGTATATAAAAGAACGTTTAAAAAATTTTAAAATAGATTTTCAAAAAAAATTAATAATTTTCTTTTCTGTAATCTAAAAAGTACAAAAATAATGTTTAGTGATGTAGCTGAAAATAATTATGGTACAATTTTGTCAACACATTACACAATATTATTTGTTGCGCAATATAAACTAAAAGAATTTTGATTTTATGCAATATATTGTGCCATATACCAATTTAATAGGGCATACGTGTAATTTTATTGTACAATATCAACATTGCACAATAATATTGCAAATTTATGTGTGGGTACCATTAATCTTTGAATAAAATATTTTTTGTTCGAATTTGACACCGACTCCCAGCTCTGGCGGGGCCGTACAGAAAACAAATTGCGTCATTAAATAATAATCGAATTAAAAAAATTTTTCCATATGAACTCCATTCAAATATTTTGAAATTGCTTTCGCTATGAAATGCATTTAGTTGCCTTAGATGCCGTTAGTTGCCTTTAAAATTCAATGCAGTTAAATTGAATATATAAATATCGTTTGGATATATCGCCCATTTGCTTACACAATGTCATAACTCAGCAAAACAAGTTTTACACAAAACGAATTTAAAGCGGCCCATCCATTACACAATATTATTTTATATGTTGTTGTACATATTGCTGTCGCTTTGAACCATATTATGCAATAAATTGGACAATATTTTCATAGAAAATATTGCCCAATTTTCCTGAAAGTGAAAAAGTAAACAACATTGAACAATGTTGCAACTGCATTACATAATTGTTTTGATTGTACAATAAATATCAAAAGTCTTGATATTTGCCAATCTGTTGTGCCACCTTCGAATATGACAAATACATTCGAGATATTATTGTATAATATGAAAAATTGCACAATTATATTGCAAGTGGGTGGGCCGCTTAAAGCTTTACATTTTCACAGAATTTAATGGAAAAGGAAACCATTATTTGTCTCTCAAGAGCAGAGTATACAAAATATTTATAGGAAATTTTTACAAAATATGAATAACGATATGAGCATTATTTCTGCATTTTTCACTCAAAAATCGTTTTATTTTTAAGTTGTGTTGAATAAGCGGTACGTATTGCCTCAAATTCCGTATTTACTATTTGTAAATAATTTATTTTATATACCTTTGTGTTCCGTTAATTTCCATCACAACAAGAATTATTATTATTTTAACATTATGTAATGAATATGAAGTTAAAGCTTCTTCGTTTTCGCAAGAATCTAGATATGGATTCAAATGCAACTTTGGTAATTTATTTATTCCCTGATATATCGTAATAGTTTGCGCATTGTTCTTCATTTTTATTTTCATGAAAGTCCTAATAAAAATACCTAATATTAAGGAAAACAAAAATCACAGGAATCTTAACTCTGCTTGGATGTGAGAGACAGATTGCCACCATAAGGGCGACAAAGTTAACCAAATGAGAATTCCATCTATTCTATATATATAGTCAGAGCAATACCAGACAACGAGTTGCTTTAATAAAATTAGTTCTTATTAACACTTTGCAAATATGCGCTTGTTAATATTTTCATTTCCAAAAAAGACACCTGCTTATTTTACAAAATGCTGACATTTTGTGCAGCTAATTGCCGCAAACATGCCTTTTGTTTGAACTTTTGCAAAGTTTATTAATATAATAAACGGAATAAGAATGACTAGCCCAATCGTGAAAAACAAGTGGAAATTTTGTTCCCATTAAAATGTAATTTCCCTCGAAGTGTCAAATGCCACAAATCCCACTGCCATTTATCAGTGCATTTAAAAGAAATGAGAGAATCTTAAAATTTAATTGAAAATCAAACAAATTTAAGTTAAAAAATAAGAAATACACAAAAAAAAATAAAATTATTTAATTTTTATTTTCATTTGGAGACAAATTGTCGACCCTTAATAGACCGTAAAAATAATACAAAAAATTTAAGTTTGAAATGAAATGTTTTTTAATGCAAAGTTGTATCTTTAAATATTCTGGGTGAAATGTGAACGAATTCTTTAGTATAAAAACGCCGTAAAATTTGCTGCATGCGCATCAAAGGGCTTCATGCTCAAGAAAAATACAAATACAAAGTTCGACTCTACGACTTGAGATCAAAATGACAAACCTGTGCCTCGTTTCTGTAAGGAAAGTGAGAACTTTTCGAGTCGAACAAATTTTATCATCCTGTGAAACACAGGGTGAGTGAGAAAAAAAAATGTATTTTTTGATATTTTTTGTAAGTTTATATAAATTTTTAAGTGAGTAACCCTGTGTCAAATAGGACAACCAATATAATTATTTAATTTTTCTCGATGCGAGAACTTCTCGCAGGTTAGAGAAATAGGGTACTGGATGCAGACAGGCACACCTTGGCGTATTGTCAACTGGAGACTAGATATGAGTCGAACTCGTTCAGTAGTTAATTTTAGATACAATTTAAATGGATTTAATCATCGATTTAAGTCAAAAATTAACAAGTGAAACAAGTCCCGAAAAATATATCTGAAAATCACATAAATACGAGTAAATACCTTTAATATATGTCTGCCACAACTAGTTTAATTCTTGCCGTTGCAAATATGAGAGAAAGAAACAAGGGCGATATGTTTACAACTACTCTAAACCTCAGGCGCCCAAAGTGCCATCAGAGTGGCGAAATTCTATCGGTTTCTTATACAAATTTATTCACGTTAGACCCCTGCAAAAGACCACTTACAAGAACTTTTAAGGCATGAGGGATTTTTCAAATGCTTTACTACAGTGAAACCTCCTAAAAAAACGCTAAACAACACTGCTGGCAAGACATTTGTTTCAGTTATTGCAGGTATAGAAGTAAAGAAGAAATCACTTTGTGACGGAAAAATTTGTGATGCCTGCTTCTTCATACGCAGGGGCGCGTATACAAACGTCATGCATGTACATACGCACATAAGTTTTGTGTATGATCTTTTATTTTTCTGCGCACATACAAATGCACACATGCATTGACATTATGTGTGTGCGTTTACTTTAAAAAACCACCCTTAAACACATACCAGCTTACCATCTACATATTACAAACACACTCTCAAACGTACAATATGCAAAATAACAAGCATACATGCGTCAACACTACTTCTTTTGATTGTTTGTTATGAAAGAAAAAAAGATATCGAATGTTAATACTGATATACACGAATATAAATACATCGTGCTTCGTTTATTAAACGACAGCATTTATTATTATTAAATACCATGAGAATACATTTAAAAAACAAGACGTGCTTACATTTCAATACTGTTTACGCAGGCCTCTAAGAAACGTACATGAACACATTTCTCTTGGTGGCCAGCTCAGCGCTGAAGGAAAGGAAACCAATAAAAGACTAGTCACGGAACTGGCCATTAAGTGGTAGCTATCACTTAGATTTGTATCACTCTAGCGTCTCAGTCAAAAACTTATTCAGCAACGTCACTTTCATGCTTCAATTTTATGGCCACGAACTTATTTTTCGATATTTGAAAAGATAGAGCTGTTGCTTTCAAAGCACGTTGCTCTAAGAAGTGGATCAATTTACATTTCTTTGACACTTTATGATAGATATCAGATATATGCTTCTTGTCGTTGTCCATTTTTAACTTGAGTGCTTATGGAAAATTTGTCAACCCATTTACGTGATATACATTTGTAATTTCTTTTCACCCGATCATCATTTTTCCTATTTTTTTAGGGTGGCGTTGGCTGAATTAGTTAGCACCTTGACTACAAAACCGAAAGTACTGGGTTCAATCCCGTTATCCAAAAGTCATTAAAAAATAACAACACCACGCATTTTTCTGATGTGCATTAGTGTCGCTTTGTGTCAGTTGTTGTAGGAAAGTTCAAGTGATGAAGGCATGGTCACTGAACTATACCGAGCAGAATCATCGGCGAAGTAAAATAACTGATAAAATGGCTACTAACCACAGCTTAAAAAAAATTTAATAAGCCTCACTTAACACCAGACGCGCTGCAATATTTCATTATTAAAAACCACCTGCCTTCTCTATCACTACCCCTTTCCTGAAGGAAGTAACACCTAGTAATAGTAGTAGGCATTTGCCTGAGTGTTACATCCCTTTAATAAAAAAAATAGCGGACAGAGTTTTAAAAGTTTGATGAATTGATAAAAATGTTGCTGCAAGTTTGAAAAATAAAATACCTTAAATATATTTTCTAAGACGTGAATAAGGTTGTAAGTTGAATCAAGAATTTTGAATTGAAGAATTTTTCTGTTTAAGAAAGAAACATCATTGAATTTCACTCTCATGTGGCAGAATATTTTTAGAACATCATACATATATGTTTAAACAAAAAATTTTAAGCAATAAAAGATACAAAAATTGTTTAATGTCTCTAAAATTTTATATTATATTATGGAACTTTATTCTCTTAAAGGCGCTCCAAAACACTTAATTAATTAAAAAAGTGCCCCAGATGGGGCATAAAATGTACCTTTTAGGTTATTAAAGTAACACAAAAGTATTTAAAGAATTGGTTCGAGAGTTGAAAGGAAGCAGCAGCAGGAGAAAAGGGGGAGCAGCAGAGATAGAAAATTAAAGGAAGAGGAAGAAATATTGAAGAAGAAAAAAGGAGAAGAAAGAAGTAGAAGAAAGAGAGATATAAAATAAAACAAGAAATATTGAGGGAGAGTTAGAGTTAAAGGGAGCACCTAAAGAACTTTGAACTTTAGTTGAAGAGAGAGAGAGAGAGAGAGAGAGGGAGAGCTTATGTCTTAAACTAATAAGGATACATATAAATTTAGAGCCGACATCTGGAAAACACCCCATTCCACACAATTTCTTGCTGGTTCTCAATTTTAAAAGCAAATTATACCTAAAATTGAGAAATATTTTTAAGAGCAAGTGCCAGCTTTAAACTGTAAAGTTTAAAGTTTAAACGTGCCCAAAGCTCTTTTCTAGAGATAACTTGAAAAATTAAAGTCTTAAGAGAGGAAATAATTCCAGCGGACTTTTTTTTATCCGTTTTAAGGGGCCGCATTCTTGTGTGTATTTATGTTTCTTTTTATATAATGTTCTGGAAATTATGTTTTTTTTTCTTCTCTTTTCAAGCAAAGATTGCATAATAAATTTTATATTGCATTGTGGTACATATTTATGTGTATATGCTTTTGTTCTTTTCATATAATTGTTTTTATTTTAATATTATTGTTTAATTCCAAAAAAAAAAAATTCTTTTTATATTAATTTTAAAAAAGTTTTTACGAAGTAAACGGTTTCAAAAATTAAAAAAAAGACATGAGTATACAGGTTAGTATTTCTACGAAAGTTATATATTACATTTTCTTTTTTTTTCATTTTATATAATTTTGTGTGTTTTAGTTTTTTTTCAGTAAATAAATTATCTTTAAACAATCGCACACGTTTAAACTGTATAATTTTTTTTTGAATATTTTATTTGCTAATTTATATTATTACTCGTATTATTTTTATTATTATTTCTTATTTATATTAATTTATTTTGTCTAATTCACATGACACTTCTCTATGTCACTTATTTTATTTATTTTTTTTTCTATATAAACCTGTTGGTAACCGTGTGCGATTTCTAATTTAGTTAAATTCTCTAGACATGTGTAGAGATGTTTTATTATTTTATTACTTGAAAACTTGAAACGATCGAAATGATATAAAAATTTTGCCGTATAAGATTGTATGAATAAGATGTAAATTAAGAAACAAACAAAATAACTATTTACTAGTATAGTTATGTAATAAGAAAAAATGGGAAAATTGCATATTCCAAGAAATGGCTTTTTTTTAGAAGAATTAGAAAACTTGTTTTTCTAATATTTGATTTATTTTTAAAATTTTATTAAAAGTAAGGAATTAGTCATTACTCAACCTTTTTGCGAACCGAAAGTCGTCATATTTATGCATAATAAATACGTTTGCAGTAACGAAAATGTGATTCTGTAATTTCTTTTTTACTTTATTGTGCAGCTGTGTTTTACACACCCTTCAATTCCATATTATGTGGCATCTCCGTCCGTCGATTTTGAAAACATCACCAGTATTGCCAGATTTGGTTTTCTGTTATTTAAAAAAATGTGAACAAAAAAAAATTAAAAAATATTGAAAATTAAAACTAGACACACTAAAGCGAAACATAGTTAAGTTTTAGTAAAATAAAATAAAAACTTACTTTAACACTTGTTAACGCAGAAGTAATCCCGTAAATATTATTTTATTTATTCAGTAAAATATATTATTTTTATTAAAAATAAAACCAATGATAAGTTAATCAATATCGTAGCTGAAACAATAACTCAATAATCAACATGTTTGTTATTTTATTGCTATATTGCATTATGTGTCCGAAATTACGGCAAAAATTATTTCCAAGTGTGCAATTATAAAACTTAGTGTAGAGGCCCCTGTTGATAAAATAAGCATTTTAAAAGAGTTGACGATAACTTCCACATTACACAACTGGGACGAACGGCGAATTTTGTCTACGTCGACGAATTCATCGGTAAGCACTTGCTGCGTAAATTCGTCGTGTGAAGCACAATAACGACGAATTTACTCACCGAATTAATCTCACATATTTGATAAAGTTGGTTGTTGTGGGTACAAAGTCAGAGCGACTGAGAGAGAAAATTATTTTTTCCTCGTTCGTCGGGGTACAAAATAGAAATAAATCTATCTCAGAGTTCGTCACGCACGACGAATTTCATTAGACGGCGGTGGTGTGTTCATTTTAATTTGCAAAAATGTGTTTTATTTTTTATGATGAAAACTTCGCTGCGAAAAATTCGTCGTTCGTCCCAGTTGTGTTCCTAGCATATGTCGTGATTTTTTATTTATTTTTAAAAATCGAAAGTTAAAAAATTAGTTTATATTTTTATTCGACCTTATTATGTGTTTTAAATTATTTTATTATTTATTCAGGCTCTAAGTCTGAATAAATTGAAAAATTAATTTTTTTTTGCCGATAAAACAGAAATTGGACACATAGATAGTGGTTTGGCTGACTTTTTTCAGTTCGAATTGTAGTTGTAAGAAGTATGAATGGAATGAAAATAGATGTTAAAAACCACAACTATTATTCATTGGTTTTGCTAGAAGAGAGCGTTGTCACACAAGTATTTTTGCCTTGCGGCAGTCAAGTTAATAATAAAAGGCTTTTTTTTGGGAATTGTTGCCATTAAGTTTAACATTTTTGTTAACGCGCTAATAATACCAAATAATTATTTTACTTATTCAGTATAATATTATCTTATTAAAAACATATTAAAGTTATTATTATTTAAAGCACTAAACTAACTCTTTAGGAGCAGGTTTTTTTCTTAAAAAATTGCACTTATCTCAAAATCATTTATGTAAAATGTTTTAAATATGCATTTTTGTCTTTTAACAAAAAAAAAACCAGTTTTTCATTTGTTCTTCGTAATTATATAACGAATTAGTAATAATTAACATCAAGTATTAATGAACACAAACTGAACCCCATGGGAAACCCCATTGTAAACCAGTAATTTAAAAAAGTAAAAAAAAAACAAAATTTTATTCTTTATTGTTATTATGAATTATTATAACAATGTTAATTTATCTCTACCGGTTTGAAAAAAATATTTACCCACATTTCTTATGAATAAAAATCTTGCTTATTTCATTTTATACATATTTTGTGATCAATTTATTTGCAAATTTTCTAGTCTTCTAATTAATGAATTAGTTTTGTTTTCCTTGGAAAATAAACTTTTATTTACTTAGAAAAAAAAAAACATGGAGTAAAAAATTTAAAATTTCCATTTCATTCTTAAAAGCTAAAATATCTTTTGAATATTTAAATATGTATGTATGTTATTTTCATTGACACAATTTCTATTCTGATTTTCATATTTCTTAAGATTTCAATTGTATTTTTTTTGTTGTATTCTAATAAATATCTTATGAAAAAAACATACTTTCATTTCTGTACAACATTTTCTTTAACAAATTGCTGCTTAAATTAGCTCGTCTGGAATTTTTGAAAATTAAAAAATAACATAAAAATATGTTAATTATACTCAATGTTTTTTTAGGTATGTAGAATTTTTCAATCCCCTTGATTAGTTGTTGTTATGAAAAAAAAACTACAGCGTTTAGCTTTCGTTTAGTTCGCTTTGATTTAAACTTTTTTAAATTGTTTTTCAAGTTCAACCATTATGTGTACTCGTATGTATTTCTATAATCAAACAATGTCCCGGCTTTAATTTAACTGTTGTGCTAATTTACATTTTTAATGTATTCCATTTTTTTCAAATAGTTACAAATATTTAAGGTCTTGAAAACAAATTTAAAGAATTCGTTTTTACTAAAAAAAAGTAATAGTAATTATGTTTTATTAAATATTTTGAACGCTACTAATTAAACAGCCTGATTATTTTAGTCATACATGTATATATTAATACAAATGTTTTAATTAACTTTTATATACAACAATTTGTTTTTTCCTTTAGCTCATGTTGGCAATTAAAATTTTGTTTA
Source organism: Tachina fera (assembly GCA_905220375.1). Classification (NCBI taxonomy): domain Eukaryota; kingdom Metazoa; phylum Arthropoda; class Insecta; order Diptera; family Tachinidae; genus Tachina; species Tachina fera. Next base: position 62,797,866 of record LR999963.1, read on the forward strand.
TACAATTAAAATATCTTAATGTTATTTATTTTAAGTATTTTAAATTTTTTATCTAGAAGAATAAACACTGTAGTTGCTGAAAGCTAAAAGTAAAATACTCGTACATACATACAATAAAAAAAAAACAAAAATCCCAACTGGGGGGCCAAAAACAACAAACAAACTAATAATGTTTTGGCGCCAAAAGCTGAAACCTGCTTTTAACATTAAAACCATAAACAGCTGATTTTGCCTTCACAAGGTTACAAGTTTAATATATTGTTTTAAAGCACAGATTGTTTAATACATTAGTTGAATATAAAATAAATCTCCTGTCCCAGTGAAAAAAAAATGGAAGTCATTCTAGCGGAAGTGCATTTTCATTGCTTCCAAAAAATCGATATATTTAATTTGCCGAGAGTGAGCAAAAAACCATTAGAAACTTATTTTAGTCATACAAAACCTTGTAACTCCTCCATAGTGTTAGAAAATACTCACCAGAATTTAAAAAAAATTTATTTTTTTAAAGAAGATCATGAATTATTTTTAGTCTAAAATTTAAACGTTATTTGCTTAAATTTACATGAAAACACTGTTTCGGGCTTAAATTCGTATAAAAAGAAACGAATTGTTAAAAAAGGCAACTATTTACCATTTTTCCTAGATGAAAATATTATCGTAGAACACAAAAAAGGGAACTTTTCTTAATATCGCTTCCAATTCAGTGACCAGGCATCGAAAAAGAGAACTTCTTGCAATGACAACCCTATGTAAAAATCATTAGATCGGATCGAAATTTGCACTACTTCCGCATCGTAAACTCTACATTTTCATGACTTTTTTTGGAGTGTCTTTTTTTACTGGGTGTAGAAATAAGTGTATTTGGTTTTGTATAACACTTATTTGACGAACTGTGCAACAGCTTTTTTTTTGTTTGTATGAAAAAGTAAGAAATTTTACAAGGACATTATTTTATATTTATGTATATTCTAAAAGAATATTTTAAAATTATCGCAATCTCCAAACTTTTTTTATTGTTTTTGCGGCTGCATCCATTTTTAAGAAAAATATGTTTCAATCGGTATATATTTTTATTAACTGGCGTAAACATTATCAGCTGCTTCAAATCATTCTAATTTGGCAGTACTAAATTTATTACAGCAAAAACAAGGTTGCATTTCATAACGCATAGTTAGAACCAATTAAAAAAATGGATCAAAAAAATCATTTTGTTTGGTAAAATCAGGTTTTAACAGTTGGCTTAAACGTTAAAGGTTATTGATTATTACAACTTTAAGTTACCTTTAACTTACCGCTCAGGTTAGTTTAATTTAAATTGAAATTAAACATTTTTTATACGTCGTATTTGTTGTGATTCTAATATAAATAATCGATCGCATCTATCATTTGCATTTAGAGGAACAGGCAATAATGCAGTTTTCTTTTCTAAAAGAGTGCAACATTTTAGAAATTAATTAAGAAAAACTCAACCACTTTATTGCAAAATTTTCATTAAAAAGTGCAATAAATTTAACATTATTTTATAGAAAAGAAAACGCCGAAGTCTCAACAGAATAAAAGTTAAAAAATATATAAATATAGTTCGAAAAACTAAACTCAGGTCCCTATTATGAGCAACTTTTGATATTCGACTGTAGTCGAAAGCGCTGATCGAACGAATTTTCATTTGTTATTATTGTAACGAGCATTTGACAAAAATTAAAATTTCGCTATTGTGAAGTAGAGGTGGAAAACTATCGATAGTGTCTCTATCGAAAGTTTTCGATAATAGTTTAAAAGACTTTATCTATATATCGATTCAAGGCTATCAAAAGTTAGAAAAACTATCGATATATCGACGATACTATATAGTGAGTGATAGTATCGAAGTTGTATGGTTCTCGTATAATTTTCATATTTCCTTTTTTTATGAAAAACAATATATTTAATTTTTTTTGATTTAGTGGTGTATCATTTACTATCGATAGTTACTAAAAATTATCGAATTATTGTTTTCAAGTATTAATCGATGCAGATTTAAAACATCGATAGTCACAAAAAAAATTAACTATCGATAGTATCGATAGTGACATCGATAGTTTTCCACCCCTATTGTGAAAATCAGTCACTGTGATTGTTAAAATTTGCACTAAACCTAAGATTTTGTGCTCAAGTATGCAAAATAAGGTCTCTATTTTGAGCTATTTTCGATCTTCGACTATAGTCGAAAGTGCTGATCGAACGATTTTTCGATGAGTGAATGTCGCTAATGAATGAATGAATTTGTGAATTTGTGAATTGAAAATATTAAAATTTTAAGCCCAAAAATCATGCAGAATAATAGACATTAAGATTTCCCCCCATAACTAAATTCTTTCAAAATGTTTAGTAGTTCTTACGACTTTAGATCTATATAAATTCGACAGAAATAGCTTGAAATTTTTGTTTGAATTTCTAAAAATTAAAAACAATCGCCTAAGCACTTATATTTTGGCTTTAAGAAACATGTTTTCGAAATTGATCTTTATTTGCTTTGATGAATTTAAATGATTTGAATAAAGAAAAATGTGAATGAATGAAAAACTTTTACGAAATTTGATAATTAGTTTTACGAATTCTTTGGTAAGTTCTATTTCACTAAAAATACTATTTGATTTTTTTTTGAATTTGAAACAAACTTTAATTCATGAAAAAGTAAAATAATCAGCCAAAAATTTAATTCTGTTAATTAAACTTTTTAAATATTTAAAGTTTCCTAACAAAAGTTTAATTGACTCAATAAAATTTTAAATTAATTTTTTTGTAATTTTTTTATTATTTTTTTATAATTTTTTTCCTTAAAGCTAATAGTAGGAGAATTTTTTTTGTGTGGAGACTTTTATTAAATTCACTAATATAATTAAAACAATTTTTTCTTTGCCCTACAATCTTTTTGTTCATAATGAGCGTATAAATTAACATGTGCACAGTGGGGAGTTTTCCAAAATAAATGGTAATAAATCTGTAACTTCTAAACTGTTGATTGGACTTATCTGAATTTATCGAATATCTTTGCAGGCATCTAAAATCTTTTCACGCTTTATAAAACATAACTTGACAGAATTCTGACTCAAAAAAAAAACTTCTGAGGCTTGTAACTTTTTTTAATATTATCCAGTTTTTAACGGATAAAGCTTTTTGTATGTATGTCTGAACTGTGACTTCATTGAGTTTCATTTAAAAATTCTACAACATCATATATGTATGTATGTATATGTTTTTTTTGTTGTATTAAAATGATTGCGAATAAAAATCTATTCGATTCGAATTTCAAGTAAAAATACATTGATTTCATTTTTGCTTGGTTTTTGTTTAACAAATAAATTGATATAAGTAATTAGCGTAGTATAAACAAATATTTGTTTTACGTACGTATTCTTTTAGCAATGAAAATTATTTAGTTTCTATTTCTATTCTAATATTTTTTTTTTCAATTGAATTTACTTTGTCTGCTGCTAAAAAAAACACGCTGGTAACAAAACCGTTTGTTCATTGGGCTGATTTTTGATGTTGTTGTGTAGCGTTTTTCTATTTTGATTACGTACAATCATCATTGTGGTTTATTTTATTTCATTTTCTATTGTTTGTATTCATAATGCATATTTATTTGTTGTGATGCTTTTTGTTTTACTTTTATTTCTTACGTTTCTTTTTTTTTATTACTTACTAACTTTTTATCAATTGATTTCGACAACAAATTAAAATTTGTATTTAAATTGAAACTGTTTGCAAAGTCGTACATACACATACGTGTATGCATCCATATTTGAAAAAATAACACGTCTTCTATTTATAGTTTTCTCAATAAAAATAAATTAAATAAAAATCAATATAATTGTTACAAAAAGTCTGTTCATGTTTTGACTGGTCTACACTACAGTGTTTGATTTTGAGCAAGTATATGCAATTTAAGAAAAAGTTCTAAGGAAATAAATAAACGTAAATATTCGGCGTTGTTTTCTAAACAGAATTCTTGTACATTTATTACGAGTATTAATAAAAATTATGTATTTCATATTATTATTAATTGTAACAATTCCCAAAAAAACCAAATATTTCGATGACTTCGACAAATCTTTTTTTAAAGAGATAAAAAAATTTATGAAACGCTGGACAATGTCTGCAGAACTCACAGGAGACTAAGTTGAAAGATCGGGTGGCGTTGGCTGAAGTAGTTAGCACGTTGACTACAAATCCGAAGGTACTGGGTTCAATCCCTGTATCCAACAGTCATTAAATAATAACACCACGCATTTTTCTGATGTGCACTAGTGTCCCTTTGTTATCAGTTGTTGTAGGAAAGTTCAAGAGATGAAGGCAAGTTTTGGCGCTTTTTTTATTATGGCAATTTTTTTATTTCGGCGATTTTTTTAATTTTGGCGATTTTTTTAGTTTTGGCGATTTTTTCGGCTTTTGGCGTTTTATTTTAATTTTGGAGTTTGTTTTCATACTTTTTTCTCGTTTTGGCGATTTTTTTAGTTTTGTTGATTTTTTAAATTTTTGGTGTTTTTTATTTTAGCGATTTTTTTATTTAGGCGCTTTTTTAGTTTTGAGTTTTTTTTCGTTTTGGCTATTTTTTCGGTTTTTGGTGTTTTCTAAAGCGATTTTTTTTAATTCTGGCTATTTTTTTCATTTGGCGATTTATTTTAATGTAAGAAATCTTTTTTTTTAATTTTGGCCACTATTTTCGTTTTGGCGATTTTTTTTAAATTTTTGGCGACTTTTTTTCGGTTTGCGATTTTATAATTTTGGGCTTATTTAGTTTTACTGTTTTTGAGCAATTCAAGAATTTTCCTCTTACGGTTTCCAAGATACAGCAAGTTGTCAAAATTGCATAGTCAAAATTGCATTAACACCATTTAATTTAATTTTGTTTTTAATTTTAGTGTTAATTGTTGTAGTTTGTATAAAAATACACTAATTTTACAAATTTCTAATGTCAATATAAATATGTACATACAATTGTATGTATATTAAATGGGATTTTAAAATTTTTCGTTGTTCGTTTTGGAACACCCTTTAATTTTTAACTCTCATGTATTTGTTGTTGTAGCGGCCAAAGATCTACACATTCTGTCTGGCAGCTCAGTTCTTGATACGAGTATTTCACCATTTGACAGCCAATTTATTTTCTGATTTGGTAATTCTGTATAAACAGGGTCTTCCAATAATAGATTTCATTATGAGTAAACCGAAATCATCAGATGTTTATTTAATTGTAAAGATAATGGAAAACAATGTCAGCCAATTGGCTACCACGGCTTCGCTTGCAGTACCATATTCTTTTCATGAAAATTTCCCTGACAAATTCGCGCATTTCCGGTAGTACGTCATATATAACCTAACTAATTCCATCTGGAATCAATTGTGTAGTATTATCATAGACCTTATCTTTCAGACAGCCACAAAGAAAAAAGTCTTAAGGTGTTAAATCGCAAGATCACTTTGTGGTATCGTTACTTGTGTTTAGTTTTGCAAACTGTGGCCGTAAAATGTTCACCATTTTATATAGTGATTTCGAATAATTTCAATGCGATGTTTAAATATGTATATCATTATACGTTCCATATTATTAAAGGGCTGTTCACACTATTATATTAATACAATTATTAATCTTTGTATTAATACGAGTACATGTCAAAAATTCAAATAATACGTGCAAATGTCATGACAAATGTTGACATCTCATAAAAATTTACCATTTATTCTTTTAATTTTCTAAACTATAAGGCTTTTCAAGTTTAAACTTTTTTAACGCACTAATAATCCCAAACTATTATTTTACTTATTCAGTAAAATATTTTTTTTATTAAAAATACATTAAAATTGATTATTGAGGGGTTTAGCTGGCTTCTATGCGCATTTCAATGTTGCTAAGGAAGATCATCAGGGAACCTTTATCCAAAGTTTCTTAGAACAACTAGAGTTATTATGTTATAAACTTTCATTTAAACAAATGAGTTGCTCAACAAATAACAAAGTTGAAACAAGAACTCAATAATCAACATGATCTGCATTAGCAACAGTGAAATGCGCATATTATCTATCTAAACGCCTCAATAATCAATTTCAATGTATTTTTAATAAAAAAATATTTTACTGAATAAGTAAAATAATAATTTGGGATTCTCATAAAAAACACTAATTATTAGCTTGACTGCACCCGGTCAAAAAAATACTTGCGTGGCAACACTCTATTCTTGAAAAGCTGTTGTTGTTATTTACATTTATTTTCTTTACATACTTTTACAATTAGAGCTGAAAAAAGTCAGCCAATATAGTAAAGTAGGAATATAAGAAACATGATGATTATTGAGTTATTGTTTCAACTTTGTTATTGGTTGAGCTTCTCATTTGCTTAAATGAAAGTTTATAACATAATAACTCTAGTTGTTCTAAGAAACTTTGGGTTAAGGTTCCCTGATGATCTGCATTAGCAACAGTGAAATGCGCATAGGATCCAGCTAAACCCCTCAATAATCAATTTCAACGTATTTTTAATAAAAAAAATATTTTAATGCGTTAAAAAATTTTAAACAAAAATTGCAACAATTCCCATAAAAAACACTAAGAAGGCTTTTCGTCTGATCAGAGTTCTTTCTTAAAAAAAAAATTAAGTAATAAATAAACTGACAAACACTAGCAGAATGGAACAACATGCTGTTTTCGAAGGCCGCCCACTACACCTTCGTCATCAGCGTTCTTGTGTTTTGCTCCACTGTGTGTGGTGTCATTTGGTGTAAAATTCAATTCTGTATGTACATACAAACATACACATTTTTCAAATGCAAATATAATATGTAAATTGTTTTGATTCACCATTTTGTATAATAAAAGATTTGTTTTTAATTTTAGTAGTAGATCTTCGCCTTATTGCAAGACCCTATATTTTAGTTTTCTACTGTGTAGCCAAATTCTTTAAATATCAACTCATGACGTTATTATCGTTAAATGAATCGTTTTTATTGCTTCTAGTACTATTATCACAATTCGAGATTTGACGTACATAGTACATATCTTGTTTATTTTATATATTATTGAATTTTTTTTTAATATTTTTTTTTGTGTTTTTAAAGATATTAGCACTGATATTTTTATTATATAATTTATATGTCGTTGTTTAAGTTTGACGTTGTTTGTGTTTTCTATGACGATTTTTCTCTAATAAGTTTTTCTGTATTTGAGTCTGTTGTCGTCTGGGACTTTTTTTCTTAACAATTTGCTTATGTATTTATATTTATTTATGTATATTTATTTAAATTTATGTTAATTTATTCTTTTAAAATTTTGCTTATTATAACAACTGTTTGTTTCGTTTTTTTTTACTTTTCATGATTTGTTGTTTTTTTATTTTGTGAGTAGTAATTTTTAAAAAATGTTTCTTCTAAATTAAAGAAGGGGATTTTTTTTGCATTTGTTTTATGAATTATTAATTTTCTTATCACTACGTCTCAGAAGATTTAACTTAATTTGTTACACATTTTGTTTTGCTTATGTCGGCAGTTGTAAACAATTTCGAAACTGAATTTACACCACGATTTTATTGTAAATAAGACAGAAATAAGGCATTTTATTTAGTCAACTTGTAGAATAAACAAGTCAAAATAAAAAAAAAGAATTAAAAAACCCCGACTATCACCAACTTTAAAAACCGTTAAGTATCCTAAATTGCCATTCGAAATGAAAAATCATAAGATAAACCTAAAGATGATTTTAAAATACCTGTGGAATGAAACCCATTTTGATATAGTTGTCTGACTTTTTATTTGGCGTCAAATTGGCCGCCATATTGAATTTTGACTAAAATCACCGCCATAGAATTTCCTGCATGTGAACCAAATAGTCTCCTAATCCATGCAATCAAGTGTTGAGACAGAGAATTATTGTTAATAATAGTAAAGATTATTTACCGATCTTGTCCTAAAAATAAGAAGTTATACATAACTTATAATTCTTAATTGCAAGAAACACATTAAAATTACGCCATATAAAGGGTCCGCCAGATAACTTTTTTTTTAAATGCTATAAAAAAACTAGTGAAGCTTCGGGTGTGTGGCACGTAGCGCCGTCCTTCTTCAATTTTTTTGGACAAAAATTCGTTCAACATGGCCCGATAACGATCGCCATTGACTGTAACGGCCACTACATGCTCATTTTCGAAATTATGCCTCTGGATGAAAATCCGCACCAAACAGTGACTCGTTTTGGGTGCGTCGGCTTTTCAATGTATGTGTGCGGGTTTTCTGTGCCCCAAATGCGACAATTTTGCTTGTTTACATACCCGCCAAGATCAAAATGAGCTTCATCTGAAAAGATGATTTTTTTTGGCAAAATCGTCATCTTCTGTAAGTCGATCGCAGGCACACTTAGCGAAGCGAAAACGCATTGGATGATCAGTTGGCTCGTTCAGCGGAATGATAAAACTAATTATCTGTCAAATCAGACATGAGCTAAGCGTTACCATTCACAAAATAAGCTCTAATTGAAAAAAACGTTAGATGGCGGACACTTTATTAATTCAGTTCAACTGCAAAAATAAAGTGAACAAAAAATCCAAGAGAAAAGTGAAAAAAAATCCACGTGAATAATATTGTTCATGATAAGGGGAATCAAAAAAAAGGGAAAACATTTCTTGTGGGGAAAAATTATTCATGGTTGCATTTTGAGTAAAGACGGAAATATTTCTATGGGAAAAATTCTCACTATAGGGGTGAATAATGTTTATAAACTCACGAAATTGACTTGTTTCGTTTTATTATCAAATCACGTGGTAGTCTGCTATCAATGGCTGTCAAACACAAGCTAAATGACGCGCTTTGTTTGAATTTTGACTGGAGTCAACTGTCAAATGAAAGGCGGGAAATTCAAAAAGTCACAGATTTATTGACACACTCTCTTGCCTTGAAAAAATGTTAGATAAGATAAAATTTTAAATCTGAATTCTGCCTTTTTTAACGCCTTATCTGATATATTAAACACATGCGTATGTTAAAAGAAATTAATCAGCAAAAGTTATAATATAAATTTTATTTGCGTTTGTTAGCAAATTTTTAAAAAAAGTATTTTCGCATGAGTAATACTTATTTTTCTCATTAGGCAGAGATTGTTTTTAACAAAAAAAAAAAAAAACATAAAAAAACAAAAAAAGTAAATTAAAAAAAAAAACAAAACAAAACAAAAAAATAATTGTTTATATTGTTGAATTCATTGAATTGCCGGAAATCTAAATGATACACAATACTTTATAACTGAAAAGAAAATGATATTTAAAATTAGCAAAAAAAAAAAAAAAAATTCACATGCCAGCAACTGAAGTAAATCAAATAATTTTTTTTTAAATAAACAATTGAAATATTTTTAATAATGAGTACTCGGTTGCTAAGAGTGTGCTTGCTGTACCACAGAAAATAATTAGAATTAATAATATGTTTATTAAAAAAAATAATAATATCAATAACCCAAGGGCTTATGAAATGGTTTGCATAACCACCAGGGATGGAAAGTTGGAAATTTTACTTTATAGAAAATTATTTTAAATTTTTTTTTTCAGAAGCTAAAATTTTCGCTTATTGTTACAAATACAGGGTGGCCCAGAAAGACCGAAGTGGTGTGAATTCCTTATAACTTTTTATTTAAGACATATTTTTTTAATTTTTTGTTTTTTAAATACAGTAAATTTATAGGGAATATTTTTAGATTAGTTATTAAAAATTGTATCCCGCAAGTGGTGGCCATTTTCTGCTTCGCACAAATGTGCTCTTTCCATTTCCATTATTCATAACTTATTTATGAGTGACGAAGCCCATTTCCAATTAAATGGGTTTGTTAACAAGCAAAACTTTAGGATATGGGCTAAGGAAAACCCGAGAGTACTTCATCAACGACAATTACACCCAGTTAAGTGTACTGTTTGGTGCGGTGTTTCTTCAGAAAGGATCATTGGCCCATATTTTTTGGAAAATGAAAGAGATGTCGCCATTTCCATCAATGGTGATCGATATCGGGCCATGTTGGAAAATTTTGTAAGGCCAGCCGTGGAATACCATCCGCAAATATGGTTCCAACAGGATGGAGCCACAGCGCACACTCCGAGGGCCACAATGGCTATTTTACGCGACATCTTTGGGGAAAGAATAAATTCGCGTAGAAGCAATTTTAATTGGCCTCCGCGTTCCCCGGATTTAACCGCTCCAGACTGTTTCCTTTGGAGTTATTTAAAAGGGAAAGTTTATGTTAATAAGCCTAGGACTATTGAGGAATTAAAAACCAATATTCCAGACGAAATTAACAACATAACACCGGAAGTTTTGCGAAAGGTCATGGAAAATGTGTTGAAAAGAGATCATTTGTGCGATGCAGAAAATGGCCTCCACTTGCGGGATATCATTTTTAACAACTAATCTAAAAATATTCCCTATAAATTTACTGTATTTAAAAAACAAAAAATTAAAAAAATATGTCTTAAATAAAAAGTTATAAGGAATTTACACCACTTCGGTCTTTCTGGGCCACCCTGTATAAGAAACATAAGAATTTTTGTTGATTCTATTATTGCTATTCTTATCCAATTGCTAAAGAATGCCTTGACTCTTTCGCCTAAAAGATACGATACGCATTCCATACTCCCTTCTATGGGTAGGGAAAAGAGAAGCAGTAAAATGTTTTGTTTTTAACAAAACAAAAGCAAAATCCATTAATTTAAAGGCCTTCCAGAATCTTTGGAAGAGAAGGCCTGCCCCGCAATGATAACGCGTGTAAAAAAGATATAAGTATGGAATGGATAGATCAGGCCTTTTACATAAAAAAGGAGTATAGAGGCCTTTTAGAAGTCATTCATCCTTGATTAATCCCACTGGGATGTGTTGACGAACTAGTACTACTAAATTATTATTTTATTTATTTAGTAAAATATTTTTTTTATTAAAAATACATTGAAATTGATTATTGAGGGTTCAGCTGAACTTAAGTTAATTACAGTTTAATTATCAAGTCAAAAATTTGCCCTTAATATCGTTTTATTTTTTCATGGGCCAATTTTGGGAACAAATCGTCGACCACCGACAATTCTTAAAAGAAAATGAGTTAGGTATGGAATATATATATTTTGAATACCCTCCTTTTTAATCAAAAACGAGTTTTTGTTTTGCTATACACGCCACTATTTGGCGATTAAGTCAAATTCTTCAAGTAAAGTTAACTCTTGTTTTGCTTCATTTATATGAGAAATAAATAATAAAAAAGAAGGTGCCGTAAGAAAAATTCAACAAAGACTGTTAAGAAAACCATCAGCACCGAGAAGCAGCCGCCCATTAAATGCTTTAATATAAACTTATTAAACACTAAAATAAAATAAAAGAAACCTTAATTATGCATGTTTGAGTATAACAAAAATCATATAATTTCATTCTTTATATTAAATGCACTTCAATTATTTGTTTTTCTTGTGTAAGTGTGAAAGCGGATCGATAGTTAAAAATATTAAGGAGGTGGCTTTTTGGTCGGCTTTAAAAGATCGACTTATTTCTTTGGACAGTAAGAAGAAAGCTGTCAATTCACAGCTGTGACACTAAATTTAAATATACATATGGAGCACAAAAAGCTACTTTTGAAAAAAAAAATTAATTAATTAATTGATGTAAGTTCACAAAAATCTACAATTTTCTTCAAAACATGTGTGGAAAGCACTGGTGCAAATACAAAAAAAATATTTCAGGTATATTTTGAGAAAACTTCATGTAAACCTTCCCAGCAAAAAAGAGACTCCAAAAAAGTCATGAAAATGTAGAGTTTGCGATGCGGAAGTAGTGGAAATTTCGATCCCATCTAATGATTTTTACATAGGGTTGTCATTGCAAGAAGTTCTCTCTTTCGATGCCTGGTCACTGAATTGGAAGCGATATTAAGAAAAATTCCCTTTTTTTGTGTTCTATGATAATATTTTCATCTAGGAAAAAGGGTAAATAGTTGCCTTTTTTAACAATTCGTTTCTTTTTATACGAATTTAAGCCCGAAACAGTGTTTTCATGTAAATTTAAGAAAATAACTTTTAAATTTTAGACTAAAATTAGTTCATAAATTTCTTTAAAAAAATTAATTTTTTTTTTAATTCTGGTGAGTATTTTCTAACACTATGGAGGAGTTACAAAGTTTTGTATGACTAAAATAAGCTTCTACATGGATTTTTGCTCACTCTCGGCAAATTAAAAATATCGATTTTTTGGAAGAAATGAAAATGTACTTCCACTAGAATGACTTCCATTTTTTTCAGTGGGAATTTAAATATTAAGCTTAAGTTTAACTTTTAAGGCAAACTAAAAATATTATTTCGATTGTTTTAACTTTTATATTATTATTATTATTTTTATTTACCTTAAATTAAGTACGTATATTTAAAACATTTTAATGTGATAAATCATTCATTTTTGTTTTACCTCTTTTTCTCTGTTTCTTTTCATTTTCCTATGCCATCAAATAATAAATATTAAAAAAAATTAAATTTGCTTGGCCAAAAAAAAAAAAAAAAAACTAAACAAATTTCCTACAATTTGTGCGCCAATTGGTTATTGTATTGTGCCATCAATTTGAACAATTTGCTTTCTGTTTTTGAAAATTTAATACAATATTTTTTTAAAACGGACGCTTTTGTTTGATTCATCTTCCGATCGCCTGCCTGCCTGCCTGCCCGACCAACCGTCCGTCCTACTGCCTGCATACTTCCCTTACATCATTTGTTTAATTTTGTAAACGTACATACACATTTTATGTTTCGTTTTTGTTTGTTCTTGTGCCGTGTTTTTTTGTCATCTATTTTATGGTTGTATGTTTTTTGTTTATAAAATGGAAAATAAAATTTTGCATTTATATAAAACCATAAACGATTTTATAAAACTGCAAATAAAATTCAAACAAACAAACAAAAAACCTATCAACCATAATAGCATGGGAGAGCAGACTCGTATCGTGTCGCCACGGTTGTGCCAACTGATGACGACAATCTTACAGCCGATGGCCATTACAAGGTAAAAATTTTCGTTTATAAATTTATTTTCCGTTTATATTTTTGTATATATATTTTTTCTTTCGTTTTTTTATATTTTTACTATTTTTTCAATGCGTAAAATATAGAACAAAAAAATTTAATTATGTTTTTTTAAATTAAGATTTTCATGTAGCCTTAACATTGTAGTTTTTAAATTCATTTGGCAATTTTTTTTAACATTTTGTTTTGCGTATATATGTGCGTTTTTATACATAAGTATATATTTATATATATATAAATTTTGTGTTTTCATGTCTCAATTGCACTCTAACAAATCGCATTTTTTTCATTGGGTTACATGCATGTGGTTTCATTAATGTTATATGGGGCATTCCAAGCAAAAAAAAAATTAGTTATGGAAGGTCCCATAGCGGATCGTGCTTGCAAGTTGTTAAAGATAAGTTTAAAATTTCAAAGATAAAAGATTGAAAGATTTAAAAAAAACAAAATTTTAAATCTAAAAATCTTAATTAAAAACACTTGAAATATTTTTTCCATTTTTTCCAGTAAAAACCATCTAAACACGAAAATTTCATAAAAAATTCACTTCACTTCATTATTAATAAAAAAGTAATATTTTGAAAACTTAATATCTTTGAAGCAGAAATCAAAAATAAATCTAAAATTATCCAAGGAAAGCTTTCCTGAAGGTTACTAAAAATATATCACAAAATTGCAGAAATAAAAAAAACATTTGAAGATGTTCTATTAAGTGTGGAATGCCATATATACATACATACATACATACACATATAACATATAAATTAATTTTAATATACATTTTTGTGGTGGTACTATCAAGTTTGTAATACGTTAAAAAAATTGTTGAAGTGAGAAAAATCGCATTAAAAATCTTAATGCCGGTAGGAAATCCTTACGTTACCAAATTGGACAAAAAAAACATATCAAACTTTTTTATTTTCGAAATTTAGGTTTTTTTCGAGTACGAACTCTTAATAGTTATCAACGTACCAACTGTATACCAGAAAGCGAAAAACTATTCTTACCTATAAAAAAAATATCGCAAAAATTATGTGAAGTTTAATTGTTGTGTTGGTGTAGCGTGTATATGCAATTTAATGTAATATAATTTGTTGTGTTAGGACAATTTATTTACCACAATTTAATCTCATATTCGTATCAAAAAATTTCTTATGACTTTTTAAAAGTTTTAATTTGAAACGAAACCTGTTTAGATTTTAGACCACTGCTGGTTGTAGGGTTCATTATCAAAGTATTTCAAAATAGTACTCGTATTTACAAGCATCTTTAAAACGTATTTGATTTGAAGAATTGAAAGAGTGTACTAATCTTACAAGAAACCGTAAAAATTAAATAAAAAAATTATTAAAAAATACTTAATTTGTCAAAGTATGTTCGAAATTTCAAAAACTATTTCTAATATTCGAGTTTACACCTTAGTCATAAGTTGATTATTTTGTAGTCAATTATTTCCGTTTTTTTTAGTTTTGTTTTTTCGATCGAAAATTCGAATATATTTTCGAAGTTTGGCCAAAAATCGGTTTTGTATCTTGAGTATGGGAAAAATTATTTTAAAAATATCTCTCTAATCTCCCGGTAATGTATATTTTTTTACCATATAATAAATTATCAATTCGAGGAAGAAAAAAGATTAATTTACATTCATAAACATATATAAGTTACATTACGTTACATTTTTCAAATTGTTGTCTAATATAGAAAAATAACAAACAATTTCATACTTAAAAATAATACTTTTTTCTTATTTAAAAGTACAATAATATCAATTTATCGATCATGTTCAAAATTTCGAACATTTATATGAATATTTGAAATCGACTTTATTATTAATACACAAGCATTAATGATATAAATTTTCGTAACTTCGAAGTAAAATACTCTCAGCTATTAAGTTTTGTTATGAAATAAAAATTCGTATCTAATTTCAAAGTACGTATTACAAAATGTCTTCCAATACAGAAGACAAAAACTAAATTTTCATATTTCTTAAAAGCAAAAAAATAAGACATAATACTTTCTTTTATATAAAAGTGCAATATGTAATATAAATTTCTAGATTATGTTCGAATTTTCGAGCATTAATTCGAATATTACAATATGAGTTTATTTTCAATTCTATAATTTTGTTAACTTTGAAGCCAAATGTTGCCAATTATTGAATTTAGTTATGAATGGAAACTCGAATTTAATTTCCTAGTACGAACGTGTTCCCGTAGAAAAAATATAATTTTTATACTTTTTATAAATAAAAATTAAAAATAACACTTATTTTTATTATATAAAAATTTAATAATATAAATTTCTAGATTATGTTCGAATTTTCCAACATAATTTCGAATATTCGAATTTGAGTTTATTATTAATTTCACGTAAGTACACGTATGTATGTACGTTCGAAAATGTATTTTAATGTTCGAACAAATTGTTATTCATACTTCTTAGAAAAGAAAAAATAGTAAATATGTAATACATAAAATTTCCATAATATCAATTTATCGATCATGTTCAAAATTTCGAACATTCGAATTTGAGTTTATTATTAATCAATAAACCTAAATTCTCAATATTTTTTAACTTTGAAGCCAAATGTTCCCTAATTTTAAGATATGAAGGAAAATTCGAATATAATTTCAAAGCACACACGTACGTCCGAAAATGTCTTTTAATGTAGGAAAAAACAATTATTCATACTTTTTAAGTACGAAAAAATAGTAAATAATGCATAAAAATGTCATAATATTAATTTCTAGATTATGTTCGAAATTTCGAACATTATTCGAGTTTTCGAATTTGGGTTTATTATTTATACATATTTATATAAAAATGCAATAATATCAATTTATTGCTTCGAGAGGTCAAATTGCATAATTTTGTTAACTTTAAAGCGAAATGTTCGCAATAATTAAATTATGTTATGACCTAAAATTCGAAATAAATAAGAAAATTTATAATAGGCCTTAGAAAAATTTGATTTTACGTCGATAGTTCTATATTTTCTTGCTATTATTATTTCGTCAATTCAATTTAAAAAAAAGATAACAAAAAAAAAATAGAAAGTGAAAAATACTACAAACTTTTTGTTTACTTAAGATTTATTTTTAAACAAACTATGTGTACATATGATTAAAAATAAATAATTTGAACTTTTGAAATGTTTTTACCTTAAGTCTAAAATTAAACTCACAAAAAGATCACCACAAAAAAATTTATCATTAAGCATGTTACGTTTCTAATGTGTAGATATGAATGAAACGTGACATTTTTTATGTTTGTGCTAATTTTCTATAAAGCAAAATAAAATTTATATAAATTTTAGTTTATATATTTAGTTGCGATTTTGAAAACAAAAAAACTAACATTTTCTCACGATTCACTTAATTTTAATTTAAAAAAATTTATTTTTTTTATGTATTTTAGTTTGAAATTTAAAGTAATTTATTTTAACGAAAGCTTTTAATATATGTAAAGGGTAAGTAAAAGGCTGCCTTAAGATTCTTTATGGTGAAAATTATGTAATTTGGTGAAATGGCGTCATTAAAAAAAATCAAAATAAACTCATATATTCTAACCGCTTAATAATAATTAATGCTTAATAAATATTTGAATTTAACAATATAATTTCCTTCGATCCAGTTCTATATCAACATGGATAATTAATTACTCGTATTATAAAATCTGCACTTAAAATTAATAAAACAAACTACGAAACAAAAAATCAACACACATTTTTTTATCAAAATGGCATGACCTAAAAAACTGGGTTTATATCAATTAAAATGATTGAACACGGACATCTTGTTTTTCTCTCTCTCTCTCTCTCTCTTTCGCTATCAATTGCTTTATTTTCTTCTCTTAAAAGTGACATTTTTATTAACATATATCTTCTTTTTATATTATTTTGCTATTTAGTCAAAACGCAAAATGCCTGCTAAAGCTTTAAAAAAAGAAAATTTAGATGATCTCAAACAGGAGTTAGATATCGATTTTCACAAAATCACTCCTGAAGAGCTGTATCAGCGCTTTCAGACACATCCGGAAAATGTAAGTTGTTACTTCTCAAATATTTTTTTACTGCTAAAATTACTAAGATCTAAAATTTTAATGTACATATGTATATATATTTTGCTTTTAAGGGTCTAAGTCATGCCAAGGCCAAAGAAAATTTAGAACGTGATGGTCCCAACGCCCTAACACCACCCAAACAAACCCCAGAATGGGTTAAATTCTGTAAAAATTTGTTTGGTGGCTTCGCCATGTTATTGTGGATTGGTGCTATTTTATGTTTTGTGGCCTACTCCATTCAGGCCAGTACCAGTGAGGAGCCATCAGATGACAATTTATATTTAGGTATCGTACTTTCAGCTGTAGTTATAGTGACTGGTATATTCTCGTACTATCAGGTGAGTTAAATGTGTGATTAACTGCCACAAAATAGTTATATACAATGTATTTCATTTCAATTCCAGGAATCAAAAAGTTCAAAAATTATGGAGTCTTTCAAAAACATGGTTCCCCAATTCGCCACTGTCATTCGCGAGGGTGAGAAACTCACACTACGCGCTGAAGATTTAGTATTGGGTGATGTAGTCGAAGTGAAATTCGGTGATCGTATCCCAGCTGATATACGTATTATAGAGGCTCGCAACTTTAAGGTCGACAATTCATCGTTGACTGGTGAATCTGAACCCCAGTCGCGTGGTGCTGAATTTACGCATGAGAATCCATTGGAAACAAAAAATTTGGCTTTCTTCTCCACCAACGCTGTCGAAGGTACGGCAAAGGGTGTTGTCATCAGCTGTGGTGATCACACTGTCATGGGTCGTATTGCTGGTTTGGCTTCCGGCTTGGATACTGGTGAAACTCCCATCGCCAAGGAAATTCACCATTTCATTCACTTGATTACTGGTGTGGCCGTATTCTTGGGTGTTACTTTCTTCGTTATTGCCTTCATTTTGGGTTACCATTGGTTGGATGCTGTTATTTTCTTGATTGGTATCATTGTCGCCAACGTACCTGAAGGTCTATTGGCTACCGTAACTGTGTGCCTGACTTTAACTGCCAAACGTATGGCTTCAAAGAATTGCTTGGTGAAGAACTTGGAAGCTGTGGAAACCTTGGGATCCACCTCCACCATTTGCTCGGATAAGACCGGTACCTTAACACAAAATCGTATGACTGTCGCTCACATGTGGTTCGATAATCAAATCATTGAGGCCGATACAACAGAAGATCAGTCGGGTGTCCAATACGATAGAACTAGCCCTGGATTCAAGGCTCTCTCTCGCATTGCCACTCTCTGCAACCGCGCTGAATTCAAAGGCGGCCAAGAAGGTGTTCCAATTTTGAAAAAGGAAGTCAGCGGTGACGCCTCAGAAGCTGCTTTGTTGAAGTGTATGGAATTGGCCCTCGGCGATGTTATGAATATACGTAAACGCAACAAGAAAATCGCTGAAATTCCATTCAACTCCACCAACAAGTATCAGGTCTCAATTCACGAAACCGAAGATCCCTCCGATCCACGTTATTTGCTTGTCATGAAGGGTGCTCCCGAGCGTATTTTGGAACGTTGTGCCACCATTTTCATCAACGGCAAGGAAAAGGTCTTGGACGAAGAAATGAAGGAAGCTTTCAACAATGCCTACATGGAATTGGGAGGTCTGGGCGAACGAGTGTTGGGCTTCTGTGATTTCATGTTGCCCTCCGACAAATATCCCACTGGCTATAAATTCAATACCGACGATGTTAACTTCCCCATTGATAACTTGCGTTTTGTTGGCCTCATGTCCATGATTGATCCTCCCCGTGCCGCTGTGCCCGATGCCGTAGCCAAATGCCGTTCGGCTGGTATTAAAGTTATCATGGTTACTGGCGATCATCCCATCACTGCCAAGGCTATTGCCAAATCTGTCGGTATCATTTCCGAAGGCAACGAAACTATTGAAGACATTGCTCAACGTTTGAATATACCCGTTTCGGAAGTGAATCCCCGCGAGGCCAAGGCTGCTGTTGTTCATGGTGCTGAATTGCGTGATGTTTCCTCCGATCAATTGGACGATATCTTACGTTATCATACCGAAATTGTGTTTGCTCGTACCTCGCCACAACAAAAATTGATCATTGTTGAAGGCTGCCAACGTATGGGTGCTATTGTGGCTGTAACAGGTGATGGTGTCAACGATTCGCCGGCCTTGAAAAAGGCTGATATTGGTGTTGCTATGGGTATCGCTGGTTCCGATGTATCGAAACAGGTCAGTTTATTTTTGACTTGATAATAATTATACTATATAAACAAAACAATAGCTCTTAGCCTTCTTTAAGGCGGGAAAGACCAAAAATAAATATAAATATATACATGGATATGTGTATTGACGTTTTGAAAGTTTGCGTCGGAAGCTATTTAAAAAAGAGGATATTGGAGTTCCCCCTAATCACCTTTTTGTAATTTGTTATGATGAGTTTGCATAAGAAACTATGAAAATCGTTAATTTTAGATAAATGATGTGTGCAGGATTTTTTTTTATTAAAAATTGCCAAGGAACATTTATTTTAACCCTTCCGGTATCTTTAAAATGGGGATACAACGTCTTGCAAGTTTTATGTAATACCAAAGTTTAAGTTGAATGTCGAGACAATATAATATCTTTTTCGAAAGTCCTCGTCCACACTATGAAATGTTTGCCGGCAAAACTTTTGAGTTCGTTGATGAACGGGGAAAGAGGAATGAAAAGGGTAGTTTGTTTCATGCACATGCAGTTCTTGATAAATATATGAGAAACAAAAACTTCACAATGTGGACACGAATGCAGTTTCAAAAGAGAAATCAAAAATGTTTCGCACCGAATGTTACACTGTATGAACGAGGACAAAGGAAAAGAAAAGCATTAGTGGGCTTCATTTTATTAAACAAATCCTAATCCAACTTTGCATACAGTTATGTGATGGAAATCGGTTCGCTTTGGAAAGCCAAATATTTCCCTGAGCAAAAAAATTTTGAAAAAAAAAATTAAAAAATAGTATACTGACACAACAATGCAAACATTGACGATCACAATTTTTGGGAAAAGGAACTTTTATTCTCGCTATAAATGTGATTTTTGGCGACGGTGAAAGTAAAATCTTGATATCGCGGTTTGCTACAGCAAATGTTATAATGAATTACATATTTCTTTATAGTTTGAAATACCTACATATTAATTTATTTTTAAAATAAAAAAAGTCTTAAGAAAATATTGCCAAATATCGGTGCCGTCTTAGTGCTTCTAATACATGTGGGCTGTGGATTTTATCCAATCGTTTTCATCCGTTTCAATCCTTAGCAATTAACTTATGCAGTTTTAATTGTTTCTAACAAAATAACTTTCAGAATTAGCTTTTCTTGTGGCATCATCATTAAAGGCCTAAAAAATCGTGCGACTTTTGAGAAAATACAATTCTGGTATGCTGGAGTTTATGAAAATTTTAAAATGACAATAACAATTCATCATAAGTCGTGCGATTGTGTATGATAGTGAGTCATGGCCCTAATAACAATTACTTAAGAGATTATATATACAATTATGAAACGGAAAAAGTCCCGGTACCCATTAAATTTACTAGATAAAATGTAAGTAGAACTTACTATATAAATTATACCCAAGTGTTTCGCAAAGTTTCTCGATTTTCATTCAATATACTTTGGCAAATTCTTTTTGCTAACTGGGAATGCTTTTCCATGAATACAATAATCTTTTCTTCTTATTAAGTGTTTATACGTTTTCCCCTATAAATATTAATATGTAGATAAATCTGTCTTAATTATTTTGAATATTTTTTTTTTTTGAATTTTAACACAAGTTATTGCTGGCGAATTTGTTAAATATATCGGGTGTTTCTTTTCAAAAATTGGATTGATCGACTGAACCATGTTCCCTGTACAAGCAGGGGTCATATGCCGGAAATCATATTTAAAAAATAAATGCCATGAAATTATCTACCAGATTATAATAGGAATTTTATTCCAACAATATTGTATTATCCTTTTAATTTCTCATGTAACTAAAAAACACCCTTTAAATCGTGAACCGCCGCTTACTCGATTTAAAAATCCAAAGCAATACAAATTCCGTTTTCCGTCACATTGGCACAGAACAAAATGGAAAATGAAATCAATCGATTTGGTTTTAAAACGACATTAAAAATCGAAAACGATTTACATTATTAACTTATATATTTTCCTTTGGTCTCCGCTGCCAGAATTTTGATTCTGTTTTACACTTTTATCATACTTATTTAATTAATTGCACTTGTCTGTTTGTGTTTAGGCCGCTGACATGATTTTGCTGGATGATAACTTCGCTTCCATTGTTACTGGCGTTGAAGAGGGCCGTTTGATTTTCGACAATTTGAAAAAATCTATTGCTTACACTTTGACCTCAAACATTCCTGAAATCTCACCTTTCTTGGCTTTCATCTTATGTGATATTCCTTTGCCTTTGGGTACTGTAACAATTTTGTGCATTGATTTGGGTACTGACATGGTAAGTTTGATATTTTTTTTTGTTTTTAACTCTTAATTTCTTGTTTTTACTTTTTATATACAAAACATACATTTATTTATTTTTACTATAATAAGGACTAAGTATCTTAATATCTTATGACTTACATACGTATTTAGTTAGTTTTTAAGTTTAAGTATGAAAAGTTATGAAAGCTTATACATATACATATATAAAAAAGAATTTCAACTATTGATCACAAGATACCAGCCATTTCATTGGCCTACGAAGGACCAGAGGCTGATATTATGAAAAGAAGACCTCGTAATCCCAATGTAGATAATTTGGTCAATGAAAGGTAAAATGTTTTTTTTGGTGAAAACTATATATTTACATAAAAACAACAACGAAGTAAACTGGCTAATAAATTATATATTATACATATAAAATTAAATAGCTTAAACGTTTTTAAGCAAAATGATAAGTTTTTTTTAATTAAGCTAGTGAGGCTAGTATATTATATCTTGGTAGGCTATTTTTAGGTCTCACGAATATCATTACAACATTTTTTATAAAATTTGGTTATGGATTTAATTATTTATGTAGCTTTTATGTGTAAGCTCTTTTTAATTTTTTTTTTGTTAATTTCAAAATACTATTTTGTTTAAAACATATTAACGCATTTACGTATCTTTTATTCTACTGTAATTCTATACTGCTACTACAACATTTGCAAATATGTGTGTTATTGCCTTTTAAATATTTGTGGTTTGCGGTTTAAAAAAAAATTAAAACCAAAACTTTAATGTGAATTTAACATTAATGGTCTATTAATACAATTGAAACTACTTCAAAACCAACACCTTGGCCACAAATATGAATACGAAAACCAACACCACACTTTGATATTTGAAAAATGCAAATGTACTCGTATGTACATACTTGAAATTCTCTATGAACTGCGTTGCTGTTTTGTACATGCATTAAAAATTCAAAATTATTATGCACGTACTTATGAAATTGAAATCTAGGTTCCTGCTATTTCTTTGGCTTACGAAGCTGCCGAGTCCGATATCATGAAGCGTCCGCCACGTGATCCATTCAACGATAAATTGGTCAATTCAAGGTGCCTATACTTTTTTATTTTTCTATATTTTCCACTCTTAATTTGTTAAATGTTAAATTAACACTCTCCAAAAATTTTATTAACACATGTAATATTAATTAATTAATTAATTAATTATTTTTTTTTTGGTTACTAAAACTAAAGCAATGAATAACAAGCTCTGCGCTGAATTATCTATCTCTAAAGATAGCTCCTAACAAAATGGCTGGATTAACTAACAATACTCGTACATACATTTATAACTTACAATTATTACACTCTCGCAATAAGTGTTGTAAACTGGTTGTGTTAAAAACTCTCTCTCTCTCGCTCGTTTAACCATCCTTTTACCATTTACAGTTTTATGTTTTTATTACATAACTAAAAAAAATTATTTAACTCTGTTCTTTGTTTATTTTGAAATGTTTCTTTTTATAAACGAAAAATTTTCTCTCATTTTCTTTATATGTGACCTTCTCCGAGAAACGGGACCTATTGTGTGAAAATGAAGTTTTGAAAAAAACGCATTTAAAGTTTAATAACGCATTACCACTTTGAACACACCTTCAGTTGGGAGATGCGATTTCGTATGGTTTGTTATGATATCAGAAATCTAACTAATTTCATCTTATTCTACACCCTTTTATGTACCAGAATCCACTCTTAAGTCCAAACATGTTTTTTTTACACACTAGGTCCCTTTTCTCGGAGAAGGTCACATATACATACTACTTTTCTGTTATAATTCTATAATTCTATTCGATGTTGTGGGTTTTCATCATCGTACTTCATTGCTATAAATATTAATAAATCTTCTTAAAGATTTGTTAATCATTACACTGCAACCAACCAATCATCATTATCATCATTTCAATACACATATAAATTTTTTTTCTGTCGTTTAAATTTAAATACCTTTACCGTCATATCGAAATTTATTAAAAATAATTCTTAATTGGCTTAAAATCATTTAAAATTATCTTAAGATTTTGAGTGTATTTATTTGTAAGAATCATTTAGTGCATTTTTAAACCAAAATACACTATACATAATTATATTTTTCTTTACATACATTATATATATGTATACATATATTTATTTTCTTACTTTTAATATTGTTTATTTTGAGTACTTTTCATTAATGTTTAGTTTCCAAATTACGAACGGACCACGTCTCTAGAAAATTCATCTGAAAATTACTTGAAAAAAGAAATTTCGTGATTTCTATAAACATTTTCTGTTTGTAATGTAGAAACTTTTAGGTAATTTTATTTAAATAACTTTGGACCATTTTATAAAATACAACATAGAAATAATCAAGCTTAAGCTATTTGTTCTTTTTTTCATGAAAAATTATATTGGAATTAATTAAAATATAATTTTTATAAAAACAAAGACCCTTAAGCTTGATTATTTTTATATTGTAATTCAATCTTTTAGTTTTACTGAAAGTTTTGTTTTATTAAATATTACTGAACATTTTTCGAGTTTATATAGAACTTGCAGAAATTAACAAATATTTTTATTATAAATTTGAAATATTTGTTAAAATTTCGTTGTACAAAATGGGGCCATAAATCTGGGGTTGGAAAAGGATTTATATTTAAGGAAAGTGTTTCCTTTCAAGTCCTGTCCTGTTCATTATTTTTGTTGTTGTACATTTAAGGAGTTTAATTATCATTAATATTTGCATCACTTGGCGATAAAATCAGGCCACCTCACTCCATCTATCTATGCCATAAACTAATTGTAACTAGAGGCATGGCTCTGCGAGCACGGTTGAGTAAGTGCACAACGATGTACAGCTATTTGGGATGCCGGAAACTATACGAGTTTGTTAGCAGTTTAGTAGCATGCTACTGTAACCAAAAGCATACAAACTGAGACTTGCAACATGTGAAAGTTCTTCATAAGAATAATTATCCAAAAAATAATAAATGCTGTAATATCTGAAAACTCTTTGCTCGTTCACAATTTATTTATTAGTAAAAACGATTAAGTCATCCACAACATTTCCGTCCAGCCACTTATATAGATGTTTTTTTTCCCCAAAAAATTTAGATTTTTCATATAATATCTTAAACGCTGTCCATGTCAATTATGTTTTCCAACTAGAGATGGGCGTGTGTCGTTATAAAAATAAGCACGACTCAACACGAAGTGTTTGTGTGTGGTCAGGTCGTTTCAACTTTTATATTATTAGGACTTCTCATTTGTTTAAATGAAAGTTTAACTTAATACATCTGGTTGTTGTAAGAACTTTTTGAGTAAAGGTTCCTGATGATCTGCATTAGCAACAGTGAATCTCCCATAGGATCCAGCTAATCCCTCAATAAGCAATTCCAATGTATTTTTAATAAAAAAAAATATTTTACTGAATAAGTAGAATAATAATTTGGGATTACAATGTGTGTTTACAAATGTTAAATTTAAATTGTAACACTTCAAAAAAAAAGTACTTATTATTTGAATATAAAAAAAATATTTTTAGCTATTCAATTTGATTTCGAGCGTGTTGTACAGTATCCTGTTAAGAAAATTTTTCGAGTGCGTATTGCTTACGTGTTGGACATCTTAGTATTCGTCTTCGGGTTGTGTTCATTCGACCATCTCTACTTCCAACGCTAACTTCTTGAAAACATATTCTCTTACAGCAAAGTTTTGCCTGTTCACATCGGCTTGTGCCACCCAAATTTTCAAAACATGTCGCTTACAGATAGCCATTTTCATTCAATAAAAAATTCCATATGACTCAGAACGGGTCTAATTCTTTTTTGGACTCATTATATGAGTATCACACTTTCAAAAATTAATAATCCTTAACAACTTAAAGTTCAATTTGTGTCACCTGCACCAAGTAATTCAAGATTTTTTAAAACGTTATGATTTTATTATATTATTAATATATATTATATGCAAACAAAAAATTAAATTGAGAAACGCTCAGACATCTGACAAAACATATGATCTGTACAAGGTGAGTTACTGTCGTTGACCTGAGCAAGAATGGTGTATTTAATCAGTTAGCCGACTGTAATGGAATGCAACTGCAACGTTAGGTAATAGCTGATCATTATTGTTATGTGAAAAATAATGAAAACGATTATAGATGTGTAACCGGAATGTAAGAATCTCTACATTATATTCCTTTATATTACATGCCTTATTTATAAAAAATATTTCAGGTTTATTAAGCGCTTATTTGACATACATATTTCTATGGGAAATTTGTCAAATAAGCCTGTAATAAACCTAAAATATTTTTTATGAATTAGACCGTACATCTTTTAGTTCCTGTAATGAGCATAAGGCTTCAAATCTTTACTTTACTCTTCACATAACAATATCGATCAGCTGTTTCCTACCGTTGTAGTTACACTCCATTACAGTCGGTTAACTGAGCCTTAACTGAGCCTAAAGAGTTAATAAATTTTAACCCCAATGCGGGTTTTATATTGCCAACTATTATTTATAACAATGCGCTATGTCGATTTCGTGATATGAGAACAGAATGTAGTAATAGTATTCACTATGAGTAGTGTAAAGTATGGAAACAATACAAATGAGTGCAAAAATGAAACAAAATATATGTATGAATTTTCAATTTGCTCTAAAACAAATGACTTCAGCAATAATGTTTTGTATATTATATTTATATATAATATACAAAGTATATATTTTTGTTTTGTTATATCGAGCGCCATAGTTTTATTTGTGAAAAAGAAACATTTTAATTAAAATTCTTTGTGGTATCGTTATTTAATAATTTATTTGTAAGATAAGTTTCAAGTAAATAAATAAATTTTTACAGCTAAAGAGGATGCTGCCAATTTGTTTTTAAAGCAAATTAAATGCCTTTCACAAAATCACAATTAAATCAGAAAGTACATCACTATGCATAGGAAATTTACACAATCACCGTCATGAAAACCATTAGTGAATTATTTATTTTCCATTTCAATCGATTGCAAAAAGCGCGATTTCACCAAACTAATAATAGCCAAATAGATGTTCTGTAAATAACACGATACAGTGAAATCCAACTTAAGTTCGAATAAATTATTCTTAAACTCAAAAACAATAAGAAAAATACTTAAAAATTCAGCTTTCAGTGGAATTTATTTTTAAATCGATCGGTTTCCATTCCGCAGCAGAATATATGACTCTGCTGTTGATGCAAATTTAAGCCCTTGTTCTTGTTTCTGTTTTATAGTTTCCTTTTCATTTTTATTTCTTTATAAATCTATTAACCTTTTTCGAAATTTTTTTCCTTCTTAAATATGTCTGTGGAAACCTTAAGAAAATGTTTTATGATTTTATTGCAAAATCTTTAATCAGTTCAAAAAAAATATACACACAAACTAATATTATTTTTAGTGCTAAATTTCTCATTGATTTGAGAATATATTTTATTATTAATATATTTTTTTACTAAAATGTTTTTAAGTTTATGTAACACAAGTATTAAAATTATTATACGCAATAAGTAATATTTATAATGTTAAGAAATTATTAAGGATGAAGTATTATTTAATACTAAGACAATAAGAAATATTTTATTTAAAAATTAACATCCTTATAAAACTTATGAAGGCTTTAAAAAAGATTTCTTAGAACAAATTTCCATACACATTTTTCTTAAAATGTCTTTATAAAGTCTTAATAATTTTTATAAATAAAGCTGTAAGTATTTTTCCTTATACTTTTTTAAAGCACATAATTGCTAATTCTATTGCTAAGTTCGATTTAAGTATAATTATTTAAAACTGCTTCATAGTTTGTATACATACATATGTATGTAATTTGCTTATATGTTTAGGAAAACTATTGGTTTTCTTTTTGATTTTTGTAAAAGAGCTTTTAATAATTTACAACAATTTCTTTTATTTTTCCCTTAAAACAAAAATGTTGCGGTTTTTGTTCACTTAAATGTTGCGCGGTTCCCTACAAAATTAATTTAAAAAAATATATAATTATTTTTATTACTTGTAATTTTGAAAACTTTTAACAAAAAACCTGACCCTGCCCTGTGCGCCCTTTAACAAAATCCTTTTGCGTATTCTTATTTGTTGTATTGTATTATTGTGTAATACGTTAAAATGTAAAAAAACATGCCTACTAGGTACCCGCCATTTCCCTTGCCTATGAAGAAGCAGAATCAGATATTATGAAACGTCAGCCCAGGAATCCATTTTGTGACAAACTTGTCAACGAAAGGTAAAGTTTTTCTTTGTGTCATCATCATCAATTAAGATTATTATTCCGTTATTTTTGTTTTTGGTTTAATACTCTCGTAATGAAAAAGTATCAGCAAATTTTGAAAAAGTCAGACAAACAAACTTTTTCTACAAAATATAAAACAATCTCTTTGAACTGCATAATTTTAATACACCTCAAAATAAATAAATCACTTTGAAGTAAAGTTCTTTTTTTTTTTTCAAACAAATATATACGAATCTTTTTTATCAACACTTTGTCAAATACTTTTTAAAGCCTTTTGAAATAAAAAAAAAAAACAAATGCGTATTTAAATTTTTCCTTAAAACTTAAATTAACTGAAAGAAAATAATAATAATAATAATTTTTTCCATTTCCTCAATCATATTTTAATTATTTATGATTTATTTTGAAAGCAAAGTACATAAATATTTTTTTATGAATTATTTTCAATTTCAAAGTATTTTAAAATTTTTAATGTAGCTTGTTTATATGTGTTGAGTTGTTTTTTTTTTAAATCAAGTAAATAATTTTTGTTTAGAATTACCAGCATACTTAAAGGCCTTTTCTCTCCTATTGCCTTAAAGTGTGCTAATGTTTTTTTATAAAGGTTTTAGTATAACACAAATTTTTTTTGTTTTAGTTGAAAAGTTAATTAATTTTTGTTTTTCAGCTTCGTTTTTTATGTTTTTGTGTTATTTTCTCTTCCCTTATTTTACTATTTTCTATGCTTTTCTATTCAACAGTTTCTTAAAAAATGTTTTAACCCTTCAAAAGTCGCTTAAACTCCAGCTTGCCTATTTTTTTTTTTAAACCAAAGAAACTGTAAACTTTAAATACATTTTTAAATAATCTTTCTCTTCTATATATATCATAATATTTTTTTAAAATATATTTATGCTAATTTTTTTAATACTCATTGCTGTTTTTAAAGCAAACACAAAGAAAAACTGTATTTATAAATATTAATATGTTGTCTCATTTGCTAAAAAAAAATAACCATATTTTTCAGTTTCACTTTATATAAAAAAATAAAAATATCTTGCCATGATATTTTTTTAAATAAAATAAAAAATACGCCTCTTGGTTTATACTTATTATTGCCCTACTTTCACCGACCTGCCAATATCAACCACCATAATATTGCTCGTTACAGTTTTTCTCTCTCTCTCTACTCTCTTTCTCTCTTCATATATACTCGTAAATATATATTGTATATTCAATATATATATATATGTATTCAATAATATTTTATATTATAAACAAACAATTTAAATTTTCCTTTATGCATATTCAATCGTAACTCTTTGTGGCTTTCTTTTTAATAATATGTACATTAATTTAGGAGATTTAATTTATTTCTATATATTTATTTTTACTCTTGCTGAAGTGTGTTATTGTTTTATTTTCTTAGAGTATAGTTTTAGGCGTGTAACAGTTTCACAAAAGTTTGAAGGGGAATTCAAATTGTATTCTAACCAAAAAATTTTGTTAGCAAATATTTTTAGAAAACATTTGACTTATTTTTTTTAGGAATTTTGACTTGACTGATTTCGTTTTTTTAATTGAATTTTGTTATTCGCTTTGGCATTTATAACAGCTGGAAACAATCAAACTAAGTTGAGTTGAGAATCGCAATCGAAGCTTAAATTTACGAAAGTACTGTGCGTGCCCACTCATGTGTTTAACGTCACATTCGTGTAATTTTGAGATGTTTTGCCATACATTGACTTTTGTTAAACATTTCAAAAAAAAAAGTGTTTTATATTTAAACACTTTGATAAACACGTAAATGGAGTATGTTCATTGCGTTTTTGATAACTCTGGCAACTTTTTGTTGTTATTAAATGGCGCCACGTGAAAACATTATTTCATATACAATAATTGCTAAAAAAATATTACATTATTTAAAAAAAAAACATTTGTTGATTAAAAATAATAAAGCAAATAAAAAACATAATTGTTCGAAATTTTTTACAAATACAATAATGACAAATGTCAAATGTAATATGAACGATAGTGTTTAGTTTTTAGAAAACTCGGCTTAAATATGTTTAAAAACATAAGTGTGGACATAGTATAAAAACGAATTCTCTCCATTCCGCTATGTGGCCAAAAGCTGATATTGCAGCAAAAATTATTTTTAAATTAGCAAACATCATAAAACTTGATGTGGATAATCCTGTTGCTAAAAATAAGTATTTTAAAAAGTTGGCAACACCACAGAAAAAACAGAACAAAATTCTAATTTGATATAAAACCTTTTTATGGCACATGATATTTTAATGTCATTCGAAAGATAGATAGATGTCGCATCTTCTGTTGTAAAATATTTAAATTAATTTGTATCTATAAATGACGAAAAAACTATAAGTATTAGGCTAATTTCTTAAGCAATGTATATAAAATATTAACAGTATTTGGCCTCTCCTGTAAAATTTGATTGAAGTGAGTTAGCAGGTTTACACTTTAAGCCGACAATATATCATTCCTCGAACAAATGCGAATAACGTAAATTCTATTCGCAAATTCGAAAAAATTTTAACTAATAAAAACACAAATCTCGACACAATACCAATTTTTAAGTAAAAACCTCCAGTATTTTAATCCATTTTAGTAGAATTTGAAACACAGCAAATTTTTTTAAAACAAATCAACAAATTGAAAATTTAATATAATAAAAAATGTAAATATTCACAGCTGATTATATACAAACAGAGTTGCCAGCTGGCCATATTTTTTTGGTGTTGGTAATTGAATTATGATTTTTTAAAGCGAAATTTTTTAAATTTTTGACGCTAAAATTTTAATTGGACAATAGTGCATTCATATAAAAAAATACTTGGCGAATTTTCTTGCTCGTTATTTTAGTCACTTTTATATTTGGGAATCAAAAAAGCAGTTCGGCATAAATGAAAATTCGCAATATACTTGCAAAACTATTGAAACCATGAAATATTTTTTGCTATACGCCATAATGTGTTAAAGTTGTTGTTCGTTGTAACCGAAATAAACTGTAATTCTGCGCTCAAATAAAATTCTTATGCAAAGGCAAGCATGAAACCTATAATTTTGAAAAAAAAAAATTATTTTTCAACTCAGCGTAGTCTACTTTGAGATCCATACACGTTGTCCAACGTTGTCGACTCAACAGGTTGGAATAATATTCGACTTTAATTGTTTTACTCTTTTTAAAGATAGGATTATACCACGCCAAAAAACTTCGCCATGTCCTCGTCCAGACATGCAATTTTTTTTGCTGCAATTTCTTACAATTCTGCTTTGAAATTGCATAAGTGTACACATTATGAAATCCTAATATTGCAATTATACATTAAAAAATTTCTATTAAAAATTTTAATTATTTTTTGTTATATTTTTTATTTTTCACACAACTGCATAAATAAAATAAGTAAAAAACGTCAAATACAACTAAAAACTTGATATAAACAATTATGAATTTCAAATCAAAAGAGAATTGCCGAGTACATGAAACTGTGTACCCCTCCCCAATCTTCTCACCCCTCTCAACATTAAACTCAAGAATTGCTGCAACAAAAATTTCAAGTTTGAACAGGACCATTTGTCAAACCCAGCTTGTTTGTTTGCGCCGATGCACTTCGTGAAACCCAATATTTTTACGGCTGTCTAGTTTCCTAAGTTACGAAACGGCACAAAAACTTGTCTCTGTTGCGGCTCAACAACGCCAAAAACTAATGAGAAGTTGTCGCAAAATTGCCTTTGTTGCCTATTGTGGAGACAAACGTGGCATCTTGCGGAAAGCTTTATTATGCCCAAGGGATCATTTAAAATTTAACTATGGCTTTCACAATCTCCCGAACTTTCGATCTCCAATCAGCCAACAACATACCATGATTTTTTTTCAATTGTTTCGGATGTAGACATCTGGGAGCAAATTACGGCTTCGATATGGATAAAATGTTCATACAAATTTAATTGTGTTTATATGAAAACTTCGATAGATTTCAAATGTTGAAATTTGCCCCCTGAATTGGGTGTCCAGTACATTAAAAATCTTCCGTGCTTGTACGGCCGCAGCGAAATTCAGTAAAACACTTTTGTAACATACTCGTATTAATTAATAGTGAAGAGTCCTTATAGCACTTCTTGGCACAATTGTGCAAAATAAAATCACACACATTCTTATTCTCTTTCATTTAGTCGTCAATGAGACAGCGAAGATAACACATGCGTGGCGGGTGCATTCAATTCTTCATAGATACTGTGAAAGAAAAAAGTGGAATGCGAAAATTATTTTATGGTCGCGACATTCAATGTGTTTTATGTTACAAAACTTTTAAGAAAATAAATGAATATGAATTAAAAAGACATTTTAATATTTTTTGGAGCAGCTTCACTAAACTGCATTTAATATCAAAACTTAAAAGACCAATAACTCAGGAAATATGGGTGGCAGTAAATTTTTTTTGTTTAATTTTTTCTTTTTATTTCTTAAGTTTCTATCAGATAAGATATTTAAAAATTTGTTTTTGGAAATTTTTCACAGCTTCCTATGAAAAGTTCACAGCCCCGTAACTCGGAAAATATGGGTCGCCCCCCAACTTTTTTATTAAATTTTAATTAATTTTCTATCACAAAGGCTCCTTTAAATTTTTTTTGATCAGCTTTACTAAACGGTATTTGTTGAAAATATTAATTTTTTTTCTATGTACTTCAGAGACGAATGAGACAAATTTTTCTCACACACACAATTATAGTTTTCTTTTTGACATCACTGCCTTATATTATTTATCAAGCTTATTGATGATTTTTCTTCTCAAAAAATAATGCTTGATGATCGCATGAAATTCACTTTTTCCAATTTCTTCTCAAACTGGCTGTCAAAAACTAACTAAATGAGGCAGCTTGCTCAAGTCTTGACAGGAGTCAGTTGTCTTAACAACTGGTTGCCGTTTTAGTTAATAACGGGAAACTCAACTCAACTCAACTTACATGGTGGGTTTTTGATGTCAAAAGCCCTATTTTCCTCATTTCAATTTCGAAAATGATGAAGTTATGTAAAGAAATTTTTAAATATGAAAAGTGCATTGACGGATTTTTGGAAAAATTGTATTTTAATTTCGAAAAATTAAGTAAAGTTCATGCAAGGTTTCTAAGTATAAAATAAAAATCTGTAATCCCCAAAAACTAAATTATTTTTTTATTTCACCCACTTGTGCCCCAAGCAATAAAATGAAGGGTGGAAATGGAATGTATTCTTTCGATTAAAAATTTATTGCAAGAAATCTCCGCAAGTATAGCCTAATGTCGCTTACTGGTTTCAAATTTTTTATAACCAATATGATGCATGAAACTGCCAAACATAGAATCTGAAAATATAGTCAAAGAAATGATAGATGAAAAATAAATAAAGTTTTTTGTATGGGCGGTGGGCGTTAGAGATGATCGAAACTGTGATTTTTTAAGAATGTTGCGCCTTGTGAACGTGATTTCTAAATCCCTGTTCTTTTAAACTGTGACTGTGATCACAGTTATTTTGAGAAAAACTAATAAGAAGAGCTGCAGTGAAATTGAACAGTGACTGTGATCCCGATTCACATTTTAGCTCTTCTGCTGTGAAAGTGTGTACTAATATTAGTGTTTTGAAATACTAATAAGAATAGCGACAAGAACAAACAATTAGCAATAAACACCAACCAAATCTTGAGAATTGTCGTATAAGAGGCAGAGAGACCATAAAATTGCAAAGACAAAAGAAGAAGAAAGATGAAAAAAAAATTAATGTGGTAGCTTTATTTACTGTAAAGTTAGCATACAAGAACAATCACAGTTTGTATGAAAGAACTATATTTTCAAAAATTGTTACTTGATAAATTCAGTCACAGTTGTGATTAGTGATTTTTCAATCGCTGTGAAAAAGTAACATGTTTCGATTTATCGCTCAACTCTAGTGAGAGCTATATATACATAGTTGCCAGAAAAGACGATTAGACACGATTTGGCGATTTTTTTTGTCGAAAAAAAGCTGAAGTTATAAAAAAAAATCATGTGGTAGCCTTATCTAGTGTTAAGTAAGCATATAAGAACAATCACAGTTTGTATAAAAGAACAATATCACAGTTTGTATAAAAGAACTACATTTCCAAAACCTGTTACTTGATAAATTCAGTCACAGTTGTGATTAGTGATTTTTCAATCGCTGTGAAAAAAGAACAGGTTTCAAAATATCGCTCAACTCTAGTGGGCCTGACCAATTTTTTAATGAAATTTGGCATGCGTCTTTATTGCTCTGCAAAGTGTTTGTCCCAAATTTAAATATTTCTGCTTAGATTTTATTCAAAAACCGATCTGAATGGAATTGTCGGTGGGCGTGACCGATTTTTGTGAAAGTTCACTTATATTCCTTGATTTATTCAATTTAATTGTCGCTGGCAACTTCAAATGATCTAGGACCCCTCCAATTCTTACGGCTTGTCTTACGATGTCACCAGCTAACGTTCGGTCGACAACTTGTATTGCAAACAACAATAAATTTTCTAATGTTGTTGTTGTTTGCAATAAAAGTTGTCGACCGAACGTTTGCTGTTGACATAGTGGGTCAGCCCGTTAGTGACTACCATATTTTTCTTCAAACTTAAATCATATTTTTAGGACTTCTTATATTAACTTTCATAAAGTTCCTTATAGGAAAATGCACTTCAGCAAGCTCTTTTTTTTTGCGAGAATCACTGAAAGCCATTTAAGGTAAGTTTTAATTTAACGTTGTAAAACCCCGCAGCAGTTGTCTGATATACATATGTATCCTTGAAATCCTCCAAATTTTAATCCCAAAAACCTTTAGCTACGGCCAAAAAACGTTTATTTTTTATTTTGTATTTTTGTAAATAGCTGAACAGAAAATCTCCGTCAGTCCTTAAACATTTTAGGATAATTTATCAATAGTGAATGTTTAAAATATAAAATACAAACTTTAATAGATTTACTATGACTAGCAATTTATTTATTACTTACTATTAAATATTTTATAATTTCTTAGATACATTTTTCCTATAATAATTATTTTAGTTATAACATAAATATTTTTAACTTATTATAGTTTTTCTTAAAGCTAATATTAAAATTTCTACTAAGATTATCACAGTTTTTGCTATTATTAATCTCTAAACTAGTGTAGTAATTATAACAAAAAGAAACAGAATTTATATCTTAGACTCTTTCTTCTAACACTTATTGGGAAGAACAACAAAACTATATTATTATTTAAGACATTTAGTTATTAAAAAAAAGAGATTTAGTTATAAATAAATTAAATTAAATTTCTTATTTTATACTATTTGTTATTAAAAAAAAAACTCTTTTGGCATTTTGAAAATTTAAGTTTCAAAAGAAACTATTTTGGTAACAACAACCTTTAACAAATCTAATTTTACTTTCTTTTTTTATAAACTTTTTCCTATCGTATATTTTATAAAAAAAAAATTAAAACACATTTTTTTAACTCAAATATCTATCACAACTCTACTGCACTCTAAATATCTTAAAAAATTAATTTAAAAACAATGAAAATCTCTAAACACTTGAACTTACCAAAAAAAAAATCCAATTGCTCTGGTTTACTAAAAACAAAAGGTACCAGCTATATCTCTGGCTTATGAGAAACCAGAAAGTGATATTATGAAACGTCAACCTCGTAATCCCTATCGTGATAACTTGGTCAATCGCAGGTCAGAATTAAATTAAAAAAAAAATACAGAAAAATCAAAACATTTTTACCAACTTTCAAAAACACACATATTCATGTATATTTACTTATTAGAATTTAGTAAAAAAAAAATAAAACACCAACATACACACACGATATTTTAGTTGAGTTATATATAAAAAAATAAAAAAAAAATAAACAGCCTTTTAGTGTGTTTTATAGTGCATTTTAATAGAAATTTTTTGATTTCCGTTAAACGTTTTACGTCTCAATATAATTTTCCTTAAAACAACAAATGAAAAACTTTAGCATTTAACTCTAATTCGAAAGCTAAACACAAACAAAAACAGATCGTTAAAAATATTGAAACCAAGTTTTTCTAGTTGTAGTTCTTTTCTTTTGTAGTTTTTCGTTAAAAAAAAGTGCAAAACAGTTAAAAAATTACATATTGGATTTTATCTTCAATTCATTTATCTAATTGTGAGTTTATTGTTCAGTTTTGTAAAAAAAAAAAATAAAAATAAAAAAATTGTTTTGAAAATTTTCCATGTTATATTGGTGTTAAATTTTACACATTTTCGATTAATTCATTCATTGATTAATTAGATTCATTATTAAATATTTTTTAGCAAAAAAAAAAAAAAATATAAAATATAATTTTTGTAAAAGGAAAATTGTGGCTGTTTCATTCTCTCCCCCCTCTCTCTCTCTCTGTCACTTACCTAATTTGCTCCCTCAAGTTCTAAATATTTTAAAAGTTCTAAAAAATGGCGTCGATTTATAAATATTTAAAAATCGTCCAGTTGTCCAAATGCCATATTTAGGAACCAAAGAATCGTCCTAATTACGACAAATCTGGCAATCCTGCTATAAGTTAAACGTTAACACGATAACTCTGGTTTTAGACTCGGCAGTCTTAATTGCTCAACCTTTTATTTTGTATGAGAGAGTTCAGAAAATAATATATACCTTTTGTATACCTATCTTTTTCTTTCTCATTATAAAATTAAAAGTTGAGCACGAAAATCTGCCGAGTTTAAAACCAGAATAAGCAGTCGTAAAGCAGCTCAGGGCTGGGGAACAGCTCTCTCGTCATCGTGAACAGATCCCCATGGAACAATTTTGTCACCGCCCTTCGTTCCAATTTGGAACTATAGGAATAAATGTGCAAGTTACAGGTGACTAAAAAAACAATCAGTAAAGTGCGACTGCGACTCGCACTCGAATGGTTCCGTACGGACACTACATACATATATAATTCTATACGATCTTTAGCCTATATAATGCATTAAACACATTTACCATAGCAGGCTACACGAACACACGACTTCAAATGCCGCTAGTAGCATTTGTCGCCTAGTAGCTGGCTACTTAATTATTTTGGAGACGGCAGCAGCACCATCTGCACCTAATATTTAAGTATAAATACACTTTCAAATATTTCGCATTTATAAAAATTTAATTACTCTTTCAAAATGTACTTATATGACGTAAACATTTAAAATGAATCAATTTATTCTTTACATCAATTTTTGGATATTGTTTCTGGTAAATCATATGAAACAATTGTACGATATCATTCATTCAATATTTTGTATTGTACTGGCAACACTGAATTTTCTCATTGCAGCCAAAGAAATAGAAATTAGTTTAATTGGACTACGACGACAAAATCAGCATAGACAGCAACCTGCCGCCATGTTGCCTTGCTGTCTTCAAAATAATCATTCTCATATAAACATGTGTATTCTATTTTTGATATTTCGTAGTCGGTAGCTTGCTGTGGTGAATGTGTTTAATGCATAATGGAATATCTTGCCTGATGTAGAGATTTTTTAAAGAAATCTAAGTACTCTTAGATTCTTTTTTCGGTTTTTGGCGATTTTTCTAGTTATGGCAGTTTTTCTTATTTTTGGTGCTTCTTTTAGTTTTTGGGATTTTTTTCGGTTTTTTGAGCTTTTTAGTTTTGTCGTTTTATTTCAATATCAGCGATTTTTTCGGTTTTTGGGGATTTATTTTAGCTCTAGAGATTTTTGGTTCCTTTTCACCTTTGTTGTACGGAACTCTTAAAATTAACCTACGTGATTTAATAATGTTACCCGCGCGCCTGTCTCTATAAAAATTATACACAGAGAAATAATTCTTTTTTTCTTATTTTAATTGTACTCGTAAATCTCTGCTGAGTGAGCAGCTACAATTTTCCAGATCTTAAAATATATACATAGTATATACGTTTTTCGCATACGATTGGCCAGTTCGTTTCTCATACATATTTTATTAAAATCTATCATTTAACATTTCTTCGAAATATCGCAGCACTCGAATTGTTCAACAAGTGTGTTCGTTCAAAATATTTACGATATTCTCATTGGATTTTTTTTTTCATAAAATTTATTGAAAACAAAAAAATCAAAATGCTTTGAAATACTTAAAGCCATGTTACATAATTTTCAGTATTAAACTAAAACATCTGGCATCTCATTTTTGACAAATATTGCCAATTCAGAGATGGCAAGATTTGTTTTGCTTGTTATAATTTCAGGCTCATTTGGTAAGGCGAATTCAATAAGTCCCGGTTCACAAACTTCAAATTTTGTTGATCAATTCAGTTGTATGAAAAAAAAGAACTATTTGTATTTCCTTCTCCATCTTTCTTACAACTGAATTACGAGTTGATAAAAAAAATTAAAGTGTTTGAACCGAGACTAAGATGAACTCATTTTGGTATGCAATATAACACTACAGACAAAGACGTATTTTAAAAT
The DNA here is from genome assembly GCA_905220375.1 of Tachina fera. Taxonomy (NCBI): domain Eukaryota; kingdom Metazoa; phylum Arthropoda; class Insecta; order Diptera; family Tachinidae; genus Tachina; species Tachina fera. The sequence goes on from LR999963.1 coordinate 62,836,171, forward strand.
CAGCTGATTGTCATTTGCTAAAATGAGTTCACCTGATGTGAATTTTTCTTGTCAATTGAGATTGAGTTGAAATTTTGTAGCCTTGCTTTAAGCATTAAAATTTTATTCATTTTCATTTTTATTGCTGTTTTCTTTTCTCTTTTGATTTCTCTTAATTTAAAAAAAAAGAAAATTTTTTTAAAGCTGTTTAAAGACCAAAAAATTTTTTTTTGAAAATTTTAAAATAGACTATATTCTTATAGTGATAATTTTTAGTTTTTTTTTGTTCATAGTTTTTATTTAGTAGTGGTGTTAAAATATTGATTTAAATGCTGTTCCGAATTTTAGACAGAAAATACAATTGGGGTTTAGAATTTCAGTCATAAAGGTCATAGTGTCATAATAAAACGAAAGTGAAAACAATTATATTAAAATAATTTAAAACATTAACGTACCTTTTCACAATGTATAGTTAAAAGATAACAGGGACTTTAACGGCAAGTTTTGTATGAAGAACTGTCAGTTAAAGTTCACGTTAGCTCTTAACCATACATTGTGAAAAGGGACGTAAGACAATATGGCCCTTATCGCTATCGTTTGAATCCCCCAAAATTTGTGTGCATATAAATCAGGCATCTTTAAAACTACCCACACGGAAATTACTTTCAATAATAGTTTAATGGCCGTATCCAAAAAAAAAATATTTAAGCTTGAACTGTACGTTAAAACAAAATTTCCATACAAATTTTGACAAAAGAATACTTGAAGTTCAAATAAATTTTTTTTGGAAACGGCCCTAAAACTTTACGTATGTTTTTTGTATAAAAGTGTTGTGTGTTTTGGTGATGCCTGATATAAATAATTTTTTTTTATTTCTGTAAATGGGTAATAAATAATTTTTAAATTAAAAAAAAAAAATCAAATTAACTGAATTTTAAGTGAATTCGAAATGCATACATTCCAATATTTCAAAAGAAACGAACGGTCTTTTCCCTAAAAATTTCAATATTTAACAGTTAAATTTTTATGAAAAACCGTGATATACTGTCCTACACTATCGCTCGATTTTTGAAAAAATACAACTCTGGTATAATTGAGTTTATTAAAATTTTCAAAACACAATAACAAGTCATTAGATTAGGGTTGTATTTTTTTAGTAAGTCGTGCGATTGAGTAGGATAGTGAGTCATGGCATTAAAGAGCAGTGCAAATAATATGTAAAGTCCTCGCACAGTCGGAGTTTTTAGCAACAAACAAAACTGTCTTGTAGACATTAATAAAGTCGATTTTATGATAACTTTGTTAGATCATCGACAGAAGTGTGTTCATATCACAGTCACTCAGATTTCGTGTCAGTTTTATAACTGATATATATAGAGCAGCATAATATTATGAGATTTTTTCACATAAATGTCTTATTGCGGACACATCACCATGTATGCTTCTTACTTCTATTGGGTCAGCCAGTAATCGGTTTTACAATTAAAGTTAAATAAAACACACATAAAACTATGATTTATATGAAACTTTTATTTCATTATTAGGCTTGGACCTTGTCATTACGTACGAAATACAATGTCATTTAAATGACCACCTCTAGATTAGTTGCAAAAGCCGATGCTTACGTGGTAAGTTTCGATAACATTTTCACAATCTCTAGCTAGCCCCACAAAAAAATATAACAGCGTCAAATTGCATGATCTTTGTGGCCAATTGACGTCGCCAAAACGTGAAATTATGCATTCTGGAAACTTCCAATAAAATAAAGCTGAAATCGGTCGTATTGTGTGGCTCGTGGCACGTTCTTATTGACAACAAGTAGACCACACTTCATAATATTCACTTCATAATATTCAGTTATGATACGGCCATGGCGCTCTGAAGTGACGATAACAGTTCTTCCAGCGTAATTTTCGAAAAAATACGGCCCAATGATACCTTTAGACCACAATGCGCATTAAGCAGTATTTTTTCCGGATTCTATGGCCTTTCCGCAATTAACTTTCCTCTTCTGGGTTCTCCTAGCTTAATACCTGACAATTTAGCTTCTTAACGCAGCCACCTATGGGGAAACTAGCTTCATCGCTGAAGAAAAGTTTGTTTGAAAAGTCAGCAATAAAGCTCCACTCAGACTATTATTAGTACATCTATTATACATGTATAACGACTTTCATTACACTTTACGAGAAAGAAATTAAAACACATTTGTTTCGACTGTCAAAAAATCTAACGTAAAGTTAGATTTTATGTTCACACCTCATTAGGCAAACAGCTGTTAAGGATTAACATGCCTAAATTAATCGTGGACTTCCGGCGTCAGAGCAGTTGCTTCTACGCTGTTGCCTGCCTTTGAAAATAGACACTTCATTTTTCTTTCATTTATCAAGTTTTATAGAAAAGTGCAAACATATTGTAATAGGAAAATTCGGCAGGTGCAAAGGGTTCAGCTATATTCATAAAAATTAAATAATGTCAACAACTTGATTAAAGTTATCGATAACAAATGAACATCTGTCAAACAAAAATGTAAAATTTTTCAACTTAAAATTGACATTTCAAGCTTGAAACATAAAAGTGTTCGCTATTAGCGGTTTATGGTCAAACAAAGCGATTTTTTAGTTTGTTTCGTCTCTATACTAGCGGTTTTTAATTGTGAAAATTTTACAACACTTAAACATTTTGTTTCCGTTTTATATAGTTTGTTCTTTCTAACATTTATTGTTTCTTTCTATCAATTCAATATCAAATCAATAAAGAAAAAATTAAGTGTCATAAAAATTACGATAATTTCGTTAATTTTCAGACATGCCTTACACGAAAAGATCGTATTGAATATACGATCAGCATATTCAATATGTATACCCGGTTTAAGGCGAAGACCTATACCATAAACGACGGCGCGGCAACGGCGTCGAAAGAGACGACTTGTCAGTTTGTTTATTACTTGATTTTGTAATAATGCAACTATGATCAGATGAAATTGTAGGAAATTTTAAAAAAAAGGTCAATTGTTATGGAAAGTGAAATTTTTATCGCACTCCTATTATTTACCATTTATTATGACATTTTGCATTCACAATATCGCACTTGAACGTACTATTTGAATTTTTGGCATGTATTAATACAAAGTATTATAGTCTGAGTGGCCCTTAAAAGCCTATTCCTCTAGGACCCAAACGCATATCTACGGCGATGTGAATGGTCAGTCAGCGTTTATTGTGGCGGAAATTGGTCTTTATATGGATGTAGGTGCAAATTCATAATGGTGCGCCACAATGAGCCGTAAGATATGCCCAATTGCTGGGAACGCCGTGAAATCGACTAATTCATATAATTTGCCACACTTTCACTAACAGAAGCGATGTATTCGACAGTGCGCATAGTGCTGCACAGGCCAGATCACATCTTTAATGCTTCCAGTCTCTTGAATTTTTTTTTTATAATCTCGCCAATTCCTTGCACAGTAGGACGGTTATGACAACCATAATCACCCTGAAAAGTGGCCACGTTCGAACAACCACTTTTGAACTAAGTTTTAACTATTTTTACGAATTCTTAGGTTGTTAAACGATACATATGCGTACCTTTCATTAAATAAATGACGTTTCATTCAGATGACAGATATTTAACAGCTGACAGCCGGTTTTTAACCCACTAAATGAATAATCCTTTCCATATAAATTTTTATTTTTGTGTTGAAAAAAAGTATGTAATTGAAATGAAAAAAGTACACAAGTACACATTAAAAAAAAAAGTAACCAAAACGGCAACGCTGCCTGTGTCACGTTGATTTGAGAGTAACTTTGGAATCGCACGTTCAATTTTTGCCCTTAAATTCTTTTCAATTTGCAATATACTGAACATACTTTTTTTTACTAAATCACTTAAACTTTTAAAATTTAAAGCTAGCTAGCTTACTTTCCATTTCAACTCTCCATTTATTTGGCAATTTTATGTTCAATTTAACAGGTGGTGGTTAGAGCATTTTTTTGTGGCACAGGAAATTTTGACACGCAGTATGTGTAATGAAATTGGAAGCGATTTAATCAATGTGTGGTTGTAGCGCAAATCAGAAAGGAAGCGCATGACGCTGATTTAAAGTCACTATTTGCGGTCGTTCTATGTTTCTTATTATATATATATATATATATATATATATATATATATATATATATATATATATATATATATATATATATATATATTCTTCTTATTTAGAACTTGAAATATTTCGATTCACTTAAAATGATTAGTTATTATATAATTTATTTAAATTGAATTTCTATTGGCAAATTATACTAAATACCATTCGCCCTATACCTCTCTCCGCTACTCTTATAAAATCCTCCCAAACAAAACAACAACAAAAAAAAACAGCTCTAATAGGTAAACAGTTTTTTTATGTTTTATCAAATAAATAATTTTATATTCATTTTTTATTAATTTAAATTTAAGTTCGAAACTTAAACCACAATAATGTCTTAAGCCGTAAGTAAATTTTTTTTATTCTTAAAATGTCCGTATTTATTTTGGGGGGAAATGAATTTGGTGCACGTTTTTATTTTTATATATGTACATAGCCTTATGTACATAAGTATGCATATACTCTTTTTTTATTAAGCATGCTTAAGCATGAACTGCTATGAAGTTTAAGCGTTTATGTTCAACTCTTGTGTTTTAAATATCATTAGTTTTAAAATTTTTTATGGTTAAATAGCACTTAAGTTTTCATGTCAAATCATAAAAGCTTTGCTTATTTTTGGTTCAATTTTCATTTTGATTTTTTTTAATTACTGCAAAAAAAATTGTAAATGCCCCCATTCATTTTCAACGCTTTTACTACTCTACGTACTGTCTGTTTTTCTTCTATTTTGCTGCAACTTCACCACGCATTTGTAAAAAAAATCTACTTGATAAAACTATTATTACTTAAATCATATTTGCCTAATCCTTTTTTTCTAGAAAATTTACTAAAATGTCTTCAATTTGGTAAATTTTCTTTCTATGGTTGAAAACACTCGTACACACACCCACACACCCAAACACGCACACACACTCGCTCACCTATAACCCAGCAAACCATTAAAGTGCTTTTCAAAACAAAAAATGCTGCTTTTTCATCTCTTTCTTTTGTAACAAAGTGTAATTAACTGTACAAATTAAGACACGGTGCAAATCTAAATAAAACAAATAAAAAACAGTGCAATAATAACAACATATACTTACATACTAATTGACAAAAACAAAATATGATAATTCGGCCTTGGAAAAAAAATCCACCATTTGTTATTCGGCTTTCAAAGACAAACATTTAGCAATATGAGCAATTGAGAAGAATGTAAAAAAATAAAGTTAAATTATCTTCAAAAAAAGAGTGAAAAAAAATTCTTAAAAACACTATTTCTCCTCTCAATTCATCAAGCAAATGCTTGATGTTTGTCTATCAAAATTCTTAATAAAATTAAAAAAGAAAAAAAAAATATTTTCCATATTTTCTCTAAAAATTTTAACCCAAACACTAACACTTTTTTTAACAAAAAGAAAAAAAATATTTACAACATTATAATTAATTAATAATCTATTAATTAATGTATAACAAAAAAAAATTAATCAATGTAACAAATTAAAACATAACAACAGATTGATTTCCATGGCTTATGGACAAATCGGCATGATCCAAGCTGCCGCTGGCTTCTTTGTCTACTTCGTTATTATGGCCGAGAATGGTTTCTTGCCACTCGATTTGTTTGGCATCCGTAAACAGTGGGATTCCAAGGCAGTCAATGATTTGACCGATTCCTATGGTCAAGAATGGGCAAGTATAAAATAATTCGAATAACTTCGAATACAATAATCGTATATCCTTTTTTTTAGACTGGTTTTTAATATTTTTAAATTTTTTTCCTTCCATTATTTAGACTTATCGTGATCGCAAAACTTTGGAATATACCTGCCACACCGCTTTCTTCGTTTCCATTGTTGTTGTACAATGGGCTGATTTGATCATTTGTAAGACACGACGAAACTCCATTTTCCATCAGGGCATGAGAAATTGGGCCTTGAACTTTGGTTTAGTATTTGAAACCATTTTGGCTGCATTCTTATCCTACTGTCCCGGTATGGATAAGGGTCTTCGTATGTATCCACTCAAGTAAGTAGTTAATTTTTTTTTATTTCTTTATATACATATATTGAAATCGTACAAAAAGATTTGTAAATCTTAATATTTAAATATATTGCAATGAGGTGAATAATTTCAAATCTGGAGTTAGGAGTTGGTTTTCAGATAAAATTTATGGCACTAAAATAGGTTGAAAAAATTTTTGGAAGTGAATCGGACATAAGGATACAGAGAAAATATGCCAACAAGCTCTAGAATGGAATCCACAAGGCAATAGAAAAGGAGGTAGACCAAAAGAACTGTTTGCAAAAAGGTTTAAAGTAACAGTGGAATATCATGGAACGAGATTAAACCGAAGTCATCCAACAGAATAAATTGGAGAAACTTTGTAGAGGCTCTATGCTAAGAGCTTTAAAAGAAGTCACATATTTAATAAATTATTTAAGAAAATACATTATGGCTCCTATAAGGAGCATAGGGCCTTAATAAATTTGAGGTTTCGTTAGTGTTTGATTATTTTAAGATGAGTAGCTGCTTGGACTTCTGCATCCACAGCGCGTTTCCCGTTGACAGTGGAGACTTATGCGCCACCTTTTGTAAGGTTTATACCGCCCATGATCGGTCGTCAGAGACTCGTCAGGTAAAACCAGATTACGCCGCGTGTAGGTGAGGTTGACAGTTTTGTAGGAGAGACTGCGGGGTCGCATCATTACACCATTAGTAGCCCAGCGACCGGCACTGTGCCACAAAAATTATATTTTGTACTGTGTAATACTTTCATGAATAACTTTTTCCTTAGCACGTTCAACTTCAACGTTAAAAGATTTTTTTGCCCTCCAGCAAACATCTTTTTTATTTAGGTATCACTTTCTAAGATTATGGCCTGTTTCACGATATCCAAAGAAAACTTTTGACTAAATATTTATGTTGAAAACAAAAACAAATTCTCATGTTTTACGAGTATTGTTGTTCTCAATATAAATTTTCAGTCGAAAGTTTTCTTTCGATATGGTGACACAGACCATTAATATCTTTTGTTCTTTTATTACGAGAGTGGATAAATAACTCAGTGTCTTTTTGAATTTCCCTCCTCTTGATTGATTCAAAAAGTCACGGACTTATTGATCCGCCCTTGTAATTAATAATAAACAATTTTAAAAATAGAAATGCTTTTGTTTACTGTGAATTTTTCTTGCCACACGTTTTGTTCTTCCCATATAGTCAGCTGTTTTTGACCGCAATGTCAGATTTATTACACAAACAAAACGCCTGTTGTATTTGTTTCTTCTTATGACATGATATTCAAAAAGCCACATACATATCGTCCCATAATCACCAAAAAAGCTTAAGCGACATAATTTTTGAAATTAATTTTTTGTTTTAAATCGATTTTTTGCAATCGTAAATAATCGATTTTTATCAAAAAACTAAGTTAAAAAAATATGTCAGTTAAGGTTTTCCGGCGGTTATGGCCTGATATGTACGATTGTATTACTAGAACACGGCATATAGCCAATGAATGCAGCTGCATGATGACGTGAAAATTAAATCAGAGCCACATGCGCGGGTGGTTTTTTACATGTGTAATGCAGGGTTTAATTGTTTTAGAATAAACCTCATAACGGACATATGAATTCTAATGTCCCGTTAAAAGTGTCGTGAGGTGGCATTAAGAAAATACTCATTCATTACTGTTTTAGCGGAGATCTATTAAAGCAAGAACTTTTAGAGTTCCGTACCCAAAAGAAAGACATACTATGCCTACCGCCCTCCTGTTCGCCCGTCCGTCCCCTGACCGAATAAAAAAAAATTAACTTTATTGGTTGTGCTTCATTGGCTAAACGGTCTAAACCGATCTTGCTAAAATTCAAAACGTAGATATTAGCGGGATATACATGAATAGTTCTTTTAAAGTAAGACCAGTAGGGGACACAGGGGCAGTTTCTGTCTCTAGGACACTATTTAACCGATTTTTATAAAATTTAAAACTTTGATAGATCTCCGTCTAAAAGAACACATAGACTATATTAAAAAAATACAGACGAATTGATAAGTTCGTTATATTTTGAAGTCGGGTCAGTAACTAACTGATTTTTATGAAATTCATAACATAGATACACTTGGTCTAGAAGGACACACAGGCTTTATACTTAAAAATAAAATAGATTCATATCGAATATAAATTATTTGCTGGGTTGTATGAGTTTCAAAGCCTACTAAGCTTATTTTGTCTTTGTGATTTTCAAAAATATTATTATTTTATGAATTCTCATATAGTTTTTGAAAGTCTGTGCATAAAGTAAGAGGTATTTGTATTTTTTTTTTTTTTTTTTTTTATTTGTATTTATTTATTTAATAAGCCTAGCACAACAAGATTGACATCTTATAAATTAAAGTGCTAGTGAGAAAGTACATAATTAAGAGTTCATATTTCGAATACATACATAAAAATCAATAGTTAAATGAAATAAACATACGTTCTATTGATACAAACAAAAATAATAAAAATTATAAAATTACAAAAAAACGAGATGAAAGTATACTAAGGAAAAAGAAGAAAGTAGAAAAGCAGGGTATTAGATAAGAAATTATTTATACGGTTAACAAATAAACTTGAGGAGGAAATTACAAAATAACAAACTTCACAAAATAAAAAACTTCACATTAGGGTTAACCGAAATATTTTAGGAGCTCATTTCTAAACCTATTTGCGTTGTTAATGGTTTGAATCTGATTTGGTAGCTGGTTCCAAAGAGTAGTGCTGTATATGAAAAAGTGCCGCTGCGAGAACGCACTTTTATATTTTTGCTGCATTAATCGTTTTCCTCGCACAGATCTTCCAAATCTTAAAACCTTAAAAAGATAATTTGGCTGTTGAGTAATAATTATTCTATGTAGGAAGATTAGGCACTTAAACTTTAGAAGATTATTAAACTCCATTCGGTTTATTTGATACGAGAAGCGCGAAATTGAATCACGACGTCCTTTGTCGTAAATGTATCTTGCTATGTTATTGTAAGCAACTTTAAGCTTGTGAAAGTCACTACTGGAACAGTTTGCGTATATTTCACAGCCATATAGGAGGACAGGTAGAAGGTATGTTTTCGCAAGCAGTATTCTAATGTCACGAGGCGTTGAATACTTAACGACCCAAAGATTTCTAAGCATACCATATATACGACCAACTACTGTCGCTATATGGTTAGACCAGGATAGCTTATTATTGAAAACTACACCAAGGTTTTTGCAGAAACTTACATACTCAATAGGACTATTGTTTATTTTTATCTGGATCTCACCATTAAGACTTCTGTTATTATTGTTAAGAAAAATACACTTAGATTTCGATGGATTGATACATAGTCCATTGTTCACAGCCCATTTGTTAATCCTAGCAAGATCGCTATTTATGTTATCAACACATGAATGGATATCATTTGTCTTACAACTACTATAAATCTGCACATCATCAGCATACATTTGAAGTTTACAGTGTTCTATCTCATCAGGCAAATCATTAATGTACAGACAGAATAATAGTGGCCCGATTATTGATCCCTGTGGAACACCTCTATTTATATTTAGGACTTCTGAATATTTGCCGTTTAATTCAACTGCTTGAGTTCGTCCAGTAAGATAGCTTTTTAAAAATGTTAGTGCTGTTGGTGAAAAATTAAATAGTTTCTCTAGTTTCTTCATTAAAATTGTATGGTCGACTGTGTCAAACGCCTTGCTATGATCAAGTAGTACTAAAAATGACACCATACTCTTGTCCAGATCTGCTCTCAGGTTTTCGATCACGTCCGTCAGAGCCCGAGGTTTGTGACTGTTCAAAATTTGTGGTTAAAGTCTACTGATGATTTGGTTCAAGCGCCAATGAAATACGTATATAGACACAGCAAATAAATTTCAAATTAAAATATAATTATGACAATATGTGGAATAATAAATTTCTTAAATCTTAAAAAAAAAAAACAAAAAATAAAACCCGCGATATGGGCAGGAGCAATTTCAGCCTCTCTGAAAATATACAACCGCTTTTGAGGATAACATAGATACTCGTAATTAGGCGTCTATCAGGACGGAATCGCATCTCAATATATTTTCTTTAATCTAGAACCAAAATGTCGTGGAGTAATACGAAATACTACAAACACGATTAAACCCAATATTTTTTTAATTTTTTTCCATTTTTACTAATTTTCAGCGTGCAGCGCTTTTTTTGTGTTCGTTATTTATATGGCAAACATACCCTGCAGGAGATTGAACTAGTGTCCAACTGGTATTTTACTAGTACAGAAACCACCACCACTAGTTCCCAACTGTAAACTTTCCTAAAAAATCTTAATGATCAAATTAGCATTGAGTGTGTCTAGAAAATTACTAGTGCCATTGGTACTAGTTTATTACCAGTTCTTTTGCATAGAAAAACTCTATAAAATTGGTGGTTTTATTCCTTTTTGTTACCCAGTGATAACTGCTAGTTAAAATTCGAATTTATCGAAATTCAAAAATACAAAAGGGTAATTATAATTATTTGATTATAATTATTTTTAGGTGAACCTAAAACTTTAATACTTGTATAACACCAATTTTCGTACAGTGCAAGGGGTCTGATAGATAGTCAAAATTTATATTGCAATGTGGTGCCTTGGAACTACTTCATATTAGTGATGTAACGAATGTCAATTTTTGATATTCGCGAATACGAATACGAATATTTCAAAAGATATTCGCGAATACGAATACGAATATTTGAAACGATATTCGCGACTACGATACGAATATTATATGCAATATGAAATCTAAAAAAATTGTTATGAAAAAGGATATCACACTCTTGTTGGCGTACTTTAAAGTTAATAAAAAGTACCAAAAATTTTAACGATCGTCATTGAATAATATTTGAAAATGATACAAAGCACAAATTTCTATAAAAAAATTTATGTATTTGTACAAACTAACAGTCTAATTCATAAATACATTATAAAAAGGTAATAAGGCGATGACAGGCAAAATACGAATATATTGTATTCATAAATGAATTATACCTTATTAGCTGGTTATAAGTTGCTTATTTTTTTTTTTTGATTTTTTTATTGTGCCCTCTACCTTACTTTAACCACTTAATAAAGTGAGTTTTGATAAAAGTGGTTGAAATAACAAAGTGATTTACATAAATAGTAAAAACAATGTTCACAATAAATTTAATTCGCCGAATTCGTGAGTATAAAATATGTACATAGATACATAACGATAAACGATAATATAATATTAATAATTTAAGCGTTTGATAAACAATTATAAATAATATTTTCTTGATTTTTTTATCGCTTATGTGAGATTTTCTGTGGTTTCTTACTTTTATGTTTCTTGTTTACTCTTATGCATGTCTCCTGAATAATGTTCTTGGGCAAATGTATTAATTACATACATGTATGTACCTAGACTACCTAGATAATCGATTCTTCGTTGTATGCATCACTAAACATAAATTGAGAGCGAAAGAGACATGATATTGCCAACATAAAATTACAAAAGAAGCAAAATCGTTTAATAGTTAATTCACTGATATTAATCAGTTATGAATACAAATTTTTATTAGAGCTTAATAAAGCAAAATCTGTTTCATAAGTAATGTACAGATTAAAGCTGAAATAAGGAATTTTTATGAATTAGACCGTAAGATTTTTAGTCATTTATTTAAATTTCATTTAGGATTTATTTATTTAATTTCTTTGGAAAAATATTCGTATTCGTCTGAATTTGGCGAATACGAATACGAATATTCGTGCATCACTACTTCATATACACAACAACATTTTACACAACAACTTTAACCCTTTTTGCAATAGTTCTTGCTATTCTAGTAATTATAGTAGTACCTTTTAGACAATTGACACCTATTATCCTGCTGGGTACATACATATATACATACATATGTGTGTGTTAACAAAATGTATCCCATGACAATTTTCCTGAAATTTAACGAAATTTGTTGCAAGAAACTTCTCTAGATTTTTTTTGGCAACAATAAATCAGTATATTTCGTTTATGTATTTTTTTTTACAAATCTTGTACAATTAAAATATTATGAATTAACTTACTTTTAAATATTAGACATGAATTTAATCCTTTTATATTTTATTTTGCAATTTACAGACTCGTTTGGTGGTTCCCAGCCATTCCATTTATGTTGGCCATCTTTATTTATGATGAAACCAGACGTTTCTACTTGCGTCGCAATCCCGGAGGCTGGTTGGAACAGGAAACCTATTATTAAACAAACAAACAAACCAACAAAAACAAATCAACAAACATTATTTTTGTTATATGGCTGCTTCATCCATTTCTCTTAACCTCTGCCGCCCCAACGCGCCACTCCCAAAAAACAAAAACAAACAAAAATCGAAAAAAAAAACAAAATTTCACTTCAAACCAATTCATTATCACTACTACAAAACAACAACAACAACAACTACTACCACTACCAACAATTTATCTTCTCACCAAGCTTGTAAAGAACATCTTGTAACCCAAAGAGATGTTTTTATTAAAATAATTAATTATAGAAAGAGTAAGAAAAATTTAAAGAAAATGAACTAAAAAAAAACGAATTCACATAGAACCATAATAAGCAGTAAAGTATATAAAATTAATTAATTATTAAACGAATGAAGAGGAGCGCATTATTCTTTTATGCCGCCTTTTGTTATTAAATTAAAAAAAAAAATTAAATAAATAAAGAAAAAATAATGAGAGTAAATTAAATTTAGTTTAAAGAATAAAATTTAGTTTCTTTTTTTTTAAATAAAGTATAAAAAAAGCATAAAAAACTCCTGCGATTAATGGCAACAACTACAAAACAACAACAACAGCAACAGAGAAGCAACAACAAAATACAACAACAAGAATTATTATTATTTTTTTTTAATTTTAAATATTATTTAATAAAGAGAAAGATAATTATTTAAACGATTAAGTAAATTTAAATTATAATAAACTAAATAAGATTTAAATTAAATAAAAACCAAAAAACAAATACGAATTGGGTTTGACATTTCAGATGGTTGGTATTTATTTATTTTCTTTTTGGTATCGAAAAGTAATGTATCTTTCTTAAGCTGGTTCCACACGACATACATACGTATATTTTACTTCTGACTTGTCAGCTAAGCGACTCATATGTAACTTCGCACGCACGTCTGACAAAATCACCATCAACCAATTTCTTTTGCTTTCAAACATCCCTCTTATACACGCAAAATTTTTGCAAAATTTGCAAATACCCCTTTTAAACTCGGAAAGTTCTCTGCAAAGTCTTAATTCAGCTGGGTGAGTGACAAAGGAAGAAATATTTTCTCTTTCTGTCTTGCTCCCAGCTGAATTAAGACTGCAAAGTAAACTTTGCTTATCTAAAATTGGTATTTGCGTGTCTAAAACGGGTATTACATCTGACATAAACTCTTTCTTTATATTTTCGCCACAACACACACACTGTTGTTATACCAAAATAGCTGATATCGATCAGATGCTTTGTCAGACCAAAATAGAACTCGCTCTAAGTGAAATTTTGTCATAAGTGCTAGCACACTTTTACTGTAGCAAAGTCTTAAAGCTTTCACATGTATGTACATATGTACATATATTGGGAAATTTTACATGTCAGTTGTCAAGAACCTGTCGTGTACAGCTAGCAGCTTTAGTGTGCGATTTGAACAGTTGGAAATAATGTTCTAGAACAGCTACGTCCAAACACAAATGCACTGATATTTTCATTTGAGATAAACAGCTTTGAAAGCTCTTAAATTTGTTCTTGTTTCCTTGCAAACTAAGAGCAAGCATTGTGTTCTGTTGTGTTGTTGTTGTGCATGTTGTACTCTAGTCGGTGTGAAAGCACAAAAGCACTTTTGTAAAAGTTTGCACACTGTGCATATGCCTTGGACGTAGCTGTTCTAGAATCAAGCTTTATTATATACATAAATCCCATATCCGGGGGATGATGAGAACCTTAGAAGGGATATGAATGCCTTTCATGTCTTATAGCAATTTGCTTTGCATAGCTAAAAAACAATAATAATCGCGGGGGCAAATTGCGACATTTCATGAATTTTTTACTGTATTTTATTTGATGTTTCAGTATCAAGCAAAATGTCTCCTCTATACTCGTACTTATTACGCCCCAGTTTCTACAACCCGGGCGGTCAACTTAAGTAGGAAATTTATGTGAAAAGCTCTCATTTGTTTGATTGTGATTTCCAAACAAATTTTTTATAGGAGTCGCCTGCAGGAGTTGTGGAAATGAAGTCTACATCTGTGTAACCCAGAGTGCGTTTGAAATTTTTATTTATTAGAATATTTTTTAGGAAGTGTTGCTCCGCTTATATATGCCGGGGGGGGGGGGTCTGCTCTGTAACTCAAAACGAAACCATATGTTTTGGAATTGCAATGTTATTCGAAAGCATTTTCTTTCGTTTCAGACCTCCAGGAAAGTTTTTTTTACCATATTCTCTGTCTCCCTCTCTCTCTCTCTCTCTTTTGTTTAAGCCATAGTAAATTAATTTAAATCCTTTTCCATGATGCTGAAAGAAAATGTTCGCTCGACTATTTATTTATATGGAAAACGAAAACAAGTTTGTTTTATATCGAGTCATACCCCCAAAAAACTAAACCGACACGTTTTTTGTAATTGTTTTTTTTTTTTGACAAGCATCGATTATTTACAATCGCAAATAATTGATTTTGGTAAAAAAAAATCAAGTTCGAAAATAATGCTTAAGTTTTATTTTTGGCCATTATGGCACGTTATTATGATTGTATTTCTTTCGACAACGTGGGAAAGCTTGTTAGTCCCGCTCCATAGTTGCAATTTTTGCTGCAGCAGTTATTGAATGTGAGTGAGAGTGTTCAAATAGAAATATATACATATACTTTTTGTAGACTTCTCTCGCTCTTTCGCAAAAAAATTAAAAAATTGCTGCAACAAAAATTGCAAGTCTGGATCAAGAATAGAATATAAAAATAATAATAATAATAATGAATAAAAAAATATAAAGCATTATACATTAAACGTTTTCACACTACACCAAAAAAAATTAATAAAATTTAACAAAAACAATAAAAAAATTAAAAAATAAAAAAAAACAACGCATGTTAATTTAAGTAAAAATATAAAAATTTAGAAATTTTATTAAAAAAAAAATTAAGAAAAAAATTTCTAGAGTAGTTAATTTAAAAAAATAAATCTCAAGAGTATTCAAACTCTTTTGGTAATCGCAGCAACAGCAGCATCTTTAATATAATAGTAAAAACAATTTGCTGTGGTTTAAAAAAATAAACCAAGAAAAAACAGATTCCTTTCAAAAAAAAAAAAAAAATATGTAAAACCATTTTTAAGTTATAGAAAAAAATAATAATACTTTCATTTAAAAATTAAAAACGAACGCTAAGAAAATAATAAGGAATTAAAAAAAAATAAATATAATAAAATAATTTTTTAATAGGATCATTAACAGAACATAATAAGCAAAATATTATATTTAATAAATATAAAATCATTAAAACCTTTAATATATACATAGTTTATATTATGAATCTTTTTCAAGAAATTTTTTGGACGAAAATTTTTCTATTTGGCAATTACCAGAGAAAAATTATAGAATATTAGAAAAGAGTGAACGTCCATGTTAATTTTTTGATCAGAATTGCTTCTTTAGCTCCGTCTATTGATAAATGAAAAAATTCTCATGCAACTAATTTCATGAAAAAAGAATGCTTAATGTAATTTAGGTATGAATCATTTAAACAAAAAATAAGTTTGAAAAAATAGTGCTTTCAATTGCATTTTCTATAAGCCCAAAATATTCTTAAAAATAATCTATTTATCTCGCAAAAGAGTTCAAACAAACAAGAAAGTTAAAGTTGATTTAATAAAAAGGAAAGTTATGCCCCTAATACGGTTTACAACTCAACTAAGTTGAATTGAAACTATAGCAACTCAACTTTTAAACAACTTAACTCTTTTTTTTTGGTAATACGAATAACAATTAACTTCAGCCTTGAAAAGCACCGTTTTGACAGCTGACTGATGGAAGTGTGGAGAAAAACTAAAACAGGGTTACAATTTCTCAAAAGTCGAACGATTACGATAAATTGTATTTACCACCAGCATTTATGATATATTTTACAATGGCGAAAATATTGAGGTTAAAATTGATGCTTTGCGCATACCAAGAAGGCTCTGTGTTCACTCCAATCCTTTCGAAATTTCGAAGCTCCAAACGCCATGTATGACTAAGAAAAGATTTTGGCTATAATTAAATGTTTAAAATTTGAAAAATTTCAACTGTAGTTGAGTTAAGTTTTAAACCGTAAGAGGGGCATTAAAAACTAAAATTCATAAATTGTGTTTAATTTTCGTTTTTTAACAACAGTTTGGCAGTTTGTCTTCAAAAAAATCTATGCAAGGAGAACTCGGTTTTTCGTTTTTGCAAATCATATGGTTTGAAATCCCTCGTTTGGCAGTGTAGGGTGATCAGTTTTTCTTTAAGCAAATCTGAAAATCAGACTTTCTATGGAGGGTTGAAGTTGTTACTATTCCGTACTTCGAATCGAAAATAGTACTATTCGAATTCGTATATGTTTCATTTTGAAACGAGTTTTCACAGTAGTGCGTCCTACCACATTTGGTTTGCAAAGAAAAAAAAAATTATAAAAAATTCAACCAAATTCAGGATTTTGAAAATAAAACGGTTCATCTTGAAAATCAAAAAAAAATTTTTTTTATTCAAATTTACACAGCAGCACATCATTTGTTTCGCAAAGCAACAAATTCAATAAAATTGAGAATCTTGAAAATAAAACTGTTCGAATTCGTAGGTATCTCATCTTAGAATACGAAAACATTTGCTTTCTATTATAAATATCTTAAAGCGAAAAAAAAAATATTTAATTCAATCAAATTCAGAATTTGGAATCGTATATTCGAAATATTTTATTAAGAAAACGATACATTCACATTTCCTTCAAGTTCACTGCAGAAAAGCACTAAAAAATAAAATTTTAAATAAACGTGAATAAATAATAAAATAAATTTAGCATCCCAACAAACATTTCTAATTTAATAATTATAAAAATCAAACAGACATCACTCGCAAAAAAATAAATACAATACAACACAATCCTAAAGGCTTAAGACACACTTAGTACATAATTTTATAGCTAAAAAAAAATTAACAAAAAAATAAAATATTAAGAGAAAATAAAAACATAAAAACCATATTGAACTACACTATTGTTGTCTACACTCTGTGTTTATTTGTTAAAGCCTAAAAAAATAAAAATATATATTAAATGTAAAAAATTGGTTCTATTTCAAAAAAAAAAACAATTTTTATTTCCATTGTAAAAATGTGTTCATAATTATAAAAAAAAATTAATATTCGCATTTTTCGTTCTACCATTCTGCCAACAATTACATTTTCATGCTCCCATAATTTTTATTTTCAACTCCTTTGCTCTTAAATTTCAAGTTAAATGACAAGACAAAACTTTACAATGAAAAATTAAAAAAAAGGAAATAAAAAGAAACACATATACATACATATAAGATTTTGAGAATTTTTTTTGTTCTTTTTGCCCTCTGCTGTAAATGTATTGTAGTTTTTAAAATAACAAACAAAAATATATAAATGAAAAAAAATCTTTAAATAAATAAAAGAAATATATATAAAACTAGAAAAGCCCATGTTTTACAGTTAACTTTGCTCGATTTGCAGTAAAATATAATTTTTTAAGGTTAAAATTAAGCATAATCCCTTAAGCTTAGCTTAGACGTGCCATAACCATAACCATGCAAAACAGCTGTTCGAACCAAACTAATAGGCAACGCTGTATTTGAATATAAAGGCCGGGACACGTTGAATCCGTCATACGTTAAACTTCGGCTTTCAGAGACGAGGGGAAAAAACGGTTCTGTTCCCCTCGTCTCTCTTTCCCACAAACTAATCAGCTTGGGAATAAGACTTGCAAAATGAAACCTTAGCATTGTATTCCAATTTCGAAAGGATTATCATACTTGAAAACTGTAGACAATATTATGTTCAAGTGATTACTCAAATAAAATAAAGATTTGATTTTAGTGATGAAATTTATAATATTATGGACATTGTGCACAGTCCTTTCAACCAAAATCTCTATGCTTCTTCCAGAAACGGTTCCCATCTTTTCAAATAATCTTGCAAACACTTGATAATGGGTGGCGTTAACATGGGTTGTTAGATTTAGTTAAATTGGAGCTTCATACCAATTTAGAGCCTGAAATTTATTGGAAAAAAGTGTTTAAACTCAAAAATTCGCATGAGGAAAACATATTTCCAACATTAGAAAGAGTAACAAACTTTATTTTTATTTTCAAACGCTTCTCCGGAAAGGATATCTTAGTAGTCTTAATAATTGTAAAAGTTATCTAAAAAAAAATTATCGTCTGATACCGTTGCTGTAATTTTGAACATCTCCTAAACAATAGCAATAAAAATTAAAGTGCCAATGACTTCATTAGTTTATGATTTTTATGTTACTTTTTATTATGTATTTTATTTTATTTTTGTATCTTTCTCTTTAGTAGACTTTAAACAAGATTTTTGAAATATGACAAATATGTATTCTAATATTGGGTGTAATTAAATTGAAATCGGGTAATTTTGGCTCCTACGAGGGGTAATTTTGAATATAAATTTTGGTAATACTGGAATGAGTATAAGAAAAAACTCTCTCAAAATTCTATTTCACGACTGGTTTCTGGGGATGTTTTTGTGTGTCCATTTTTATGGAGCGCTGTGACCCGTTCAATTCACTGAGCGCTGTCAGCTCAGTACTGAGTGGTTTCTAGATTTATATCGAATACTTTCAGTAGCTCGTTTTAGACACAAACCTATAATCACACCCATTTAAATAATATGTGGACTTCTATCAAACTCATTCACCATGTCGTTTTAGACACAAACTTATGTAATTTAAGTGGGTTTGTGTCTAAAACGACTAATGAAAGAGTTAGATACAAGTGTTGCGGTTTTTCAGCACACATGCAAACGCACTGTATAAATCTGTAACTTTTTATGCTTCCGTTTTCGCTCTTTCTATATGCTTGAAAAAAATGTTTCACTCCAAATGAACTGAGCTAACTGACTGTAATACTTCAGTAAAGTGAGCTGAGCTGAAAAGAGCGGTCACTTAAAAGAGCTGATAAGCACAACTCTAGTTTAATCATTAAGTGTGGCAATACTGTGCAAACCAAAACAAAGAAGATACGGTTATCAGGCCCCTTTCACATTAGGCAACTTTACTTGCGCAAGTATAATTTTCATTTTTATTTATTTTCTTTTGAACTTGCTTCTATGTTCACATTCAGTTCATTTGTTGAGCAAGTTTAATTCTCTTATGCTCGAGTTTTCTTAATTTGTTGACGTTTTGTTTCATTATTATTAAAATTTTGTTTCATTATTATTAAAATTAATTAATTAGACAACACACCGAAGAAGAAATAAAAGACAATATCAAAAACAAATCAATATCTCAAGCCAACAATGACAACTGAAACAGAATTGTGGCAGAATTGCCAAGTTCAAGCAAGTCTGTACTCAAATCTCGGCAATTCTTTCCCCTTCAACCGACCTTTCCTCTCACACCCACAAACACAAGACTTGCGCAAGTAAAGTTGCCTAATGTGAAAGGGGCCTCACAAAACAAGTCGTTAAGCAACTCTGGGTTGAAGAACAGGGGGCAAATCACCGCATTCGAAATAGAGTACTTTGTTTTCGAAATGTTGTTAACGTGGATCACGGCAATCGTTAACGAAACGTATCTACTCGAAGTTGCACTCGATTGGTAGTCTACTATCGAAAACAAGTAAACTCTTAGCTTTTTGCCACAAAACAAACCAAAGAAACAAAACAAAGGAAAAATAAAGAAGTAATAAAAATATAAGTATTTTCCGGATATTTTCGAACAATTAGTTTAGAAAATATAATTTTAAATGTTTTTAAGGAAATTAAATATCAATACAAAAATTGTCCAATAGGCACTGCAAAAAAATAAATAAGGGAAAAAACGTTTCCAGCACAAATACAAATAAAGTAAATCGGAAACAAAAAGAAGTTTTGGAGCAATTTATGATGGAACATCCCATTTCGTTTTGTTTTTCTTATTGTCATATGCTGACAGCAATGTAAAAAATAGTAGTAGGTAACATAAAATACGATCGAATACCGTGATCCAAAAAATTGCAGCCATCGAAATAATTCTCTACACGAACGTGCACTCGTTATCGAACGAAATTACGAAATAGTTCAATAGAGTTTATATGGAAATATTTTAAAACTTCGAACCGTATCGACGAATGCCGTAATTTGCCCCCAGCTATCTCTTTATCGTCATTATTTCTGAAGTGCGGCCAGGCTTGTATGTGTTGCTTGGCCTTCGAGAGTTTTTCTTCGCGCTAGCACTGGTTGTCTGATCTGCCACAGATAACCGTATAATCTTGCGCTTCTTTTGTGGAATTTTGTTGACAACCACGTTGCTACTTCCTATGTGAAGGTCGAGTAGTCACAAAAATATTTTTAAAGACTACTGTTAATAACATCATATGTATGGTCTTAGTCACCCCGTAAATTTTTTGCAACCATATTCTGCAAATTTACTTTGCAGAATATGTACCAGTGAACTGTATGAGTTGATTCACTTTCGCTCTTCACTCACTTTTACAATGCTTTTTTTTTGTTTTTTTAACATTAATACGTGAATGAAATTGCTTGCAGAGTTACCTCTCTAACAACTGACTATCATTAACTCGCTGTGTTTTTTTTGGTGCGGTTAGTAAAAATCAATAAAATTTTTACTGTTGTTGGATTGTTTTGTATAGCAATCAAATAACTCACAAAAGCATGTTGACTGGATGAAGTCTTATGTTAATAAAATATGGCGTATTAAATAATAGTTTTTCTCGTATTAAAACAATTTATAAAATAAAATGGGATTAGCTATTTTATTTTATAATATTACATAAATATATATTTGTCCGAAGGGGTTTTTAAGAAGTATTCAAAACAATCATACTGATTCATTGCTTTAGTGAGTGAATCATATGAATGAATAGAGATTGCAAGCAGTGGCATGCATTTATTAACAACAGTCTCATTGATATGAATCATGATATAGCATCATTCATTATTTTAACCTTAAGTGCTAGCTCAATATTAATTTTACAAAATGCAAAATTATGCCATTTGATTCTTAATCATGCAGATCACTGATATGTAAATGTAACTCGCTAAAGCTAAAATGCTGAACAAATACAAAATTAAAAATTTTTGGCGATGACAAACAGTAACATTTCTGCAGATTAGATTTCTAAAACATTGTCTGACACAATGCCGGTTTTTTGCTTATACATATGGCCGTTACAGAATACGGTGGCAGGATTTAGTAATGGTGCTTCAGATCCACTTTCATATCCCAAATGTTTCAGCAATTTTAACAGTGTATTTCAGTTATTATTATTGCAGAATTTTCATTTCATGTTGGATAAGCAACGTCTATATGCATTTCGTTTATGCTAGTAGACTTCAGCTAAAAATATTCTAGAGAAAATTTACTTTTTATTCTAAGTTAGCATTTTTTTAAGTAATTTATTAAAATTCATACTACAAGCAATCGGCATCTGCCTAAAACAATAATTCTTATTCTCAATAAAAAGTAACACAATTTCTTTTTGTTTTATCATACTTTTAGGATACACAAATGTACATAAATATTTTATAAAAGAAAAAACCAAAACCATTATTGGTTGGAAACAAAAACCAAATTCAATACTACAATTTTATCATCTGTACAATATTCAAGATTATTTCAAGATACCATTCGAGATTCCATTCAAAAGATGTATTAGAAAGAGGGTAAGTAAAAAGCTTTCATTTACATACATACATACATATTAACAGCCTGTTTAACGCTAGAAACACAACTGGGACGAACGACGAATTTTTCGGTGCTAACTTTCGTCATAAAAAATAAAATACATTTGTGCATATGAAAATGAACACAACACCGCCGTACAACGAAATTCGTCGTGCGTGACGAACTTTGAGATAGATTTATTTCTATTTTGTACGCCGACGAACGACGAAAAAACAAACCGGAGAGAAAATTCTCCTCCTCTCTCTCTCTGTTTTTGTACACACAACAACCAGCTTTATCAAATATGAGAGAAGAATTCGGTGAGTAAATTCTTCGTTATTGTACTTGACAAGACGAATTTACGCAGCGAATGCTTATAGACGAATTCGTCGACGTGGACGAAATTCGTCGTTCGTCCCAATTGTGTGCATTATTCGAAAACGAATATGCGTAGTAGACGTTTTTTAAAAAAATAAGCCATGTTTCTTGATACGACAAAAGCTCTTTTTATGTCAAAATTAACTGCCTGCCCCACGATGTCGAAAGAAAACTTAAGAGAACGAAAGTAAGTCACTCATTTTCTTCTATAAAAGTGTTCCACTATCTTTCGACTTATCGTTCGATTGGATTTACGTTTCTAACGTAAGCCGTATACCCGTTGTCAAATATCCATATTGCCACATCAACAATTTCACACATTCTTCGTCAAATGGAAATAAAAAATCGTTCAAATGTGTAAATTGTGCTTTAAAAAATGAAACTCTTTCTAATTCAGCTTGCAACAAGTGGCAGCCAAAAATAAATTAGAATGAAGTCAGTTAAAAATAAACAAACTTGACAAATTTTTTTTAGGGAAAAAAAGAATAACTACTTAATGCAAAATTTTGTGGATAGGTCTTGGAAAAATGCCAAGAAAACCAAACGAAAAGGTTTTCTACAATATGCACATATGTATGTATATACATATGTATGTCTTGTATGTGTGTGTGGCCTACTTATGTATACTTTTTTTGTTAAGCTGGCCTTCGTCCGGACTTAAGAACTGACTCCTGTATGTATGTATGTATGTGCATATATACATATGTATGTACGTACATGTATCGGATACCGGCTCCGATAGGTAAGAATTTTCTGCATATCCAGATGGCTTAAGGATTTCCTCTCTACGTATGTAAAATACCCGCTCACATAAATAAACAGCTTCTAACCAACTGGTATTATAACTAGCGGAAGGCGTGGTAAGCAGACATTCCTTACTCATGGAAGCCGTTTTCGAGCATACATACATACATACATACCTAGAGAAGAATATCACAAATCCCAGCCAAAGGAAGCAAACCCGCTTATTTGCAAGTCCAGACGTGAGGAAACTGCCAACGACCGGTTACGCAACAAATCCATTGCCAGAATATCCGGCATTGTATTTACTAATTCGCAGAGGCATTGTATTTTATTCATTTAATTTAAAATAATTTGGTTAATTTTGTCTCAGTCGACAATTAAAATACAAGTGCCTGCTTTTGACATTAGAGTTCGTACAAATGAGTGAAAAAATTTTTATTGGTGCACAAATTTGTATTGAAATGCTTACGTTATCGTTCGCATTCATTTTCTTTCGACTTGTCGTGCTAAAGGCTTTTATTGAAACGCAAAACAGCTGTTTGTCGTTTAAAATGCGTGCGAACGAAAATGAGTGACATCCTGGAACAGGCAGTAAAAGAAAAAAACTGTAGAATATACAAAATTTAAAAAAACAAATTTTTAAACATCATTATTTATTAATGTAACATAAATAAGAAAATGTTTATTTATATTTTCGGAAAATCGGTCACTAGGACGAACGGTGAACTTTACAAAACACGAACAATTTATCGTTCGTTTATTCAAATTTAATTAAGATGAACTAGTATTTTAAGCAGCTACGCCCAAACAAAATACTCTGACATTTGCATGAGAGGTAAACAGCTCTTAAATTTGTTCTGATTCGAGATCTGTGTCTCGTTTCTAAAACTTGTGAGAAGCTCTCGCAACGAGAAAATAAAATAATTACATACTTATATTGGTTGTCCTAGGTTACCCAGGATTTTCATATAAAAACTTAAATAAATAAACTTGGAAAAAATATCAACAAATATACTCACTCTGTGTTTCACAGGATGCTAAGTATTTTTTCGACTCGAAAAACTGTCACATTCCTTACAGAAACGAGGCACTGATTGGCTGTTGAGCTCTCTAGTGCTATCGTGAGTGTGAAAGCACAAAAGTTCTTTTGTAAAAGTTTGTACATTGAGCATATGGCTTGGACGTAGCTGATTTTAAGACATTTGTAATTGAATTGTTTTAAGCAAATGAACAAATTAAAAAATATGCAAAATTTTCTATTTAAATCAATTTGAAAACATTTCGAAATGATCATACACTGAACACTCTGCTCTCCCTCGTTGTATGTTTTGGTCTTCATACAACGTTTTCTTTTTTCCCTTTCTCATCTTTAATGAAAACCGTTGTCCCTAAAAATAATATACTCTTCTTGGCTTTTCGTTGAAGTTTCAACTTTGTGTGTCTTATAATGGGAGTTTTGTATATTAATTTATTTAGTAAGATTTTCGGTCACACCCGTCACAGTACAAACTTAAAAGTTTTAATAAAACTTTTATGTTACTTCATATTGATACTTTCCAACCTCCATTTTAATATTCGATTAATTTGTTATGGGAAATATTTGGTCACACCCGTAACACCAACGCTGTAATGCTCAGGTATAAACTCAAAGAAAATAAAGAAAAATACGAACTTTATTTAGAATTGTGGAGAGAAGGAGAGAAAAGTATGGGAAAAGAAAAAGTGCTAAGAAAATTATGGATCATGGGAAGAAAACTTCAAAAAGTAATCGAGAAAGAAAACGAAAGAGCAGAAAGGATGAAAGTCAAATTGTAAGTGTTTTGAAAAAATCTAAGATTGGTAGTTTTAAATCACAGCGTTCCACTATGGGAAATTTTCCCCTTTTTTTGGCCAAAATGAATTACAGCCAAACGGGCGAACCGATTTGAACGATTTTTTGGATTTGCCTCTCGGTGAATACTTGAGAGAGAGGGAGTGGCCGAAAAAGTTTTTCATACACTCAGAAAAAAACATAAGTAAATTTAACTAACAAATTAATAAATAATTAGTTCTAAAAAGGGTTTACGGGTTTTAGGATTCCGCATCCAAGTTTTATTTAGATCTTTGATATATAATCTGGTTTTCTAAACTGTATTTTTTTTAATTTTTTCGAGTGTACACTTACCTTTTGAATATAACAGTAGAAATTAATCAGAAATAATTCATAGTTAGGCTCAAGTTCAGTAATTTCAATTCTTATTGAATGAAATATTTTTATTAATTAATGTGAGTTTCTAAAGAAGAGAAGAAAAATTAAACTTAGACTTTAAGTTGGGGGAAATACCGATACTTTTCTGTGCAGCCACGCACTTCATCACAACCGTAGTCTATCTACTTGGGTAGAGATTCTTATTAATATCAGCTATTTAACTTAAATGTACAATGAACGGAATATGAGAAACGATTGTTGTGTATACAATTGATTTACCTTTGGTAAACACATTTATAAGTATCACTATTAATTTTCTGTTTTTTCCAATTTTTCATTTTTCTATTTAGGTTAGCACGAAATTATATTACTCTACCTCAGTATGTTTAACTATTCTTACTAATCTTTTTACGATCATCACATTAATTATTTTTACTTATTCGATGTACCATCGGTACATGCATGTAAGTATTAGTGTAGTGGTCTAAAATAAAATAAAACTAGAATGCAACAACAAGTAACATAAGACCAATAAGACTAATACTTACATGCATGTACCGTTTTTTCCTGGGATTTCCCGTCCCGGGAATTCCACTTTTAAAATTTCCCGATTTCCCGGGATTTTAAGGATAAGTTTACTTTTTTAATCTCATATAACATAGTTTTTCGTATTGGAAAAAACCTTTAAGGAATTTAAAAACTAAAAGTTAAAAACAAAATAAAGTTTTTTTCTAAAACACAATTTGAATTAACATTCGAATATTTATGTGTGATAAGATGTGTTTTAGTGAGTGTTTTAAGCTTTCTAATCAAATTTGTGTTAATGCCTGGAAAATTTCATGTTTATTATTTCTATGGAGTGGGATCCCGGGATATATAAAAAGTTTTCCGCTTTCCCGGGAAGTGAAAAAGTCCGGGAATAAAAAACTCTAATTCTCACCAAAGCATCCAACTGAAAGTACAGTGGAATCAACAATTTGCCGTGAATTTACAACAACCTCATGTACAGTTGGAGTACTGACAGCCTCTTTTAAAACCACTGCTAAATCTAATTGGTTACATTTACGAGCAGACGCAGATGCAGCAAGAATTATGGATTATTCCACTTCATTATTATAATCTTTAGAGATTTCTGCTGCATTTCGTCGTTTTGTTCTCTCAAAAAAAGGTATTTATGGTCGTCCAGGTTTTGATTTAATGGAGGCACACTGCGTTTCACGTTTTCTGATCGAAGTACTGTCTTTAAGCCAAACAGGATGATGTTTTTAAAAAACTTTAAAATTTTTGGAACTGTTACGCCATTTTATATTCATATTTGAACAAAATAATCGTGAATGCTGTTATAATTGAATATTGAATAATTCTGAATTGAATAATTCTGAATTATTGAATAATTCTGAATTAGACACGCAGTAGTCATCTGAAAAAATTAATTTTTTGTTTAACTTGCAAAAAATTCGCAAATGAAACATATTAAATTTGGAAGATAATCGATTGTTCTATAGACATATTATGATATTATGTCTAACTAACGCATTTTTTTGTAAGTCCATATAAAATTCTAATTCCATTAGTTAATTTTAAGGTCACTTTAATTTCTCCAATTTAATCGATTTTATAGATGAGTTTACCAACATTTTGCTATATTATGTAGAAGTACTTACCCTCGGCACTATTTTCCATTATTTTTATTTTTCGAAAATAAAAATTTTTGTTACGAAAACTTTTGTTAGAAGATGTCACATACTTCACTGCACTTAAAGGTTTTCTGATGATAACTGGTTTAGAAATCGTAATCAAAACAACTATTAAAGTAACAGAAATACATTTTTTTTAAAAAATTTAAAAAGCTATGTTTACTTTGTTATATTTTTTATTATATTAAAAAAAAAAAATAAATTTGCAAAAATTAAAATTTTTACTTTTGGCCAAACAAATAGAAGAAATTCCATATAGTGCGTTCGGGCAAGATTTCCCACACAAAGTAAAATCTACTTCGTCAATACATTTTGTGAAAATGTACTTAAAATCTAGTAGAATTTAGAGATGCCACTGTTTTTTTAATTGTACTAAAAAATAAACTGATGTCCTTAAAAAGGTGTGTGAATTAGATATATTATTGCAGTTGTTTAGTTGTAGTTTAGAAAAAATTAATTATTGTAAAAAGAACTTGGTGTAAATGGTATAGATTTTAAGAAAGATTTTAATTTAAATCTAGTAGATTTTGTGCAAAATCTATTAGGGATGCAACTATGGCATTTTTCTTCAAAATTGTACTAAAAAATAAACCAATGTATTAATAAAGGTGTGTAAATTAGCTATATTACAGTTGTTTGGTTGTAGTTTAGGAAGAATTTGAGTCAATGGGGTTTGTTTTGGATAAGAAATCTTGTTAATTTAAAAATAAATTTTTTGTGAGCGGTATAGATTTTGATAAATATTTTAATTGAAATCTGATAGGTTTTTTTAATACTTTTTCTCACTTCAAACACAAACAAGTAAGTGCTGTTTATGTAGTATAGAGATACATACATACTTGTGATGCACGAATTATCGTATTCGTATTCGAATTGTCGAATATTCGGCCATTTTCAGGCGAATACGAATGTATTCGTATTCGCTAAATTCAGCGGATGTGAATACGAATGTATTCGTATTCGTCAAATTCAGGCGAATACGAATACGAATATTTTTCCAAAGAAATTAAATAAATAAATGCATAAATCCTAAACGAAATTTAAATAAATGACTAAAAATTTTAGTTTGTACAAATACATTAATTTTTTTATAGAAATTTGTGCTTTGTATCATTTTCAAATATTATTCAATGACGATCATTAAAATTTTGGATACTTCTTATTAACTTTAGAGTGCGGCAACAAGAGTGTGCAGTCCTTTTTCGTAACAATTTTTTAATTAATTTCATATTGCATATAATATTTGTATTCGCATCCGTATTCGTATTCGCGAATATCGTTTGAAATATTCGTATTCGTATTCGCGAATATCAAAAATTGACATTTGTTACATTACTAATACATACATAAGCACATAGATATGTAGGTACATACTTATTTTGCAAAAAAAAATTCTTAATTTTTGCTCTAGTGCAATTTTTAGTGAGTGACCTCTCGGTATTTTTCGATTGAATATTTTTTTGGATATTAGCAATGAGTTGAATATCGATGCCTTACTTTCTCAACCTCGTATCTTAAAAAATACAAGTTTTCAAAAGAGAAAAAAAGAAACGGTTCATCTTTTTATACTTCGGTGTTTGGATAAAAGTTCATATGCAATTATTAAAGAATTGATTACATGTATATATATTAGTGGTAATAACACACGTAATCTTTTCTAGTTTAATTATGAAATGCATTTATTAAGATATGAGTTTGCGGCATTAAGAGTAATTTTAATTCTAGATACTAGATGGATAAGTTACTCGTTTGTTGCATTCATAGCGGTATAAACAAATAACGCCGTTAAATCAAAACTATCCAATGAAAACAATATTTAGTATTCCACTTGACCTGAAATTCGATAAAAACGAATGCTCACTAAAGCGAAGAAATTACGAAACGAAATTGTTCGCAAATCGAAAAAAATCGAATTTTCACTAAAGCTTCGAACTTCAAACTTCTCTTCTTTTTTTTAATAAACCTATAAAATAATTTTAGTATTGTACCTCCATACCATATTGCTTTATTCAATAATCCTTTAATTTAAAAAATTCAGTGAAGTGCTACTTTGACTTGCGCACGAATATATAAATATATAATACTATAAGAACTTTAGCCTATATAAAATATATTTTTGGAATTTTTTTTCGTTTTTGGGTATTTTTCGGGTTTAAGCGTTTTTTAATCGGGTTTTTTAGCTTCGGTGTTTTTTCTGCTTTTTTGGCGTTTATTTTTTGGGGCTTTTTTTTTAGTTTTGGTGCTTTTTTCTCGTTTTAGCGATTTTTTTAAGTTTTTGGCATTTTCTTTAATATGGCGATTTGTTTAGATTTTATGCTTTTTTCTCGTTTTAGCGTTTTTAGGTTTTTGGTGCTTTTTTACTTAATGCTTTTTTTTATAATTTTGGTGTTTTTTCTTTTTAGCGATTTTCATTTTGTTGATTTATTTTAGTGCTAGATTTTTTCCAATATGGTTATTTTTTCGTTGTGGTTCTTTTTCTCGTTTCAGCAAATTTTTTTAAGTTTTTGGCGTTTAGTTTTAATTTGGCGATTTTTTTACATTTTGGTGATATTTTTTCATTTAAGCGTTTTTTTTATTTTGGTGATTTATTTTAGTACTAGACTTTTTTCCAATTTGGTGCTTTTTTTCGTTTTAGCGATTTTCTGAGGTTCTTGGCATTTATTTTTAATTTGGTGCTTTTATTTTGTGTTGGTGTTATATTCTCGTTTTAGCGATTTTTTTAAAGCTTTTGGCGTTTATATTAATTTTGTGACTTTTTTCAGTTTGGTGATTTTTTTCAATTAAAAAATTTTTTCACTTTGGCGATTTATTTTAGTGCTAGATTTTTTTTACAATTTGGTGCTTTTTTCGTTTTGGTGATTTTTTTAGTGTTAGTGCTTTTTTATCTCGTTTTAGCTATTTTTATTTTAATTTTGAAAATTGCAAGACTTTGCCTTTTACGGTTTCCAAGATACAGCAATTTGTCAAAATTACATTAACTAATAGAACAACCTTTAGTTTTAATAATTTTTTTATATTTTAGTGTTAATTGTTGTAGTCTGTATAAAAATACAGAAATTTTACAATTTTCAAGTGTCTATATACATATGTACATACGATTGTATATATATAACATGGGATTTTATCTTTTTTCGTTACTCGTTTTGGAACACCCTTTAGTTTTTGACTAAAGTTCTACATACTCTGTCCAAATTTCAGATTCGCAGCTCTTACGATTTCTGAGAAAATACGATTTCTGAGAAAATACCCTTCTTCCTAAAACATAAAATATGTTTAATTATAAGAAAAAAAATTAAAGTTTTCCAACCCTGGAAACGTCTTTTTAATTATTTTTTTAAAATTTTTTTAAATAAGAAACACCAATTTTATGAATGTGAAGTATAAAATAAGTTAATTTAATAAAAAAAAATAATAAAAACTAGTTTTCGGTAGTTATTTTGTATGGGAAAATAGAGTTTGAGTTTTCCAGCTCTGAAACCGTCTGCTTGATTTTGCTGATTTTCAATAGCAAAATTTTTCGGAAAATTTCTGACACACCAGTCTAAGAATGAAGTCTCTAGCTGTTTTGGGAGCTTCGGAAAACCGATTTCACGTACAGACAGACGGACAGACGGACATCGCTTGTTCGTCTTCCCTATGCATAAGGATCCAGAATATATATACTTTATGTGTCGCTTATTAATATTGTAGAAACTACACAATGAATGAAAAACCTATATATACCCTTTTACCATTTTTTGCTAAAGGGTATAAAAATTATTTACATATGTATGTATGCCTTCATTAATGTGTATATAAATCTGCATGATTGTAAATTTTAGCCTGACTTCTTTTTAGAAGTGTGCCACGTTCTGCACATGTCTCTGTCTGTGCTAAAACCCGCATATTGTTAGTAAATTTGCTTTTTTAAAATAACCACTTACGAAGCTCTACCATTCGCGTCAAAGACAATCGATAAAATTGCCAACAAGAAAGATACCAACATATAAGAATTGTTATGAATAAGTTTGCCAGAATCTATTTTTAATTTTTGTTAAGTATTTAAATGAAATTAATTGTTTAACATCAATTATAAATTCAAATATTTTTCTTGGTAATTTTATATAAGAGAGTGTCTGGTTTCCTACGTGTATGTTTATAATTTATAGTTGTTAACTATTTTTCTGTGGGAAAAAAATAAATAATAAATATGCAAAAAAAAAGAAAGAAAATAAAGTACAATAATTCAATTACGTTTAACGTAATCTGTAATAAAAATTAAATGTACATGCAGTTATTACGCTTTAACGTTTTATTCATACAATTGTCACTTACTGGCATGTTTTTGGTTTTGTTTCTGGTATTTGTTCTATTGCTATTATATTTTTTGCTCAAATGTATTAGACTCACAAACTTACTCATTTTTTATCATGTTTTTTTTCTTATATTCTAATGCAAAAATCTTAACTGTTATACAAGTGTTAAAAAAAATTTCAGTTGATTCTCAAGAGAAAGTCTTTCACTTTCTGTGATGTTAACTTGTTGTTCGCAATAGGCTATTCAAAATTAGAAATAAAAAGCACTAAAAAGCAGAACATTGACAAAATTTTGGATTATTATTGTGCAATAGTTTATATTGCACAATAAAATTGTCGGTATTTTCGTATATAAAGCAATATATAAATATACTTAAGTGACCCATCCATTATACATTATTATTGAATGTGTTGTTGTATATATATATTGTTGTTGTTGGTTAGGCTTATACTATACAATAAATGGCACAATATTTCCAAAAAAAATATTGCCCAATTTTCCTGAAAATGAGAAAGTAAATAACATTGAACAATTGAAAGTAAACAACATTACACAATTGTCTTGATTGTACAATAAAAATTAAAATTCTTTTGATATTTACCAATATATTGTACCACCTTCGAATATGACTTACAAATTGGCAATTTTATTGTACAATACCAAAAACAGCACAACTTTGTTGTAAGTGGGCTTGCAGTTCAACACATTTAAAATATTACTGTGCAATAAAATTGTCGGTGCTTCCGTTTATAAAACAATATGTTGACACGTCAAATATACTTAAACGTTTGAAATATTATTTTGCAATAATTTATATATATTTTTCCGAATTTGTGTATTTAAAACTTGTCTTTAAAACTAAAAGTAAAAACTAAACATTATCTTTTTTCTTTTTTAATTATTTAGTACGAAAAGTATTTAATTTGCTTAAGTTCTTATACAGTGATACAGAACATTCTAACACCCTCTTGAAAACCATTTCAAACACTCCTTTGAAATACAGTTAGCTGTAAGTGCATACGTTTTCCATTCACAAAGTTTTACTTTCTCAAAATATTACTGAACGTTTTCCGTTGTAATTAAAAGAACTAACAGAAAAATGAAGCCAATTAAGTGCTTTTTTTTTAAATAAAAAAAAACGCCAAAGAAAAAGCGGTTGGCATCGCGGGTTGCAGATACTCGTATTAACAACAGAGAGCGAGAGAAAGTGAGATAAAAGTAAACAATGTATTGAGCATGCAGCAATCGAAAATATTTTGAGAAAAAATTATACAAACAAAAATCATATGCAGAAATTGCAGACATTTAACACACATTAGAAATTTTCAAAACAAAGTCATAGAAAAATATATTTATCTATATACTTGTACATACATACGTTCAACTTACATGCATGCATATTGATGTAGACACAGTAAGACCTCGATATGATTTGTCAATTTTTCTACAACGCACTTTTTCTAAAATGTCCTTTCAAGATATAAGATATTTTGTTCGTGGCACAGCAATATTACAATTATGAAGTTAGATTGAAGAAATAATATTCGTATGATAAAGTGATTTCTGATTAGAGAAACAAGATCGAAGAATATTTACTTTTGCGGCTTCTGAACAGCTATAAGGAGACTTGTGTAAATTTCAGACGAATATATTTTTTTTATTGAATTTCAGATAAATTAAAAAAAGGACTTCAACGAGGCTATCGGATTCTTTCAATGTAAGACGGAAATATGCGAAAATATTCTTTAAGGCATAAAATATGCAAAAATATTCAAAACGATGCCAAAATGCATAAAAAGTTATGAAAAAGATAAATAACTTATCCCTGCATTAATACGTCACACAAAAACAAACATGCAATTTCATATTTGCGATTTCTCTGCTTATAACTTAAAAATTGCTTTACCGAGCTCGACCGAATTTATATGGCACACTGGGGCTGATATGTACATCTAGAGTATGTGCTTAAACTCGATTGAGTGGTTCATAAAATATTAAAGTTTATGTCTTTTACATTAACAATATAAATGGGATTTTCCATAATGTCGAACGTGACCATGATAAAAATAAGTGTAACTTATAGTTCTAGTTTAACCCTACAATTAGTGCTAAGTTTAATGTTGAGATTGCAATAATCCTAAGGCATTCGCATGTGACAAAAACAGAAGTTGTTTTTGCGGCAAATGATTACAATTTGAAGCAATACTATATATATGTATATATTTGTTCTTTTTAACTCCTAAAAAAGCATATGACAGTAATTTATCTTGTAACGATTTTGATAATATTGCTGTTTTAAGGCGTATTATTGATTAGGCCATAGCGTCCAAACCTGGTGTTGGGGATGCCTTCCATGCTGAGTTGCTGCAAGTATTTACTGCGTGCTCCGTTTAGCATTATACTGACCCTAATCGGCCGTCAGAGCATCGTTTGCGTGACAGAGGATACCAAGTCTCTGATGAAAAGTGAGCGAGGTTGACTGTTGGAGAGGATTGGCTGTATAATCAAATGTAACATTTGTTTACGAATCTCTCTCCTGTGACTTATTTTAGAATGCTCTCCACTGATGTCTCTTTACAATGGTTTTTATTTTATCCAAAAATTATTTACACTTTTTTAAATTAAATTTTAATAACAGTCGCACGTGACATTTCTCTCCCGCCATCATGAAATTCATATTGTTTTGGTTATTGTTTTTGCTAAATTATAAACAAACAAGCTTAGTTAATACAATTTCCAATTAACACAAATATTCATGGTACTAATTTTAATACAATAACAATAAGCTTGACAAAAATGCGTAGTTTGAGTAAAGTATTATGAGTAATACCAACCACAGTTTTTTTTCTTAAATACTCAGCTCTAGCTGTGTGGAATGCTTCTTACTTCTTTTCATTTTAAGTTTAAATTATATACCACGGAATCCTTTTTAATCTGATTAGATGGCATAAAGTACAAATTAATCCCTAACATTCCACATTCTTCTTGTTTTTTTAGTTTATGGTCTGGCAATAATAAGCCATCTTTCTTCCATTTTCCTCTCCACCGTTTGATAGTCTCCTTAATTTGTTTTTCGCAATTTTTTCCTCATATTAATTAAAGTAATTTAAAAGTAGGTAAAAAACTTTTTTATATTAAATTTTGCACTAACGATGTCGCATGTGACATCTACTGTGATCACAAATATTTTTATATTTCAGCGAAGTTTTTTAATTTAATTATATTAGATATATCTATTTGTATAGAATACTTAATGAGCTTTCTGCATATGCTTTCGACACACTGATAACAATTTTATTATTCAATGTCGCACGCGACATCGAAATATGCTATTCCAAAAAATTAAAATTTACAGTTATTTGAGTTTCTTGTGCATTCTTTTCGGACTTTTTGTAACATCGGAAACATTTCAGGGCTATCGTGAATAAAATTCCGCGTAAAAGTTCTCCCTTTTCCAATTAGAATTTTTTGTTTTCCCTATAACTTGCTATAAGTTGTAATTGTTCCCCGAGAAAAATTTCACGCGGAATTTTATTCATGATTGCCCTGAATGGTTTTCTCTTTAAGAACGTTTATCCAAACAAAACATGTAAAATAAATATCTCTTTTTATTCGAATATTTCGAAATATATTATTCAGCCGTATTCAGAAAAAACAATTTTGGTTTACAATAGATTTACGAAACAAATTTTGTATTAAAATTAAAATTATTTTTTTTTCTCAATAAGGCCTATTACAGGACTGCGTAAATAGTCCTGAAATGTAAATACTTCTTGTTTTTTAAATGTTTGCTCCTGGCATATATTATACTCAACCAATAATAAATGCGTGGAATAAGCGAAGCACGATGGATGTATTGATGTTCGTGCATATGAGTGTTTACAAGTGATGTTACGAAGACTTCTTGTTCGCAACAAACACTCAAAAGATGAAGTGTTGATGAGTGTATGATTGTTATTTTGCATATTGTACGTTTGAGTGTGTGTGTAAGATGTAGATGGTAAGCAGTGTTGCCATAAGTTGTAAGAGGAAAAGCGCTATATTGTAGAAATAAAAGTGCTAAAACGTTCTACAGCACACACAACAAAGTGCTAAATTTTTAGTTTCTCTAATTTCTTAAGCAGCCCATACACTTGCAATGAAGTTGTGAATTTTTTGTATGCCATATCATCGCTAACGTGTATATTCATAGGTTGCACGATACATTTTTCATAACAAATAAAATAGAATTGAGTATATTGTGTAATGTTTTGGCAAAATTATATAGTATTATGTTAAGTTTTTTACTATAAGAAAAATTTCGCAACATTTATTGAATGATTTGTGTCAATCATTCCATAGTATAGGTCAAACGGACAATAATATATAGTAGATGATGGTGTTGTGTAATTTGTGCGATATTTGATTTTTTTACGTAACCCAAACGATGTGAATAATAACATATGCAATAATATTTTATGTATAGGCCGCTTGATATATTTAATTTATAAATTTTGAATCAAGCTACGACTGGAATACCAAGAAAGGAAAAATCTTTAAGTGTATTAAATTGAGTAAGTAAGTTAAGTAAAAATATATTTATATTCTACATACATAGATAAATTAGATGAACCGATTTAATTGACAGATATACAATAACCTTATTAACACCATAAGCTCTTAAAAAGAATAAAACTTAAAACAAGTTTTGTTAATATAATAATTTAATATATTTTTACCCATATGTGCATCTCAGAGCGGTTCAATTATATAATATATGTGGCAATAAGGAAAAAGTGCTTAAGTCATATTTTACTGTTTTGGGGGAGAGCACTTACTTTTAAGCGTTCAAGTCGATTTTCCGAAAAGTATTTGTTTTGCAGTTAAGTTGAGAAATTATCTGTTAACCTTTATTTTTTGAGTAAACGTCTTTCTACACACTATAAGTAATACATTTAAGTTGAAATATACCAAAGTATGTCTAACCTAAATTAAGCTATTATTCCAAATGAGATTCGAAGTCTAAAAATTATAATTCGCAAGTCATAGTGCTTTAAGTTCTTGAAAAACAACACAAATTAATTAAGATTTTTACCAGGAGTACTTTTGAATATGCAGATTACGGAGGTACTATTAGCTCAAAATTAGCTTACCTCGACTTAAGCACTAAGTGCTAAACTTAGCATTATTTTCAAAATCTTTAGTGCTAAAAGAAGAAAAAAGTGCTAAATCTAGCACTAAAAGTGCTAAAATGGCAAGCCTGATGGTAAGCTATTATTGAAAAAGCAAGCATCACAAATTCTTCCGTCATGAAGTATTCTTTTCTTTACTCCATTACCTGCAATAACTGAAACAAATATCTTGCTTAGCGTTTGTTTTAGAAGATTTAGCTGCAATAAACTACTTGAAAAATTCCTAAATTCTTGAAAGTTCTTTTAAATGGTCTTTTGCAGGGGTCTTAGGCCTATTATGTTTAAAAGTATAATTTTTTTTACCCAAGTTTAATATAATTATTTCTAAGGCTTTTTCAAATTTGGTATGGACTCTTTTTAGAGAGCTAGGTGCGAAGCTATTCAAAATATTGGTAGAATAGGAATTATATATATTGAGAGCTATGTATAAAAGCAAGACCCTTCAAATTTGGTATGAGTTAATTTGAAAACAAACAAAACATAATTATAATAAATTTAAAATAATAAATGTTTGCTGTTTTCTTATGTTTATATTCCGTCATATATATATTTTTTACCCTAGACACTCCCTAGAAATAATATTTATGGCAAAACAACATTAGTGCATATTTTCGAATTTTTAGTGCATATTGAATGCAGTAAAGAGTATATTTCTGGCTTCCCTAGTTATAAGATAACACCAAAAATGTGCACTTACCTTCACATTTAGATAGGCGGTGAATTAGTGGGGCGGACAGATGGATTGTAGGGCGACCAGTGTACTCACATGGATACTATAATTTTTATCTCTTGAAAACTCTTCAACTATTGCTTTAATAAATTTTTTTAAAACCGATAATAAATATTTTCCGGGTACGAGGGGTTTATCGTCTCACGACTCTCTTTAGGATTTGCCCTAGTATTTTTTTTAATAAAAAAAAAATAAAATCTTATATTACAGCGAACAAAAGGAACAAATAAATATTCAAAAATATCCACAAATATTATTTTAGCGGGGCTAACGAAGGGCTATAATTAGAAATTATTATTTTTTATGCCAAGTTATGAACTTTTTTTTTAAAGAAAATATGTATTACTAATTTAATTGAATTTGAAGAATATGGCTAAAAATTGCAATGTAAGAAAATAGGTGATTTTCTAGAGTACAAATACTGCTTTCATCATTAACGGAATTAATTTAAAAAAATTTTGTTTCTATTCGAATCGCGAAAATTTACTTTTTCACTCATTTCTTTTGTTGCTCTTATTTCACGGAGTCTAAATTTTGCTCAAGAGAGTCTAAAAAGCAACAAAAAGCATGCACAGATTTTCTCTTTTGGCGTTCTAAATGAATTTAAAAAAAATAAATACAAATTTCAACTTATTTTTTTTTGCCAACACAGTGAAAAAATACAAATAAAACTAAAAACTGCACAATCTTAATTCGAGTTTATTAAAATGCCGCATATAAAAGTTAATAGTTTGTGAGGATGCTGCTGCTGCTATTGCAGCGCTTGCTTAATTCTATGCAGGATAAAAATAAAAAAGAAATAATTTTTTTGTGGGTTTCCGTTTTCTATAGCATTTCCTTTGTCCTTTTAAAACGTAAGAATATGCACGTATAGCAAGCAGCTGCCACTACACACAAACACACACACATACACACATACACTAGTGGAATGTATAAGCATTTTTATTTAAGACTAACACATGTACATACATTTGCTCATTTATAGAAAAACCACGTTCACTTGTCTATACATACATATGTATGTGGGTGTATGTTTTCCATTCATCTTAATATGGAGCATTAGTTTTTCAACATTTGCATTTATTAATTTCCGTTTAGTTTAAAAAGATTTTAAATTGAC
The DNA here is from genome assembly GCA_905220375.1 of Tachina fera. Lineage (NCBI taxonomy): Eukaryota > Metazoa > Arthropoda > Insecta > Diptera > Tachinidae > Tachina > Tachina fera. Next base: position 62,874,546 of record LR999963.1, read on the forward strand.
ATTCATATGCTTAGAACGAGATACTTACGATTAAACATTTTGCAAAAGAAACCTGAATTCCAAAGAAACTGGGTTATATTAAATGAAAAAAGAAAATTGGACAAATAATACTAGAACTGTGTGTGTGTGTGTTTGTTTGAACTTAATTCAAATGGGTTTAGAGCACTTTAAAGAAATATTTCGTTTATTTCTAAGAATTAGATCTGCATCAAACATTTACTTTATTGATAAGAGAACACGTATCATTTGTTGTTAAAACGAATTTTAGATTTAACTTGACAAGTAAATATAAATTGACTATAGGGTTGATACTAGAGCAAATTGCTTATTTTCATAAATCAGATTACATTTCTATAGGATAAATGCGTTTCTCGTATAGAAATAAGCAAAGAAAATTTATTCATGTTTTTAATTTATTTAATAAAATATATTAAAACATTTCCTATAAAAATTCTAAGGTAATCGGGAGAAAAAAGCTTTAAATTTTTTTATAGTCTTCATTAAAAATGATAAAGTAATTCTTACAATATTTATTTGCCAAGAATAAATTATATACATACGTATGCGTCCTTGTAAATAGAGAAGACCAATAAGCGATGCCCATCTGTGGGTCTGTCCGTCCGTCCATACATACGTGAAATCGGTCTTCCGAAGCTACCAGACTTCGTTTTGGACTGTTTTACTCGTATCAGAAATGGCCTGAAATAGATTGGTATTGAAAATCAGCAGCAAGCGAAAGACGGTTTCAGAGCTGGAAAACTTAAACTTTATTTTGCCATATAAAAGTAACTAGCTAGCTTAAACTAATTGTTGTGGTGTTTTTGTGAAATGAACGTATTTTATATATCAAAAAGAATAAAATTGGTATAAAAAATAAAAAAAACAAAAATAAATAAAAAGATGATTGCAGGGTTGGAAAGTTTGAACTTTTTTTGTAAATAAAAGTAATGAGCTTAAACTAACTTTTCTTTTTCTCTATAAATTAAACAAATTTTATTCTTCTGAAAAAAATATTGGTAGTACAAAATAGAAAAATCTAAGAGTATAATTCCAGAGTTGGAAAGTTTGCACTTTTGATATATAAAAGAAGCGAAGTCAAATTATTATTTTTTATTTATAAAACAAATAAATTTTATGCTCTAGAAAAAATATTTTTGTAAAAAAATAGATAAATACAAAACTATTCGCCAGAGCTGGTAAATTTAAATTTTTTTCTATACAAAAGTATACCTCACCAACCTGTTTCCAGGTAGATGGATATTTTTTCTGGGCACACACTGTATAAATACCATTATTAGTTAAATTTTAATTCAATAACATTTAATTTATCATTTAATATAAAATTTATTTGAAACTAATGTTATATTTAATAAAAAAAAAACACAAAATTTGTCCCTAACGCTACAAGACAAGTACACTTACTACTATCAGGAAGCAGCAGGAAGTTTTCGTTGGTAATGCTGGTATTTATGAACAACAAAATAAACAACAACAAGATGAGAATAAGTTGAACAACATATTATTTCTAAAAAATTTTTACATGATTTCCAATCAACATTTATGCATGTTGATTTTACATTGGTAATTTTTTTTATTTCTATTTGATGCCATCTGATTTGATGCTGTTTTTGTTTTCGTTTCAACTTTTGCCTGTTCTGGCGGCTCCTTAGTCTAGTTGTCTTCGCTAAGAGTGTGCCAGACGTCCTCTGCTTTTGTGGCCTTGCGGGTTCGAGCCTACTTTGTTTATTGTCGTCAAATCTTCCTCTTGTATAGATATGGCTTTGATCAGTATGTGTCCAGAGTTGTGTATTCGATATTGTTTCGTGTTTTTACCCTTTAAAAACGCTTTTTCATGCACTTGAAGCTTTGCAAATTATTAAAAGACTCCATAATAAAAATTTGTATTCATAACTGATTAATATCAGTGAATTAACTATTAAACGAGTTTGCTTCTTTTGTAATTTTATGTTGGCAATATCATGTCACTTTCGCTCTCAATTTATGTTTAGTGATGCATACAACGAAGCATCGATTATCTAGGTAGTCTGTTAGAGTCGAATAAAAAGTATATAATTACACAAAATGTGATTAAAATCTAACTTTAAATGATGTCTTTTAACTTTTTATTAATAAATAAAATTAATAAAAATTTAAATGTTGTAAAATATTGTATTTAAGAAAAAAATATTTGATCTATTTGAAGATAAAATTTATGGAAACAAGAAGGCAGGTATTTCTTTTTTTCTTTAATGTTCAAACCTTATGGGATAGTGATATAAATATAATAGAAAAAAGTCTTATGATTGTTTTATATTTATTTCTATATATATATATGATAAGGCTAAAGTTCGTATCACTTTGTAAGCAAAACTACATGTGATAATCCTTAAGAAATAAATAAATAATATGTAAATAGTTTGACAAACACTAGCAGAATGGAACAACATGCTGTTTTCGAAGGCCACGCAACTTCATCATCATCAGTGTTCTTGTGTTTGGTTTCCTGTATTTAAAATTTCAGTTGATGTAGATTTCTGCTTTATACTCGTATACTCAGCTTTTAGTGAAAATGGAATATGTGAATTATTATTTGTTTATTTAATCTTAACGAATATATTTCTAAGACTAAATTTAATTCGAGAGCATTAGCAACGTGGGCCATCAGTTCTGAAAATGCGAACTGTTTTGATTCATAGTATTAAAATTTGCTGAAACCTTTTTTTGTAATGCAAACTCAAATTAAAAATCTCTAATTTACAACAGTCTTGCCATTGTGGTTAGTTCCTTACTAATTATGCAACAAATGACATTGTCGCTACAATTTTTCCTAATTCCCGTTTATAAATCACTGGCATATTGTAATCCGATTTCAACGCTCTATTTTAATAAAAATAAATAATGTTTCTTTAAGCTAACCCAGCCGAAGACAAAAACCCCGTTACAAAATATTGATTGAAAGTTTTTCAATTTAAATCTTATATGTATATTAATTGCTTCAGTTTAAAAAAAAATAATTTTCAAATGCTGCGGATAACTTTTTTTTATTTTCAAACTAAGTTTTACCAAGCACACGTAATTAATTAAGAAACTTCATTTAACTAATTTTATAAAACGACAAGCTTGCGACACACCAACCCAACTAAAATGCTGCACATACTTTTGCATTCTTATTAGACCAAGAAAAAAAAATACGATTAAATAAAAAAATTATCAAGAAAATTTTATTGCTATGAAAACTTTTCTAAAAGTTTTCTGCTTTAAAGCATTTAAATGGCAATTGAAGAGCAAAAATAAAAAAAAGAAGATCTTAAAGAAATTAGAAAAGTGATTAATCAAAGCAAATGCTCTAAAATATTTGCAGGCATATTTTGCAAATTTAAATAAAAAACTCGTTTGAATTACTTAAGAGCATAAAGAGAATAAGAGAAAATCTAAGAGAGTTTGAGTGTTATTAAAGAAAATGGTATAACAGTTTTTTTGACTTAGATAAAATATCCTTAGGGTTATTTCTTCTCTAACATAAAGTGGCCAAAAACAAAAACAAAACAGACACATCACGTTTACACAAACACACACACTCGCTGTGCTTGCTGAGACAAGAACTGAACATATGATAGCAGTGTGCAGCTAAAAAGTAGAAGAACAACTTTTCAGTCTTAATGAAACTAACGAGCGCATTAGAACGGTTCACAAACGAATAAAAACAAAACCGCGGGCGCGCATCAAAAAAAAAATAAAAATAAAATAAAATAGCAAATACATAGAAAAGTTTAAGGAAAAAAAAAGTAGAAAAAACATGTGAAATAGAGTTACGCAAAAAAAAGGTTAAACTTTGTAGTGATATATACATATATGTATGTTTGTATATGACACAATACAACCACGAAAACAACAACAGCAACATCAATTTATCTTAACCATTTAGCTAGTGTATAGAATTTCTCTTTGTGTATGGGAATTCCTACTAAAGCGTAGAAAAAAGTAAAGATAAAATGATTTAGAAAAAATAAATAAATAAAAATATTTACTACTCGTACTACTACTACTACTAAAAAAAAGCTATTGCCTAAAAATATACTACAATTTATTGCTATTTATACTACAACTATTAATTACTACTATAACAAATAGCACAGCTGATTTCTATGCTTAAAAAAAATTTTAAGTAAATATAAGCAAAAAATATAAAAAAGAATCATTTGCAAACAAAAAATATGTATGTTTAATCATTTAAAATATTTAAATGTTTTAATTAAAAACTAGTAAAAGCTTCCAATTTTAATTAGATAAAAAAATTATAATAATATTATAAAGAAAAAAGTGTTAAGACATGAGATAAATAACAAGTATAACATTACTAATCAAAAGAAAATAAAAAATAAAATTACAATTATATATGTATATTGTGCCATTAATGCAAGCAGATTTTATGGAGCCAATAAAATTCATCAAATTACAGCATATTTTTGGGGTAAAACAAATAACACATAAAACTTAAATCCATGCCGTAAATATTTTATTGCAAAAAGTATAACGTAGTTTGCAGGGTTCGAAAGCTTTACATGGCTCTTTTTTCATTTCTATAAAAATGAATACCTTGTATATATTTTTAGTTACAGTGTCAGACAAAATAAACTGAAAACAAATACTAATGTATTTTCCAAAAAAGAGGAGGTGATCAATCAATTCGTATTTTGTCTATGTGGGTTAATTCATAACTGCGTCATTTTAATGCAAACTTTAAAATTCTTTTATTTTTTTCCGAAAACGTATTTTTTTCCGAAAGTTACTATTGCCAAAAAAGTAGGCGGAAATATTCCTGCGAATTTTTTTATTTTATGCCGTTTTACTTACTGGATTGCTGGCAAACTTATTCTTTGCTTTGGACACAATCTTAAACTTAAAATTAATGAGCGGAACTACGCCCATTAAAATTTAATATTATTTTTATTTGGCACACACCCTGAGCTCTCAAAGTAGCTTAATGTTCCATTCAAAAAATGCTTTAATTTCATTAAAATCGGTTAGACAGTTTCTGAGAGGCAGAAATTTCACCAGTACCTCTCCTCATAGTCTTAGATTAAAAAAAAAACAACCTATATATCCTGCTAGAATTAGATCTATCTTAGGTCAACATTTTTTCAAAATCGGTTTCGTGGTTTGGCCGTTCTAGCGCAACAAGCAAACAATAAATTTACTTTTAATATTAGTTAGCAGAGACACCTTCAGCTATCACTGCTACAAACCATTTATCCAAGTCACGAACCTTTTGGCAAATACACTAACAATATTAATGATTCCCAAAGAAGTAGGCTAAAAACCTCCCAAAATTCCAGGAGTTTCCCGCCACTTTTACCGAAAATTAAAGCAACACTGAAAATAAAAAAACCTGGCAGCACTATCGCTATGTTGTTGTTACCACTATTTGTAAATAATATTCGCCAGTATTTTTTTTTTCATTTTCAAACATTTATGTGCATGGCGCGCCTCAAGGAATTTACTTCCAAAAAAGAATATCAGAATAATTTTTCTGAAATCGTATAATTTGAAATCGTCTCGATTTGCACTACAGGACTGCCCGAATAAAATAAAAATTAATAGTTTGTAATTTTTGTTCAGTAAATTTTGACCACTACTGTCTGTATTAGAGTTGGGCATAGTTGTTCCTTTTGCGGATTGTTCTTTTTGATCCCAACAACAAAAAGAACTAGTTCGTTCTTTTCGTTCAGTTGTTCTTTTCGGTCAGTTGTTCAGTGAAAAACAAAACAGAGATTATACAGTCATTGAATCCTCTTCAATGTTTTATTCGTGTGTTATTATTCTAAATTAATTTCATTTCATTCTTAATAACCTTATTTAATTAAATTTTTTTATTGAAAATACTTTAAATGAAGTTTGATCATTTGAAAACAAATTTTAATCACTTTTTAATACTGATTTTTAACACAACAAATTAATTTAATTGAGTAAAAATTTTCCTTGCTTAGACGTATTTTCATTTGTGTTTTGTAGTCTTATTTGTTGTATGCTTTTAGTAAGTAAAAGGAAAAAATTAATGTTTTGAAATTTTTAAAATGAAATCCGTAATCAGTTTAAAAAAATTATAATTACTTTTTTAATCTTAACAATCTTTTTCACAATCTGTTTTTTAGTTCAATACTACAAATTATTTCTATTAATTTTCTAAAACTCCCTTGTAAATTTCACTAAGTACCTATACATTTTCTTTTGTTTGTTTTGATTATTGTGCTAAATAATTTAATAGGCACACTACATTTGTATCTTTTTAACTGTATGCAAACGAGAAACTATATTTTACTTTAAATCTTTTGCATGTGCATTGGTCAGGAACAGAGAATAAGATAAAAAACAAAACAAAGACCAAAAATGATCGAACGAACAAGAAAGACTAAGAGAACAAGAAAGACCAAAATAACAAGAAAGACCAAGAGAACATGAAAGACCAAAATAACAAGAAAGACTAAAAGAAGAACAAAGACTAAAAGGAACAACTAGTCTGAACTAGTTCACATCGTTCATTTATGGGAATAGTTCAATTGAACTAGTTCGTTCTTTTTGGGCACAACCCTAGTCTGTATATACACTTACATACATATATATATGTATATACATACATATACATTTATTTGAAATACGTTACTTAACCTGAGATTGGAAGGGAAAATCTTACAAACACTTACAGAAGACTATTATTATATAGAAATATAAATAGATTTATAATATTAGCTATAAAAGGAAAAAATTTCATTTGGCAAGCACTTACATATATTAAATTATTGATTGCATTAATCTACATACATATAGTGTATAATTTTTCATTGGAAAAATGTTGTAGAACCATACAATTTAAATTTCATATGTTTTGCAAAGATACGTGAAGCAAATCTTGTTTTCCCCAATATCAGTTTTAAAATTTTGCATTAATGACTGCAACGAAAATTAATCATATGAACTTGTAAATAGCAATATATTTGTTTACACACAAATTCGCTTATAGTACTTATTTATTACTTAACAAGGGGAAAAATATTAAAACTTAAATAACAGCAGCCAGACAGAACAATGTTGTCTTTATTCAATTTTAATTTAGTTGCTGTCTACACGAATTATTTTAACATCCCCGTAATAGAAACCTTGTATTCCAATATTCCCCGTACATTTCTTCTCAGCTGCTGAAATTAAAAGATATCTGAAAAATTATTAAACTTGAATTTCAGCGCACTGGGCCGTGATCGCAAAAATAGCTCTTATAAGATCACAGTTTTATAAAACCCCATAACATACTTTTTGCAAATTCTTTTTTGTAACTTAATGCGTATGAGTAATATTGAAGGCATGAGTTTATCATGAGCAAGATTAAAATCTATTATTGTGAATAAATTAAATTTTTTTATCTTTCAAACAACCAATCTAACAATATCTATTGCATACTTTTATGATGAATTTGTAGCAACTCAATGCGAATGAGCAATATTTATGGCATGGATTCATCATGCGCAAATTATTAGTTAAAAAGAAAGATGGAATAAGATTAAAATATTGTAATATGTATGTATTAGTGATGCCCTAATATTCGTATTCGAATTGTCGAATATTCGGCCATTTTCAGGCGAATACGAATGTATTCGTATTCACTAAATTCAGGCGGACGCGAATACGAATATTTTTCCAAAGTAATTAAATAAATAAATGCATAAATCCTAAACGAAATTTAAATTAATGACTAAAAATTTTATTTTGTACAAATACATTAATTTTTTTATAGAAATTTGTGCTTTGTATCATTTTCAAATATTATTTAATGACGATCATTAACATTTTGGGTACTTTTTATTAACTTTAAAGTACGCCAACAAGAGTGTGAAGTCCTTTTTCATAACAATTTTTTAATATTTCGTATTGCATATAATATTCGTATTCGTATTCGCGAATATCGTTTGAAATATTCGTATTCGTATTCGCGAGTATCAAAAATTGACATTCGTTGCATCACTAGTATGTATTAATTAAGAATTAATATAGGCAAATCCCAGTATAACGATCGATATAATGTCAGGCCCATTCATTATACCGAAAAATTCGTTATAACGCAAAGATTATTTTCAACTAATTATCATTAATGTAGACAAGATACAATACAATAAAAAGAATGAGGGTAATTTATTGTCAAATAAGCTACAAATTTCAAACTAAGGCAATCACATTTTTTTTTGCATTTACATTGCTGCTGTAGATTATGTTTAATATTTTTTTGGTGTTCGTTATACAGAGAACACATCTATCAAAATATTCGCTATACAAAGAGAAACAAAATTTAGAAATATGTTCCTAGTAAGTTTTAGTTATTTATTTCGCGATTTTTTCTTCATCATTAGTTATATCTAGTATAAAATTAGGTTAGTGTTCGCTATATAAGGTTGTTAATGTAAAAAATTTGAACGTACGTTGTATCGGATTTTTTTTAAAGCGAGATTCGTTATACCGAAATTTGCCTGTATATTACAAACATGCAACTAAAAATAGTGAAATACTTGTAATTTCTTGCCGGAATTTAGAAATCATAATTCTCCGGTGTACATCGGAGAAAAGCTGAAAAAAACGTTTAGAAAAAAGATGAAACAAGATGTTTTTATTTGCATCCCAAAAATTAAGAAAACTGACTGTAAATAAACCGTTTGATATAAAGAAATTGGTCATAAAACATAAATACAATTAAAATCTTTGACTGAGAATAATTTAGCCAGTATTGGCATTTTAATATGATTAAAACTAGGGAATACAACGAACGCAATCTCTGGATACTCACTTACTTTTCTTATTTGCATTCGCTTTGGCATTCGCTTAAATGTATATTTCAAGCGAATAGTAAGCACAAAACAACATTTTTGGAAAATTGTTTCGGATCAACAAACATTAAAAACACGAAAATAATGTTAAACCAGCATCAAAAAGATACACATACTCACATGTAAGAATTCTAATGAAAGCTTTAATTGTTTGAGGAACTCTTTTGTAAATAAGTTAAGTACCAAAACCCATCAGTGTTTGAAAATATTTTTCAGTTCTTGAAAAAGAAAAGGCGAAGCGTTTTATTTGGCGAAAGTATTTTATATGTACTTAGGGCCTTAAGTTGTTTTTAATTTATTTTTGATTATTATAATAATTGAAATTTATTTTCTTGTTGCCGTATTTTATTGGCGCTTAAACCAAATCATCAGTAGGCTTAAATCACAAATTTTGAACAGTCACAACCCTCTTAATTTTTGATTATTATTATTAAAACTTCGCTTTCGCATTCGCGTTCGCGTTCGCCTTCGCTAAACTGTCATTTATTACATCCCTAATTGAAACAACTAGTATTACAAAATCTATAGCATACTTTCGTGCTGAATCTTTTTATCCCAATGCGATTGATTAATATTTTATCCATACGTTCATCATACGCATATTAAAGGCATAAATTTATATGAAATATGAGGAAAATATTTGGTTTGAAATATATTAGTCAGTGTTGCCATTTCGCTATAACTAGAACAAACATCATGTTGTTTTTTTGGTTATAAATTTGTGTAAATTCTAAAATGGAAAACTGCAATAATTACGAATGTGAAGACAATTTCACCATATAATTTAAATGTTTTAATAGATTAATTGTTTGTTTAAGAAATTCCTTTTGTCAATTTTTTATTTAGCAAAGACTTTTTATTACAAAAATCGTTACTTTATGTCAGAATACGTCATAAAATTTTTCTGCTACAGAGAAAAACATATTTCTGCAATACAAAAATATTCCTTAAATACATTTTTATAGTTTTTTTTTGTTTTATTTTAAATTAAAGTTGTTGATTGCAGGAATATTTTTTTCTGTGTAATACATAGTTTTTGTTTATTTATGAAAGAGCTCATGTCACTGACAAGATACCTTAGATTATTCAATCAGTCTAGGCAATTCAGCATTTCTCTGCCAATAAAAGCACTTACGCAACAAAACTACCGACTTGTATTAATCTCGCTTAATGTGAATTTATTTAATATTTATTGCAGTTTTTTTAACCATTTATTCCATATTTTGTAGCAAAAATGCATATGACTTACACGACTTTCATAACTATGGACACCTGCACATGTACTAGAGGACTGGGTAAACAGTCTTGAAATGTAAATACGTCTTGTTTTTCAAATATATTGTATACTAAACCGATAATAAATGCTGTCGTATTATAAGCAAAGCACGATGGATGCATTGGTATTCGTGTATATGAGTGTTAAAAAGCGATATCGCGAGGTCTTCTTTTTCATAACAAAAAATCAAAAGAAGTAGTGTTGATATGTGTATGCTGGTTATTTTGCATTTGTATGTTTGAGTGTGTGTGTGTAGGATGTAGATGGTTAGCTATTATGTGTTTAAGGGAGAGGGTTTAAAGCAATCGCACACAGCTAATATGAATGCATGTGTGCTGTCACAACAAACTTCATCCATAAGAAACATATTTTTAAGGTTCTCCAATACTTATTATTTTAAACTTTCATTCCCAGTCTTAATTCTACATCAAACATTAATTACTATTAATTTAAATAAAGGCTTAAAAGAGCTAGCAAATATACCATATGAAATATCTACTCTATTTACAATAAACTTCCTCTAAAGGAACACAATTTGCAGGTCTTTTTAACCCAACTCTACTGTGTATGATTTGAAACTTTTATTGCATTGTTAATTCCACATCAAACATTAATTGCTATTAATTTTACTAACTATTTTAAAAGCTTAAATTAGCAAATAAATATCGCATGTGAAGTAGCAAAATTTCCATTAAAATTTTTTTAAAAAGTTTATAAAGTGTATGTATGTATGTTAAATTGTTTTTTGCAGACATACAATTTAAAATGCATACAATAATAATTCCTAAATATTATAAAGTAAAACTTTACCCTTTACAATTACAACAGTTGCAAACATTAGCTTTAGTGAACATGAAAACTTAAATAAATATATTTCAACTTGTTAAGCCCTTTCATATACATATAAAAAACTTATTTAACACATGTTAAATTATATTGAAACTCATCTTAACATTTATTTATAAGCTAAAAGCATTGAGAGGCATTTGGAAACTTTACAGCCATTTTAACAAACCCCACCCCCGCCCCACAACACTTTACAAATTATTTACAACGTGCTTTTTAGCGGGAGAGAAATCTTTTCACACATTTTAAATGTAGCATAATTTTGGGTATTGCCTTGTTTTATTTAATACATAAATGCTTAAAAGTTAAGTGAGGAGGTGGGAACTTTTGGTAAATATTTTAAAAGGATTTTTTAGGCAGAGTTTCTTAAAATGACATTAATTTCAAAAAATTTGCTTAAACATATGCATAGATATATATCGTTACCGTAATATAGAAAGGTCCATACTCATAATTTTTATTAAATTAATTTTTTTTTATATATCGATCGCACAACATCTAATGTATCGAAAAATGCAAAAATCTGGATTACAAAAAAAGAAAAATTATGAGTTGGGGCCTTTTTATATGCAGGCAACGTTATATTTTATTTGTCGTAAAATGTTATTTTAGGAAATAGAACATCATAAAATTCAAATAGAGTGTTCATTTTAAGCCTGACGCCTGTTTAAATTTTAAAAACCCCCGAATATATCTAGAGAAGATTCGATATATTCTAAGCGGCTGGACCGATTTTCTCATAACATGGCTAAGAACCCTCTCGATCAAATCACCTTTCAAACAAAAAAAAAACTAAATCAAAATCGGGAAAGCCATTTGAACTGTACGTGGACACGGACAGGCACACAGATACACAAATATAAAGATACACAAACACACACTTCAAACTTATAACACCCATTTTTTAGTCGGGGTTAAAAAGTAGCTGGTAATATAAAAATATCGAAGTATATTTATTTAAGGTTGACTATAAATTACACAACCCCACGAAAACCAACTTCCCCTTCAAAAATTTATTTTATTTTTTCATGTTAAAACAAACTACATCATTGATTTTTTTTCCATCACGTCACAATTTTTTTTATGTATGTCGAGCACTAAAACAACATCCCGTAACTAACGTAATTTGCTTCAAATCATCTTAAAATAGTTAGGCCAAAAAATTCAATGGTTTCTTAGTTATTATTAAAATAAAATTTAAATTAAAATATTTAAAAATTTTTTTCTCCTAAAAGTTTATAAAAAATTTTTTATTTACTTTTGACCAATGCCGGTAAATTTAAATATGTTTAGAATCAAAAAAGCTAAATACTATGAAAATCGGCTAAAAACTATAGACTTTATTAGCAATTTAATGAAAATACCCGAACTCACAAAAGATCATCATGTGCAGCATACATTTAGGCTCCACGTAAATTTCTTATTTGTGGCCTACTTCAGACTGCAGCCATAAATGTTTTAAAAGAATTGCACATTTTGTTTTTATGACTAAAAATATGAAAAACAAACAAAATTTAGCTTAAAAGTTTCCTATTTTACGTTCATTGACTTTTGAACTCAATTAAAAAAAAAGAATACACACGTGCGCTACTGGAAGATGTCAAAGTATATTTTTCGTTGTATAACTACAGCTTAAGTTACACGTAATAGTATTATATATTTAATATTATAGCTTTAGCACTTTTTATATAGTTTATTATTTATTTTTGGTACAAAAAACTAAAAATAAACCTGCAAAAATATTTAAAAGTCTAACTAGTTTTGGCACAAATACTGGTCAATCAGAATAAAAAAGAGCATAAAAAAAAAAAAAAATGAAGCACAAACATACTAGTAAAATACTCTAGAGTCACTTTAGTTCAACAGCCTCCAGTTGAGAGTGAATAAAACAATGAAACAAGAGAAAAGCTATCTTTCCAGCAATTCATTCAAACAAAAACAAAGCAAATTCTGCACCATAACCAAGCCCAAAACCAAAAAATAAAAATAAAAAGATAAAAACACCAACAACAACTTAATGACAATTTATATAAAAAAAAACACAGCATCAGTAAATTTTCGATTGCCACAGCAGTTTATGCAGTAGAGCATCATGTCGTTTTTGTTGCTACAAAAAAAAAAAGAAAAAAAAAGCCGAGAAACAAAAAAAAAACTACTTTTTGTGTGTGTATGATAATGCAGCAGTTAGTGGCATCATAGTAACACTGCACAGCGAAACGTACTCATTTACTAACACTCATACAAAATACATTCATTCATGCACACTGACATTCATTTCTGGCACAAGTAGTAAAAATTTTTAAATTTAACACACTTCCGTATCCATGAAATTTACTCCTCTTTTATAGGTTGACGTTTACACTATAAAACAAAATTGTTTTAATTTTAAATACCTGAAACCGTATAAATACTTCGCGAAAAATTTCAAAAAACGCAATCGGATTTGGAATTAAGCATTTTTGATGGAAGCTCTTCCCTAGTGGATTACCAACTTAATGATTTTAACAAGGCGTGAGACTAAAATAATCGATTCTTGAGAAGTAGTTACTTTTTTATTTAGGAACTCGCTCACGTAATTTTATAAATTAAATCAAAACAAATCATATTCCTCATTTAGCAACTTGTACATAATTTTTTTTTAGATTTTAGATAATGTGATTTGTAAGTGAGTAATGAAATTTAGTAATCAGAAAAGTAAGTCATTATATGGCAAGTAATTCTGATGGTAATGTGTAATGTTTTGCTGGGTGTGTACGTATATGTATATGAATATAATTAAAGATATTTAAGGAGGATTTGTTTGATATTTATGTCATCTTACGCTATGACAAGTTATATATTGCTTATATTAACTTATTTTTCTTATTTTTTATTTTTATTTTATTTTATTCTATTTTATTTTATTTTATTTTATTTTATTATATTTTATTTTATTATATTTTATTTTATTTTATTTTATTTTATTTTATTTTATTTTATTTTATTTTATTTTATTTTATTTTATTTTATTTTATTTTATTTTATTTTATTTTATTTTATTTTATTATATTTTATTTTATTTTATTTTATTTTATTTTATTTGATTTTATTTTATTTAATTTTATTTTATTTTTTTTAATATTATTTTATGTTGAAACCCAGTGAAAAAAATGGAAGTCATTCTAGCGGAAGTACATTTTCATTGCTTCCAAAAAATCGATATTTTTAATTTGCCGAGAGTGAGCAAAAAACCATGTAGAAGCTTATTTTAGTCACACAAAACCTTGGAACTCCTCCATAGTGTTAGAAAATACTCACCAGAATTTACAAAAAAATTAATTTTTTTAAAGAAATTTATGAACTATTTTTAGTCTAAAATTTAAAAGTAATTTGCTTAAATTTACATGAGAACACTGTTTAGGGCTTAAATTCGTATTAAAAGAAACGAATTGTTAAAAAAGGCAACTATTTACCATTTTTCCTAGATGAAAATATTATCATAGAACACAAAAAAGGGAATTTTTCTTAATATCGCTTCCAATTCAGTGACCAGGCATCGAAAAAGAGAACTTCTTGCAATGACAACCCTATGCAAAAATCATTAGATCGGATCGAAATTTGCACTACTTCCGCATCGTAAACTCTACATTTTCATGACTTTTTTGGAGTCTCTTTTTTTACTGGGAATATACTAATTTTTTATATATATTATTATATTATATTATTTTTTTATCTTATATTATTTTAAGTGGGACATTTTTTAGATCTTTAATTGAACTGCAGTGCATTTTAATCAGAAATAATTTTTAGTCAGGCTTACCCCCTATTTCTCTAAATGCGAACGATATATTCGATCGAATATTAATACTGGAAACAAAAACAAATTTCAGTTTTTTGTTTTTGTTTTTGATATAAATGTTCGATCGAATTTATCGTTCGCATTTAGAGAAACAGGCCCTTAAGTTCAGTAATTGCAGTTTTTATTAGCCGCAAGTAGATAGACTAGGGCGCTGATGAAGTGCGTGGCTGCACAGAAAAGTATCGGTATTTCCCCCAGCTAATAAAGTCTAAGTTTAATTTTTCTTCTCTTCTTTAGAAACTCACATTAATTAATAAAAATATTTCATTCAATAAGAATTGAAATTACTGAACTTAAGCCTGACTAAAAATTATTTCTGATTAAAATTCACTACAGTTCAATTAAAGATCTAAAAATGTCTCACACATTTTTTTTTTGTCTAACAAGGGAATTTCAACTTCTTAGCTTCAAATAAAACCTACATAAACGCCGATACGCGTAAGAACTTTTTAGTTTTAGAAAAAGTTTAATTTAGTTTTAGGTCATGTTATTTGCAGTTTACCAATATTATGGTAATCATGTGTTTAGCAATCAAATATGTCAAATAAAATATGTATGTATGTACACATGTGTGTATGTACATTTATGTACATACACAACTCTTTATTAATTTTGTAGTCATATTGTGTATTTTATGAATTCATGCAATATCAAGATTACGAGTATTATACCACTTGTGATTTAATTAAATCGCAATATGTTGCTTTTGGATTATGGTCAACTCAAACGCGTTTCTCGGTATATACGAGTACTAGCTGATCATGAATACAAATTATATTCTACTCTGAGAAAAATCGTCTTGCAACATTTCTTTTCTTATGCACTCTGGTGTTATATTTGCAGAAAAATTTCTCTCTATAAAAACAATATTTTTCTTTTATTATAAAAAAAGGAAAAAAATTGCTTAAAAGCTTGTTTGCGTCTTTCTTATGCCCTGTACCCGATCGACTTTATGAATTTAGTCTTGATTGTCAACGTGTCGTCGACTTTATATTTAAAAATTTATTTTTTTGCAGAGTGTTTGAGTGTGCAAGAGTGTATATGTATGTGTGTGTGTTTACTCGTTCACAAACCAAAAAACAAAAACTTTTGTTAGACAAATCCGCCACCTTGTGGTACCTTTTGTTTGTTTATTTTTTCTTCTTTTCATATATTTCAGTTTGTATTTATGTATGTTTGTATGTGTGTATTAGTAAATGTATGTGAGCTGCATATTTAAACAAATAAATACACTCACTCATGCTACTGACTTTGTACATGAGAATGTATGTATGAATGTGTGCTCTGCATGTGTTGGTACATGCACTTGTTCTTCTTTAGCTTGTGCAGAAATACTCGTGTCAGCAGCAAATGCTGCAGTAGTAACATCATAATTATATTTCACAATCATCATCATTATGCCATTAAATATGGCATCATTATGATTGCCATCGTCATCATCGGACAAGAACCTAATTTAACTTCTCTTTGGAGACAAAAAATCACAAGAATTTTATTCGTGTTGTAACTACTGCAGCAAAGCGCACAAAAAATACATAAAATTATAAAAAAAATATTACGGCCACATAATAAAATGTTCACATAATAATATAGATATTTACGTCAGCTTGGGCGTCGTCGCCGTCATCATCGTCGTCGTCGTCTGTAGTCTGCCAAAACATTTTGTGGGCAATTTTCTTTAATTCACTTATTTTTGTTTATTTGTTGGTTCATATTTTCCATTTATTTCATTTTGAGTGTTATGAAAATGTTTGTTGCTGTTTATAGAATTATAATGAGCATTTTACAAAATACATAATTAACAAACATTAATGAATCGATTTGGTACATGTCCTTTAGATACAAAAGGCTTTTAAGGCTTATAAATATTGTTTCACGTAATACATTATTTCAGCAAAATTAATCTTTATGAAATATATTTATTTGCCATAAAGCATTGATTAGATAGCAATTTATTTTTTTTTTGTACAAGTATGGAACTATACACTTTTCCCAATACCAAAATAAAAACCTATTTAATTATTTTAAAGGAAACTAAAAAAAAACATCTAGCGTAATAAAAGATGATGCAATAAGAGATTTTATTTTGAGTAGCCGAATAGTTTAACAGTTGTCATGATTTCACCTGTACGTTCCTGTCCAGACCTGCAATTTTTGTTGCAGCAATTTCTGAATTTATTAGAGAGAGTGGTGAGAAGTTTGGGGAGAGGTACACAGTTTTATGTACTCGACAATTCTCTTTTGTTTTGAAATTCGCTCTTTTTAATTTAAACTTATTTTATGTTTTATTTTATTTTCCTTCTTTAGTTGTATAAATAACACAAAAAATAACAAAAAGTAAATAGAATTATAAGTTTTTCAAGGAAATTTGTGGTCGGAGAGAATTTTTTAATACAGAATTGCAAAACTAGAATTTCATAATGTGGACACTAATACAAGTTGGGACGAGAACTAACTATTAGACAAATAACAAGTTGAAATTACGCCACTAATAATTATGAAACGATTAAGGCTTCCAAAATGCGTTGAAATTAATAAATTTCACTACAAAAATGATCCATCATCCCGATTACACTTTGCAAAATTAAATTATTTTTGGGCCTTCGTGAAGCACCTTCTCGGCCAGCAATTGTGAAAGTGGTGAGCAATTTGAGCTGTTCGAGCAAGTAAGTGATGTGAAGAATTGAACTCGTACACTTCGCTCCATAAAAACAAAGAATTATGCTGTTACAGCCCATAGTGTTGAGTAATATTTATTAAATTTTTACATTTTCTTTGAAACTACAAAAATGACATTATATTGTATTTTGTACAAATACTAATGTTTAAGAGCCTTTAAGGTTAAGCTTACAGACCATGAACAACATCGTGTCTTTGCTGACTGATGCCCTTGAAATGGAATTTTTCCAGAAAATTATCTTTTGATTTAACGCCTTTAGACTTTTTTCTTTCTGTGTAAGCGAAGGACAAGTTGTATGCCAATTGCCCACAATCAATTTAAGACCTCAAAGATAGAATTCGTGAAGTGAAAGTAGCGCGAAATTGGAAGACCAGAATGTCGAGCCTTATTTTCGATTAAGTCGTAAGCGATAAAATTTAAAGGTTCTTTTTACAATATTTAAATATGTTTCGATAAAAATTATACAGCCTGTATCTTAAAAGTTATCAACAATTTCGTCATTTTAAAAGTTGTCCCAGTCCAGACTTGCAATTTTTGTTGCAGCAATTCTTGAGTTTCAAGGTGAGAGGGGTGAGAAGATTGGGAATGGGTACACAGTTTGATGTGTTCGGCAATTCTCTTTTGTTTTGAATTTCGTATGTGTTTATATCGAGCCTTGAGCGCAACATTATCGTAAGCGACATCCGGTCAAATTTTATTTTTAAGATTTTATTTTTTAAGAAAATTCGAAATTGTTAAAATATCAAAATTGCTTATAGTTTCAAAAATACGGTGGCTGAGATTTTATCGTAAGTAGATGTTTAAATTAAAAAAAATAAAAATTTTAATCAGGAATAATTCATAGTTAGGCTCAAGTTCAGTAATTTCAATTCTTATTAAATGAAATATTTTTATTAATTAATGTGAGTTTCTAAAGAAGAGAAGAAAAATTAAACTTAGACTTTAAGCTGGGGGAAATACCGCTAACCTAAATAGAAAAATGAAAAAATGGAAAAAACAGAAAATTAATAGTGATACTTATAAATGTGTTTACCAAAGGTAAATCAATTGTATACACAACAATCGTTTCTCATATTCCGTTTCATTGTAAATTTAAGTTAAATAGCTGATGTTAATAAGAATCTCTACCCAAGTAGATAGACTAGGGTGCTGATGAAGTGCGTGGCTGCACAGAAAAGTATCGGTATTTCCCCCAGCTAATAAAGTCTAAGTTTAATTTTTCTTCTCTTCTTTAGAAACTCAGATTAATTAATAAAAATATTTTATTCAATAAGAATTGAAATTACTGAACTTGAGCCTAACTATCAATTATTTCTGATCAAAATTCACTACAGTTCAATTAAAGAATCTAAAAATTTCTCAAAAATAAAAATTATCGTAAGCGACATACATTTATTGGAATTTTTTATTTATTAGAGAAATTTAAATGAATATATTCACCTAAAGCAGAAGTGTTGACGATTTTATTAGTGAATATGAATTTAAATAAAAATTAACTTGTACTGTGTATTGTAGGCACTCAAAAAATTTTGGTGATTTTGTGACATATCTCCTTATATTTGGTAGTAATACATAAACGCTAATTTCAAGTAACTACTTGCATGTGGCAAACGGGTGTTATCTAGCGAAAATATTTGTTTTAAAACTTTAATCCACACTACCTTTTTATAACCGTGTTCCTTCTCCGAGAAAACGGACCTGGTGTGTGAAATTGAAGTTTTGAGAAAAACGCATTTAAAAAATAAAATTTTAATGTTTTTCTAATTTTTATAAATTTTTCCCGTTCCCGTTAATTTTTCAGGGAAATTTGTGGTGTAGTAGACATTTTTTAATGCATAATTGCAAATAAAAATGTGAACATACAAAGCAGAATTTTAAGAAATTGCAGCAACAAAAATTTCAAGTCTGCATGAGGACTATGAATAAATTTTAATTAAAATTAATTTAAAATTTTAAATTAAATAAAAAAGTTTATTTTTTACTACATGTTTCTTTTAATTAAAACAAAAATAAAGTTCGATATAGAGAGTAAAATGTATCCACAGTTTGATAATCAGCTTGCTCGCTCAGATGGACAATTATGGGCACCATATAATTCTCGAAATTGTCTATAAGTTGCGCAAATTGATGACTGATTTTTAAAGTACTCGTAAATTTGTAAGTGTTCTTCTATCGTCAATCTATGTAATAATTATAACTGTTAACAAATTCAGTAAAGTGCGACCTTAACTCGCTTGCGAAGGGTTCGGTACGAACAATTGATATGTAATACTATACGAACTTTAGCATATATAGTCAAATATGTTACTTGTACGTGGATGCAGTAACATTTATTACAATGATGGTATCGCTATAATATACATTACGAAAATTTCTCGACTTTGCTATTCAATAATATATTTTAACGATATTATCTGCCAGTTGTAGTAAAAATAAATTTAATCACAAGCTTAAATTCATTTAGTTTTAAATAATTTTGTGAACTTTTCGCTTATTCTGACATTTTCTATACAGATATTGAATTGACCGGTGATTAAAATGAAGTTGGAGACTATCGTCAAAAGGAAATTACGGAATCACATTATGGTTTTCGCATACGAATAAATATTTTGGTATGTATTACGAATCCAGTAGTGCGATTCAGTAACTTTTAATGATCCGACAATCGTAATTTTTTTCTATAAATTTTTTCGCTTGCAATAACGATTGTGCGATTCTGAAACTTCTTTTTAACGATAGTATGCAGCTGATATTTTCTGTTGATTTTTGTCGATAAAATTAACAACACATAAATTATTGTCGATTAAATAACGACACAGTTAACATTACAGCAAATATCGTTAAAAACGTTACTGAATAGCAAATTCGATAAATTTTCCTTATAATTAATTTAACAATGCGAATATCGGTAAAAAAGTTAGTGAATCGCACTACATGCACTGATGCAGACATTAAAAAAATTTATTACGCGCTAAGCTTTTTTTTCGGTTTTTGGCGATTTTTCTATTTTTGGCGGTTTTTCTTATTTTTAGCGCTTTTTTCGCTTATTAATTTTTTATTTTTTTGTTTTTGGCGTTTTTTAGCTTTGGCGTTTTATTTATTTTGGCGGTTTTTTTGATTTTTAGCGATTTATTTTACTTTTAGAATTTATTTTTAGCTTGGACCTTTTTTCGTTTTATTTTCGGTTTTTTGCGATTGCTTTTGGCTTGGCGATTTTGTCCGTTTTTGGCGATTTTTTTCGGTTTGGCGATTTTATAATTTCGGGATTTCTTAGTTTTAGCGTTTTTGAAAATTTCAAGTGTTTGCTCTTACGATTTCCAAGATACAGAAAAGTGTGAAAATTACACAGTCAAAATTACATTAACTGATAGAATACCCTTTAGTTTTGATTTTTTGATTTAAGTGTTGCGGTCTTTGCAAATTTCAAGTGTCTATAAATAATTGTATGTATATTACATGACATTTTAAAATTTTTCGTTGTTCGTTTTGGAACAGCCTTTAATTTTTAACTGTCCTATATTTGTTGTACCGACCAAAGTTTTACATACTCTGTCAAGTCTGTAGCTCTTAGGGTTCTCAAGAAAATATCGTGTTACAATGCAATAAAGTTCCTTTTCACCATTGGTGTCAATGATGTGCATCGAAATGTTAAAATTAAAAACAAATTTTTAAGTCTTGAGATTTCAATGTTTACTGAGTTGTAAAACAAAAACAAAATTAAGCTTAAAACGTTTGCTATCTTGATTTAAATTAAATTTTATACCAATTTAAATGATAATTTAAAGGAACAAAAAAATTTACCTTGCAAAAGGAGGCGTCTTATATCGTGGGATTACTGTAAATAGTTATTTTTTTCTTTTTTATATTTGCAAGGCAACATTTTTGATAAACAAAAAAACAACAGATTTGATTCCTATTTGATTAGTTAAATCCCATCTAATTGGCCATTTAACACATCATTTCCATTTTCAACGAAGTTTGCCTATTTCGAGAATTATCAAAGAAAAAAAAAACAAAAGGATTAATACAAAGAAAATTCACATTTAATATCATCTGTAAGTGGTGTCATGGCTTCCAATATTGCTTTTAAGTTGATAATGACATCCATATATATTGTGTGTGTGTATGTTCAATTGCATTAATGTTTTTTTACCCGCTATTGTTTTCTAAGAAACACATGCATACATATCGGTACCTTAATATAGAAAGGTTCTAACTCATATTTCTTTTTTTTTTTTTGGAATGGACATATTTGCATTTTTTGATACACTAGTTGTTCTTCTTTTGAAATATAGAAAAAACTCAATTTTAATGAGTTAGGGCTTATCTAAATTATGGCAACGATATATGCATGCATATATATTTTTCTAGTTTTTGTTCATGTTTAAAATAACACGACAGGCAGTTGTTTTCATGCATTCATTCATTCATTCTTTCAAGTATTTTTGTTGGCCTTTTTTTTTGTTTGACTTTTTGCGTTGCGATTCAATCGATTGTATTCTGGATTTGAATGGAAATTTTCAATGTGAGGGAAAATTAATATTGCTTGTATTGTGGTGTGTGTGTTTTACATACATACAATGTGAATTTATGCGTTTATACATACATATGTATGTATATGTATGTTTGTAAATATGTAAGTTGACGCGCAATAAAATCGGAGTGTTATGCAATCACGAAAACATTTATTTGTGCTCGTGCTTTTATTAAAGCACATTTATTGGCGCTAAAGCTATCAATCTCTCTAAATAGTGATTTCAAACTGAGTTTGAGTGAAGGATATTTAAGAAAAGTAATATAAGTGTCTTAAATGTTATCAGCCAATAGAAACTATTTTGGGAATGGATTAAGAAACTATGGAAATTTCAGATAATAGAAATTAAAAAAGCAAAATAAAAAAGTTTTCAGTCAACTGCAAGTCTTAAAATTATTTTCGAAATAGATTTAAAAATTAACAGCCTTACTTATACCAATTTTTAAAGCTTTTTAGGAAAAATTTTGTATGAAAATTTGTTTCAAAAATCCTTTATAAAGACTTTTTAGGTTTTATAAATAAGACTGTAAAACTTTTATATAAAAATAAACTAGAATGAATTGTAATCATGAATAATTTCTTAATCAGGCTTAAATTCAGTGTCGGTACAGAAAAATGTTGACATTTGCCTTAGATATAAAAATAAAAGTTTACTTTTTCTTCTTTTCTTTAGAAAATTACATTAATTAATAAAAATATTGAATTAAGTGAGAAATTTTTTTAAGCTTCTTTAATTGAACTGTAGTGAATTTTAATCAGAAATAATTCTTAGTCAGGCTTAAGTTCAGTAATTTCAATTCTTATTGAATGAAATATTTTTATTAATTAATGTGAGTTTCTAAAGAAGAGAGGAAAAATTAAACTTAGACTTTATTAGCTGGGGGAAATACCGATACTTTTCTGTGCAGCCACGCACTTCATCAGCACCCAAGCCTATATACTTGGGTAAAGATTCTTATTAACATCAGCTATTTAACTTAAATTTTCTATGAAACGGAATATGAGAAACGATTCTTGTGTATACAATTGATTTACTTTTGGTAAACACATTTATATGTATCACTATTCATTTTCTGTTTTTCCATTTTTTCATTTTTCTATTTAGGTTAGCACGAAATTATATTAATCTACCTAAGTATGTTTAACCATTCTTGCTTATCTTTTACGATCATCACATTAATTATTTTTACTTATTCGATGTACCGGGTATTATGGGTATTATGTTACATTGTTTTTGCTTTTGCAAGAATAGTTAAACATACTTAGGTAGGGTAATATTACTTCATGCTAACCTAAATAGAAAAATAAAAAAAAAAATGGAAAAATAGAAAATTAATAGTGATACTTATAAGAAATTATTTCTGATTAAAATTCACTTAAAGTTCAACTTAATCTAAAAATGCCTCATTTAAAAAATTTAATTTAAATATTTATTTCTCTATTAATGAGTTTCTTTCTCATGCTTTTTTGTGAAAAATTTCTATTACACCACAACTTTCCCTGAAAAGTTAACAATTCTATTTATTCTTTGTTATATTTTTTATTTTTCATACAAGTGAATAAATAAAACAAATAAAAAACTTCAAGTACAACTAAAAACTTGATATAAACAAGTACGAATTTCAAATCAAAAGAGGATTGCCGAGCACATGAAACTGTGTAACCCTTCCCAATCTTCTCACCCCTCCCACCAATAAACTCAAGAATTGCTGCAGCAATAATTGCAAGTCTTCGCTAGGACTTAGATAATTTCAGACAGACAGAAATTGCCCCCTACTCCTCCTGGTGCTTCTATCTTTGAAAAAAAAAATAAAACGTGTAGTCATTGTGCTTTTCTAGACTCAGATCTATCTATGTTCTAAATTTCATCAAAATCGGTTTCATAGATTAGCCGTTAAAGAGTAACAAACCAAAATAATTCAAGTCACGAACATTTTAGCAAGGACACAAATCATATTGAAGATTCTCAAAAACTAAGCTAAAAATCCTTTAAATCTCAGGAGTTCCCCGGCCTTTTCCAGAAAATTTAAAAGATCCGTAGCGGCAGCACGATTATTCTCTGTACTTGTTACCAGTATTTGTAAGCAGTATTCGCCAGTATTTTTCATTTAAACAAATTTTTAATGTGTTTTTTATAGAATTACTTTTGTTTAACATGTATGGCGCGCCATAAGGAACGTAAGTTGCAAAAAAAATCATTGTGGTTGGTTAAGCACTTAAGCTATGGTCACACTTGTCAAACATTTGCCCAAAACCGCGTAACCAACAAAAACTAATGAAAAAAGTTTTGATTCAGTCACTTGCTTATCCAATTAAACACTTTCGAAAACAGCTAATAGATAATGTCATAGAATCCAACATTATTTTGGCTTTTGATAAACTTTTCTCTGAATTGGACAATTTTTCATTAGCATTTAGTGGTTACTCAATGTGGTCTCAAATGGTTGAGAAGTGTGACTGAACCTTTATTTATGTATTTCATTGCTGCTTATTGCGAGTACACACTATGGCATTTTGTGACATCGGAAGAGTGTTTACTGGTGGCAACGTATCTCATTCCCGCTCCTTTTCCTTGTGTGGCACTGCTTTCCATATAAAAAAACACAAACTGACAGCACTAAAAATGGCAGATGTGTACTTGGCATCAGTTAATTTATCAGCAGACTTCAAAAATAATTCAAAAAAGCTTACTGCTTACAGACAAACTCCCAATTACTTATTGAGACTTACGAGTGCAAAACTACAAACTTACGTGGGCCAGACCTTTAAAAATAAATTCAATAAAGTGCGACTTTTACTCAAAGTGTTCCATACGGCCACTACATATGCAATACTATACGAACGTTAGATTATATAAACGAATATCTTACCTGTACATGGGATCATTAACTTTTCGCGAACCGAATATCGAATACCGTTTGCGGTAACAATAATGTGATTATGTAATCTCTTTTTTTTCTCGATAGTTTACATGTGTGTTCTGGCGGCAGGAACTAAGTCCCCAATGAACTAAGTCCCCAAAACAAAAATGAACTAAGTCCCTAAAGTTTTATATGGATGGCAACAAAAACAATTTTTGGGGAATTAGTTCTCTTTTTGTTAAATTTTTGAGGGCCAAGTTCATTTTTATGTTTGGGGACTTAGTTCATAGCGAACTAACTCCCCAAACTTTAGGGACTTAGTTCATTTATGTTTTGGGGACTTAGTTCATTGGGGACTTAGTTCCTGCCGCCGATGTTCTACTTGCCATTAATTGTTTATCATGTGGCATCCCTGCATAGAAAAAAAAAGTGAAATAAGTGAAAAGCATAAAAAATAAGTTTGAGCTTTTTATTTTTCTTTTTTTTACTTCCACCGGCAGCGAACATCGTTAAGATATGTTACTGAATAGCAAATTTGATACGTTTTTGTTATATTTAGTGTAACGATACGATTGTCGTAATAAAAGTTACTGAATCCAGCTTTTTTAAATTTCTTATTTGTTGTGGCGTTTTTTTAGTTTTGCCTATTTTTATTTCTTAAGCTGTAGCGATTTTTTAGTTTTGGCGCTTTATCTAGATACGTCTATTTTTTGGATTTTTTTGATTTTTGGTGTTTTTTGTTAGTTTTTATTTATTTTGTTTTTGGTGCTATTTTTCATTTAATCGTTTTTTTAATTTTGGCAATTTTTAATTTGGGAATTTTTTAATTTTGGTATTTTTTAGTTTTAGCTTGTCTGAAAAATTCCAGAATTAGCAGCCTCTTAAGCGGCCCATCCATTATATAATATTATTGCATATGTTGTTGTATATATTCTTGTCGTTTTGACCTATTCTATGGAATAAATATTACAATATTTCCAAAGAAAATATTGCCCAATTTTCCTGAAAGTGAAATAGTAAACAACATTGAACAATGTTGCCACCACATTACACAATTGTCTTGATTGTACAATAAAAATCAAAATTTTTTTTGATATTTGTCAATATATTGTGCCACCTCCAAATATGACGAACACATTAGCGATATTATGGTACAATAGACCGCTTTACGGTTTCCAAGATACATAGTATATAACACCCTGTAATTTTTATTTTTTTATTTCATTGTTAATTGATGTTGTCTTTGTATTAAACTTTTACAGCCTTATTTATAAAAATTATTAAGGCTTTGCAAATGATTTTTTACAAAAATTTTGTATGATTTTCTTAAAACCTTTTATAAGGCCATAACAAGTTTTATAAATAAGGCTGTTAATATTAAACATTTTTATTTTCTTATGAAATTTTTGTTTGCTTTTTTAAGCATTTTGGTTTTATATTTGCTTTACTAAATAGTTTCTCTTCTGTTTTTTAGGCCTTGTTAACTTGGTTTTAGTTTTTTTTTGTGTTTTTTATATTTAATTGCAGTCTTATTTACTTTACTTTTGTCTAAATTTATGTGTGTTTTTCTTTTTTTCTTCTGTTTATTGGAAAGTAGGACTTACAAAGTATTAACAGAATTATTATTTTACTCGCAATTGACAAGAAATGAAATGGTTAAGGTAATTAATTTTACTGGTTATAAGATATTGGAAAAGCTGTTAAAGCCTGTTTAAGTAGATCATTTTGTCATATTAAGAAACTCTTTAATTAGGGAGTTATCGATAATTGTGATTTTTGTGGAAATTACATACAAATATAATAACAAACAAAAAAGTTTCGTATATACAGAAGAACGCTGATGATGAAGTTTTCGTGGCCTTCGAAAACGACTACACAGAAAAAAAAACAAACAAACTTTTCTTTGAAAATTTTTTGGGAATAATTTTTTCTGTGTAGCTGTTCCGTTCAACTATGTGTTGTCAGAATATTTACAACTAACTTTGATGTTATTTGTTCATTAATAGTTATCACATGTAATTTGGCTTAAAAAGCGATACGAACCTTAGCCCCTTCAAATCATAAATATAGAAACAAATAAAGTTCGAAAAATAATAATTAAAATGAACTAATAATAATATTTTTGTTTAAATAGTTTTGGCATCGATTTTAAATATTCAAACGGTAGACTAAGAGAATGAAGTGGCAGAATTAAAAATTCTGCATTGTATGAATAAACTTTTTTAATTTAATTGTTTAATTAAAAAATATTGCATATCTGTTGTTAAATATTTGCATATATAATTCTGCAAAAAAACCGACTTGAGAGCAAATATCCCATAGAAGATTTTTAGAAAAAATATATTGTAACTGGAAGTAAACTTTTTCAAACAAAAAAAGTTTGAAAATCTGTTGGCTAAGAAGAAGTACGTGAAATAAAATACTAAATTTTAATAGGCGTGACTCCGCTTATTTTTCTTAATACTTTGTTTATTTTAGAGTTCAAAGCGTGTAGCAGATGTTGTAAAAATCAGTTAATTAGAACCACGTAAAATACGATAATCAATTTTAATGGGCGTTCTCCAGCCTATTTTTTTTAATTTAAAATTGTGTTTTCTAGGTTTCACAGCAACGAAGTAAGTAGAATATCATAAAATCAAATAAAAAAATTTATTTGCGTGTCACTTTGTTACAATGGGACGAATTGGTGGCTATACCCTATCAGTAAATAAAATAATTTTTACAATCGGTCTTAAATGTTAAGCATTAATGTCAAAAAAAATAAATTCAGAGTTCTTGATAACTTCCTTAAATTTTTTTGAAGTTTGTTAAGAAGTATCTTTAATTTATACGATTAAATTTTATATGTTTTTTAAGTAGTTGTATTGAGGGCTGGCCTGGGAATATTTTATATGTTAAATTAATTTTTAAAAATCTTTTCACTATGTGTAAATCATCACGATTAAACAAATTAATTAAGCTTCGTGATACATTTCAATTTATTTCTGTTAAATTTTCATACTACTTTAATCAAAGCAGCTTATAGCAAACAAATTACAATCAATTCGCATCAAATTAAAGTTCCCATACCTGATTAAATTTAATGCTTTCAATTTCTATTCATTCATCCCATGAACATTTTTCTTTTAGTGTGTTGCATAGAAAAGCAGAAGTAAAGTTGACTAGAGACGATCAAATAAACTCATCAATCACATAGTTGTCGGCTTTGTTTGATGAAAATCAAAAAGTTTTGAAACGTTTATGTGATGGCCAATTATATTATCGCCTCTAACTATAACTGGCAAAAAAAGAAATATCCGCTTCATTGTGATGGAGAAAGCCAGACAAACAAAAGTTCATATTGTGAAGTGAAAAAAAATTGTGGTTGACGTGTAACCACACCTTTTAATGTGTTAGGGCCTTTTTATTTTAAGGTAATGATATGCACTGATTGACGGATCGATTTGATCGTTTCTAGGGCTTTTTTGACTTTTAAAATAAATTTTAATTATCGAAGTAATCGAAAAGTAAAATTGGAGTTTTTTCTGTCTGAATTTTTACAATGCTTTGTTTGAAAAACCTGACTGCGCGACGCAAAGAAGTGTATAGTGTTTATCAGCCTATGTATGTATGTATGTATATATGTATGTATGTATATGTGTATGTATGTATGTATGTTTGTATGGGTGTTCCCTTACAGCACTATATAAACCGAACGCGTGGACCGATTTGATGATTCTTCCATCAATCGATTTGTCTGAGGAGTGTCACGAAAGATATGACAGTAGTCAAAAATCAATGTGGCGGTCAACAGAAGCCATTTTATAAATACGAAAAAATAAAAAATCTGGTTACCATTCGAGAGGTATTTCAAAATAGTCTTTAGGTTTATCTTATAATTTTTCATTTCTAATGAGCATTTAGGTATATAACGGTTCAAAGTTGGTCGCAGCCGGCTTTTTTAATTTTTTTAAATTCTATTAACTTGGTTACTTGCCTCCAAAGCGTTTCTTATTACTATTAAGTTACCATAAAATAATTAATTTTTAAAGGGTGTTTTCTATTTGAAACTATACAGCATCTTATGGTTTCTCTTTCATACTCCTCGTCTCGTTTTAACAAATTAACTTTTCATAAAAATTTAATTTTGGTTTTATGCATAAAATCAGCAAAAACAGTTCGTACACGTACCAGCCAAGGCAAATATGTACATGTTCTTTTTTTGTTAACAGCAACTAACTTCTTCGTTTTTTAACTCATTCTTGTAGCTATAAATTATGACAGTGCAAATTCATAAACTGCTTAAAATGCCAAAGCAACAGAAACAAACTATTAAAACTGTTAAAATTAAAACAAAAAAATTAACAAAAGGCAGACTGTGCACTAAATGCAAAGAAAATGCCAAACACACTCACACATGCATACACACGCACAAACTACCCAGAAGGAAAAACTCAAAAAAGATCTTGTTACTTCAGACATGCTTAGACAATTTATTATTTAAGTATTTTTCTTATGTTTGGCTTACGTGGCTGACTTCTTCACGTAGGCAGTCAAGTATCATCTAGATGATTCCATTTTGAAGTTTCTTGTCCTACTGCTAAAGAAAGCTTTATATACAAGACCTTGGCTCTTGCATATAAGAGAAAAATTTTCTTCTCTTAGAAGCAAAAAAAGAAGGAGTAACATTAGTTTTAAGGCCTACCTAAAGCTCTGGTGAAAAAATGAAAGCGGAAGGCCTACTCCATAATAATAACGTGTGTAAAAAATAAGTGGTTATGGAATGAGGGTAGCAGGCCATCAATTATGACTATTGCGAATTATACTGTTAGTAGAGTTAAAAATGATTAATCATGCATTGAAGGCCTATTTATGTATGTGGGTCAATTTGTATATATATATATATATATATATATATATATATATATTTAAATCGGGACTATCGCTAAAATACATTTTTTAGATTTTTGGCCTCTTGCACGCGCAACTTTGACGAAGACTTTTACTTTTTCTTTCCTATCAATACCTTTAGCTGAAAAAAAACTATGAAAAGTCTATTAAAAAAGTTATTTACGTAAATTAAACTTTTGTACTAATTAATTTTTTGAACAAAAGTTTATTTGACTCCGGTAAATATTTCAATTAAACTTTTAATCAATCAAATGTTTAAATAAAAATACAGGCTTTTCCATATAGACTATAGACCCATTTTAAAAGTTAACTCAATTAAATTTTTAATTGTATATTTTTTTAATTAAAAGTATTAAGAGAAGAATTTTTTTTAATCGAATAATGATAAAATTAGATGGCAAATAATTTTTACTCTTGTAATTTGTAGTGAACATTTTAATTAATATTTTCTTTCTGCATATGCTTGGGGCCCATTACCACCAAGGCAACCAAATCGTCTAGAAATTTTTTAGTTGTAGAAACAGGGAGTTGCACTAATGTTTCAGTGGACCCCAATATTTACTCTCATGCATTTTCATTCCATTTGTTGCCTGGTTGCATATAGTTTTCTTTAATTTGTTACTCAATTATTTAGTTGCACACTTGTTTATGCACAAACTGTAGCTGCTGTTTTTTCTCTTAAACAAATTTTTTTTTATATTTTCTATTTATTATTTTTGCTAGTGTTTTGGTTTAGTTTAATATGTATGTATAACTACAGCATTAACACTTTTTGTTAGGCAAATATTTTAACCAAACAATTTTTTGCTTTCATTTCCCTTTAAAGCTCAAAGCCACCACGAACAAACCGCCAAACAAAACCACTAAAAGGCTTGTATTTCCTTTTTATATATGAATGATAATGCAAAATTTTTTATAAATTGTTGTATTGGTTTTGTTTTCGCTGTCTGGCCCAAAGCTGGAATATTAAAGTTGAATTAATAGCAACTACACATAGTACATACTATATGTAAATATATTGTTTCTTATGACGGCTGACGATTTTTTTATACACATACATAAATTTATAGCTCGATTATGGATGGCAACCTAACTGTAGTTGCGTTGCTAGTTGCCGAAATTGTATTACGGATGGCAACTGGCAAGTAACAGCTGGTAATTTCGGTTGCCATATTGGCAATCACAAATTTGTAGTTGCTATATAGTAAAAAGTGAAAAAATTAAAAATTATGTGCTATATTATTTTTATTCTGGAGGAGTTTCTTCTTTGGATATTAAAAAGAAAATATGATTTAAGGTTAAAACAGATTGTTAAAACCTATTTTAGGTCGTCTAATAGATTTAACATTTTGCATTTCCTTCTCTTCATCAGCAATTAATTCCACTTAACTAATAATTTTTAAGATAAGTATTTTTAAGCACTTTTACTTAATGATTTTGCTTTAAGCATTCGTATTTCTTACATTTTGCATTTTTGTACACATTAATTTCAGTTGCCAATCAGTCATAATCGTATTTTCGATAACTTTTTGGCAACTAGAGGAAGTTGCCATCTATAATACCAATTTTAGTTTCAGTTGCGTTGCTAGTTAACTCGGCAACTGAACTTCGGTTGCCATCCATAATCGAGCCATTATTTCCATTATTTTATTTTGATTTAACACGTGCCAAAATGAATACGAATTAAATAAAATATTGCTTACAACAATTAATTCATTTACAGATCATAGTGGCCTTAGGAAAAAGTCTTGTTAATTATATTAAATACAAAATCAGAATAAACGAGTATACAATTCTTACTCCCCTTATACTCGTATATCATATACATACACATTTGTGCAATTCACAAGTTCTGTCGTACAGTTTATGGTTAAAAAAGAAACGGCATTTGCTTATGCGCTTGTAAACAGACATATTTGTGATATCGTTAAAATCAATAATAATTGCATTTGCAAGCATACAACTTAACCAGGCATAATAACTTTAGTTTGATGCAAAATGCTTACAAGTTTGTTTTTTGCTGTAAGCATTTTTGATTAAAATATCACGAAAATTTAGTTTATAACTAAGATGAATATGTTTTCTGGTGCTAGTTATCACAAAGTTGAGAGCTTTTTAAAAGTTAATTGAATATATATAACATTACCAGAACTGGCATCATTCGTATTTTTCGAATACATTTATATTTGAAAATTTTTAACAACAAAAATACAATATTACACACATAGATGACAGGACAACTAATACAACGTTATTGTGAACTTGTGAATTGACATACGTGCCCATCTGTCTGTAGGTAAAATCGGTTTTCAGAAACTCCCAGAAAAGCTAAAGACTTCGTTCTTGGACTGCTGTATTAGAAATGGTATGAAATAGATTGGTATTGAAAATCAGCAAAAGCGAGCAGATCGTTTCAGAGCTGGAAAACTTAAACTTTATTTTTCCGAAAACTAATTTATTTTTATTTTTTATTAAATAAACTTATTTTGTATTTTAAATGAAAAAATAATATAAAAAAATTAAAAAGACGTTTCCAGGGTTGGAAAACTTTAATTTTTTTTGTTATATAAAAGTAACTTACTAAAAGTAATATTTCCTTTTTTTCTATAAATTATATTCTTAAAAGAAAGGGATTGGTATAAAAAATCAGAAAAATCAAAAAGGATGATTGCAGAGCGGCGAAACTTACACTTTTTGTGTATTTTATATAACTAGGTCTTATTAATTTTGTTTCTTTTGCTTCATAAGTTATATATAGTTCACGTTTTGGAAAGGCTGGAAACTTTGAACTTTTTTTTTGGATATTAGAGTAACTAAAAAAAATCATTTTTTTAATTTTGCTTTTTTCTTTGTTTACTTAACATACGTTATACATATTTTTTAAGAACTACTACATTGCTATGAGGTATCAGAAGAATCTAAAAGGATGATTCCAGGGTTGGTAAAATATAGTTTTTTCTTTTTGTTTAAAAAATATTTATACGTTATATTTTAGAAACTAATAGTTTGGCATAGAAATTATAAAAATGAAAAAAAATATAGCTCCAGACCTGGAAAACTTAAACTTTTTCCGTTATATAAAACTAATTATTTTATTGGTAAATAAATATATTGCATTTTTTAGAAAGAAATAAACTAGTATTAAAAATTAGAAAAATCTAAATTATGGTTCCAGGGTTGGGTATTAAAAAAAAAACATTGTTGGGAAAAATATAACCAAAAACAATTTTTTCCAATTAAAAATATTTCATGTTTTAGGAAAATCTTTTAATTTTCTTATATCTGTTCAGTTTTTATTTAAGTATAAATGAAAAAAAAACCGAGTAACGCTCATTGAAATTTAATAATTCATTTTAAGCGGTTCTACTTACCACACACCTTGAGGTCTAAAAAACTTACAATCTGGTATTTAAAAATGGGTGCTGTCACTCCCATTAAAATTTAATTTTGTGTTTCACGTACTTCTTTTTAACCAACACATTTTCAAATTTTTATTTGTTTGAAAGAGTTTCATTCCTATTTGCTCCCGTACATTTTTTCGAAAATGTTCTAGCAGATCCTTACTTTGAAGTCAATTTTTTCTTTGGCTGAATTATTTTATCGCTTTTGCTAAAAAAATTTATGTATGTTTATCCATGCCAGACAATTTTACTGTTAAATAGGAAACATAAAGTTTTAAATAATTGACACGCTCGGTAGATAATATTTCAATTTTCTTAAATATCTGCGCAATGAAAAATTATTTTTCTACAAGGATCTCTTAAGGGATTTATTAACACTTAAATTTCTTATGAAGACAATTTAAATTTAATAACCTAATGGCATTTTAAGTACTTCAGTTTCAGCTAGTAAAATTTTATTTATAACTTTGACCAGGAACTTGACAAAACACAAGGTAAACACAATTTAAAGAATTTCATCGGGAATTGGGAAATAAATACATAAGAAACAAAACTTTGGGCTGTTAAAACATACAAATAAATGTATGGTATTTATATGAAAAACTTTTAATTTTATAGCTAGTTTGCTATGAGCCAACATGTATGTATCTTTGTTGGTTTTGAAGTAAAATATTTACTTCGAAAAGTTTTTGCTGTAGTTAAACAGGTCCCTTTTGCATTTAAAACATTTCATGATGTAGGTAAAAATACATCCAATTTGGATTAATAGGAGCATGTTTTTGGAAAAACTCACAAGTGGCCAATAAAAAAAAGGAAATAATAATTATATTTAAATGTTGAATGTTTATTTATGTTTAAGCTTAAAATGATTTCTAACTACTTGTTAATCTACATATAAATTAATCGATATACAAGAAGACATACATGTAATTACAAAAATATTTGTTATTCCATATTCGATATCGAAAAAAATGTTCTAAAAATTTTAACTGTGTTTGCATAAAAATTTCGATCGTAATCGGAAGTTGTAATTTTCTCCTTGATTTAGAAATTTATACAATAAATATTTTTTTATAAATTTTTATTGTCTAAAAAGGCATTAAGTTAGATTCTATTATATTATATATCTATATTATTAATCTATTTTTAATGAATTGATTGCTATTTCATGATTTTAAAATAATATGACTGTATGAAAATAGTGGCGGACTTATGTTTGATGTCGTCCTAGGCAAAGAAAGATATGCCACCCTTTTTGCTGTATGATGAAAAGCTTTTTCAAATAAAATATGAAATTTATAACCCAATAAGCACTCACGAAATTAAAATTCAAGCACCTGAAATTTAACTGGAAACAAAGTTGAATTCAAAAATTTTTTCAAGTAATATTCAAGTTTGATAATATTTTCAAATAAAAAATCAAACAACATTCAACATGTTCAAACCTTGTCAAATAAATTGTTTATTGTTTAATAAAATTAAAATTGTGCTGAAAAATATCAGATATATAAAAAAGTGATTTTTAAAAAAACAAATAGTTATTAAAATCGTGAAAACAATAGTGAAGGTAGATATGCAAAAATTAATTATAAGAAAACTTGTCGATTGCATTTTACTTTCTATTTTAATAGCATTGTTTTTGAAGCTTAAAATATACTTGAATTCAACTGGTAATACAAGCTGGAATTACAGTATAATTCAAGGCTTGTATTAAACTGTAATACAATTGAAATGTTCGAATTGAATTCAAGTACCCATTTCACTGGAGAATGCTATTGAAATCAAGTGTAAATCAAGCATAATTCAACTCTTGACAATTGAATATGTGACTTGAATAACAATTGCTTTACACTTGATTGCAAGCAAAATTGCTTATTGGCAAATATTTAAATTACACTGTACAACCGTAAGAAATCCGCATGGTCCTGACAGTAAAGGGAAGTAAACCCATACACAATTTGGCGATTTCGATGACCAATTAATTTTTATGAAACTCCAAAGATTCCGAAAAACAGTGCGCCCTCAAAAAATAATGTTATCATATTTTGGCCAACAGGTAATTCAGACTTAGTGATAGCACTTTACTATTTAAGCACCGTTCAGACTATTATACAAGTATTAATACTTTTGTGGAAAATGCAGCTCTGACATGTTGAGTTGTTATTGTTTTTTTGAAATTTTTAAAACAGGGATGCATTTTCGTCAAAAGTATTAATACTTGTATTATAGTCTGAGTGGCAATTTATGGAAATAATGTAGCTAAAAGTCCATTAAAGAAATCTCATTAACATATTACGTCGAAAAAAATATTTCTTCATGCACTTTTTTTTGCAAAATTATTTTTTTCTAATTTCTTTTAGAAAAATTAACAGGGACAACTAACTTTTTACTAACAATATTTGGCAATATAATCTGAACGTATCTAGGCCCCCTAATTGGTCTTAAAGTTTTCGTTTTTCACAATTTTTTTACTCTAATTTTTTTTTTGAAAATCATATAATTAATACGCAATTTTCTGTTGAGTTTCACTAACACTTTTTCAAAAAAAAAAAAAAAAAAAAATATACAGGACTGTCACTGAAACCAAGTTCGATCGAAATAATTTAAATTCCGTAATAAGGTTCTTCAGAAAACGAAAAACAAAGAATTTGCTCGAAATAGTGCTCGGAATTGTAATTTTATCTATGTATGCCCAGTAAAAAAAGAGACTCCAAAAAAGTCATGAAAATTTAGAGTTTACGATGCGGAAGTAGTTCAAATTTCGATCCGATCTAATGATTTTTACATAGGGTTGTCATTGCAAGAAGTTCTCTTTTTCGATGCCTGGTCACCGAATTGGAAGCGATATTAAGAAAAATTCCCTTTTTTGTGTTCTATGATAATATTTTCATCTAGGAAAAAGGGTAAATAGTTGCCTTTTTTAACAATTCGTTTCTTTTTATACGAATTTAAGCCCGAAACAGTGTTTTCATGTAAATTTAAGCAAATAACTTTTAAATTTTAGACTAAAAATAGTTCATAAATTTCTTTAAAAAAAATAATTTTTTTTTAAATTCTGGTGAGTATTTTCTAACACTATGGAGGAGTTACAAGGTTTTGTGTGACTAAAATAAGATTCTACATGGTTTTTTGCTCACTCTCGGCAAATTAAAAATATCGATTTTTTGGATGCAATGAAAATGTACTTCCACTAGAATGACTTCCATTTTTTTTCACTGGGTGTGAAAGTACAAAAATCTATTTGAAACAACTTTATTTCCACAAAAAAATGTTTTTCAACCATTTATTTAAATTATGTTTGTATTATTTTAATTTTTAACATATTTAAGTTATTTTCTCAAGTCTTAAGAAAAAATGCATCATCATAAAAACTAAAATATTCTATTCTGTCAAATAAAACTTTAACACATCCCAGTGAAAAAAATGGAAGTCATTCTAGTGGAACTACATTTTCATTGCTTCCAAAAAATCGATATTTTTAATTTGCCGAGAAGACAACCCTATGTAAAAATTATTAGATCGGATCAAAATTCACTACTTCCAGATCGCAAACTCTACATTTTTATGACGTTTTTGGAGTCTCTTTTTTTACTGAGATACACTATATTTGGATATGAAAGTGGATCTGAAACAATTTTCTGGGAAAATCTTGACCGCAAAATCTTGACATCCAAAAGTGCAGTTATTGCAATTACAAATATTTCATGTATAATTTTTTTAAATTTGGTTAAAAAAAATTATCCTTTAGTATTTTGTTGGTCTTGTAGTACGAGTAACCATGTGTATTTTGTTTTATGTGTTACCCAATATTGCCGCATTTAAATTAAAAACATTCGAATTGACGGAATGAACAAATATATTGAAATCTGGAGAAGGTAAAACAAAACTGATCGAAATGAAAATTCGTAATCAAAACAATTACGATCGATTTCTTTGACAGGCCTGATAGTCTAGTAAAAAACGAAAATTTAGCAGCCGAATTTAATTAAAAAAAGCAGTCAATCAAACCGACATGAACATGTTAAATGCTAAAACTCTCCGTTGTGTAAAGCTTTTCATTTTATGCGTTCGCTTTGACTAGACTGTGACTGTGACTGTTTACAATTTCAGCATCACAAGCAAAAGCAATTACACAAACCATAGTTTTTTAAACCCTGCTTTTCAATACTTCTTAACTAGAGTACGATCTGGTTTCGTAAATAAAAATGTAAAATACACTTTCCCGAACTGTCGTTAAATCTTAAAAATGCACAATGGTCTGCTCAAACGCTTTAGAACACTATCATATAAATCTAAAACAATTTACATTGCACCGATAAATGAATGGTTAAGTTCAGAATTATATTCAAAGTTTTTCATGGATATGTATAAATTAAAAATAATTCACAAAAATCATAATTTTCAAACTATTTAAAATGTTAATTTTTGGCGTTATTAAAATTTTACCGCCCCTAAAACCATGCTGCCCTAGGCCCGGGCCTCACGGGCAATTATGTAAATCCAGCACTGTATTCAAATGAATTAAAGTTTTTGCATCATCAGCTACTTTATACTGCCAGACGTATAATTATTAGTTTATGTTTAAATTAATCTGTCGTATGATTATGAGTCTCATTTAAATTTTCATGAACGTGGTGTTATAATTTAAATATGCATTGTTGCTTTAATATTTTTTATTTGCCAAGAAAAGTTACAAATTTATGTTTATTAAGCGGAACTTAAAACATGATGTTTATTTTTTATTTTTTTTATTATTTATTTATTTTTTTATTGCTATTCCTACAAGTTGTTTTCATCTTGATCTAAAATTCTATGACATGCATGCCACACGCAATTTTGTTTTCAATTTTTCGTTAAATTTTTTTTTGCTGACCAGGTAAAAGCAGTAAATACTTGTCTTTGGCTGCTATATTTAAAAAAAAACGTCAACATTAGATGCTAGAAAAATAAAACCACGATAAGGAAAATAAGTCAAATATTATGTTGTTAAATAAAAAAAAAAATTAAAATTGTTTATTAATTCTTTAGTAGTATGTATATTATTATTTCGCAGGAGTTTGTTTTAACTTTTAAATAGTTTTTTTTTGTTAATTTTTTTTTTAATTTTGTGCTTTTTTTAATTTGTGTGCTTTTTATGGTATTAATTAACTACAGTCTAAATAAGTTTTAATCTTTGTTTGTTATTCAAAAAAGCTTTGATTTATTTTTTCCAAAATGTTGCTTTCAAAAAGCAATTTAATTTGGAGCCCTTAAACATATTCAAATATAATATTTAAGCTCCTGCACAAACATACATATAAATTTCATGTATTAAGCCTGGTACAAAGTTCATACGGAATTTCAAGTTCTCATAAAAATTGTATGTAAAAAAATTACGGAAATTCAGTTTAGTAAATTTCATAAAGAAATTTTCATTTGCTAGTACGGACTTTCAAAGAAAAATATACGCAATTTTTTAAATTTATTGCCTATCTTAAAGATTTATAAATATGAGTAGAGACTTTTCTCTGTCAACTGAAACAAAAATTAAGCATTAAACAAATTCACCACAGCAAGCTACCGACTATCAAATGTCAAAGATAGAAAACACATGTTTAAATGAGAGTGATTCTTTTGAAGATATGCCTTGCTGTCGGCGGCAGGTTGCTGTCCATGCTAATTTTGTCGTTGTAGTCCAATTAAACTAATTTCTATTTCTTTGGCTGCAATGAGAAAATTCAGTGTTGCCAGTACAATACAAAATATTGAATGGATGATATCGTAAAATTATTTCATATTATTTAACAGTAACAATATACAAAAATTGATGTAAAGCATAAATTGGTTAATTTTTATACTTTAACGTCATATAAGTACATTTTGAAAGAGTAATATAATTTTTATAAATGCAAAATATTTGAAGGTGGCAATACTGAACTTTGTATTTATACTTAAAAATGAGGTGCAGATGGTGCTGCTGCCGTCTCCAAAATAATTAAGTAGCTGGCTACGAGGCGACCAATGCTGCCAGCGGCATTTGAAGTCGTGTGTTCGTGTAGCCTGCTGTGGTGAATGTGTTTAATGCATTAGTGTTCAAACAATTGTTTGGTCACGGAATTTTTGACATTTCTCATTTTCATCAAATTGTAAATAATTTTAAGTGTTTATGTGTGATTTTAATTCAAAAATCAATGCATATGTGTGTATGCAAACATAATTCTCCAAAAAAGCCCACACGATTATTTTTCCGTGTAGAAATAAATGTAAATTTTAAAACGTGAAATTCCGTAATAACTTCGTACCGGGCTTTAATGTCAAAAAAAAGAGAAAATCACTTCAAGTCTTCTTTTTTATCTGTTTTTCTTTATCTGTTATCAAACTGGTTAAATTGCTATGCCTGCTTGGTTTTTTGTTCTTCTTTGAATACAAACTAAATAGTTCACTTAACACCTCAATTTTATGTCCCCTTTCTGTCTTTGGAATCTGTTTCTTAAAATTTGTTTGCACTTTTTATTTTTCCTTTTATTTAAAGTGACAAAATTCCAAGTTTTAAGGATATTCCTATACTTTCAAGGAAGTCTTATATGCTTTACAACAAACCATATCTTTGAATGAATGAACGTATGCAGGCAAGAATTCCCATAAAGGAAAATAAAAATATTTCCTTAAGAAAGTTTTTTTTTCTAATCTTAATTGTCTGATTTGGAAGGAATAAAAACATTTTTATGACTGCCATGTATTGTATTTTAAAATCAAAAGATGTCATCATATCCTTAAAGACTACAGCACACACACACCATTAAATAAAGTTGTTTAAGTTTTTGATTTCTTAAGAAAATGTTAAAAAAAGGTGGGGAAAATTGTTGGCCTACAATAAAATAAAATTAGTTTTCATAACGATTAAAATACAAACGAGTCCTTAAAAGATGATAAAATTATTGCAACGTGTGCTAACGATTAGTCTTTTATAATGACTAGATCCATAAATATAACTATTATAAAGAGTAACTTTTATAAAAAGTACCTTTTATAAAAATAACCTTTTATAAAAAGTACCTTTTATAAAATACATTTTCCAAAAAGTACCTTTTATAAAAAATACCTTCTACAAAAATACCTTCTACAAAAAGTACCTGTTGTAAAAAGTACCTTTCACAAAAAGTAATTTTTGTAAAAAAAACGTTTTACGCAAAGTACATGTTACAAATAGTACCTTTTATAAAAAGTACCTTTTGAAAAAGAGTACATTTTTAAAATAAACCTTTTTAAAAAAGTTCCTTTTATAAAAAGAACCTTTTATAAAAAGTACATTTTGTAAAAAGTAAATTTTATAAAAAGTACCTTTTTTAAAAAGTGTCTTCTATAAAAAGTACCTTTTTTAAAAAGTGCCTTTTATAAAAAGTACCTTTTTTAAAAAGTGCCTTTTATAAAAAGTACCTTTTTTGAAAAGTGCCTTTTATAAAAAGTACCTTTTATAAAAAGAACCTTTTTTAAAAAGTACATTTTAAAAAAATTACCTTTTCTACATAGTACGTTTTATAAAAACTACATTTTTCAAAAAATAGCTTTTATAAATAATACCTTTTATAAAAAGTATCTTTTGTAAAAAGTACACTTTATAAAAAGTACATTTCATAAATAGTACCTTATATAAAAAGTACATTTTATAAAAAGTACCTTTTGTAAAAAGTACCTCTTTTAAAAAGTGCCTTTTATAAATAGTAGCTTTTTTAAAAAGTACCTTTTAAAAATAGTACCTTTTCTACATAGTACGTTTTATGAAAACTACATTTTTCAAAAAATAGCTTTTTTATAAATAGTACCTTTTATAAAAAGTATCTTTTGTAAAAAGTACACTTTATAAAAAGTACCTTTTATAAAAAGTGGTTGTTATAAAAAGTACCTTTTATAAAAAGTACTTTTTCTACAAAGTACCTTTTCTAAAAAGTACCTGCATCTTTTATAAAAAAAAACATTTTTTAAAAAGTACATTTCAAAAAGTACATTTTAAGAAAAGTATCATAAATAAAAAAATTAATAACAGTAAATTAGTTAATCTTCTGATGGGTTGAATAATTCTTTTCTATTTAGATACTCTAAACAATTTTTGAACTACAAAAATTTTCATACTTATTTTATTATCGAAACCATAACCATTTCAAACTTCGTTATAACAAATAACCTCATTTGTTGACTCTACTTAAGTATTGCATTTTAATTTGCTTAACTTTGCTTTAAAAATACTTTCTCTCTCTATCACTTGAGATAACTTTTCTATAACAAAATTCTAAAAATATTCTTCTAAGTTATAAAATGTGGTTTCGAGCATCATCTGGCGCTTGAATTTTATACAAATTTATGTTTATCGTTAGTTTCAGGACATAAATTTAACCACAAGTCCAGTAAGAGCAGGAATAAATAAGATTCAAGATGTTGTTCAATTAAAAAGTCAAGGCAAAAGTCACAAAATTTTGTTTAATGCCAGGGGAGGCAAATAAATCTACTCGAGAAAATGTTGTGTGAGTGTTTTTTTTTTTTTGTAAATATCTAAAGGACGTTAAGTTTGTTGTTTTTTTAAACATGTTTCACTTATTGTAGTATTTTTTTAAGCATTAAAAACTTTTTTAATTGGTTCATTAAAAGGCGTTTACGTGCACGCAACACATAAATTATATTGTTGTCAAATTAAAATAAAATTGGAGTATATTTTTCGTAAGTAATATTTTAACATTATGATCTTGAGCGAAAAATAAAAATTCGTTTTATGATTTTTTTAATGTTTTCAAGTTTTTATTTTATTTTGTTTTCTTTTATATTATTATGTTTATTGTTATTTAATGTTTTTTAAGGTAATTTGTGAGGACTGCCTGCTGGAATATTAACTTTTTGGTGTTTGTTTTTAAACCTGTGCTATTAATTTTTTTGCTGCAAAAAATTTTCTTTAAGCTAGAAATACGTTTTTTATATTTTTTACTTGAATATTGGTTATTTAAGAAAGTGTTTTTAGTGTTTAAATCTAGCTTTGAATTTTCTCGCCACTATCTTTGTAAAAGAATTACAGCAAGTAAAATGCTTTCAACAGCTAAAGTCTATTAAAAAATACTTTTACTTCACTTAAGACTGTTCTTACACTTTCGCCAGTAGAAAGGAAACTTTTTAACAAAAATGAGCCAAACACTATTGAAAAAAAAAATATAACAAAAGAAACTGTAGCAGATGTTTTAAATCGATTAAGAGTTGAGTGAGAAGCAGATTGGAAAGATGTTTGACGGAAATTTTAACAGCTTCAGAGACAGAAATTTGCCAAAGAAAATGTAAATAGAGAAGTAAGGCTGAAATGCACTGCGTATAATTAATGTTTTTCAATTAATTATTAAGTATACGCCATAGACTGAAAAAGGAAAACGCAAGCCCATTAAAGGTCGTTTCAGACTGTAATACATACATATTACATATTAATACTTTTGTGGGAAATTCAGCTCTGACATGTTGAGTTGTTATTGTTTTTTTTTAATTTTTGAAACAAATATAAGTTGAATTTCCCTCAAAAGTATTAATACTTGTATTATAGTCTGAAACAGCCTTAAGCAGCAAAATAGCTTTTTGTAACTTTCTCAAGAGCACTTGCTTTAGACAACGGCATAGCTTTTTGATTTGTAATAACTTAAATTTTTTAATTACACTAGCCTGCAACCAAAAAAAAAACCACGAAATTGCATGGCTGAGTGGCGCTTATATCGAAAGTATACAATAAAAAATTTAATAATTATGTATCTTCTAAATAACTTTTCCGATTATAAAATGATATATGCCAACGAGTAAATACAATACCTAAGCTTTTAGAAACTTTAATTTTTGGGTATTCTGTTATAATAAAAGCAAAAGCACGGGGTGTCAAAATTAACCACCTCGGTATCTTTAAATATGTACAGCCAAGATTTTAAAGATATTTATAAATATTTTAAATGAAAATTATTTATTTGACACATTGTCAGAAGTGTAAATACTGCAATAATTGAAATTTATTTGCTGGTGGTTTAGCATGTCTATATAAGTATTTTATTGGCGCTTGAACCAAATCATCAGTAGACTTCAACCACAAATTTTTAATAGTCACAAACCTCTTACTTTATTCACAGACTTTCAGAAACTATATGAGAATTCATAAAATAATATTTTTGAAAATCACAAAGAAAAACTAAGCCAGCAAATAATTTATATTCAGGTGAACTTATTTTATTTTTCTACATCCTCATACAATTAGAAATCCATAGGATAACAAAAAAACATTAGTTGAACTTAAATGAAATTTATTTATTTGACATTTAGCCTTGCAAATACTTTTATAGTTATCCGATGGATTTCTAATTGTATAAGGATGTAGAAAAATAAAATGAGTTCACCTGAATATAAATTATTTGCTGGGTTTTGTATCAGCTTCAAAGCCTACTAAGCTTATTTTTTTCTTTTTTTTTCTTTGTGGTTTTCAGAAATATTATTTTATGAATTCTCATATAGTTTCTGAAAGTCTGTGCATAAAGTAAAAGGTTTGTGACTGTTAAAAATTTGTGGTTGAAGTCTGCTGATGATTTGTTTCAAGCGCCAATGAAATACGTATATAGACATGCTAAACCACCAGCAAATAAATTTCAATTATTATAAATATTTTATTTAGAAGTTTAAATTATATTTATGTTAATATAAATATATAATATAATAATATTTTTATTAACTAATGAGAGTTTCTAAAGAAGAGAAGAACAATTCATATACTGAAAAATAAAAGCAACGTAAAAGGCAAAAATAATGTAACATAATATCCACAACAATATTATACTATGTAACTGTTAATAATCTTTTTTTTGAGCAAATATTTATTATTCCCGCTTGAAAATGAAATAAGACATCTTCATCTTCGATTTGCTCAGCTTTAAAACAGCTCATCTACATTTCAGTTTTACGATATGAATTTTTTTTGACACTATACCCCTAATTAAGGTGTACATATAAAAATAAAAAAAGAATACATAATTAAACTAAAAAAAAATAATGTCAAACGTGACCGTTGTAAATACTTAATTGGGGTGAAAAAGTAAAATAACATGGATTTTTAT
Organism: Tachina fera; assembly: GCA_905220375.1. Lineage (NCBI taxonomy): Eukaryota > Metazoa > Arthropoda > Insecta > Diptera > Tachinidae > Tachina > Tachina fera. Next base: position 62,918,832 of record LR999963.1, read on the forward strand.
ATTGACAATAAGCTCTAACCTAGCTCTATAAGTGGTGATAGGTTAGATTTATTTTAATTTTTTATTGTCAATATAATTGACATGCATTCGCATGTGACGCTTTGTGCTTGTTTGGCATTTTCACATTTCTACGAACGTTGTCTCTTACATATTTCAATGGTTTAATTTTTTCCTCCAGCCAATCCTGTTTCACTTCTCATAAAGATTTCATATTCTTTCTTTGTTTTTTTAACTTATAGTCTTGAAACAATATTTCATCTTCCTTCGAAACCTTATTGTTTATAAATAAATTCTCAATAATTTACAAGCTGGCGCTAAATAAAAATAAATTAAATATTTTCAGATTTAACACTTACAATGTAGCACGTGACTAACTTAATACAGGTACAGGGTATCCGGTAGCAGATTTATATTTTCAAACCTAAATAAAAAACGTAATAATTGCTAAAAAATATTGTTAAGAGCATTGAACGATAGAATGGAAATGCAAATTTTATTTTTGAAAAAGCATGTCATCCAGATGTCTTCCGTCGAGTTTGAACACACTGATCCTTGTATTCTGCGCCATACGCTGCATTAAACTTGGTTCAATTGAGCAAATTTTTCGATGAATATTTTTTGTTGTTTTTTGATGTTTTAATCGAGGGTTGCGGGTTTTTTGAGACCAGTAACGGCAGTTTTGCTTGTTGACGTGGTCGTTTAAGTGAAAATGAGGTTCGTCGCTCAAAAAAATGGGATTTACAATGCGAAAACGCTCCAACATCATTTCACAAAAATTTTTGCGTAAATTAAAGTTAGTTTCTTTTAGTTCGTGAAAGAATTGAATTTTAAAAGGATCGAATTTCAGATAATTTTTTAAAATTTCATAAACAATCCCTATTGAAATCACATTAAGGCTACTTTTTTCCGTATTGAAGGAGGCGGATTTTCACGCAAACTTCTCTCAACTAATTCAATATTTTCGGTAGGCTTTGAAGATCGTCTGGGCCCTGGCTGTGCGACTTTTATAGCCGAAGCTGTCACACGAAATCGCTGCACTCACGAACGAATTAAATTTTTCACTCGGTCCATCAGGTATTCACCGAATACCGAACTTTGAACTAAATTGTTGACGAGAAATTACACAAGAATCATTACTCTAAAAAATGTCTCGACAGCGACTATTCTTTTGAACTGCAATTCCATACCAAATATTACTAGACCAATTCTGTGCAACTTGCTTTGAGTTTAAGAAACTTCAGAAATTACCCTCTTCCAAATAAATGCATCAGAGAATGGAATTTTTGGGCCCTAAATGTCTGTCTAAAACTTTATTACAACATCTCCTTGAAATCCCTTAAACTTTAAATTTCTAACATAATTGGTAAAAACATTATTTTTGCAACTTTAAAGAAGAATTTATCCAATAAATATTAATTGATGTTTACACGATCCAGACGCTCGACTTGAGTTAAAAAATGTTATATAAAAGCACCACTTTAAAGATTCACGATTCACCTGTTTGACTTGTGGAAACAGGATGTAAGCTCTATAGAACTTTACAAAAATTCTTCCAAAACATTATAAGCTTTTAACTATTTTCCGCGTGAGTATTTTACTTCCATGTGGTAAGAATAATTCAAAGGGTGGTTTTAAATTGATGACGTTTTTTTAGAAAAAGTGCAAAATGTTTTTACTTTTCAAACAGCAATTAAGCTTTCGCTTTAAAATTTATGCTTGTATGAACCCTATTGTAGAACGTGTAGTTGACTACAAAAATAGTTAACTTTTCTTAGACTGACTAAAAGCTAACTGCAATGTCATCCACAACAAACCCAAAATTAATTCTTAAGTTGAGTACGTAGTCGAATTTGATGAGAGACAACAAAATTATTCTCAGCTACTTTGAAACTCATTTCAGTTTTATGTTAACATTTTGCTGTTGTTATTTTAGATGGTAGCTTAGCTGAGTGGTAGCGCGTTAAGTACACAAATTGTGATGATACATGTTCGAAACTCAGAAAATTTTTTTTAATTTACTGACTACAAGTTGGTTTAAAAAAGTCAACCTTAAGTTAGTTGAAAGTAATGCAGACTGATCCAATTGCCTACCGCCTAGGACATCGCAATGATAAAGTAGTCAGTCGAAATAGTTAGTTTAAAGTTAGTTAAATTTTCGACAGGGAAATGATACACTAGTTTGTATTGAACTCTCTTTTCCAAAAAACCATTTTATTGGAAATTTTCATTGAAAAAAGCAATCAATATACATTTTTTTTGTAGAAAAATAAAAGCAGAGCTTAATTTCGCACTTTTTTTTGGATAACTCAGATAATCTAGAACTAACTTGAATTTATCCGTTCGTTTTGAACGAAGTTTAAGATCGCACAAAATTTTGCTTTACATGTGCCCAGCGGAAAAAGTGGTCAATAGTTACGTAAATAGTTACAACACTTGTTGCTAGCATATATATACAAACCAGTTAGTTCACGTGGCCTCACAGTAGATAATCGAAAGGACGATCCTGGCGTCCCATTGACAGGTCCATTTCTCGAAATTAACGCCAAACTTTGATTTCAACAAGCAGATGATTGCGATCAACGTAAGTCACTTAGCTGCATACTGTTGAAACCACATCTAGCCCGGATCAAGGTCGCCCTTATTTTCAAACAAAAATTCATTTAAATTGATGCAAAATTATTACTGACCGTAGAGCGAGCGGTGACTTTATTTTTGAAGAAATAAGTTCCAAGGATGCTACAGCGTGTAAGTCACACGAAACTCATAAATTTCTCTGAATATAATGAAGTCTGTTTCATTGATTTTTCTTTTGTTTATTAAAAAAATTCTTAAGAAAAAAACTAGCCTTATATATAAAGATTTTTTTGCGATAAAATATGGTCTATATGTTATGCGAATGACTTGATTAAGCGATAATTTGGTAACGTTGTTCAAGCCTCAATATATTTAGATTATTAAGGAGAGCAAAAAGTAGAAAAAAGAGAGCAGTATAATAGTTCATTTTACCCTTAAATCTCTCGCAAGGTCTATCGGTCTTAAAAAACACCCTGCATAAGTTCCTTTCAATTCTAGTAATAATTTCACTATTGTAAATTATAAAACTCTTAATTATCTCGTAAACAAATTGTACATATCTGCATTAACAATTGAACTATAAATACTGATAGAATCTCTTTTAATTAAATTTATTTTTTAATTTACATAATCTTGATTTCATGTCCCTATAAAACGTATTTATTTTTACACATTTACATTCAAATCCTTTTTTTCAATTTAATTCTCTCTCTACGCCAGACAATTTGTGTTGATTACAAATAAATGTGACAAACTGCCATTAAAAAATATCAAGATTTATAAACAATAAAAAAATAAAAAGAAAAAAACAAATTAACAGGAAAAACTGTTTATCAACTTGATTAAAATACAAAGGAGGAGAGAAAAAATTGAAAAGTCAATAAACAATAAGTGCTCACACTCACTTGTATGGATGAAAAACAATAATAATTGCACAACAAGAGCTTAAATAGTTGGTTGCTCTTTGCGAACCCCCTGCTTATTTATGCCTGCTTCCTCTGTTTGATTTCTGCTGTTTAATGAAAGGATAATTTTTTCATACATACATATCGGCAAAAAGTGTGATTACCCAGCAGTTCTTAAATTATTTGATATAACTCGTATAATAATTTATTCGACCTTTTTATTTTTCCTTAGTCATGTTTTAGACTCGGCAGTGTTTCTTGCTCATTTTTTGATTTTATATGAAAGAGTTGAGAAAGTAATATAAATCTTTTGTATACCTATCTTTTTCTTTCTCCTTATAAAATCAAAAGTTGAGCAAGAAAATTTGCCGAATCTAAAATATGACTTAATAATATTATAGCTTGTGAAAAAGAGTTTGTTTTAGCTTGCTACTCTTTCACACGCAAGCCAGCTAACCAATTATTGAAAGTTCTTTCACCAATAAAAAGCTACATTACCAGCGTCAAGCATAGGCAATTTTTTTATCCGGTTAGAAACCGGTTTTTTATATTTGGTATGGATTTTAAAACCTCTAAAACGATTTCGAATATTCTTTCACCAATGGCAAGCTACAATACCAGTGGCAAACATTGCCTATTTTTTATACCGCAACCGATCTTTTTATATTTATATTAATTTCTGGCACTTTTTTCGCGTTAGGATTTTTTTCGGTTTTTGGCGATTTTTTTAGTTTTGGTGTTTTTTGCTTTTTGGAGATTTTTCGATTTTTGGCGATTTATTTTAGTTTTAGAGATTTTTTTAGTTTGGTACTTTTTTCGTTTTGGCGGTTTTTGTACTTAACCCTAAAAAACATCTTGATTATTTAGTTCTTCTTTCAACTTAGATATTAGTTGAACTTCTCATTTATTTAAATGAAAGTTTAACATAATATCTCTAGTTGTTCTAAGAAATTTTATGGTAAAGGTTCCCTGATGACCTGTATTAGGAACAGTTAAATGGTTAAAGGATCTGGGTATCCCCTCATTAATAAGTTTCAATGTATTTTTAATAAAAAAATACTTTATTCAATAAGTAAAATAATAATTAAAATTAAATTAATTCATGTGTTGCCAAAATAATTACGAAGCGTTTGAGGGTTAAATTAAATCATTGTCGAAAGCATTTACACCTGCTTCCTGAAAGTTTCCAATGCCATAAATGCCTGTAAACGACTGAATGTAATGAACTGCATTCATTCATGTGTATGTGTATGCACATGAGGTTTAACGGTTGTGACATCACTTCCAACGTATTTATGTATGTATGGATGTGTATGTGTGTGACTGTGTCTGTGCACGTTATGTTATGTTATGTCTCTTTTAACACATGGCTGTTTTTATATACGTTGTGTATTTTTATTTGTTCGCCAAGCGAAGCATTCATTCATTGTGTGTGAAACACAAGAGGAAATGTATAGCAACATTTTAGTTTTGTCACTATTTACTTATTGTTTTGCCTTTCTTTGTTCCCCTCCCCACAATCGTTTTAATACTATGTTCCCAGGCTTACAGACTCCTGTGTTATTGTTGCTTAATATACTTACATACTTGACCCCTGCAACAGACCATTTACAAAAACTTTTAAGACATTATGGATTTTTAAATTCTTTATTGCAGCGAAGTCTTCTAAACCAAATACTAAACTACACTGTTGGCAAGACATTTGTTTCAGTTATTATATGTGTACGCATAGGCGCGTATACAAACGTCATGCATGTACATACACACACACGTTGTGAGAGCATACTTCTATTTTTGCGCGTATGCAAACGCACGCATGGATTAACATTAGTTGTGTGCGCTTGCTTAAAAAAACCACCCTTTAACACATAACAGCTTACAATCTATATCTTACATACACACTCAAACGTACAATATGCAAAATAATAAGCATGCACATACCAACACTACTTCTTTTGAGCGTTTGTTACGAACAACAAGTCTTCGCTGCATCGCTTCCTAGCACTCATATACATGAACATAAATACATCCATCGCTCTTCGCTTATTATACGACAGCATTTATTCCTTTTTTAGTGTAATACATGGCGCGATAATACATTTAAAAAACAAGACGTATTTACATTTTAAGACTGCTTATGCAGGCCTCTAATACACACATGTTTGTTTATTGTAATATAGTCGTAACTCTAAAAAGTGAATTTCGCCACAAATAAATTTAATGCTTTCAATTTGCAACTGCAAATTGCAATGCAACTGAATATAAAAAAATTTCTTTTCTCCAGAAATGAGCATACACGGTAGGCACGGCATTCACGGTTGTGTGAAATTTTTATCCAAAATAAAAATACATCTCGACGAAACAAATCTGCCTTATGTCAGTGCGGAAACGAATTTATGAGTTATTACTATGTTGCAGTAAAGAAGCAACATCTACATATGTTCACACATTGTTGTTACCATTATTTATTTTGGTTATACGAGCGGCAAAAAGCAATAAAATGTTACATTGTTTTATTACATCTTCTGGTTATTTGTCATATTTTCCTTAAGCTTATGTCGACTTGCATTAAAAAAAATAAAAATTATAGGCGGAAATATTACAAAATTCGGCAGTAAATGTGACCCAATTTCAAGTTTGAAATCTTGAATTCAAAATCCTGTGAAATTTTGGATTTTACTCGTAAATTATTTAAAAGTACAACGAATCTCTAAAACTAAAAATAATATATATATTTTCAGCATTGATCGAATATGAGTTCCACGCTAGTTCTATTAAGTTTTGTTTGGTTTTTTCTTAAAAGAAAAATTTTATTATAAATTCCTAGTAAAAACTCTTGACCTCGTACACATAAATATAGCCAGTAGACAATTTTTCTGTCCAATAAATTTTTTTTATAACATTAGTCTTGTTTATTTACTTTCCTAGCAGAAACTTGCAAAGAGAAAGTAAGCTAGGGTTTACACGTGCAATTTTAAGTTCGAAAAACTCAATGTAGTCAAACTCTTTTACTAACACAACTACACTTTCGGCACTTGCAGTCCACTTCCAACTCAACTGCACGCAAAGAAAAGATGTGGTTGTAGAATGGTTGAGAAAACAATATTATGTTCTCAGAAACAAATCTGTGGTCGTTGAAACCCAGTTATTATTATTTTAAACATTAATTTTGTTTAACAATATAGTTTTTTTTTAAATTTATGACTGCAACATAATTATTGTTATTATTTAAAAATAATATAATGTAAATAATAATATAATGCTATCCAAAACCATACTATTTTAAGTTTTTAAATTTTTTTTTTCAGAAACATCTTCTGGCAGTTCAGTGTTTCGTTTATAAGCTATCGGTATTTCACGCGTTGTGTTAAAAATATAAATAAAGCACAAACAAACAAAAGGATAGATAACTAAAAAAATATACATACGTACATATGTTCATCTCTTTATACACACGTGTTTGTATTTCGAGTATACACACATATGTAAGTAAACATTTCTATATATACATTTAATTTCAACAATATTAATTTATTTTTATTTCGGATTTAACGCACAGCTGTTTTAAACAAGAGAACCACCAATAAATATTTGATTGAAAAACAAAATATTATTTTTATATTAAATAATACTGTTGTCGTATTTAACAATATACGACAATAATATTATTATTATATAAGAACATGGTATGGTGAGTCTCAATTATATTTTAGTCACATCTAACAATAGTGTTGTCATATTTGCAATAACAAGATTAGGTGTAACAAAGAAGTTCATTGTTTTTGTTGATAATATTATTATTAACTCATATAATAATATTATTAAAAGTTTTCTTTCCTATTGACAATAATATGATTTAACTACAACCATATAATTCAATCATAGTATGTTGCTGTTTGATTATGGTTACCTCAACCATATTTTTTCTTTGCGTGTGCCTAGGAATTTTACAAGACACTGACTTGTTTTCACTTGTTTCAAGTAAACTAAAAGTTAGTTGACAGTGTTGCCCTATTAATACTTTGGTATAAATTAACTGGATTGGAGTGTAAAGTTATTTAAGTTTTTACTTATTTTAAGTACATTTAAAAGCTCATTTGATGTTACTTTCTTTCTTAGATATTCATTAATCAAGCAGCTAATGAAATAAATATCATTGAAACTGTACAAGTAAGGTTCAATGCTATATGGTTCCCTTCAAACTAAACTTTTTATAATTATGGACAACTTTGCACTAAAAACTAAACATGCAAGTCATGAATTTTTGCAAAATTTTCATTTATAATACATACACAGAACTTACATGCAAGTATTTTCACCTCTAAGCCCAGGGTAAGGTAGAAATTTACACAATTACCCTCCCAGATACGAAAAATTAAATGAACGCCTTACTAAAAAAAAACTTGCAAGAACATTTAAGTCATATGAAAAACATGAATAGAAATCATAATACAATTGTATTCTTTCCCATATATTTTGTATATTGTTGTTTGATAATATTTTCAATTATATTTTTTGTCAATCGTCATTTAGTACGAAATATTTTAAACAATTTCAGGTATCAGTTACTATTTTTATAAATTTTTCATTATTTTTTAATTCTTTTCTTTTAATAAACACAATAATGCCTTTTTCCATCTCTGATCAAATATAAAAAGTTAGGAAAATATGATTTTTTATATATGGGCATTTCTCTCGAAAGGTCTACTACCGAGATGAAAAAATTAAAAGTTCCTGAAATTTTTTTTTAATTTAAAAAAAAAAAAAAACAATTAAATTTAATAAATCTGCAAAAGTTTTTAATTTATTCATTTCTCATTGCGAGATATTCATATCTAAAGTCAAGTAAGTGAAACTTTTTTTAATTTTTCTTTAATTTGAAGAGCAACTTTTATTTTGAAAAATATTCTTAGCGTTAGTCGTTATAGATTGAGGTGAGAAAGTAATGCATAAGATTGAATGCGATGAAAAATTGTTATAAAATTTTGCTTTGCATTTCCGTTAATTTAATGTACCGTACGACATTGAAAAACATCATTTTTGTATCAATATATTGAAATTGCTTGAAGAAAGTTCATCAAGTAATGATTACAAACAGACATTTTTATTGCAATTAAAATAAAAAAAATATTTTGAAAATAAAAAAAATGCGAACCTGTGCAAATTTTTTTGTTTTTTTTAAACAAATATTAAAGTAAAAAGCAAATACTTTTTTTCATTCTACCTATTAACTCACCTCATTCTAAAATTATTCACATTAATTTATTGTTTCAGGTTTCGCTGAAATAAGCATTTTAATTGTTTACTACAAGACCTACTTCTTTTTTTGTCACGTACGACATTCTTAGTGTTTTGCAATTATCTTTAAAACTTAAAATTGATTATAATTGGGTTTAGTACCATCAATAGAGCTAATCAGGGGCCATAACTTAGGCTAATAATCAAAACAAAAATCTATTTTATATTGATGTCTTTTCCTCTTCAAATGCGTACGACTGTACCGTACGACAGTATGGAATTGCCTATATGTATAATAATTTTTTTTATGAAGAAATGCTAAGTTTTAGAGTTTTCTTTTTTCAAGTAATTTTAAAATAATTAATTTGAAAACAAATTTGAATAAATCGTGCAAGTACAAATTTTATTAGTTATAATAATTTGTAAGAATTTTTTTTGTCTTTGAGCTTTTTTTCTTTTGACGTTCTCTCGTTTTAAACTTTTTGAGTTGAAATTCGAAACCATTTTCAGTAAACGAACACACCTAGTATTTGCTTTAAAATATATATAAACTTATTTTATATTTGCATAGTTGAACAAATTATTGCTATATCTTCAATACTTTTCGAGATATTTGAATCAAAATTTTAATTATAAAATTTATTTTCTCGCATTTTATTCTTTTAAGCTTTATTTTCAATCTCTTACTATACTTATTTGCAAATAAAAATATTTGCAAATAAATCAACTTACTGTTTATACGGCATAGTAAATGTATAAAAACTTGGTAGCACTTCTATAGAAATGATACCTATGTTTACAAAAAAAATTGTGTAAACTAATAGAATAACAAATAATAATTGTTTTCATTGTTTTTGTTTGTATTTTCTCCTATCAATGTTTTTTTGTGCAATTTTTATTATCAAAAGTGTGTAAGTGTGGCAACCTTAAGCATCTTATTTGCAAATAGCGCGTTAATCGTGAATAGTTTTCTGAATTAGTAAGTCCCAATAACAACAATAATATGGTAACAATTCACAGTTTTATTTGCCAATAAGTCGTGCGTATAAACGTAGTATCTGTTTTAAGCTTTAAATTTTTTTCATATCCTACACGCGCACTATTTGCAAATAAATTAACTCACTGTTTATATGACATTTTAAATGTATAAAAACTTGGTAGCACTTCCATGGAAATGTTACTTATGTTTGCAAAAAAAATTGTGCAAATGTATAAAATAAAAAATAATAATTTGTTTTTATGGTAATTTTTTCTTCTATCAATGTTTTTTGTGCATTATTTTATCAATTTATTGTTTTTTATTAGCAAACATTTGAAAGTGTGGCAACCTCAATCATTTTATTTGCAAATAGTGCTTTAAACGTGAATAGTTTGCTGAATTAGTAAGTCGCAATAAAAACAATAATATGGCAACAATTTACAGTTTTATTTGCAAATAAGCCGTACGTATAAACGTAGTAATAGTCTATTAATATCACCAAGCAAAATATATGTATGAGTGGCACCATTTTTAATATTACGCGCATATAACATACATATTTATATTTAGCACTTTTTATGAAGATTTATCTTTTACAACTATTTCCAGTTTTTTTATAACATTAAATACATCCCGTAAAATAAGAAAACAAAAGTTCAAAGGAAAAAGAAAAATTAACTCATTTTGTATCATTAAACACATACATACACAAATTGATAACAACATCATTCATCATATGAGCAGACTTGATAATCTTTTTCTGCGCAACTTCTTCTACTTTTATCATGATTATTCACGTTAGAGCAAGTAAATATGAAACTAACGACAAACAACATACCTACAAAGAGACACAAATAAAACCCTTCGCAATATCCCACTTGATCAGGTGAACATAGACGACATTTTCATCGACCCAGTCTTTAAGAGAATTTGGTATTTGTCTTCCATAAAATGCAGTATAGGACAAAACAAGAGAAAAGAGTAGTGAAACAGTCGGGGTGTCAAAACCCCTAAGGTTACGTACTTAAGGTAACCTACCGACTAAATAAACACGTGTCTGAATCAAAAGATTTTTGATTATTATTTAGTGGTTACGCTTTTTTGGGCAAATGTTATGAAAGTGTAACCGTAAGGTGCCGTCAAAATATCTACTTGTATATAAATAAATACAAAGGACAGAAATGCAAAAAGAAAACCTAGTAACATTCGAAGTGTGGCGTACACGTTAATCAAGGTGTATCTAACTAGGTGGCAGTGCTACTTCAGCTGGTAATTTCTTGCTCTATGTTCTTTGTAGCTGTAGAATGTCAAAAACTTCGTTTTGTTTTGGTTTTGGCACAAAAATAGTTGTGCTTTTGACATTCTTCGGTTCTTTACACAGCTTTGGTTGCCGTATTATTGTATAACAAATCCTTACGGAGACATATATATAGTTACACCATGACATTAATTTAGAGCAAAGGAGTCGCAATGAATTTTAGTTAATTTTTTTTTGAGATATACGAACTCAAAGGCGCTGATTGTCTCTACATTATTTAAGTTGATGATTCGATGATTTTATCTACTCCTAATCAATTTAATAATAAATTTTATTTTGGAACCTGCACAGCTTACTTAGATGTATGCGATTAATCTTTTGTTTGAGAACCCTCCCCACACCTCCTTCCTTTAATGATTAAGTTTAATATTCAGGTCATAAATATGTATTAAATATGACAAGAATCACATTAATTTTAATACGTGTATAGCCAAAGCAAATTCTTATTTTTAATGCGAAATAAATCCTTCAGCTGACATGCAAACAGTCAATAAGTTTTTTTTATTAAACTTACATGTGACAACATGACAACGTCGTCATTTTTATCTCCATCACCATACAAATTAGTTTTGTTTTTTCTTCTTCATCTTCTAGTCTAGCGCTTTTATATTAATTAGTCTTCTTTGAAGTTAATATATATTCATTCTTAGTTTCTTTTTAATTTTGCTGGATGATTTTTTTTTAAGCGTAGTGTGGCACATTTTACCACGATACCTCACCTGCACGCCCAGCAAACCAGTAAATGCTTACCTTGAAGTAAAAGACATTTAAAATTATAGTCTTTTGCTAGGTTTGGACACTTGATTGAATCAGAAATCAGTTCAAGGTTCTTAAAGTCAAGTATAAAGCATCAGTACGTTGAGAATTAATTTGTTTTAAAGAAAAAGAAAAAATAAAAAGAAAAATAATTATGTCCTCAATTGGCTTAAAAATCATTTTGAAATGATCTTTGTTATAAAAAATTCTAAATTATTCAATAACAGAACTGTAAGGAAACGCGTGACTTGCTTCTGGAAAATTTTCAATATTTTTAATAATTTTGTAATAATTTTTCTCTTTTAGTTTCAATAGTTTTGAAACAATTTTTTACTAATTTTTCTTATTTGGACGCATGTAATTTATTTTGTCAAAAGTCTTTTAGCTTTTAGGTTTCGATTTTCAGAGCTATGCTGTTTATGCTGCAACACAGGAGCTAGGATGTGATTTTCGTAACAAAAATAATGGACACAATTGGAGTTATAAATCTATTTCTATATTTAACAGGCTAAAGTTCGTATCGCCTTCTAAGCCAAATTACATGTGTTAATTATTAATTAACAAATAACATCAAAGTTAGTTGTAAGTATTCTGACAACAACACATAGTTGAACGGAACAGCTAGCCGTTTTTGAAGGCCACTAAACCTTCATCATCAGCGTTCTTCTGTGTTTTTGGTCCACTGTGTGTAGTATCAGTTGATGTAAATTTCTGCCCTATATACGAAACTTTTTTGCAATTTTTGCAAATGGAATATGTGAAATGTTTTGATTCATCATATTTCAATTTCCTGAGAGGTGTTTTGTAATGAAAGCTCAAATTTACCATCTCTAAATTTACAACAGTCTTACCGTTGTCGTTTGTTCTTTACTAATTATGCACATGTTAGTTAATTTGCTTAATTTTTGTTCTACTTAAGACAAACTTTTTTGGTTTGTTACTATTAAGTATATTTTATTTTTAATTTTTGCCACAAGCCTATGACTATTGTGGACCAAAAACACAGAAGAATGCTGATGATAAAGGTTTAGTGACCTTCAAAAACGGCTAGCTGTTCCGTTCAACTATGTGTTGTTGTCAGAATATTTACAACTAACTTTGATATTAGTTGTTCATTAATAATTATCACATGTAATTTGACTTACAAGGCGATACGAACTTTAGCCTGTTAAATATTGAAATAATGTTATAAATTTATTTTTGTTTTGATTTCTTTGTACTTAAAATTAGAGATCGAAATAAAACAAGCAAAATGTTTGTTTGATTTTGTTTTGTTTCGTTCTTGGACGTGAGGGAAACAACAACAAAAAATGAGAACGATTGCACATTTTGTTGTTGCATTGTTTTTTTTTTACACATGAGCACAAACAATTCATTAATTTAATCATATAAAACTAATTGCGTTCAATAGATTACTTAATTTCTTCAAATTGTATACGTTTTTTTTTAATAAAATCTGAAAGCTCTTAAAAAATCACCCGTTATATTATGATTTTTGGTTTGCAAACACTTACTGAATCGGCATACCTACTGGTCTTGGAATTACACTGTCAAAACCTTTTATACATACATATTTATATATATTGCTAGTATGATATTTGAAAGCATTAAGGTTTCACTTTGATTGACACTTTTAAAGTAATGAAAAAGCACTTCTTTGAAAATAACTTGCACTTTTTTCGCTGGGACATCTTTTGCTTTTTTGGTTTATTTAATTTATTTTTTGCTTAGTCCTTAGATATAGATGTACATACATACTAATACGCATATTTAAGTGTATATATAAACAAACATGTAAGCCTAGTTGAGCATACTTGTATATAATTTCTAAGTAAACTTTGTGCTACGTATACATTTGAGTGTTTCTTTTGAAAGAAGACATAAACTTAAATCTATTGGAGCTCTTTGAATTTATTTTGGTCTTTGCAATGAAATGAAACAAATTATATGGGACGTTGTGACACAAAAAATGCCAAGTGTAATTTGTCATGTCGTTGATAACTGTAAATAAAAAAATATATTTGGATTTATTTTATTTACAAGTATACTGATGTCCTGCTAATTATTTACCTTTATAATAAATTTATAGAATTGTAATTTATTTGTCAGGGCACACTTTCTTCCACTTCTTAGCGCTTGTATGAAGCATAACATCGAATTGGCAATAGATAGTATGATTAAATAATATATTTACACTTGAAAAAATATGGTCTTTAGTAGCAAGTGCTATTCGTGAGTAAATATTAAAGGTATTCACGTCAAAATTTGCACTGTTGCAGAAAAGCAAAATTACAAATTTTTAAAATATATAACAACAACCATATAAATAAAAAATATTAAGATATTTTACCCAGGTGATGCAAAATTGTCAGGGTCTGAGTAAGTGCAAGATTATAAGGGTAAATTTTGCAAATTTGTGCAACTTTTTATGGTATTCATACACCAAATTACAACAAATAAATGCGTAAGGTTTTATCTTTTAAATGAAAAAACAACTAATTGAAGATATTTTCGATACAAATAAATAAATTAAAAAATTACAAAATTACAAAATTAAATGTGTTTACCAAAAGTAAATCAATTGTATACACAACAATTGTTTCTCATATTCCGTTTCATTGTAAATATAAATTAAATAGCTGATGTTAATAAGAATCTCTACCCAACTAGATAGACTAGGGTGCTGATGAAGTGTGTGGCTGCACAGAAAAGTATCGGTATTTCCCCCAGCTTAAGGTCTAAGTTTAATTTTTCTTCTCTTCTTTAGAAACTCACATTAATTAATAAAAAAACTTGAGCCTAACTATGAATTATTTCTGATTAAAATTCACTACAGTTCAATTAAAAAATCTAAAAGTTTCTAATTTAAAATTTCACAATTTTTAACCGACTTTTAAAGTTAAAAAATGCAAATGTTAATTTTATTGTGCAATTAAATTGTATATAAGGAGCACAAAAGAAATAAATTCCAAAAATTTTTACTCACCCACATACCTTCATTGTCCTGGATTTTCATTTGGATTATACATACAACTCCAAGACTATTATGTATAACAGAGCTATGTTAGCAGGTTAACATAGTTCTATTAATGCATATGGTTTGTGTCTTGGGTTATACATTTTGCGAGCTATACCAACAGTAAAGAGTCCTTCACAAGAATGTCTAATTTAATTAAGGTACGCTGATACATATGTATATATAAAAAAAATTTCTACAACAGCCACCTCATGGTGCAGTATAAACAATTCTTTATTACCAAATATATGGGGTGAAAACAAAATAAATTTTATTGAATAAATTTAAATGAAAAAAAACATTGCTGCTTGCAAATTTATGAATAAATAAAAATGTTTGACTTACTGAATTTCAAATGAAAGACTTAGGAAAATATTTTAAAATGTTCAGGTGGTAAAATGTTTACTGATTTATATGCAACACATTAAATCATAATGAATACTGATGGCATTAAAAATTCATATAAAAATAGCAAAACAAAAATTATTGCGTTATAAATGAGTATAATTTTAATTTTTTAATTTAAAAGGAAATTAAAATGAAGCAATAGATGAGTGTCTTCTTGCAGCGTTATGAAATAATTTTACAATTTTTAAAGGATTATAAAAAATTAAAATTAATAACAAATGTGTTGTGTTTTTCGAATATTTTAAGAGCCTATTTCATTAAATCTACTTAAATATCAATTCATATTTAAAAGTAGTTTTTCATATATTAAAATAAAAACTTTTCTATATTAATTCATATATAAATAACCTTTAAGTGCTTTTATTTATAAGCAAATACATCCATATGCATACACTTAAAACATACATAATTCTCCAATCAACACCTTAAATGGAAAAAAAATATTAGCACAAAGCAGTCCGGCCTACTAAAAATTCTTATGTTCATGCGTCAAAAGTTGAGGGGAAATTTTTTTTAAGTTTATTGAACAACAAAAATCAATTTACTGTTTTTTAACTTCATTTATTTTAAAAATGACAAACTTTACTTTTTATTTAATTTAAAGGTTTAACTTAATTTGAGAATAATAAATGTAAAAATTTTAGCACATCATTTAAATGATTGAATTCAATTCAACTCAAAATTTGTAGAATGAAATTAGGGGAACAAGTTTTTATTTGAACTCTAGAGCTGAAACATATTTAGGCGATGTTAAAGCTCTCTTTTAAATTTCAGTTTATTTCTTTTCCCAATAATCTATTAATGACAGAAGCTGTAATGGAAAAAAATTAATTTCTATTTTTCGTTTTCTTTTCAGGTAAGTTTAAATGATTTATCGTAATTGATGCCAAAGTTTTCAGGTAAGAAGAGCCTAAAATTCTTTTTACAATCATTCCTTTTCTGCTCCTAATAACTTTGATCCCGTTATGGCCTCATAAAGGCCTCAGTAGTTCGTACAATTTAATAGACGTATATCAACACAGAGTATAAAATTGGTGCAAGAGTGGTCGCCAAACTTTTTTTTTTGACAACCAAATTTTTCACATTTTCCAACCTTAATATTCCTCAAAATTATAATAAGTTATAGTATTTTTACATAAATTAAGCTCTATTTGCAAATTTGATACCCAAGCTCAGTGTTGCCAAAATGTTGCAGACATTTCCCACCATATAGGCCCTGAAAACCCGCTAAAAACCGCTATCTGAATAAAAATAAACGATAATATAACCGCTGAATTTTTTATAACCAACATATGTATGTTTTTTTATGGTTTATTGGTAAAAAAAGAATAATATAAATTTTATAAAATATGTATACATATGGATAGATGTACATATGTATGTTGGAATATCATAATTCCCCAATATTTGTAAGCAAAAGTCAGCCTACTCTTTGAGTAGGTATTTTATTTCCTGCTGAGTTTCCATACACAAACATCGAACCAGTACCTGTGTTCTGTAAGTGGCGAGAAGTTTTCGCGTCGAGAAAAATCAAACAATTACATTGGTTGTCCTGTTTTTCACAGGCTGATTTATATATCCTGTGTTTCACAGACTGACAATAAACTTTTCCTTTGAAAAAGTTCTCACCAAAGTTACAGAGCATAGGCACAGGAAAAAATAGAATCCAAGGGCACATTCCATCTTATAATATTAATGTTGAAGTTGATTCTATATATATTTTCAATATTTTAGACTCTAATTGTTCTACACGTGTCGAATAATATCTTGCCGTTTTGCTTGAAGTATTTGTAAAATATTGTTAAAATTTCCTGACTATCTGAAATTAAAAAATAGTGTTAATAAAATAAACTCTGTGGCTCAATTCACATTGGCTTCAAGTTTAGTTTCGAAGGAGAATTTCAATAAAAAAAGTCTCTAGTCAAAATCAAATTATTCAGAAAAAGTTATTGTTTTGAGAGATTTCGGTGGATATTAGTTTCCCTCAGTGGTCCAATCACCCAGTTTTCAGGTTGTTTTCCGTTTGTTTAAAGATTTATTTACTATTTTTTTATACGAAAATAATGATTAAATTGGTTTGTAATATAATTTTAATCTCGAATTAAATTTTATTCACTAATTATGAGATTTGTTTACTTTTATACTCGTATGTATATACATATGTTATTATTTTTAACCTCTTAAAATTAATCACATTATAATACACGACCACAATATGTCAATTTTTTATTTGCAAAAAAGTAACGTTAGTTTCTTTTCGCTGTACGTGTTTATATCGAAAAAAAACTCAACATAAATACCAAGCTACGTGTCGCATAGCTGCGTTAAATATACTTTATTTTTAATTCAATACATTTCTTTATAAGTTGCAGAAAAACGCTGAAAATCCGTCAACTAAGAAATTCTTCCGCTAAAATTCCCGCTGGTGGTTTTTTAAATAGACTTGCCGCTAATGACAGCAAAATACAGTCATATATAGCGGGAAATCGTATTAATTATTATAGGTATAGGGTAATAAATAAAGTAATATTTTTAGATTTTAGCGTGTTCTAACTATCACTACGACCAATATTGTATAGTAAACATTTAAAATCAACTTGACCGCAACATACATAACATCCAATGGCATTGAAATTATTTTTGTGCACTGGACATTTGACAGTCATGCAATCGGGCAAATACCGCTGCATGAAGTGTTAGATAAATGCATTCGGCAGACTGCAAAGTAAATATGTATTTTGTACAACTGCTCTGATCAAAGACCGCAGCATAACGTACTTCAATAAATCATACTTAATAACCACATGTGTTTAAATATATTAATATAAACAATACAGAATCTATGTTTTCCAAATTTCTTATGAGACACACGCCGCACGTCTACGGTGGGAAACTAAAAGGAACAATTTGCTTATTAAGCATATACCTTTTATTTTCCCTCTTATGTTAAGATAGGTTAAGATTTATTCTCATAACTAGTATATAAGACAATGTATTTTTTTTTTAAATTAATTAATTGACAAACATCTAGAAGAGCTCCTCGTTGAGCACTAATAAAGTTGGAGCTCACAAATCAATTAACTGAAAATGTATTGTTTAATTCTTTACAAGATGCAATGCATATAAAATACCAGCTATTTTGCAGTATATCAAACAAGGATACCCACACAGGAATAAATTTTAATTTCGTCTAATTTAGCGAATGTATCGGTGTTGTATGTGAAAAATGTTGCTCTGAAAGAAAAAAGTTTGGCAACCACTGCATTACCAACTTTGTTCTCCGTGTTGATAAACGTCTATTAAATTATAATTTCATCATTTCGGAAGCTTAAATACACAGAAAGCGCATAAAACGAACGCGGAAAAATTATGATGGTAGTTTTTTTTTAACAAAATATCTTCTAATAAAACAACTCAGGCAATTTCTAAGGAATTTTTCTAACACAAACCTGCGAATTAATTTTAATCAATTATGTGTTATAAATAAAGTCATAAACAGTATGTCCCTGTCCAGATTTGCAATTTTTGTTGCAGCAATTCTTGAGTTTATTGGTGAGAGGGGTGAGAAGGTTGAGGAGTGGTACACAGTTGCATGTGCTTGGCAATTCTCTTTTGATTTGAAATTCGTACTTGTTTTTATAAATTTTTTAGTTGTATTTGACGTTTTTTATTTATTTTATTTATTCAGTTGTGTGAAAAATAAAAAATATGACAAAAGGAAAGTTGTGGTCTAATAGACACTTATGCAATTTCAAAGCAGAAATTTAAGAAATTGCAGCAACACAAATCTGGACAAGGACTATGATTTCAGTACAAAAAAATTTCTGAGAGCGAATTTAAAGTAGAAAAGAGTCGAAAAAAACGAAAAAAAATTATTTGCTGTGAAAATACTTAAGTTAGTTAGAGGATGATAAGTGCATACGGTTACGAAAACCCTTTTTTTTACCCGTAACTCTATTGTAATAATCCCTTAGCGACTTCCACTTTTTTGCTGTTGTTTTAGTAATTATTTTATGTGCTTTTATTGAAAAATTACAAATTTCATGATTTATTGTGTGTGAGTCACGCAAGAGAAACGTGCAAATGTCATGATTACGCGTGAGTCATGATAAATTACGCGTGAGTCACGCGTGATCGTAGTTGTATATATATTATTTTTGCATAATTCGTATCCAAGTCATTCAATGGCAGGCTATTCATCGGGAGCGTGTGTGATTAAAAAATAATATTTTTTTCATATTATGATGAAGATTTGCTTGTTTTTTAGTTAGTCACCGTTTATAGGCATTTTGTTACTGCTTCGGTATTTCTTATATAAAAAATCTTGTCCATTAATTAATTAATAATTATCGGTGTCCCACTACTATACTCCCAAGATTTAAGTATTATTTATTTATTTATTGAAACATATTATACAAAGTAAATTTGAGTAACTAGACCATATGCCCAAGATGTTATTAACAGTATTTTAAAAAGTTTTGTGACTAACTGTACATGACCTTTGCCTTCACATAGGAAGTCGCAACGTGGTTGTTAAAGAAATTAATAATAATTAAAATAATTTTTTCTTCATTGATTTGATATTGAATTGATAGAAAGAAACAATAAATGTTAGAAAGAACAAACTATATAAAACGGAAACAAAATGTTTAAACGTTGTAAAATTTCCACAATTAAAAAACGCTAGTATAGAGACAAAACAAACTAAAAATCGCTATGTTTGACCATAAACCGCTAATAGCAAACACTTTTATGTTTCAAGCACAAAATATCAATTTTAAGTTGAAAAGTTTAAATTTTTTTGATAGATCTTAATTTTTTATCGATAACTTTAATCAAGTTGTTGACATTGTTTCATTTTCCTGAATATAGCTGAACCCGTTGCACCTGTTGAATTTTCCTATTACAATATCAAGCACTTTTCTATAAAACTTGATAAATGGAAGAAAGATGAAGTGTCATATGGGCTTTAACGACTGATATTTAAGTGAAACATGCAGTTTGTTTTAAAATTTATATGCTTCAGAATTAGTGTGCCTTACTATTGTCATTCTGAAGATATAGGAAAAATAATAACTACTTTGTATAGGGTTACCCGTCTTACTCTCCCACACCGCCAAGACCTTGTTGAAACATGCAGTTTGTTCTTAGTGACCCTCACCATTGTACTAGTGGAGATATGAATTTATTCGCGAAAAAAGGTCCATAGGACCCACTGTACGAGGTGTTGCTTTGCTGTCGTCAAAATAATCATTCTCATTGCGTTGTATTTTTGAAATATCAAAGTCGGTGGCTTGCTGTAGTGGAAGTGTTTAATGTTTAAGTTGATGTATGTATTTAAAATTGAGAAAAATATTTAATCATGTTAAGCATTTGCTGCAGCGGACTGAGATACGAGGATTTTGGTTTGGTCGCCGCTGTAAATATCTCTGGTAATCTGCCGCCAGTTTCAGCATTTTTGGCTTTAACTTCTGTTTGTGGCATAAATCAAAATAAAGAAACAAGTTGATTTTTTGTAACCAACTGAAAAGCAACACATGATTGGAATATAAAAGCGATACGTGTTTTTCACCTAATATGAAATTTTCTACATTTTGAGCTAAAGATTGCACTTCAAATCGTACTGATTTCTATCACACGTCTAGAAGTCTACTCCGTATTTCAAAACGAAAAAAAATCTGTGGGAATAAGCAAAATGTTAGTCATATTTTACTGTTGTCTGCGAGAGCATTTTTAATTTTTCAAGTCGATTTTCAGAAATTTGTTTCTTTTACATTCAAATTGGAAAATTCAATGCAAAATTTAATTTTGTTTAAACAAATACAATTCCGAATACTATAACTAATGCTTTTAATTTTAAATATAACAAAGTGTAAGCTGAATTAAGCTACCAGTAATATTCCATAAAAGATTATGAGTTGAAAAAAGTTAAACCGGAAGTCAATGTGCTATAATTTATTAAAAAATTGCACAAAATAATTAAGATTTGGTCCAGAGATACTTTTGAGTGTGAAGATTACTCAAAGACAGCTTATCTCGACTTAAGCACGTTTCCCAATTTGCCACAGAACACGTTACGTATGTACATACAAATTTATGTATATCACATTAATAAATAAAAATATTTGATTCAATGAGAAATTAATTTTATTTTTTTGAAAGAGAAGTTTTCAAAAAAAAGTATTCACCAATTAATGTTTTCCATTAAGAATTTAATTGAATTTTTAATTGTATTAATTAATTTGAATGAAAAAACTTAATTGATATTAACAAATTGTTTATAGTTGAAAATTTAATTAATTTTTTAATTGATATTACAAATATTTTTATTAATATTACAAAATCATTCATATTACTTTTTTGTGTGCAACTTACACTCAGGGAATGAATGCCTAGTACTATTACTAGCTGTTACTTTATTTAGGATAGAGATAGTGATAGAGAAGATAGGTGGTGAAATAGGATATAGAGGAAAGCTTCATTATTTTACAACTCTGCTTTTTGCACGTTTTTAATAATGCAGTGTTGCAGCGCCTCTGGTGTCAATGAGGCGTATTTAATTTTCAAAGCTTTGTTTTACTTCGCCAATGATTCTGCTACACAATGCCGATGAAGGAGAGTGGTCTGATATTATTATTAGGGTTAGTATCTGCTGAAGTAAGTATAGTCTAGCGACCAGTGTCTATGTCTGTATCATTTAAACTTTCCTACAACAACTGAAACAAATGGCACCCTAATGTACATCATAAAAATGCGAACCTTCGGATTTGTATACAACGTGCTAAAAACTTCAGCCAACGCCACCCTTAATAATAATTGAAAATACTGAACTTAACCCCGATTAGGAAATTAATTCCGGTTAACACATAAATTTGAAAGCAATTAATTTATTTTTTTTTGGATTACAGAGTATGCCCTCTGATTGTGATACTTTTTCTCTTTTATGCAATTACTAAATAGTTTCTATAAAATTTTTATTGCCAATTACTTTTAAAAATCGATTTAATTTGTAGGGGAGAAACAATTTTCTTACGCTTTCGAGAAATTAAGTTTTGTGACAATGAAATTATTGTAAGTTTTTTTAGTGTTTGTGCTTACAAGTGGAAAGAAATTAAGTATTATATATATTTAAAAAGCATTCTTGCGTTTGCCTAAGTGTCAAAAAAATTTTCCATGCTTCATCTAACATAATTTCTTCTTGAAACGTGGCAAAGTATGCCGTTTAAATTTTCGTTTAGTTCTTTTTCCTTTGCCAACCAGCAAGCAGAGAAATTTCTTTTGATTTTACTTAATGAAAATTGAAAGTGATTTATCTTAAATGGTCATGGTTGGTTAGTTTTCATCCGCATTTGTAAATGGAAATTCGCCCCCATTTTCTTTTGAGAAAGGTTCAGCAGCAGCAGTAAAAATAATTTTGTTCTTATACGCCCTCAAGGATGTGCTCTTCGCATAACAACAATGCAATCGTTCGGATTATTATTAACGGTTTCCTTAACATGTCGGACTGTCTGTTTTTTTTTGTTGTCTGTCTATCTTGTCACCTTTCAACTTCATTTCAAACATTCATTTCTTCATACAGACATATAATTCTTTATCTGCTTTACTTTATGGTCATCAATTTTGCTTAAGAATACGTTGCAATGTTTTGAGCGGAAGACATTCAGGGCAATAACATTTTAAATTTTTCATCATAAAAATTAATCGCTACTGCCATTTGCTGTACGCCTCAATATCTTACACTCATTTACCAGTACAACACCTTTTATCTCTCTGTTTCGATTATTGTTGTAAATTGTTCATAACAAATGTGCCAAAAAAGCCAGAAACATACATGCTTCTATACTTTTATGTATATATTATTCTATCACAGCTTGTAGTGGCAAGAGTATAAAAGATTCATCCATTTTCTTTGGCTGGTGCTAATTTAACTACTGGCGTGGGAACACATTCATAACACTTTCGTTATGTGAAACCAAGTCAACAAATCTAGTTTAAGCTGTAACCTCATCTCACAGCTATTTGAACTGTTATAAGTGCAATGAATGAAGCCACAAACCGTCAGCATCAAATTTTAGAAATGAAATACCAGGAGTACATATTTAGCAAAGGATTTGCAACAAAAAAGAAACGAAAACAAATAAAAATTCACAGATTTTACAGAAATTCCAACTTATACTCATCAGCAGTTTATTTTAATTAGCGTTAGAGTATGTGTACTAGAAGTGAGCATAAGCTGCGAAAAAGTGCACGGTATTGTATTTTTTTCAAGAGCGAATATTTTTTGAGTGTCAAGCTAAAATAGAGAATAATGAAACAAAGAACACACAAAACCATTGTACAATAGTTCAATCGACTTTAGTGGCAAGTGTGCAATATTTTTATTGTACAATTCATATTGCACTATAGTTTATTTCACAAACTCAAAATTTTTGCAATTATATCTATTGTGAAATATATTTACTTCTATTTTATTTTTTATTTATTTTATGTTTTAGTCTTAAATTAATAAATTTTAAAACTTAGAAAGGTGTCGCATGCAAACTAACCCGCTCAAATAATCCAAGTTGTTTGTTTTTTCTTTTACACATACAAATACGTGCACGTATTCTTGCACTTGTGTACTCAGTTTACAATTGTCATTTATGGTGTGCACTAGTGAAATATGCTTCGACACTACAATAACTAATTCCCTTGCTTGGTAGATAAGCAAATTATGTTGCATACTTTTGCTGAAAGAGAATACCAGTTTTAGTGTTCTCATAAAATCAAGAGCACTAAAGAGAGAGAACAGTTCAATACTGTACACCATGAAGATTAAGCAAGCAAATATGTTGTGCTCACCTCTATTATGTACACAAGGGAAGTTATGCCATAACTAAACAGTCAGATTTTGTTCTTACAAAAACTTACATATCGCACACTAACTCATAAACAGTCACAACTCAAAATTATCAAAATGGTTTTGGTTTTTTTTCGCAAATAAGTTCACTGCATTAGTTTTTCCGATATATCCTTTTTAGTCTAAGTCCATCCCTTTTTGTCTTTTGCTGCAAATGTTGGGTTGGTAATCTTCGCTCTGCTGTTTCTATATCTCCGTTTTCTAACATTATATTTGTTATGATGCCTGGAAAGGAAACCATTTTTACATTGATATTGCTGATGTTTAATATCGCTTGTTGTCAACGACAGATAAAACCACTAAATATTACTTTGGCATCAACAACAACTGCTGTGCCAATTTTACTGCTGCTCATGCTAATGTTGCTGGTGTTTTGATTATTGTGTTGCCCATCATGAAACTATTCCATTAAAACATTCGTTTCAGTCATTTGTGGTAATCAGTGTTGTCGATATTTATGTAAATATTTAAATATGGGAATAAATATTTATTTTTATAATATTTTGGTTTACATTAGATTTGTGCTTAAATAAAATCATCATATTGAATACGTACGCTTAGAAATATTCCAAGTAAACGTGCATAACATATTTATTTATTTATTTGCAAAAATAATTATTTAATGGAATTGATTAATTAAAACTAACGTTTATTTTATTTTTGCAATTCCAAATTTTTATTTTAAATAAAAAATTTATTTTAAATAAATAAATTAAATAAAATTTCATTTTTTATTTCAAGGAAGAAACTCTATAGATGTTGTATTTCATGAACACTAAGACAAGGTTTCACACTTCACATTATTCAAAAGTTGTTGAGACTAATATAAACAGATTTATATATTAATTTTTCACTGCAAATAGAATATGTGAATTGTTTTGATTCATCGTGCAGTAAGTAGCTAAAATCCTTTTTCTAATGAATGGGCCTCCGATACTTTTACCAAATCTTACACACAAAAAAGTAATATGAATGATTTTGTAATACCAATTAAAATATTTGTATTATCAATTAAAAAATTAATTAAATTTTCACCTATAAACAATTTGATAATATCAATTAAGTTTTTTCACTCAAATTGATTAATACAATCAAAAATTTAATTAAAACAATAAAATTCTTAATTGAAAATATTAATTGGGGAATACTTTTTTCTGTGTAATATCTTTGTACATATTTATAAATGAATTAATTTCAATATTATTCGTTTGTTCGTAATTTTTCAAGCCAAAATAGAATTGCGACTCCGGCAGCACTTTCGCACCAACATCTAAACTAGCAGACACACACACACGTACACATCCATGGGAATTTGTCAACATTTATGAAAAGTTTTTCTTCTCTTAAGGACCCCTCGCTCGTGCTACTTTATATCTGTGGCAAAAACGAAAAAGTGCTTATGTCGAGATAAGCTGATTTTGAGTTAATGGTACCTCCATAGTATGCATATACCTGCATATTTCTGCATATTCATGCATACCCCTGATCAAAATCTCAATTGATTTGTGTGATTTTTCACGAAGTTACAGCACAATGAATTGCGACTTATCTTTTTTAGACTTCTAATCTCATTCAATTCAGGTTATACTTTGGTATATTCCTACTTAATTGTTTTACTTAGAGTGTGTAGAACGATGTTTGCTTAAAAAATAAAGGTTAATGGAGAATTTTCCAATTTAACTGTAAAAGAAGTAAATTTCTGAAAATCGACTTGAAAGCTGAAAAGTGCAAAATAGTCAAATATGACTTAAGCACTTTTTCCTTATTGTCACAGAAATATTAAATTTTCAGCTGTTAGTGTTGTGCTTTTAATATCTTGTTGGCGTAGATGTAACACTAGTATGTTTGTGACAGTTATCATTCTCTGTATGCCTGTCTGTCTGTCTGTCTGTCGGCCTGATTGCTATGTATCTCTTGCACTAACTGACTCTTTACTAAAGCAAATACGGATAGTATTTGCAAACGGCTGTTGTTGGCTTAAATGTAAAATTTCCATTTTGATGGGAAGATTCGGTATGGTACTTCTTCTTGTTTTCGTTGTTGTAGTTGTTTGCCAGTCTGAATAACTACTTTCTGTTTAGGTTTAAGTTGTTGATTTATTTGCCATGATAAATGCTGATGCCGTGGTAGAGTTTTTATGCTTTTTAGGCGTTTTTTTGTTCTCCCTTCATTATTGTTGTCTGATTCTTATGAAATTTATTAAGGTGTATACTGTGCTGCTGTATGTTTTTTTTTACAAATTTTTTTAATATATCTGAAATCATGGAGGATTTTATCGTAATACTTTGTAACAAATTTAGGCCTTGTCGTTTAATTGTGCCACAATTTTTAAAGTTTGAGAGGGGCAAACAAAAAAGTTTCTTTGAGTCAGCAAAAATTTTTTAGATTTTAATTTTGCTGATATTATCAAAAAAAATTTTTTGTACAATATTATATTACTTTCACAAGAATATTTTGTTTTAATAACAAAAAGTATACATCATAGCATTCACTTTATTTATCTCCGCTTAAGTGATTTACTTCCTAAACTAATTAAAAAAGTATGCAATGGCGTTAGAAATAATTAATTAACAGTGTATCGTATAAATGATTTGCTCCTTTCATTGTATCAACAAAAAGCATGCATCAACAAAAAGCATGCATATAGTGTTTTGATTGACTATAAATTTTACACTTATACTTTTTATTTAACTACAAATTTGCGAAACTAGAAAACAACATTTCTAAAACGTAACAAATTAAACAACATTTTTGTATTAAATTGTTTAAACTGCTTTGCATTAGTTATTTTAACCAATTTTGTTGGTTGCTGTAATTTGTTTTGTCGAAGTTGGTTAAATTCACCTAAAATTTTTTTCTGGGTATAAAAGAAGGAATATCTTTCTTTTGTCTGTTAAGGTGTAATGATTATTTTGTTCACATGTGTATTTATAAAACATATTTGCCCCCTGTTTCCACAACGCGAACAGTCGACTTAAGTAGAAAATTTATATGAAAAGCATTCAGTTTTTTTTAGTAATTTTTATATAAATTTCTTAGACAAGTTTTAAGAAATAGGCAGTCAATCTTTTAAGCACTTTTAATATAAAATTTTTACATTTCAATACTTTTTCATCAACTTGCGCCTCCTCAAACTTAATGAAAATTAATAACAAAAAAGAATATTATGAAATTGAATAGAGATAAACTGTCGGTAAAACTGTATATAAATAAATGACAAAACCTAAATTTCTTATTCAATTATGCTCTTATGTAACAGACATCAATGTGAAACGTACGCATTATATATGTAATAGATAATACATTTCACTGCTTTGTCATGAAAAGAGAAACTAATTTTATTAATGAACAAAACTGAAAAAACTAAAGTAAGTTTCACATTTAATGTTTCAGAAAGTAACGAATCTTTACTTTCTCGGCTTCCTGTATGATATATTTTTATAGCATTAGTTTTCAGTGGCAGCTTTTGATGCTTGTAATAATAAAATTTTCAAAAAATATCCTTTATTTTTTACTTCTTCCTCAAGCAGTCTACCTTTATATACTAATAAAAAGCTGTCTGTGCATGTACATGCATACATGGGCAAATTTTTCTAAGACAATCAATAAACTTGAAAGATATAAATCTTCTACTCAATATGAAACCCTCCACATGTTGGAACAGCATGTACAGAACATTCAGACATTATTTCTTATTATTAGTTAACTAATGTCAGTTTGTGTAGTTTGTGCTTTCGTTCGTTTAATGAATGTCTAGAATAAAATATTTTGGAAAGAACATTACCCAAAATTGGTACGATAAATATATATGCAAGTCTTTAAGACACGCACAATATAAAACTTTCAGATAGATTTAATTGTGGTATACGTAGATATATACATACAGACATACTATATATTTATATATATTTATGTCTATATGTAAATGTGTATGTATGCAAAAAGTAGAACAAATTATATAAGAAAATATATAAGAGCCTTTAGTGCAGGGTTGTCAAATCTGGCATTCTTTTCCCCAAAAAGTTGACGATTTTTAAACTATACTTGTTTGGGTTACGGTTTTTGGTTTTCAAGATGCCGACTTCATTGAATATTTTTTAAACCAATTTTTTACTGGGTCAATGATGAAGGTATAATGAACTAAACTTTTCATATTTAGAAAATTATATTAGATGTATGTGTATACAAGTTCTCCAAAAAATATACTTCACTTTGTTGGATATTTTCCAAAGTAAATTTGCATATTTAGAAAATTTAATAGAGATATGTGTATAACAGAGAATGACAAGAAGTTCTTCAACATTTAATCTTAATTTTAGTAACTACGTATACTTATAATTGTAGCAGAAACAATTCGTACGCTCATATATATGTTTTGAAAGAACTACAACTATAGTCGATTACAACTAGGGATGAAACGATACCACTAAGGTATCGATACTTTTACTTGATACGGTATCGGTTCAGAAGTATCGATACATACTCAGTATCGAATAAAAAGCATCGATACTTACTTGTATCGGTCAAGCTTTTCACATGATTTAAAGTAGTGAAAACAAAACTCAATACCCACCAAATCAAATGCTCTTAATTCGTAAAGAATTCTTAATGACTAGTCGACAAAATGTTCAGATTTCGGAAGCGATTAATATAAGAATAAACTAATTGTTTAAATTTCTTTCAGACGAGTTTTGGTAGAATTCATTTATAAAAATACACCTTAAACAAATTAATTTTTCTGAAAAGGAAAAATTTTTAAGTTCAATTTTGTTAAAAACATACCATAAACATCACCGATAAATTCATTTATCGCCAGCTAAATCGACATGTCGCCAAATCAAAAACTTAGATACCAAACAAAGTGGAAAAATCGCTACGTTTGGGCTGGACTGGAGCAGAAGATATAGTCGAGATGACATTTTAAATGTTTGTGCAAATTCGTTTTATTTCCGCAATAACGCACGCTTTAAAAAAAATTTCCAGCTCGCAATTTTATCGTGTTTTTTTATAAAATATTTGATTTGGGTGGTCCCATTTTCACGAACTTACTTTAATATACATACATATATTCTAAATATAAATTTACATTTAACACGAACAAATAAAATTGTGTTAAACTGGTTAAACTGTGTTAAACTGGTTAAAGTGTGTTAAACTGGTTAAACTGTGTTAAACTGGTTAAACTGTGTTAAACTGTGTTAGACTGGTTAAACTGTGTTAAACTGGTTAAACATGTTCAACTTTTTTGTAGCCAATAAGAAATGAGTATAGTTGACCGATACGAGTACTTTTTACCGATACCTACTTGGTACTTGGTAGTAGAGTATCGATACCAAAAGTACTTGGTTTCTAAGAAAAAGTATCGAGTATTTACTTGTATTTACTCGTATCGTTTCATCCCTAATTACAACCCACAAGAGTGTCTTTACTTCATTTATTAAAAAACTTAAATACTCTACAACTATATATATGGAAAGGCACATATAAACGGGGTAAGCATACTCAGGGTATGGATATTTACTCGGACAAAATAAATATACGCATGATATTCAGAATATTTATTCATCAAATTTCTTTGGCTGTTTGAAAACATTAATCAGAGAATGAGCAGGTAAAACTTTGAATAAATATATACATATATATATAGACCAATTATGATATTTTAATATTTTAATGTTTACAATTTATGCTACACTAACGCAAGAATTCATTAATCGAAATTTAATAAAAATTTCATGTTTTCTTTGTAAATAAGATTTTGTGTTAATAAAACTATATTTTTTTTTTGCTTAAAAAAGAGATAAAGTAAAAAGCGTAAAAATTCACAAGCTTGTAGAATAAATTTTTTGCGGAGGAATTGAAATGAAAGCTGAGCCAGGCGCAACTACGAATGGCATAAATTCTCAATGATTGTATGTACAAAGGAAATTGTAATTTTTTTTAACTTCTCCTATTATCAATCTTGAAAATATTTCTGGCAAACAAATCCTAAATTTTCCTCTTATGTGAATTTATTAATCATGTTCTTGCATGTTTCCACGGCTTGAAAGAAATTGCTACAACAAGGGAGAAATTATTTAATTATTATTTAAAGTGTTTGCTGTAAACAAATTCTTATGCCATAGTTTTCCAATAAATTTTAATTGGATTTTTAAATTTTTGCATTAGATCCTTTCAAAATGTTTTACGAAATAAACTCGTAAAAAAGCAGGGAGGGAAGCTAGCTCCCTTATATTTAGAATGCCTACATATTTTTCCCCAAGTAAATT
The DNA here is from genome assembly GCA_905220375.1 of Tachina fera. NCBI lineage: Eukaryota > Metazoa > Arthropoda > Insecta > Diptera > Tachinidae > Tachina > Tachina fera. The sequence continues at coordinate 62,949,194 of LR999963.1, forward strand.
GTAATTCATAAAAAATCGGCGGGGAATTGTTGTTCATAATCAGCGTTGCCAGATGTGGAGATTTATTTATATTTTGCAGTTTTTGTAGGTCTTGAGCACTTTTCTAGTTTTTTGTTTAAAGTTTTTTTTAAGTTATTTTATTTTGTTTTTTTAACTTATTAATAATTTTTTAAATTCCGTTAAATATTTCAAACCGTCAGTAAATATTATTTTGTATTTGATACACATCCATAACAGAGATACAATTATTCATGTCTCAAGGTACTTGTCAAACATTTGCCCAAAAAAGCGTAACCAACAAACACTAATGAAAAGAGTTGTGATCCAGACACTTGTTTATCAAATTAAACAGTTTCGAAAACAACTAATAGACAATGCTATAGAATCCCACATTATTGTCTACTCTTTAACTTAACAAACTTTTATCTCAATTGAAATATTTTTCATTACCATTTAGGGGTTACGATTTTTTGGCAAATATTTGACAAGTGTGGCGATAGCTTAAGATAATCGTATAAAACGCCTAATCTAAGTTAATTTGATATGGGAGGCAAATAAGAGTCAAAAATATTGAAGATTTGTTTATGTTTTTGAAAAAAACACGGCAATCGGGTTTGGAATTAAGCATTTTTGGTGGGAGCTCTTGCCTACGGGATTACCAACTTACGTACCTTTTCACAATGTATGGTTAAAAACTAACAGGGACTTTAACGGCAAAAAGGACAAAAGGGACTTTAATGATTTTAAAAAGGCGTGAGACTAAAGTAATCGGTTCTTGAGAAGTTTTTACTTTTTTTATTTGACAACTTGTTCTCGTAATCTATTTAATCTAAAAAAAAGTCATTCTCCACATTTAGCAACTTGTACATCATTTTTTTAAATTTTAGGTAATGTGATTTGTAAGCGAGTAATGAAATTTAGTAATCAAAAAAGTAAGTCATTATATGGCAAGTAATTCTGATGGCAATGTGTAATTTTTTGCTGGGTATTTAAAATAAATAAAACTCACACACTCCCTCAAGTAAAATTTTTAAGCGCAAGGCAACGTTTTATAGCAAATCTTATCTCAAGAAAAATTATTCAATATAATACTCTTGAAAAATTTTGTGGGTAGTTTTGGGTGTGTTTGTAAATGCATCACTGATGTGCATCATACGAGCAAACTTTTATATAAAATGCAATGCAAGTTCGCTGATAATCTTTTTCAGTAGTAGCCATGTTTGCAACCCATATTTCACATTTATTTGTGTATTTTATACTTTATTGAAGGAATTAAGGATATTTAAATTTTTATTTGCAGCGCAGTGAAGCATTTACGAACAGGCCCCTTTTCTCCTCCAAAACAGTTTTTGTTCGATGTAGACAGTTCTTTTTTTATCAAAATTATATGAGAACACTCTTCGTAATATGTGAGAAAGGAAAAGCGACAAAATTCAATTCCCGGGAATTGCTAGGCAGCTGATATTATTTCTGAAAAATCATTAATCAACTGATATTTTGCAATTTGTGAGTGATGAATATATTTCGAAAAAATATTTAAATAGCAAAGTTTTAAGCATAGTCGAGAATTAGTATCTCTTTACCAATTAAATTTTCTGGCAGCATTGATGCTTGAAGTGAGTGCAAATAAAATTATCCTGCGTATACTCATGTGTAGCCGAATATACTCAGAGTATTTAATTCAATCTGATAAGTATGTATATTTTTTTATTCTTAACTTTAAGCATTTAAGCCATTTAAGCATTTAAGCCAATACTCAGAGTGTACTTAAAACGACACTTTTGTTATTCTTTGATACATAAGCAAACAACTTGATTTGAAAATGATAGATTGCATACGCTTAACGAACTTTTTTAAAAATATTACTTATGTATATCTTAATTTTTAAATTTAGGGTCTAATGCATTAAACACAGACCATAACATAGTGTCTACACCTGATGAATTTATATCATGATGAATGTCAAATTGATATCATGATTAAAATTCATCACGTATAGACTCAATTTAACTATTAATATTATGGCATACGCTATTATGTAATCATCAGAGCTCACAGCCTGATAAATTTATCTTGATAACAAATGTCATTTTACGTGTTACTTTTTATTTAGCGTTTATATATTAAACAATTTTTGTTTAAAAAAATTAAGCGAAACAATTATTTGTGACCAAAAAAATAAAACACACAAAAATTAGATATTTTTGGCAAGTATTTTTCAAACATTTGTTTGATTCGTTAGGATATTAAATCATCAAAGTCTACCCCCTTGTGCTGATATTAATGAAACAATGACAGTTGCTCTGCTGGCGTTATATTACGAGTTATGATATAAAATCGTCAGGTGTGGACACTATGGAAAAGGCTTCGTAACAACGCGGCTACAAATGCTGCTGGCTGCAATCGTCCCTGTATATTGAGCAACTTAATTATATTGACAGTGTCAGCAGAATGTTGAATTATAAACATATGTTTATTTCAGTGCTGCCATTTTCGAACATTTTACAAATATAAAAATAAAATTACTTATTCTAAATGTACTTATGTCAGGTAAAAATATAAAAACGAATCAATTTATTTATATGAATTTTCGGACCTTTTTCCTGTTCTGTCATTTTACATTTTGTTTTTTTATACCAGCTGCACTATATTTGCTTATTGTCTTTTATAAAAATTGGAATTATATGACAACCACAAAAGTGGTCGCATACCCGTGCAATTGAGATGTCATCAAAATAATTGTTTGTTTTTTAGTGCTTGAACCTTCCATCACATATTTAAAAAACAAACGCACATATTGAGAGTCAGTAAATTATACTTTAAAAATTTAATACCAGTATTAACACAAAGTAGACCAGAGTTGTAAGAACTGACGTATGAAAAAAGCTAAAATCATTTGCGGTGCAGTCACTGCGAGAAAGGGACAACTGTAGTATATTTGTTATTAAAAACAAACAAGAGAAAATCAGTACTTTGTGAAACGAACACGTGTACATACATACATACATACATACACATTTACAAAATTAAATTAAAGAATTTGTTGAATTGAATTAAAAAAATGGAATGTGAAATAGATTAATGTTATTAAAAAGTGATTTAAATTTGTTTACAAATGATTACTGATTTAACTTTAAGCATTTTCATTGAACAATTTTAATTTTTACCTTTTGTTTACAAAAATCACACAGCAAATGAGATCACAAAGCATAAACTGAAAATACATTTGAACAAGTAAACGAAGTACACAATTTTACAAAATTAAATGAAAGAATTTGTTGTGTTGAATCAAAAAACAAAATTCCAAATAGCTTATTACTATTAAAAAAGCAATTAAAAAATGTTTTAAAATGATTGCATATCTTATTTGAAGCATTTTCATTTAAAAATATCAATTTTTACAATTTATTTGCAAAAATCGCCAAGCGAATGAGTTTACAAAGCGTAAAATGAAATTAAGCTAAAAAATGCCACCACGAAAGAAGGTTTAAAGAATGCGCAGTGACAGAGTGAGCGGGACCTCCGAAAACACAAATTATCTTCCGTCTCGTGACATCTCTGTATATCCTCTGTGGTATTAACTGAATTCAAACTCTTAAAGTATACTTTGCTTTGCGCCAATGGAAACATAAAGTTTTTTTATCTTTTATAGCCACAATTTTACTTAATCTCATTATAAGCCAAAAAAAAACTTATGGCAATTTTGGCGATTTTATATACAATATAAAAAGAAATATGCGACAACACTGATTTTTGACACAATTTGAGTTTTTCTTTTTTTGTTTTTTGCTGTACCCTAAGCATACTCATGTTTATTATCATGATTTTCCTGTTCAGAGAAGATATTCAAATCCCTTCCAACTCCATTAAACTTTATTGACAAAATAACTTCCTTTATCAAAAAAAAAAAAAAAGATTCTTGTTTACATGTTTCAGTCACATAGAATGTACATATACATATATGTATGTACATATGTATGTACATACTTACACATATATACATACATATATACATACATACATACACACAAATGAAATAGTGGTTTAAGATATGCAACATTCTTTTTTGCCCATTTTTTCTTAATAGTTTCGTTACAGTGAGCAATATCGAGCGTTTAGAGGTTTTATGTTATTTTTTATATTTTAAGATTTTTAAGGCATTATGTTTTATGCATAGTAATATGAACGTCATAAGTTTTTATTCACGGCAATTCACACACTAAGTATTTAAAAATCTTTAGGTTACACGCAGAGTACTGCCGAATATGCACTAGAAGTGAGCACAAGTCGTGAAAAAGTGCGGTGATCGCAATTGAATGTTAAGCAAAAATTAAGAACAATGAAACAAAAAACACAAAAAACCATTGTACAACAGTTGAATCGACAGTTTTGTCAAGTGTGCAATATTTTTAATCATAAATAACTTTTAGTCAGGCTTAAGTTTAGTAATTTCAATTCTTATTGAATAAAATATTTTTATTAATTAATGTGAGTTTCTAAGAAGGGAAGACAAATTAAACTTAGACTTTATTAGCAGGGTGAAATACCGATATATTTTATGCAGCCACGCACTTCATCAGCACCCACGTCTATCTACTGGGGTAGAGTTTTGTTATTAACATCAGCTATTTAACACAAGTTTAGTATGAAATGGAATATGAGACATGATTATTGTGTATACAATTATTGATTTACCATTAGTAAATACATTTATAAGTATCACTATTCATTTTCTGTTTTTCCATTTTTTTAATTTTTCTATTTGGTTATCATGAAGTAGGGATGCCAAACGGGAAATCCCGAATCTCGAAATCCCGGGATTTTCTTGATTTGGCAAATCCCGATTCCCGGGACTTGTAAAATTCAAGCCCAGGATTTCAATTTCGGGATTTATTAGTAATTTTTATATAAAAACCATTTGTAAATTAAAATTTTCGTTGATTTTATGGTATTTTTTTATTATATATAAAAGTCCCATAAAATCTTTTACGTGCAGTTTTAACAATTTAATGACTATTCGTGACATATTTCTTATAAATTAACAACAAGAGCAAATCAAATCAACTACTTTTATATTGTTATTTTCATCAAAGGTGCTACAATATACAACTAAGATTAATTTTGAAAACAAAAAGAAGCTTATGAGCTTTGGAAGGGAAATAACATTTGAAAAATTCATAAGTTTGACAAATTTATTCCGTCTTGTTGTATATTATGACAGCAATTATGAATAAAATTTCATGAGAAAGTTTTCCCGGGGAATAATTTAAAACAGTAAGAAATAATATGGGAATAAAATAATAAAAAATAAAAAAAAATAAATGGAAAAGGGAGAAATTTCTTGCGAAAATTTATTCATAATTGCAGTGAATATCTATCTGTATGTTGACTACTCAACGCTATAAAAAATTAGCACTTATCTACTTTTCGATAACAATTGAGTACTATTGACAGCTCCTCACAATTGAAGTAGAATACAATACAAGTCAATTGCAAACTTTTTGTTGTCGGGTTAACATAAACGTAAGAAATATTTACCGGATAGTGCGTTTCGTCCTTCAAAAGTCCATAGATATGTTTCTATATTCAAAAAAAACAAATTTTCAGATTTAGTTATGGTTTTCAGTATAAATTCTCTAACATCAAATGTAATTATTCAACATAAAAATAGATGAGACAAATTCTTTTGATTTTTATTTCATACTCGTATTAGAAAATTGTTAACTTTAAAGACAATTGTGTTATGATATATTATCAACATAAAACATTTTAAAATGCATAAAATTTGTTATTAAAGTAATATTTGTTAAAAAAATAATTTATTTTACCAAATATTGTAAATCCCGAAAAATCCCGGGATCCGGGGATTTCCAAAAATCGATCCCGATTGGCATCCCTAGCACGAAGTTATATCATTCTACCTAAGTATGTTTAACTATTATTGCTTATCTTTTACGATCATCACATTAATTATTTTTACTTATTCGATGTACCGTCGGTACATACATGTAAGTATTAATTTAGTGGATTTATGTTACTTTGTTTTTGCTTTCTAAAGTTTATTTGGCTTTCCAGCGTTCTGAAACTGTGATTGCCAAGTGAAGACTTCCTGGTGCACAATACTTCATTTCACAAACTCAAAAATTCATAAAATATTAAATGATAATAAAACTTTTTGCAATTTTATCCATTATGAAAGATATTATTTTTATTTTATTATATATTTATACGAGACATTTTTAGATATATTTGTTTTATTTTTTAGAAAAGTATCGCATACAAACTAACTTGCTCAAATAATCTACGTTGCTTGTTTTTTTCTTTTACAGATACAAATATTTTTTTTAGAATTGTTATTTGGTGTGCAATAGTGAAATATGCTTCGACACTACATTAGTTATTGCCCTTGCTTGGCAGATAAACAAATGCTATTGCATACTTTTCATAAAAGAGAATACCTGTTTTAGTCTTCTCATAAAATCAAGAGCACTAAAAAGAGAGAACAATTCAATACTGTACACTATGAAGATTAAGCAAGCAAACATCTTGTGCTCACTTCTAGTATACACAATGTCAGTTTGTGACATCGCAATAGCTTGTACTGGTGGTAACGTTTGTCATATCTGATATTTTTTCAATGTGTGGCATTGTTTTCCATATAAAAAACAACGACACCTCAAAATGACAACACAAGACACAATACTCATGCACTTTAAGATACGTTTTTTTTGAATTTTGCTTATAGCTTTGGTATTTTTTTATACTAGATCTGCAAAATTTTGTACACTAGTGTTATATGATGTAGTGAATCGTAATCAATAAAAAAATCTATTTTGAATTTTAGGAAGTTATCTGATTTTGCATTTTAGGTCATGATAAAATGATTTCATTATTACCTACACAAAGTTGCGTCAGTATATCGATAATAAATTAAATTTGTTATCTATTTAAAAGAAATACCTTAGATAAACAATTTGAAATACCTTAAGCGTAAATAAACATTTAATAAAACGTTAATAAAAAGTTTGTTAGCTGTGTAAATATGTTAAGTTAACCAAGAAAATAGTAAATGTTATTAAATTTTCTATTTTAAAATTAACAGCTAACAGAATTGCAAAAAAGTTAAAATTTATAGCAACAGAGTTGGCTGTTTTAACAAAAAAAAAAAAAATAAATAAAAATATGTATAATACAACATGAGCCGTAACAATTTGTATTGGTTGTTTTAACAAAAAAAAAAAAGTTTCTTAAGCAAAAACCAATGAATTGGTAGCTTATCAATTTAGTAGCTTTTTCAAATTATTTTTTCATCTAAATTACAGTAACAAATCCAGAAAATAAAATTTAATAATTAACAGTTAAGACTATAAGAAAGTACAATTTTGGTCCTGGTGAGCCTTTATTCAAGCAAATGCCAGCAGACTTTGAACGAATGAATTTCAAGATTTTTATTTAATACACTGATAAGCGCTAGTGTCCTGCACAAGAGCATTTATAAGTCTTTTCAAGACATGAGAGATTTTTCAAATGATTTACTACAGCGAAATATTCTAAAATAAACGTTAAAAAACACTGCTGGCAAGACAAACAACTGAAACAAATGTCTTGTAGTAAAGCATTTGAAAAATCTCTAATGTCTTGAAAGGTCTTATAAATGATCTTGCGCAGGACTTTAATAAGTGCAACCTTTTAATTCAAGGCTGTAACATATGGACTGTTAATAATCTTCTGAAAGCTGAATCATATTTATTTACTGATGCAAAAAGAAATATATGCATAATGGGAAAGGATTCTAGTAATTTTTAATCTTGCCACAGTTACCGAACGCGATTTCCTTTCTACAATGATAAAATAAAAATACTTTGGGTATTATTTTTTTTTACACACACACGCACATACCTACATACTTTTGTATGCCCTTTGTGGAAAAGCTCACTTTTCCCTTTTATATATTTATGTATGTACATATGTATATCATGAAAAATTTGTGGTTGAGAAGTAACAAGTTGTCATGTTACAGATTTCCTTATTATTCGCAATATTGTATGTATGCTTTTGTATGTCGTGTCGTTAGGAATAATTTATAGACCCATTTATTTCCCAAAAATGTTTAAACATTTTCAAATTAGGGCTCGATTGAATGAATGTTTTTTGCTCATTTTTTACCTGAGTTGTCGAAAAAAAATGATTTTATCTTTAGTTGTTAAGAATTGTATGTTATTTTATTCATGTTTTATATTCTTCTTTTATTGTATTACAACACGATTAGGCAAAGTAAATGGTTAATATTTTATATTTTGAAAGCAGTTTTTATTTTTTTTAATATTATATTGTATAGTATGTATTGATTTCTAAATCGCTTTATAGAACAACAAAATATGGATACTTTTACAGAAATATTTACATTTTTCGTAGCACAGGCTTGGTTTTTTTAAATTATATTGTACTGCATATGACCGCGGCTTGCACACTGGGCCAGATTTAAAAAAAAAATTAATTTAACATTTTTTTTGCCATTCAAAAAAATGAAATGAATTTTTTTTGGTAAAATTAATATTTAACGAAATATGATTACAAATCGGTGTTTTTTTTACTGTGGAACGAAAACTAACCCTGCAGGAAGTGCAACTGTCACAAGACTAGTCACGTGATCATTCCCCAAGTGATAGGGACTTCCTATGAAGCGGACCAGTCACTTTTACATCGGTTTGGAATAATATAAATGATTTCAAATTGTAATTTCGACATTTAAATGTAACAATGAACACTTGTAAATTATTTTTTTGTTACAAAAACATTGACATTTTATTTTTAATTAGAAATTTTTTGAAATTCGAACCGACAACCTCCTGTATGGCAGGCTTGCACACTACCCACTCGATCATGGGGCAGTAATATTTTAAAAGCGTAAACACTATTTAAGTTGAAGTTAATATCTAGATATTGCTATGGGAGTAGTTATAGAGTGGCTTGGCTTATATTTGTAGTATTTGATAGGTTCTGGATCCAACCACATCGAACTAGTTCATTGCCATTCACTTTAATACTAGACCACGATTCCCAATTAAATTCCTAAAAGATCACGATAATACATCCGACAATTATGAATATATAACCATTTATAGGATATGTCTTTTTTTCACCATACACTACTCCTTACTTTTGGTAACACCTCCCTCAACCTTTTTCTCAAGTCATAGAACGAGTACGTTGTAGTCAACTGTCACCATATTTTCTGCAGAGAAGTTGATCTGGTATTACAAGTCCGAGGCAAATTCAGTTTTCTTATTTCAAAAATTCTACTCCATGAAAGCATAAAGGGAAATAGAATCACATCGAAGTAGGAACCGATTTGTCTGCCATGACATACACAGAAAAAAGTGTTCACCAATTAATATTTTCAATTAAGAATTTAATTATATTAATTAAATTTTTAATTGTATTAATTAATTTGACTGGAAAAACTTAATTGATATTATCAAATTGATTATAGGTGAAAATTCAATTAATTTTTTAATTAATACTACAAATATTTTAATTAATATTACAAAATCATTCACATTACTTTTTTGTGTGTATTAAAGGAAGGCTCTTTTTTTCTATATTTTTACAAGTCTGCTGTCGATGCAAGTGACACATACTGAAATTGTGGCTAAATTTTCAATTAAAATCACACCACGTACAAGTCTTAGGCCACAAAAAAAACAATGTAAAATCACCATGCAAAAATGTTGATTATAAATCATATTAAATTTACAATAAATAATATGTTGTTTAGGTGTGTTGGTGCTGTTTTTGCCTTTTTTTCATACCTGCAATACACTGTTGTTCTCAGTTGTAAGACTTGTTCTTGTTTTGTTGTTGTTTATTTTGATGTTCGTAAATTGTCGAAAAACTTCGCATTACCAGCGAAATCTTCTTTTATTATAGTCGATTCAAGTTCTGGAGATCATTCAAAGAAATTTTTTTTAACTACCCAGCTAAAAAAATATGAATGGAGCATATATGATATCCCATATATGGTTCGGATCCGAAAAATGAGGGTATATGGGCATATATGAATATATATATTCATACATTTTCATACGCAGTATGCAAAGTTCATATTCATACACTCTTGATTCACAAAAGCGCACTGCTGTGCAATAAATTAAATTGCTAAAATTAAATTTTTTTAGACTTGAGAGAGAGTTTGTATTTAATGAAACATTTGTTTGGACAAATAATTCAAAACGAACTAAAAGTCATTTCATTCATCAAAAGGTGAATCAATTATTTAAAAAACACATAAATCATATTCGTACATGACATTTAGCTTAAGAAATCAGATTAAAAACTAATGCAATTAATTATAAAAGAAAAAATAATCCGTCTAACAATAGTTTTCAATACACTAATATGAACTTTGTTTCTTATCTAGAGAATTTTATTATTTTCTACAAAATTAATGACTGGATTATCCTTTTGATTATTTGATATATTAAATGAGGCCACAATGTATAAAAAGAATGGTTTTCTTTTAACAAAAAGTTTTTCTTTCTTAAACGTTGAGGGTACGCATATAAACTTTGCATACCGTATGTATTTTCTAATGGATTTCCAATTCAGCATTGATACAATTCCAAGCTTTTTTGATTGCAAAAACGATCTTATGTTAGATATCATGTATCCATACATTCTTATATGGCTCCATATATAAAATGTTATATTCATATATGGATCCACATATGAAGAGCTTCATAATTAAATTTTCATATATGAGCTCATATGTTATAATACATTTCATATATTAGTCCATATATTAGTTCATATATAATAGTTTTGCCATGTATAATCCCATATATTTCCATACATGAAATCATACATATTCATATATAGTTATATACATTCATATATTAAAAATATATGGACCATATATAATTTTTTTAGCTGTGTATAACTTTCATTTCAAATAAATTTTATGTTAAGTAATCAATTAAATAATGTTGAATTAAAACTTTATTCATTATGGTATATATTGAGTAAAAAAAAAAATACTTCAGCTTGTTGTGGCTGCAGCGGTAAGCGGCGCAATTGAGTTCAAGTCTTGGTCGGAGAAGCCAGCACACAATCACTTTCTGTTGCCTGAAACACAGAATAACGTAAGCTTAAAAATTAACAAAATACAATGACAATATTAAATTAAATTCGTGTTGAAATAACTTTGATTCAAAATGGCGTTATTTCAATCAGTGATGACAACCCAAAATCTTTCTTAGAAGTAGATTCAATGAAAAAAAAGTGGTAGATTCTAACAAATCCTACATTAAAAAGAGGTAGATCTACAGCACTTATGTTTTGAGGTATTTTAAACACCTTAGAAAAATAATTTTTTACCTTAATTAACCTTTAGTTTCGATAAGATATATTTTATAAGGGATTTTATGACAATATTAATTGCGGATGGTTAATTTTCAAAATTTGAATATAAAAACAACTAAAAAATATAAGAATACAATTATGTCATCGTTATTTAATTAATTTTTAGATCTTTATTATTCTCATATTTAAACGAATGAATATTTTCATTAAATAATTTCTAATCCTCCTCTGTAGTAGCTTGCCTTTGCAGAATATCAGTAAAGATTCTTTCTACAAATACTTTTTAACAAATTAACTTTCAACATTCGAACTATGTATGCAATTTTCTCACAAACTAGCCCAGTGAAGTAAATATTTGGGCTTGTAGCAGGCTTTAGATAGTGAACTTACCGTTGTTTAGATGCATTCCTAAAATAAATTTCAGTTGAACTTTAACTTCGATTAGATAAAATAAACTTGGGTAAATATAATTTAGCATTGTTATTGAAAAACTAAAAAACTGGAAATAGCCAGGAAACGTTAATTCGCCATATGTTGTATGAACGGGTAGATTAATGCTAGTACTTCATAGAGTGAGATACCCAAGAGATGTAGATCTACCACAAAAGTGGTAGAATTGGCATGGTTGATTTCAATATCGAATTTAGGTTGTTAAAACTTGAAATAACTTTCATTGAACATGGTGCTCCATTTTGAGATAAAAGAAAAAACTTTCTTTGAATATTACTGAAAATCATGATGATTTGACATGAAATACATATGAAACAAAATCATTACCGACAAATGTTAGATTAAAATTGTTTAGTAGATTGATGTACAGTTTTTCTGCGTGTTAAATCTAAATAGAAAAAAAGCCCAAAGAATCATCACTAATCTATATCGTAACGAAAAGAAGTTAAACAGATATTTTGAAAACTTTGAAATATTTGGGCAAACCTTCAAGCCGTGCAAACAAATCATTTTAGTTTCAGAAAAATTATTTAAAATGTAGCCCTAGAATATGTAAACCTTTTTACTCGTAATGGGAATATTTTAATGCTAATGAATGAATTAAATATAAATAAAATAACAAATGAAACACATGATGTTCTGACCGAAATGATCTATTGTACAGGTGCTAGAGCACTTCGCTTAGGAAACTGAAGATTGCCATTGGTTGTGTTATGGAAAGTTTCCAATTACTAACTCTTCTGTTACATAAAGCTTCACTGTCCTTCAGAATATGCTCTGAAGTTACATTCTCATAATCACAGAATCTCTACAGGCTGTTGCTCTCTATTCCAAGTTTGTTGATGTGTTTCTCAAGGCTGTAAGCTTTCTTAGATTATGTTTTACTTAAATACGTAATAGCTATGAAATAATTTTGATTATACTTTTCAATCACTGCCTCAAACGAGGGAGATTGAATGAGCAGTGTTCCTGCTATTTCTAATCTCCATAGATATATCTTCCCAGATTTTATTCAAATCTAGTCTACACAAAACGGTTCTGGTACAAAAACCATGAGATGCTACCTGACTAAATTATAAGACGATGCTGACTACATGATAAGATGGCAATTTCTCTCCTTCGTTAGCCCCTGTCAATATTAAATTGTTCGTAGCTTTCAATGGCATAAGAACTACATATCAGCCTTTAAGGAATAAAAAATCGTAAGCTAAAAATACCATAACACACTTAATAATTATATTTTATTGAATTCACAGTTTTGTTTTATACATAATAAGTATACATATATGTATGTATATAAATATATAAATATATATTAATACGATTTTCTTTATACAAAAATAAATATTTTCTCAAGTTTCTGTTGAAATGTGGAAGACATTTGCTTAATTTATTCATTTGCGTCACACCGCATAAAGCCACAAGCTCAACATAAAATTTTATCCAAAAAAAGTACGAATTTTTGATTGTATTAAATAAATCTCAACAATTTATTTACCACTTGCTATAAGTGTGTAGTACAAGAGCAAAGAAACAAAATGAATGGACGTCTGATATTATTAACCACTGCTGCCTGCCTACTTTCCTGCCTGCCACTCCTTTGTTTATGAAGTACTAGCATTTATCTCCCCGTTCGTATTTACAACATATGGCAAATTAACGTTTCCTGGCAATTTCCAACAAAATTTATTCGTTGTGCCCTACACATACACATAAATTCTCATAATTATTGATTAAACCTTGAAGGCGAAATAAACATTAAAGCTGCATAAATTTAGCAAACTTTAGCTAAATTTTAATTATAGAGTGAGTGGTTAATGCAAGTTAATGGGCAAAAAATAAAATTAGATACAGCTTTGGGAATACTTTAACTTGAATATTGAATTTACTGTGGAGACATTTTTTGGTTTATATAACAAATAATTTTAAAGTCTTGTATTTGTTTTTTGTTTTTAATTTATAAACTAAAATATTTTCTTTGCATATTTAGTTTTTTTTTCAAATAAAAACAAACACAAGCAAACTATCATAAAGATAACAGGATAAAGATTTCTTTACACTTTTTCTGAGTATAGAAATGTAAAATTTTTATACACCAGCTACACACTACGTCGTCACAACTGTCAATGTTTCCTTTTTGTTTTGGTGTTGTTGACCTTAAGCTAACATTCAACCATATGTCCTGATCATTGCTTATATGTAATCGTAGCATAATAAAAAAAATTTATTAGTAGAAAAAACTACATGCATATATATGGTTGCCTTAATATAGAAGGACCTAACTCATTATTTTTTTGAAATCGAGATTTTTGCATATTTCGATAAATTTGATGTTTTTTTTATTGAAATATACAAAAAACTAGATTCCAAAAAGTACTGAGTTGGGACGTTTTTATATGAAGGTAACCATGTATGCATGTATATTTTTCTGAACCAAATAAGAGAATTCAAGTAAAGGCATAAATTCTAATATCGATACAATTATCCATAACACTGACTGACAGTAATAGAAGAGACTAAAGAAAAAAATATACGTGTGCCAGCGCACAGTGGAACGAACCACTAATATAGTTGTACAAAATTATTTCATGGTCAGACTACATGGTTTTGGGGCTGCTGAATTTGAAAAAAATAACCTAACCTAACCTAACCTAATAATAATTTCTTAAGGAAATACGATAGAGTAACTGTATTGCGAATTTCAGCAGTATTAATTTTTCATAAAATATTAACGAATTCGCATTGGGTTTAATGTTTAAGTAAATATCAGATATTAGGAACCTTATATTCGAATTAAAGAAATATTTTGCATTCACTATTATTCCAGTTGTCAACATCGACGTCACGTCAATACAATATCAAAAAAGTGGGGCTTATTTACTTGCTGCTATTTGATAACCTAAAACAGCCTTAATATTGTAGTTCCATACCAAGTAAATTAACTTGTTTTATTTTTTCCCGTATTAGATAATATTTGATGTTGCAAAACTGTTTAGTGTCTCAATTTTAACATCACACTGAAAATGGTATATATCGCAATATTATGTAAACGGTTTATTCCTAAAGAATTTTTTTCGATTTTGTTCAGCAGAAAAGATTGATTTCAGGGAAATGAAATGTCCCATTTCCTTTAATTTATTTTGTAGTTATGACTGTTTTCAAGCGATAAATTTTATTTATATCTCCATTTACTAAAAACTAACATCAACTCGTTACAAGCTGTAACCGAAAGACCATCAATTTGAAATATAATCGTGCTGAGAGCATAATAAGCAACATGGCACGAACCTTCGTTTATACTTAAATGAGATATCCATATAAAAATTTAACATGTATAATTAATCTTGAGTAAAGATCTTCTAAAAACATGATTTTTTTTTTCATAATTATAGTTTTTCTGGGTTTTGAATCTAATTTATTCTTTTCTAAAATATAGAATATATCAAATTACCAAAAAAAATTAGTTTTATTTAATTAGTTTTATATACCAGAAAAAGTTTAAGTTTTCCAAGTCTAGAGCAATGTTTTTAATTTTTCTAATTTTTTACTCCAAACGATTTCTTTCTAAAACAGAAAGTGTATATAATTTGTAAACAAAAAAGAGATAAATAATTTCACCTAGTTAATTTTATATCCAAAAAAAAATAAATTTTCCAACCCTGGATTCATCTTTTTAGATTTTCTTGACTCCTTATACCAATCCAGATGTTTAAAAAATATATAAAATATGTTAAGTGAACAAATAAAAAAGGAAATAAGAAAAAATTATATAAAAAAAATTTCCAACTCTGGAGCTGTGGTTTATATTTTTGTAATATTGCATACGAAACTTTTCTCTTCAAATCATAAAATATATTTAATTTATAAAGACAAAAAGAAAAAAATTAATTAGACTTAGTTACTTTTCTATATCACCAAAAGAGTAAGTTTCCCAACCCTGGAATCATCATTTTATACTTTTCTGATTTCTTACACCAATATATTACTTTTAAGAATATAAGGTATGTCTAATTTATGGAGAAAAAGGAAAATTTAGTTTTAGTAGGTCACTTTTATATATTTAAGAAGTTAAACTTTTCCAACCCTGGAAATGTTTTTTTTTATAATTTTTACTCTTAATTCTAATACCAGTTGTAATCGTACTGAATTAAAAAATAATTTTCATTTAAAAAAATTAGTTTTAACTAGTTACTTTTATATGGCACTTTTACTTTTATTTTTATATGGCAAAATAAAGTTTAAGCCTTCCAGCTCTGAAACCGTCTGCTCGATTTTACTACTTTTCAATACCAATCTTTTTTGGAATATTTTTGATACATCAGTCTAATACCGAAGTCTCTAGCATTTCTAGAAGCTTCGAAAAGCCAATTTCACCTGCATCAGACGCATGGATGTCACTTTTTCGTTTTCCCTATTCATAAGGATCCAGAGTAATATACTTTATGGGTCATTTATTCATATTGTGGAAATTGAACATTGAATGACAAACCTATATATACCCTTCACCATTTTTGGTGAAGGGTATAAAAATATATTTTTAATTAGAGCCGGTTTATTGAATATATGTAAGTGGGCGACAA
Organism: Tachina fera; assembly: GCA_905220375.1. Classification (NCBI taxonomy): domain Eukaryota; kingdom Metazoa; phylum Arthropoda; class Insecta; order Diptera; family Tachinidae; genus Tachina; species Tachina fera. The sequence goes on from LR999963.1 coordinate 62,965,585, forward strand.
GTCGAATGCTGTGAAAGCATCTGTCGAATCTGAAGTTTAATTAAATAACTCAGCTGTACTATCAATACCAACCACCTGTAAATGTATTTGAATGGAATATTTCGTTTACGAGTATAAATAATAAATTTTAATAATAGATTTTGATAAAATCTTCTTAAGCACTCGTCTATTAAATTTTAATGTAAAAGGAAAACTGAAAGCTCTTTTTTTTAAAACTCACATGCAAAATGATTCAAATTTATAAAAACATAAAAATATTTTCGTTAGTTATTTTTAAGAAAGTATACATTTATTTGTTTTCGAAAAGCAGGCTGTTAGTTCGATTTTTGATTAAAAGATACACTTTTAATTCGTAATGTATTTATTTAAATACAAGCTGAGCCCCGCAAACGTTGTCTTACCCTCAGTTATTTTATTAATTTTTGGTACAAATAATTACACACAGTGGTCACTGCTTGGGCTAAAAACGAAAAAAACAATCTAGCCGGTCTTGACACGAACTTGTGTTGGAAATTTCAGCTCTTATAGTTCCAGAGATTATACATATATAACAAATTCCATTTATATATGTATATTTGTTAATTTAACACTCGTTCATAAAAATTATATTTAATAAAAAGAAAATGTAAATTACAGTGAATTATCTTCATTCATAAAATAGTTAATTATCTCGAGAACAAAAAAAATATATAACCTTAATTAAATCACTTAGTTTGGTATATAAAGTTAATGAAATTACATTTTGTTCCATAAATATTTTCTCTTATCTATCAAAAAAAAAAACACTTCATGTGAAGATTTTTTTTTCACCAAGCACGGTAATCGTCTCTCAACCAATCCGGTAATCAGTCAATGCAATTTACGTCATTCCACTTGCTATCGTCAGTTTTATTATTTTAACGTTTATTTTCATTTTTTTATCGTTTTATTTTCAAATACGCTATTGACATATTTTTTCAATCATTTATTTTATTTATACAACGATAATCAGGTTATCAAATGGTCAACAGTTTTTTTGATGGAGAAAAAAAAACGTGCTGCGTGGTGTATGGGTGTTGTTGGAGCATAAGGGAAATATAAGAAGGTCACAGAAATCGTGTATTACTTATTTATTCTTCAATATATTCTGCTTGTTTTTAAACTGCAAATTAGTTAGATAAATTTTATTTAATGGTTTAGAATACATTTAATTTTGCCAGTATCCATATCATCTTCATCATACTCTGTAATTTCTCTAAGAGTGAGTTCCACTAGTGCGTTCTAACAATATCTAGATACTCGTATTTATGAAACATTCGTTCCTCGCATAATTTTTTACGAAGAATACAGTGATTCTGAAAATCGAACAACACTTTTATTTGTTTTGCTCTAAGCAAAAATTTTAAATAGATTTTTTGCTGTTGAGAATCGCATTAAATCTCTTATTTTGCTAGATTAGACAACCATTAGAAGTACTTTTAGATCACTGAACATTTGCACAAACCATTATATTTACAAATTTTAGAAAAAAAGAACGCATGTTTTACTCACCTAAGAAATTATCCTTATAGACTCAGATCTATCCATGTTTTGAGATTCATCAAAATTGGTTAGACAGCTTCAGTGACAGGGCAAAAATCGCACCCTACACCTTCTTGTGTTCCTATTTTTAAAAAAATCTTTAGACCTGTGCTTACCGTCACTCAGATCGATCTATGTGTCGGATCTTATCTAAATCGGATAGATATTTTCAAAGAGATAGAAATTTCCCTTACCTTCTACGTTCTCTTATTTTTTAAAATATGTATAGTTTATGTCTTCTTGTAGACTCAGCTCTATCTGTGTTTTGAATTTTATAAAAATCGGATAGGATATCATTTCCCTTTGCCTCCCTTGTGGTCCTATTTTTGAAAAAATATAGCCTATGCCTTTTTTTAGACTCAGATTTATTTTAGTTTTGAATTTTGTTAAAATCGATTAATCTCTGAAACGCAGACATTTCCCACAAAACTTGGCTAAAAATCCCCAAAATCCCAAAAGTTCCCCGGCACTTCCCCGGAAAATTACGACAACTTTGAAAATCTAAAACATACGCAGTGGCAGCACAATGTAGTTGTTTCAAGTATTTATAACCAACATTCGCCAGTATTTTTTTCATTTTCAAAAGATTTTTGTTTTACATGAATGACGCGCCATAAGTCCTAATTTACACTATTCAAGTCTTATTGCTAAGCTAATTTGTTTGTTGGGAGAGAGAGAGAGAGAGAGACGATGGCTAAAGAAAGGGTTCTGTTCCCTTTGTCTCTCTTTCCCAAAAACTAATCAGTTTAGCAATAAGACTTGCATAGTGTAAATTAGAAATAAGGAACTTACGTTCCAAAGAGGATTTACAATTGGGTGCATGTACTTTCTAGAATAATAAAAACACCCCAAGCGAGTTTTACCAACACCCGCTACGCCCACCGCCCCATGAAACCCATACAAAATATTGTTACGGAATTTTTGTGAATTTCGCTTATCAATCGACAAAAATTTTTTAGTTGTTCTATATTTATCATTTCTTTGACTGCATCGCACAGTGGGGCAGAATGAAAGCATTTTGGACATATAGTCTTATCGAAATATAATTTTGCATGCACGTAGCAGAGGAGTAATTCCGTTTAAATTTTACTAGCTCTCGAAACTGTTCAGGGGCAGTGATATGAAGTGTCAAAGTATAACTTATGCCATGTAAAATTTTTTACCGCTCAGAATTTTTTTTTAAGAATTATTTGCTAAATTATAGCAATAACAAGATCTCGCTAAAGTATGTTTGATTTTGCACTAAGTTAGATTTTTATTGACTATAATTAACATCGTTACAGTCCAAATCCTGTTTGGATGGCTCATGTCTTGAGTTGGTTATTAAGGGTTTAACAAAATCAGCATGGACAAAAACCTGCAGCCATGTTACCTTGTTGTCGTCAAAGTAATAATTCTCATATAAACAAGTGTATCCTGTTGTGTTTAATGTATGTAATGCTTTGTGGAACACATCTGCACTACGCGACGCGGAAAGCCGCGCCTTGTTGCATAGTGACGCAAATCGCAAACAAAAATCAAATAATACGTGCAAGTGCGCTATTGCAAATGTAAAATGTCAAATCGAATGGTAAATAGTAGAATAAAAAGTTGAAAACCCTTAATACTTGACTATTTTTTTTTAATTTTTCTAAGCGATAATACTTTTCATCTGATCAGAGTTATATTATTACAAAATCCTAACTAACAAGTCGTCTGTTTCGATGCCGTTGCCGCGCCGTCGTTTATGGTATAGGTCTTTATGTTAAACCGGCTACACATATTGAATATGCTGATCGTATTGAATAACTTTTCGTGTAAGGCATGTCTGAAAGCTTATGAAATTATCATATTTTCTTTTTCTTTATCTTATTTAAATCAATTACTTTAAGCGCCGTCTATTTTCAAATGCTGGCACAACTGTAGCCTGCATGAAACTGCTATATCACCGGAGCAACGATTAATGTAGACATGTTAATCCTCAATAGCTATTTGCTTTGTACTTGTGTTTTTAATGTAATATGGGGTGTGATGGTGTAAATATAAAATCTCACTTTACGTTAAATTTTTTGACAATCGAAACAAATGTCCTTAAATTTCTTTCTCGTAAAGTGTGATAAAAGTCTTTATACATGTAAAATAGTCTGAGTGTCCCTTTAGTGAGATATGTTCCACAAGAATTAATGCAAATAGTATTTTGTCGCGTCTCGTCATACAAAAGAGAACTGTGCTTTTTTCAGACGTTATTAATTTTGTCCTTGAGTGCGGTAATGAAAATAAGAACTTGAAAAATAATTGAGTTTCTGTTTTAACGTATTGATTGACAACTATTTTGAAAAAAAACAATGACAATTAATGTACAAACATGTCTGTATTTATTTTTATATTTTTATTCAACTGCCAGACAAAATATCTGATTCTAAATATAAAATAACACGAAAGAAACTTTCTACAATATTGTTAGTCGTATGAATTATATTATATTTAAAGATAAGTGTAGGGGCCACCGAAAATAGAATTTACTTACACTATGGATATTCAAAGTTATGAAATGATTTGGGACAAATTCATCCGGTAGTAACAAAGATAGAGAATAGCTTAAAAACAATTCTACAGAAAGAAATTAGAAAAAATGTTAACAAATTTTTATCATAAAAACAATTTTATTAAAAAAAATATTTGTAAGCAATCTTAAAACTATGAAGAACGTGTTAAAAATATTTGAAAAATTCTCAAGAGTTGCTAACGGTTATTAATTTTGCTAGTGACAGCCGCGGTGAGGTAAACTTTTTTCAACTTAATGTGAATAACTTTTATTTTTATATTTATGATTTATTTAAACGGGCTAAAGTTCGTATCGCTTTTTTAAGCCAAATTACATGTGATACTTATTAATGTACAAATAACATCAAAGTTAGTTGTAAATGTTCTGACAACACATAGTTGAACGGAACAGCCAGCCGTTTTCGAAGCCCACTAAACCTTCATCATCAGCGTTCTTCTGTGTTGGTCCACTGTGTGTGGTGTCAGTTGACGTAGATTTCTGCCTTATATACGAAACTTTCTTGCAAATGGAATTCGTGAATTGTTTTGATTCATCGTATTTCAATTTGCTGAAAACGTGCTTTGTAATGAAAGCCCAAATTTATCAAAGTTACGTATATAAGGCAGAAATCGACATCAACTGACACCACACACACTGGACCAACACAGAAGAAGTGGCCTTCAAACGGCTGGCTGTTCCGTTCAACTAGGTGTTGTCAGAATATTTACAACTAACTTTGCTGTTATTTGTTCATTAATAATTATCACATGTAATTTGGCTTAAAAAAGCCATACGAACTTTAGCCTGTTTAAATAAATCTTAAATATAGAAACAAATGAAGTTCCAAAAATAATAATTAAAAATTAAACTTTTATTTTTATTTTGTTTCACTAAAGAGTCAAGTTGTGGCTTTTTATTGTTGAATTTTTGTAATTTTGTTATTGCCTGGAAAAAGATGTGAATTGATCGAAATTTTTGTTATACTCTGGGCATGTGTCAAATGGTAGAAAAGTACTATGGTAAAAAATATTTGCCTATGGGGAAAAAATTCCATTTTCCTGCTGTACCAAATGATATCTTTTTTGACAGTGTAAAATTTTGACAAATTTGCTTTACCATAGAAAGAAGCTGACGAAAAAACCGCCAGCTACCAACAATTTTTTTAAAGAAGATTTTTATATAAAACAATATTTTTGTGGCAGAAAATTTCATTACTTTACATATATGATGCAAAATTATTCGCTAATTAAAATAATAAATGCATTTTTCACAGTCTAACTACATTTCAGGGACGTAAAAATTTATGTAATAAGCGATGGCTCGAAGCGACGACGGTGGTTTTACCTTTTATGATACCATGGTTCTTATTTGCTGCTCAGAAGTGTCAAAAATTTACTTACTTACTAGTTCTTTGCTACCGTTTGGCACAGGCCCTCTGGTAAATATTATGATGTCAATTATTAAAATTTATTATTGAATGTGATTCTTAAGCGACTTCAAAAAAAATAGGATGCTATAAAGTCATCGGTACATTTTAGACCGATTGTAAAATTTCTGTTTTATCTGGGATTGTATAGCTTTCAATTGGTGTGCATTGCAAAAGAAGTGGGCGTAGACACTCCCAAATTTTTTTTATTTGATTTTGTGATAGTCTACTAATTTGATTGCTGCAAAACCTAGCAAACAACTTTGGGTCTTGTCATTACACAATTCTAAAGTTGAAAAAATAGGCGGACCTACGCCCATTGCAATTTTTTATTATATTTTCACGTGGTTATACTTAACTGCTTTTTGCCAATTTTATCACAAACCTTGAGCTCTAAAATAGAAAAAATTTTCCATTTAAAAAATGGGCGGAGGAGGCACGCCCGTTAAAATTTAACTTTATATTTTACGTACAGCTTTTACATTTTTTTTTCATTTGAAAGAGTGCTTCCAGTTCGGTTACATAATTTTTTTTCGAAAATGTTTCATCAGATCTTTGCATTAAAGTAGGTTTTATTTTTGGAAAAATTATTATTTTATATAAGAAACTCTGAAGTATATTTATTTAATATTTATGGATTACATTCACTGCAATAAGCTACCGACTACAAAATGTTAAGGATAGAATACATATGTTTATATGAGAAAAAGCAAGACAACAGTAAGGCAGGTTTTTGTCTATGCTAATTTTGTCGTTGTAGTACATTAAACTAATTTGTTGCCAGTATAAAACCTTACTATTATTTAATATTATTTAACAAAAATAATATCCCGAAATTGCCTTAAGAATAAATTGATTCATTTTTAACCTCCGACTAAAAAAGGGGTGTTATAAGTTTGTAGTATGTGTCGGTGTATCTGTGTATCTGTCCGTGGCCACGTACAGGCCAAACGGCTGAACCGATTTTGATTTTCTGTTTTAAAGGTGACTTCATCGAGAGGGTTCTTAGCTATGTTTGAAAAAAATCAGTCCAGCCGTTTAGAAGATAGCACATCTTCTCTAGATATATTCGAGGGGTTTTTAAAATTTTTAATTTTTGTTATTATATTTTTACTTGATATATATGTAAGTTTATTTTAATTTTTGAATAGTGGCAATATTGATATATGTTTTGTGCTTAAAAGTCAGGTGATGATGTTGAAGAACAAGGCGACAAAAGCAGCCAGTGGCATTTGAATTCGTAGGTTCGGGTAGCTTGCTGTAGCAACGTTGCATTAAACCGGTTTTTGTATGGAAATTTTGTGTTAACGTTCACTTCAAGCACACTTTAATTTTTTTGCATATGGGGGTAATTTATTAAACCCATTCGTCTTTTACATGCTTGGAATTTTAGCTTGTCATTTGCATTAAGCAATGTCTACATGCATTTCGTTCTTCCTTAAAAAAACTTGTCAAAACAAAATTTTTTGAAATAAGAGTCTAAACACAATGTTTGCGCTGCGGTGCAATTTCTCGTTGTGGGAGAGAAAAATAAACCTAATACAACGGAAGACGGCAACAGCAATACTTCTCATTGTTTGTTTAAATCCTTAAACAAAAATTTTTGAACTTCAAAATCATTATTTTTTGGTTACTATAATGTTGTGAACACCACCAATTATTCAAAAACTATGGCAATAACAGCCAGAGAAAAAGTGGAAAAATTCAGAGAATAGAATAGAAATAGATACATATATAGATTTTAATTTTATATAGTTCCGTACTGTGGTTTTTACTTCAAAATCGTATGGAAACCCGCACCGTAACAAATAATCATTACATTGTGTTCAGACTCTAAGGTGAGAAACTCTATATAGACATTATCATAGTAAATAATATTAATATTCTCAGTAATATGTTATTTTACTCAAAATTACAACATACAAACATAATGGTGTCGGTGGTAACTTCTTTCGATTCTTATCGAGTTTCCTCAGGGATCGCACTATAAGAGTTGACATAGATGGATTCTCATCACACAAGTTCATGGTAAATTCAGGGGTACCGCAAGGTTCCGTTCTTTCACCAACTCCATTCCTTATTTTTCTAAATCACCTTTTGTGTCGACAAATTTTCAACCCTTTCTATTATTTCTTTCTGCCAATTTTTCTCATTCAGCAATAGACCAAACCTGCCGAAGGTTGAGGCTCTGCGAAAAATTATGAATGAGACTTTGAACAATGATTTGACAAAAATTTCTGAACGAGGTCATGCCCTGGTCATTGACCCTATTAAGTTTATTTCTCGTAAGACTTAATGTTGTATGATTACTCATCGACAAATGATCTAAAATGCTGCTGCCTCTCTAACTATGGGGGTATAAATATTAAGGAATCGGAAGCTTCTGGTGTTCTTTGAATGAAAATCCAGTGTGATGTTCGATAGACTGAGTATATTTTTTAAGTCTCAAAAGAAGCATACAAGTGCCAAGGATTTTTGAAACGGTGCAAGCGACACTTCATCCCATCTGATCTTCTTGCTTATTTATACCACTTATATAAGAAATGTGGGGTGCATTTCCTTGTTCTATCATTATTACAAATGAATGTGTTCTAATGAAACTGGGAAACTTGTTCCTGAAACCCAAAAATTTTTACTCACAACACTTGCTTCATTCAGAGAACATCCTTTTGCCCAATGAATCGCTTTACGCATTACAGAGAGAAAACCTTTTTTAGCCGTAGTGTTCGTATGTTGAATAAACTAGCTGCGAAAATATTGCCTGTTTCTTTCAACTTGAACAAGTTTAAATCGAAAATCCCCAGACACTACTCCCTCTCATTCTTCTCTCCATAACTAATTTTCCTAGTTCTAGCACAATGCATTGCATGAGTAGGGGCTGTCCCCTGAGTGTTGGTCCTATTATTAAAAACATATAATAAATCTCTATAAAACAAGTAATTTTATTCGATTTTGCATCAATTTTTCATTTTACAGTTTCATAATGCAGTAACTATCTTAAATTTTTTTTAATTTTATTTAAAAAGGTAATAGAAAATGAATAACAAAAATTAAACATTTTAAAAGCAAACGAATATATCTAGAGAAAATGCAATATCGCCTAAACGGCTGGACCGATTAAAACATGGCTAAAAACCCTCTTGATCAAAGCACCTTTCAAACAGAAAAAGCTAAATCAAAATCGGTCCAGCCGTTTGGTCTGTACGTGGACACGAACAGGCACACAGATACACAGACACACACCAAACTTATAACACCCCTTTTTTTCGGGGGTTAAAAATGGTTGCAAAATAAATAAAAATAAAAAATTAATAAAAAATGAAGTTGCTTGTGTAATAAATACAAACTTTATAAATCCATCTCTGGAGCACAAGCATTTCTCAGTTCAAACACTTAAGCCTACATTTTTAACTTGACTTGCTCTTCGTTTCGTGATATTTGTAATGAATTGCTATTTGTTGTCCTGCAACTTCTTCAGCTTCGACCTTAGTACCAGTATGGAATTGTTTTTTTTTACTATTTTTATTGAAATCTTGACAACAAAAACAGTCTACACAATTCGTAAACACCTGCTGACACCTGTAGCTCAATATTTAAAAAAAAATACACTTTCAAAGGAAAAGTAAAAAAAGTTTTTTCCTAAATTTTTTTTGTTTCCAACAAGTCTCTTTTGAAAATATCGACGAGATAATAAAATAACGTCAAAATACGCATGAATTTTACAAAAACAAAAGAAAAAAATAAACTTTTGTCTGTCCCTTAATGTGCTCGTCGCAAGAAAAATTTGTGATATTAATACACGTTCAAGCAAACATTTTCAAAATAAAATAATTAAAAAAAGTGCCAAGTTAGAAGAACTTTTCACGCAAGCAAAAAAAATGAAACCGGGGAATGTAGACAGGCAAGATATAAAATAAGCATTTAAATATTTTTCTTAAAAGTGTGACAAACACTTCAAACAATAAAAAAAAAATGAAAAAAAATATGTAAACGAAATTAGGCAGAAATAGATTTAAAAAATCTCTAAGTGAGTGTGTGTGTGTGTGGTCGCATATAAACCCTATAGGAACTCAAACCAATTTGTAAGTACCTTCAAACTGGTTTTTTAATAACCACAACTGGTTGATTAAGTGACTTTTTTCTTGTCGCCGACTCACTATTTTAACATACGCATGTAATAGGCGGTAGTCAATTGACCATCTCTATATAAATATTTATTATTATTATATTCACTAAAAATAAAAATAGGAACCGCTCATAGAAAATATCATACATATTAAGTATTGAAATTATTTATTTTTTTTCAAAACAAACATTTGGCATTTGATTTCATGAAATGCTTCTTTTGATTTTTTTTATATTTTCTTTTCATTTACTTATTTTGCTTTTATTTATTTCTTACGTGTGCTTCTATTCAATATGTTTGGTTGATATCTGCATGAGATTAAAACCAATTTGTAGTCACTTGCAATATAATTAATTTATAATTTAGTGTTTTTTGTCAATTGATTATTTTATTTACTACAGGGAAAATAAATAAAAATGCGTGTGTGTGTTCATGTTGTGGTTGGAAAATTCATAGCTCCATTTCAAAACTCATTAACAGTAGGTATGTTTTATTCGAACTTTATATAAATATTCAGAACAAATTTAAGTGTGTATAAACTTATTAAGCAGCTATAGCTATAGCTATATTTATATGTTTCGAATAAAACATACCTAGTATTGAATGATAAGATAAGTTGTTTATTTATCACTATAATAGATCATAATTATTTCGTGGTTTCCAAGGCGATTGCAATAAGCTGAATTTATATTTCTTAGCTTTAGAAAAGTTTATGAACGTTTAGCTTGACTGGCCATCAAAGAAACTTGCAGCTGATCATTATCTGCGTGTCTGCTGTGTAATTCGAAACGAAAGAAAATGCTTTAGAATTTCCATGTTCTTAACATACACATCCGAGAAATCATTCTGTTTCGCTTCGAATAACAGAGAAACCCCTTTCTTATGAACTCGCCTTGGTGGTTTCCATGAATAACCACTTAAATATGTCAATATGTCCAGCATTAAATACACATGTTAACATGAGAATAATTATTATTATGGCAACACGGCTGCAGGTTTTTGTCATTGGTAATTTTGTGGTTGTTATCCAATTGAACTTATTGCTATTTTTGTTGTCGACAATAAGTAAATATACCTAGAAAAAATTAATTTTTCACTCAATTACTAAATTATAATATAATAGTTTTACTGAAGTAGTACCAGTAGTAGAATTTGTACAACAAAATAACAAAATTTTTAAAAATTTAATAAAATGCAAAATGTATTTTTTCTTTATAAAAATAATGTACATTAATCAAAGCAGATACAGAAAATATTTTAAAATTAATACTATGTTACGCTTATGCTTTTTAGCATCTTTAAGACGATTATTTTGAAAACTAAGCAAAACTCTACCAAAACTATAATATACATAAGCTAGCTTAAGCTAGCTTAAGGAAGTATGTGGTTAGATATAAAACGTTTGTGGCAATCTAGTATGTAATTAATGAAATTTTTCGTCAAGATTCGTCAAATGCCATGACCTTAAGCAAAGTGCCAAACTTAAACGCACATTCCGTACGGAAACAACTGCTTTTGCATTTTATAAACTCAAATAAACAGCAGCAGAAAATATTTATTGCTTTTAAATATTATTTTTATTTGCTTAATTCACAAAACCTCTTGTATCTCATCTGTACAGAGGTATCTATTGTATTTTCATATTAAATACAAGAGTGTAACATTTGTTGCATGAAGTTTTCATATGTTTTTAAAATGTTGTTTTCAAAGAGAGGTTTACTGTGAGAATTTGTATGTAGCTTGTTCTTCTTTTTTCAATAAAAAATACAAAATACATTAATACCCTACACAGAGGATGTTCACAATTAAAAAGCAGAAAGTGTAAATTCACTTGTAAATATCAGAGGGGAAATTACCGCACTCGTTAACGAACGAAATTACAAAATATTTCAATAGAGTTTATATGGAAATATTTTAAAATTTTGAATGATATCGAGTGCCGTAATTCGCCCCCTGGTTAATCGAACAAATTTTTATTTTTATAAACTTATAACAATACAAATTATTTCAATACACACGTTGTTAACAGACTATTTTTTTTCCTTAAAATATATTTTCTCAATTTCACTAATTATATCTTAATATTAAACGCAAATACAGAAAAGCCCGACTTAAGTTAATAACGAGTTTGACGTTTCATTTTCGCAATAATTGTCAACGGGTTTTCGTTGACAATTATTGCCGCAATTATTACAAGTGCTGGCAATGAACTGTCTCCAATGGCAGTATCGTTATATTGAAATTTGCTGCAATGTATGTTAATGAATTTATTGCCAGCCTAGATGGGGAGTTACTTTTGTACAGCATACATATACATATATCGTTGCCTTAGTATAGAAAGGCCCTAACTTATTATTTTTCATTTTAGGGTTCCGTTCACCAAAGGTGAAAAATGGAACCCTATTGTTTTCGCTACGCTGTCCGTCTGTCCCTCTGTCCGTCTGTCCGTCTGTCCGTCACACGGTATTTTCTCAAGAACCGTAAGAGCTACGGACCTGAAATTTGGACAGAGAACGTAGAACCTTGGCCACTACAACAACAAATACATGAGAATTAGAAATTAAAGGGTGCTCCAAAACGAGCGACGAAAAATGTTAAAATCTCATGTAATATACATACAATTGTATGTACATATGTATATTGACACTTGAAATTTGTAAAATTAGTGTATTTTTATAAAGATACAACAATAAACATTAAAATATTAAAAAAATTTAAATTAAAGGGTGGTCCATCAGTTAATGCAATTTTGACTTTGTAATTTTGACAAATTGCTATATCTTATAGACCATAAGAGGTAAACACTTGAAATTTTCAAAAACGGTAAAACTAAAAATCTGAAAATTATAAAATCGCCAAACCGGAAAAAAATCGCCAAAACCTGAAAAAATCGCCAAAAATTTTAAAAAAATCGCCAAATCGAAAAAAAATCGACAAAATTAAAAAAAATAATTCTAGAACTTAAATAAATCGCCAAATTCGAAAAAATCGTTTAAGTGAAAAAAATCGCCAAAATGAAAAAAACCTCCAAAAACCGAAAAAAATCGCAAAAACGCGAAATATGCGCCAAAACCAAAATAATTGTTTATGTGAAAAAAAATCGCCAAAATGAAAAAAAATCGCCAAAAATTAAAAAAAGATCGCCAAATTTAAAAAAAAATCGCCAAAAATAAAAAAATCGCCAAAATTTAAAATAAACGCCAAAATAATAAAAATTGTCAAAATTAAAAAAACTTCAAAAACCAAAAAAAAAAATCGCCAAAACGTGAAAAAAGTGCCAAAACTCAGAAAGCGCCAATAAATTCAAAAAACCCCCAAACTAAAAAAACGCTTAAAACCGAAAAAACCCAAAAACGAAAAAAAATCCCAAAACTATAGTTTATATTGTTCGTATTGAATTACATATCTCGTGCCCGTACGGAACCCTTCGTGCGCGGGTCAAAGTCGCACTTCACTGAATTTATTTATTTTGAAATTGATTTTTTCATTTCGATAGAAAAGCATCTAATGTAACGAAAAACGCAAAAATATCGAATTAAAAAAAAAACGGTATACACATGTGTTTGCCCAGCAAATCAAATGTTTCGAGTTTTTCTAAAGTCAGACTTGTCGTACCAAATTCGACTTGTATATTTTCTATTCTACCAAAGAAACTAAAACACCATTAGCTTTAAAAGCTGCAAGATACTAAATGTTGAAAACGGTTTTTGCCCACACCCTCAACTACAAAAGCGCCAAAGGCTAATAAGCAAATACAAAAAATGTGAACAAAATAAGGGAAATAAAACTTTGAAAACTTTTGTGAAAATGATGTGTTGTCGCAAACACTTGGCAGGCATTAAAGGATTTTTTTCATTTAAGTTTTAAATACATCTACTGCTCCCTGATGAGCTGCTGCTTTCTGAGGTTTTTTTTTCTTGCACAAATATTGTTTTTTTTTTATTCTGCCAGCATGTTTATCATATTTACCACGTTAACCATTTCGTATAAACAAATGCATATTTCATTTTGCGCACATAATTATTTTGCTTCTGAATTCACAAGAATACATACTCGTGTGTATGTAATGATATTAACACAATTGAAACGAAACATTTTTTCTTGTGCATAACCTATTGTTGTTTGAAAGACAACTACATATACTTATGTATATACCCAGCAATGAAACTCAGAAGACCTTCTTACTTTCCTACTTTATTAAGGCTTGCCCAGGAATTTATTTCGATTCCATTACCATTACATTATCTAACTGCCAAAGAATGCCTTGTAGAAGGCCTTGGCTTTTCCACACAAAAGATAAGATACACATTCCACATTTCCTTTTAGGAGAAGGAAGAAGAGAAGGAGTAAAATTTATAATATTATTTTATAAAATATCTTCATTACGTACTGTTGCCTTACACTGAAGCTGGTGCACTACAATTGCTTAACAATGTCCATCTCATGCCAATTATTATGGGTGGAGATTTTAATACAAATTTTGCAAACCCACTGTCGCAAGCTTTATCAACATTTTTATTTGACATTTTCCACTTGCATATGAGCAATTCTCCACAAACCCCCACAACTAATAACTCCACTACTATAGATGCAGTTTTCCATAGATTTTTAGATACAGAGAGGTCAAAAATTTATATATCTTATTTTAGTTACCATCAACCAATATTAAAAAAAAAATTCATTATTAGATGTTTACACATCTCCCCTGTGATCGGACTCACATGGCTTTTTTTATTTTGCCAGAGCAAAAGCAAATGAATATATGTTTTTGAATCGGTTAACATTACTATGTTACTTTTAAGAAATACTTAGGCTCTTTAGTTAAAAAGATGGTATGCACCTTATGCATTTCCTTCTATTATAAGGAAGAACAGAAAGAGTAAAGTATTTTGTTTTGCTTTTTTTCCAAAGCAAAGGCCAAAGATTTCAGATGCTGTCATAAAAAACAAAATTCCATATAAAAATACTAGTGCATGCTCCAGCATTTTAAAACCTTTTAACAAACCTTTATTAAACCCCTTTCAAATTGACTTTCGTTTTAAGGCTTTTGGACAGCCGTTCTCTGAAAGGCCTTTCAGAATATCTGCTTAAAAAATCGAGAACGTAGGGCCTACCCCGCAATGGCAAAGTGTGTGAGAGTATGAAATGGAGCGAGCAGGCCTTGCACGTCAAAAAAATGAGTACAGGGACCTTTTAGAAGGTATCCATATTCCTTCATTTTCCCGCTGGGTATATGTATGTATGTGTGTATTTATGTATAAATATATTTGTATGTATGCGTGTTTCTATATTTTTTAGGTAGTTGGAAACACTCACTTGCAGGTTTGTTTTGTTAAGCGCTAAAAAAATATTAAATTTTTAAAAAGAAAGAAGGAATAATAAGAAATCAATAAAAAAAATGGGAGGAATAATATATTTTACAATTTTGCTGCTAAAGTGACTTTCCATTTTTTTAACCCTTTTGTGCAATTTAGGTAGATAGATTATGTGTTAGATTTTAAAAATCTTGTTTTCAGATTTTTACAATTATTTGTGATTTTTTTCTAAATGCTGCTTTTAACAGATTTCCCAGTGCTTCTGGTCGTTTTCTTGGCAAATACTCAACTCCAACTCAAAGCCAACTTTTGTTTCCTTAAATTCGAAAAACAATTTAAATAAACAATATACATATGTACATATATAAAAACCATTAGGGCTATAATAAATAAAATTCCCCGTGTACTTTTCCCCGGGGAACAATTCCAACTAATAGCAAGTAATAGGGAAAACAAAAAATTCTAATTGGAAAAGGTAGACATTTCACCCGGAATTCTATTCATGATTTTCCTGAATATATACATATATCATTCAGCGTCAAATGTAATTTACAAACATACCGGTTTCGGTTTTTGTTTACAAATCAATATTCATGGCAATTACGAATAAAATTCCCCGTGAATTTTCTCCCTTTTCCAATTAGAATTTTTTGTTTTCCCTATTACTTTCTATTAATTGGAATAGTTCCCCGCGAAAAAATTTCTTACGGAATTTTATTCATAATTGCACTCATTGTATATTGAACGTGTGTGTAGCAGTGCTTCTAAAGTAATAAGTGCGGCATGTGAGTGCCTGAATGCGTGATATGATCAATTGCGATGGTTGGGAAATTACATACGTCCTTATGCACTTAAGTGGTTAAAACACGTGTAAAGCCAAAAGCTTTTTTTTTATTTTAGCCTTTTGTTTGCAAAAAAAAGCAGAGAATTATAATATGGAATTTTTTTTTGGCATTCTTAGTAGAAGAAAAAATATTTGTGTATCTTTTTTTAGACCCTTCAAAATTTCATGTAAAATCATGAAACACGAAAAACAAAATTCAAATAATCCTTAAAACAACAACAAACCTGTTGTAAACAATTATTTATTCTGATACATGTTATTATCCTCCCTCCCTCTCTCTCTATCTCTCGTACGTAACGATAAAACGTTAACAAATTTATGTAGTTGAAAGAATCACATAATTCCTTCTTTAAGTTTTTAAAGGAAAAACAATTGTACTTTATATATTGGGTCTCTTTAAAAATATATAAAATGAAATAAGTACGTGGAATAAAAAATTGCTGACTAAAACATGAAAATTTATAACAAAAATATTTTATGCTGCTGCTGCTGTTTAAATGTTCTTCTAGGTTATTTGAATAAACCACTTTTGTGTGTAGTTTTGATTTCGTTATCAAGTAGTGAACAATTTGTGTTACAGTGGAATAAACGTGTGTGAAATTGTAAATATTATTTAATACTGCCAGCAAGAAAGAAAAAGTATCGAAAGTAATTAATAGGAATTAAATCAAGAATTTCTGCGACTTTCAAATTTATAAGCAGGTGTGCCGGATCAGATAAAACCTATTTCCAGGTAATACATACATACACGCAAAGAAAAAACATGATTCAGAAATGATCACTACGGTAATTTTGTGTTCAGTTCTGCCTCATATGGTTCAAAGAATTAAGTTATTCTAATAAAAATAGAGTTCGAACATTATATTTTTATTCTAAGCATTTAAATGTATGCAAATTATTACAATATGGTTGTCATTTCTCAAATATTCATTATAGTTGATCCAATCATAATAAACGGGTGGCGAAGAAAATTCTGAAGAACAATATACCTACATACATACATACATATGTACATACTTCAACAAATAAAAGTTAAATTAAATTTAATTTAAAAGCTTCTTATTGTTTTAAAAGAAACAAATAACTTTCGCATGCATGTTATATTAAATATATACATATGCATACATTTGTGTCAAAAATTTATATTGTTAACATTTTACAATGTTACATAAAAATAGAATGTTTATCGTCATTATTATATTTTGCTTAAAAAATTGTATTCTTGTTAAGGTGATAGTTTTACTAATAAAAACTAATTATGGTTGTATAGAAAATAGCATACCAAAATATCAATTCTTCTTCTTCAGTTTTCTCAAATTAAATACAAGCGTCAGTCAGACTTTAGATCGCAAAGTAAAAGAAAATAATAAAATATATTAGCGGTGAAAGAGAGTCAAATAAAATTAATAAAAACCATATTCAAAGAAAAAAAAGGAGTTAGTTCCATGCACCTTAATTATTATATGTATATTTATTGAAGCAGATACGAAAAGCGTTAATTTTTATTCCTTTTGCCATATTATTTACATATGTATGTATGTGCAATGTACATATGTACATTCTTATTTCTCATTTGCAGCAAAAGAGGTGCTCCATATCAATGCCAATCAAACAAATGCCAATTTTGAAATTTTCAGCCTGAGCTTTGCCATAAAACTATGTACATACATATGTATACACATATAAGATAAGTTGTTTTAAGAAAATTTGTATTTTCAAAACCTGAGTTTCAATAAAAAAATATGCAAATAAAAAACCATTATTTTTTATACTGTAGTTCTTAGGAACATAATAATATGATCAAAAGGATAATTATCATAATACTGTGAAAAATATATATATATAGTTAATGGAAAATGGGAGCATACTTGTAATGAACATAATAAAATGTTTAACACGAACATATATTATAATTCACATAGCTGAACATCTTATATTATATTATATTACATGTTTGACATAATTATAATCGCAAACATAAATGATAGTTTGCTATTGTGATTGTACTAACTATGTTTTTTCTTTGTGTGTATGTATATACATATGTAACTTAGACAAACTATAAGAAAATAATTGAAAATTTCACCGCTGACTCCCTCTCCATCCTGTTCACTTATAATTTTTGTTGTTTTCTGCCAGAATAAGTTATTAGAACCGTCCTCATTATTTTGTTTTTTAAACGTAATGCCTGGTAGAATTCTCATTTGGTTCAGATGAAAATTGATATTAATGTTTCAGTACAATCTTATTTTGAGCAATAAATATGAAGTAAAACTCACCAATTTTTAACTTCATTCTGGCAGTTAGCCAGCCTATCGAAGACAATGAATAATTCTCGACTGCCTATTTATATTCAAATTTGTTTTGGTTTTGTCTTAGATAAACTGGTAGTAGTTAAAAACAAATACATTTATAAAGCAAATAAAGAATGAGTAACGAAATTAAAATGAATGAAAAAAAAATCAACATTGACCTTTAGAAAACGTCTTTAAGATGAATATTTTGTTAAATCATAAATACTTACCAAAACTGAGCTTCCGAACAGATAAATTTACAAAAAACTGGCCGAGGTTAGAAAAATTTTAACGCGAATTGGTAATTTTCGGTTCAACAGTGCGTTACGCATGTAGAAAAATTGCATAACTGTTAAACTTATAGGGAGGATATCATCAAATTTTTACACTTTAAAAAAGACACCCTAGAATAATTTGGTGAGGAGAAAAAAATTAAAAAAAAAAAGTCTAAGTATAAGAATTTTTATTATCAATTAGCGATATCTGCTCTTGCACAAGATTTTTTTATATAAATTAATTTAAAGATCACATCTTTTTTTTTTTGTATTAGAATTACAAATTTAATTTTTTTTAAATATTATGCTTAGTTCGAAACAATAATTAAAAAAACAAAAAAACAAAACTTCAAAACACGGCAACACTTTAGAACCCCATAACTTGACAAATGATTATCATAAAAAAATATTTGGCATACCCATATGTATATGCATATACATATGTATGTACCCAGAAAAAAAAGACATGCAAAAGAAATATTTAATGCATGGGTTCTATTGCAAATGCATTGGTTCAACTTAGGTGCAGAACGCATGATTTTAAGACAGGCGTGTCATTGACGAGCATGGGTTCAAATTTAGCAAGAATTTTCATCATTCGAATGAGTGCAAGAACGCATGATTCGATGACGTTTTTTCACGTAAATACAAAACGATACGAACCGTGTTGTTTTGACTGTTAAGGCATACTCTCTACCACTGAGCTATTGCACTCTTGCTATTTGTTGGAGATAAAACTTGTTTTATGAAAATGTTTCAATGTGATGATTTAATTCCGTTTTTGCATGCCTTTTTGGCATGCATGCTTGCATGCGTTCAGAACACATTCCGAGAAACAAATGCTCAAGAAATCATAAAACACTACTTCATTTTGAACGCGTTCATTTATTTTTTGCTGGGTACATACTAGAAGTATAGTTATACCCGATATCAGAGAATTTCGGCCAAAAAATTGTGCGTGTCTTAATCACTAATAATACCTCATATATAGTCCTTGCTGCAAGAGATTCATATCTGCAAAAAATGTATTTTTTTGTTAACACTAGAGTATTAATTGCAATATCGTTCTAGATATTGTGCAAAAATTTCATAATAATATTTTCTATACTCATCTCTTGAGAGGAAATTACATTTTATTTTACAATTAAGTTGTAATTAAATTAAAATTTTTAATTCGTTTGCTGTTATTTTTCTCTTGCAGCAAAGGCTCGAAATGTTTTTTATCATTCAAAGTACATAATGTGTGATCGACCCCACTGTGCACTGTCTCTTTAATCATCATCTCTGGTTACAAGTAAATTGAATTTTTTTTAGTAACAGGAATACATTAATTTAAAAAAACCCCAAAACTGAATATTCATTTAACTTATTTACAAGTATAATGTTCAAAAATTTCTAACGAGAAAAAAAAACTCAGAATAAAAACACACAGAAATTAGTCACAAGAGCAACAATAATATGCACCCACGCCCCACTTAATAAAATTTGTCACTTGCATGAGAACAAAACCAAATATATAAAAAAACAAAAAATATAGAATAATAAAAAATTAAGAACGTTGTCTATATTTTGTTAACTTTTTTGAGTGCCTATTTTAATTGTGGCTTGCAAACATTTAGCAACAACCAAAAATAAATTCTCAAGCAAAAAAAACATTAATGCAAGTTTACATGCATATGTATCTATGTATGTATTTCTATGTTTATATTTCTATGTTTATATGCACGGGTATGTAAGACAATAAAAGTGAAACATTACGAGCAGACAAAAAAAACACACAGCAATCAAAAAAGAGACAATTCAAGTGAAAAACAAAATGTTTAGAATAGTAAAATAAAATACAGAAAGCCAAAGCAAAGAAATCTCCTCAGTAACAGAAGTAACAACAATAACAACTCTAACGGCAGGCAGCAACAATTGAAAAATACTGCTGCTGCTGCTGAGTGCATTTTGTAATGCAAGCAGAGAAGAGAAAACAAACCAAAGCAAAAATGTTGTAAAGTCAATAGACTTTTTGTTTTACCATTTCCTTTTTTTTATTTTGCTGATTTTGTAGTGAATAATTTTTGTTTAATAGTTGTTTGTTTTAGTAGAAAAGTGTCGGGCTGGTGGAATACAACTTACGTGTAATAAAAATTTATTTTTTTTAAGAAGAAGTTGCATATTTATAAAATAAAATTTATGTACATATGTACACACAATTTTATATTTGTATATAAAAATGTGTTGTAATAAAAAATAAACTTTATAAAATATAATAATAATCTTGTGTTAGTGTTTATGGTCTAGTGTTGAAAAGAAAACCATTAACATACATACATATGCATACATATGTGTTTGTATGTATGTATGTAAATACGTATGTATGTATAATGTGCATAAATATGTATACACATATGTACATATTTACATATGTATGTATATATGTTAAAGAAAATTTTAAAAATTCTTAACAGAATAAAAGAAATACATAAATACCTTCGATTGCCTGCCTACAGCCATCTAAATACAAAAATAAAAATTTTAATTTTCTTTGCGATCAATATTTAAACGTTTCGTAGTTTTTCTCTGTTTTTGTTTTAGTTGTCGAATGTAGAGCGGCGTAAATACACGTACAAATCCAAATAAATTGCTTTTCTGTTGGTAAAATATCTCCAAATAAGAAAAAGAAAACAAATCGTTGCTAGAGTTTTATCATGTGCAAACAATGATCTATTATCGGTGCGGTCCCATTTTCGGTTGCTGTGGTTTTGTTTAACAAGGTGCTACTGCTGCTATTTGGCTGCTTTAGCTGAACTATTTTTAACCAAACCAGACATACATATGTACATACCAACTACTTTCGCTATTAAAAATTAAAAATTTAAAAAAAAAAAATTTTTTAGTGGCGTGCAGTGAATAAAAATTTTTAACGAAAATACGTGCATAAATCTCTCAATTTCAGTTTCTGGGCGTACCCGATATTCAAATAAAATACAGGTTAAATAAATTTCTAAAGAATACAGTACCTCCATAAGTATGTACATATGTATGTATACAAAGATGTACATATGTATGTACATATGTATGTTTTAAAATTACTTAAGCGAAAATAAGTTGAAATCGTTAAAATTGTAATAAGATAAAAAGTGTAAAAGAAAATAAAAAATTTAATGCAATTTGTGTATACAACACATAACAAAAAGAAGCAGCTAAATTATCATTGTTATGCTTCCCCCACATTTGCTAAAAATATTTTCATGTATGTAAATAATTACAACAACAACAAAAAGTGTTATACATTTACATTTCCATGTACGGGTGTGTGTAAATATATACAGTGAGTGTAAACTAGAAAAAAGTTTTCCTTACCGTTATTCCCACGAATATCAATAAATATCATCTATCTCATTATATTGTCTCTCAGTTGAGAGTCTAAAAATTCACTTAATTATAATAATAAAAACAGCAATAAAATCAACAATAACAACTTTCAATCAAGAGATCATCAGTGAAGGGCTCAATATGTGTTGTTTCTATATTTGAATGTAAGTTTATTATTATTATTATTATTATTATTATTATTATTATTATTATTATTATTATTATTATTATTATTATTATTATTATTATTATTATTATTATTATTATTATTATTATTATTATTATTATTATTATTATTATTATCATCATTATTATTATTATTATTATTATTATTATTATTATTATTATTATTATTATTATTATTATTATTATTATTATTATTATTATTATTATTATTATTATTATTATTATTATTATTATTATTATTATTATTATTATTATTATTATTATTATTATTATTATCATCATATACATAGTAAATACATATTTACGCACATACTTATTTATTTATTAATTTATCTTGTTTGACTTTTTGTATGTATTGATTTTGCAAAAGAAATTGGCAGGAGCTAAACTGAATTCTGTCAACATTCATAATATTTAATAATGTTTATAAACATTGTTTGTGTTAATTAATTATCGTAAACATGCGCATAAACAAATATTATTATACAGCAGCGTTACCATATGTGAATATTTACAAACATATCTTATTTTTGAAGTTTTTCGCGATGATAAAAAGACTAATTTTTTTAGGGAAAAATAAGATATTTGAAAATGTGATAACTGGTACTTTTTATCGTATTACTTGAAGATCATCCTGACTAAACTATTTCTATATATTCTTCTTTGCTTCATAAAAAGTATGAAATGAAGTATTACGCAGCAACACTATTTATTACCTTTGATTAAGTTTCATCGATGTTTTTCTCAATGTACAAACAGAAAAAAGAGCAAACAAAAGTCTACATGCAAAAAGCTATATACATACATATGTGTGTTCATATGTGTAAACATTGTGCTAAACCACGCGTGTGTTAAAAGAAATAATTCGCTTAAATTTGGGAGCAAAGTACTCAATTTTGATCGAAACTTCCATTCAAATACAACTAAAAGTTTAGGAAAACAAGTTCGATGTTGAATGCCATAATTTTTGTCCTATTTTTGTGGCAGCTTATGCAAGTTCGCGGCACATATTATGTACATATATATAAATATGTAGTTTATTTTTCTAATTACGTGCGTATATCTCATACATATTATCTTTAATAACCCAGCCAAACTGAGATTCTTATAAAATTCCGTTGAAAGTACAGCAGCACTAAAAAATTGTCAAATTTGTTAATCTTTCCAAACAACAATAATATAAATAAAAAGGTTATGTTTTTATTGGGTAGAAAATTAAAATTGTATAAAAACACATTTTATGAAACAAACGGAGCATAAAATTTTTTATTTTTAAGCAACATTTATACATACATACATACATACATATGTATGTACATATAAATATTTATTTTAATTTAACAAAAAATACTTTTGAAAAATTAAAATCTTTGTAGATAATTGTTTCTTTTTTTGCTCTAAACATAATAAGAATATCTATTTTATTACTAAAACATACTTTTGTTTTTATTTAAATAAATATATTGTAGTCAAATACATTAAAATTTTCTTTTGTCCCTTTTAAATCGTTAATTTGGGCCTGAACCAAAAAATCTTAAAATGCATTACTGCCACCCATACATAAATGAAAATCGGTCAAGCCGTTTTGGGTCTACAACAGAGACAAGTAAAATGTCGCCCATAGGCACTTCCTTATACTCTTATTTACACGTACGGAAGAAAACAATTCAGTCTCTCATAAACATTTCGAACAAGCATGCATTTTACTCTCTTTAATATTATCACTAATCCCAGTGATGCCAAAAATTCAAACGCAAAACGAGTCAACTGAGTAGCCAAAAAGAGCTAAAAAGAGCTAAATTTAAAACTCAAGATTCTTCCGTTTCAAATCTATGAATGTAAACATTTATTATTCAATTTGTACTTCAAGATATTTTTACATTAATAAAAATAATAGTAAAAAAAAATAAAAAATAATAATTTAAAATAAAATCATTTCACAGCAATTGATGCAAATATTTATCTGCATTAACAATATAACCATACACATTTACATATACTTGTATATACGTTAAGTTACAAAATAAGAACAATCATTTTCAAAAAGAGTTAGCTTTAGAAGGATCTTTTGTTGGTTTAATCCATTTCTTTAAACGCGGGATTTGATTGGAAGCTTGGAAGCTTTCCTATATTTTTGGCAGTAAGAATTCATTTCAATAATTTGTGGAAAATTTTCTAATTACTCAGAAATGAACACTTTATAATAAAAACGGGGTTTTACAATTTAAAATACGTAAATATATGTATCTTACATAATTGCGAAAAAAAAGTATCTGCATTTGCAAAAACATAGTTGCCAAAAATGTAAATGCCCAAAGCAGAAACAATAGGGTTAAAGCGGGAAAATTTACTATAAGATCCAAAAAGTGCCAAACGTGCCGTTTCCACAATTGAAAAGAGCTTTGTTAGCTCTTTGTATTAGAAAAGAGCTAAAGCGAAAAATTTCGAGTTAGAAGCAATCAAAAAGAGCTAAATTTAGCTCTAAAATAGCTAAATTGGCAACGCTGACTAATCCATTAATCCAGGCTGTTCAAACTGGCACCATAGTGCCGAACATCAATCGGCGTTTTGTATGAGTACATATACGCGAATACATTTCTCTTGGTTTTTTCTCAGTGGTCAACTTTCTCATAAATAAATAGAGATGTGTGCGTTTGCCTGACCTTGCTCATCTCAATTTTCACAGGTTGATAAAGATTATTTCTATTCTAAAAGTTAAATGGCGAGTACACATCTGGCATTTCTTGTGTTGTTATTTTGTGATGTCATTTTGAAAATGTGTTCAACGCCATACCTATTATGTTTTTTATATGGAAATCAATGCCACTCAACGAAAAATATCGAAAATGACAAACGTTGCCATAGTGTGTACTCGGCATAAGTCTTTGTGATTAAGTAGCAATCCAGCAATAACAAGAACAAATATTAATATGTATTTTCAAATGGTTAAAAAAACAGTAATACCCTAATTTAGTTTGAAGATTTTGGTATGAAGAAATTGTCAAACAAAATTAGGGAATAATAATTTGTTGATAGAAAAAAGACAGGACTTAATTCGAGTTAAGTACAAGGTTTTACATATCGTAGACGGTTATCAAATGTTAAAAAAATACTATCTTATATTTGCGACATACTATATACTTAAACAATCTTAAAGTTGGTTTTGTTTTCAAATATGTATGTATAAACGGTTTTTATATAAAGTTTTTTAAATTGTAACTGAAAAATAAATACGTATGTAAGTTCATGTATGTTACCAACAGAGGTTACTCATGCATATAAAACTGGGGGGGAAAGATTTAAATTTTAAATGAGCTAACTTGTTAAAAGACTAAAATCGATTAAACATTGAACGACATAGTGAGACTAAATAATTGTATGTACATGCACACATTTATAATGTTAAAACTACTGAAGAATAGACGTGGGAGGAGAAAAATTAAAAATAAACATTTAGAAAATTGTACCCAAATTATCACGCACTCGCCAGATAACATGACCACCAACTACTCGTACATTGAAAAAAAAATATGTTTATATATTTTCATCCGACTATGTCAATTAGAGTTACATATGTGTTATATGTTTACACTGTGTGTATATACGAGTATTTTTATAACTTAAATATAAACGTACATATCTATGATACACGCCAGAGTACAGAGTAGCCGGGTTTTTGCTTTAAAGAGTTAATCGAGGGCTTGAATTTATCAATTCATCGATTAATAAAGTTCTTGCTCGAATTATTTAATTTCAATAAATAAACTTTTATAGATTCCACAATATCTTAGGATTACATTAAATAATAAGTAAAAAAAAGTTAAACTAAATAATACAAATTTAATTCTCACATCCGTATGCATTAATTAAAAAAATATAAGAAATCGTAGGATTCCGTTTTGATATACATATACAAATCTACTCGTACGAGTCTAGGTCAATTGATCAGTCGGACTAAATCCACACTCCCTTGCGTTAAGGTACATACCCGTAGAAATACCAAGAGTTGCTGTTATCTCCCATAGAATTATCAAATATTTTATATATTATTATTATTAGGGAAACCAGAAATATGCTCTTAAAAAATAGTTTTATGCGCATTCAATATGCACTAAAAACTTGAAAGTATGCACGAAAAATTCAAAAAAATGCTCTTAAAAATAAAATAAATTGGTTTATTTGAATATAAAATAACATAAAACATTAATTAATTTAATTTAATTTAATAATTTTAAAATAATAATTTTTATTGGATGCTCTCATAAGAATTTAACTTCAATTTCAACAGATCAAGATATCAGAATTCATGCTTTTTAACTGTATTTTGGATAAATAGGACACGATTTGTATTTATACTTTTTTTTTCCAATAAATAACAAAGTGTTATATTATTTATTAACAAAATGTTAATAAATAATATATAATTTCAAATAAAAATAGTTTCTGTCTCATCTAAATAAACTTTTATACATTGACAATGTTCCTTCAACGCCCTTTAAGTACAGAGTCCGTTACAAATAGCAAAACTGAGTTTGTATTAAGAGTAACGACCGTAGAACTGATTAGTATATAAGAAAAAATTATACACTACATGGAACATTGGAACAGAGATTTGATGGCGAAAAATATAAATAAAAATGTTGACCATCTCCTTAATTTGTGAGCATATTAACCCAGATAGCGCTGGAAAAATATTTTCTTAAAAAAAAAATTAAATTTTAATAAATTTCTGAAAAAAAATAAAAAATTTAAAAAAAAAAAAAAAAATATAAAATTTATTTCTTTCGGAATGGGGTGTCTTTGATTTCACCAAGTAGGATATAATAAAAAAAATTCTATAAAGTATCAAAATATGCCTCAAAAGCGTAAATTACGCTCTAAACATTTTAATATATGCTAAAAATTTGCGTGTAAGACTGATATATGCAAAAACATGCTTTAAAGTATAAAATAAGCCAAAATATGCACTAATAAATCGATGCCGAAATTCTTAAAAAGTTCTGAAACGGATATTTGTACTGTCCCCGCATTAATACTTCACACAAGAAAAAACATGCAATTTCATATTTGCGGTCTCCGTGATTATTATTTATTTTAAAATTGCTCATGGAAATAACCAATCATAATACCCCAATAGAAAGAAATTGCTACCTACGCCAATGTTGAAGTACCGCAAGATGTCTCCTATACAAATCTGTGATACCTTGGATAGGGCGTCTAGTACAGTAGTGTGCCTTTTCTTATAAAAGCAAAACTCGATGAAAAACAGAAGTTATTACCCCGTTTGTTTCCTTGGGCCTTATGTATGTCAGCGTCTATTTATTTATTTTTTAGTTTTATTTCATTATTAAAAGTAATATAAAGCCTAAAAGGCCAAATTTACACATATATTACTTATTACTAACAATGCCCATGTATTTAAAATTAAGATACATTAATTGCAAAAATATAAATTTTTTATAAAAAAAATATAAATATTCATTATAAAAATAAAATTGTTTAATTATAAAAAGGAATATTGTATTGGTCCCCTAACCTAACTGTTCAACAAAAATAATTACTATCAATAGAATCTAAAAAGGCAGTAAATATATTGATAGTCCAGATCAATAGCAGTGTTAGTAATATAGGTAAATTAAATTAAAATTAACTCAATAAAGTAGGTTAACTTTATCCTATAATATTCGTGAAAACAAAAAAATTTATATTAAATTAAATAAATATATATTAAATTGAACGTAAGATATATAGTATATAGTAGAAGGATATATACATATGTATTTGTACATGTACATATATATATATATATATATATGTATATATATATACAAAAGCAGTATGAATACAGATTAACTATGTAGATTGAAAGAAATTTAGAAGTTTGAGACGGAAAACATTGTTAGAATTCGAAGTTCAGTTGGTAAATGATTCCAATAGCGAGCTTCTCTAACTAGAAAATTTTTTCGTAAAATGAATTTACTATCCTAGGAATCCTGTGGATTCCTAGTGGACCGACTAAAGATAAATCTCTTAGATAATAGAAATGGGCAACTAGTTTTTATAACCCTATGAAAAAGAATCAAGCAACGTAACCTACAAAAACTAGGAAAGGTGCACTCTAAAAATTTTTTTGTATATGCTTAATTCACAACAATCTTTATCGTGTATTTGTGTATCAAATACACTTTTTGTTTTTTAATTGTGAACACCCTCTGTGTAGTGTATCAATTTTTTTTTGTATTTTAAATGAAAAAAGAAGAACAAGCTACATACAAATTCTCTCAGAGAGCCTCTCTCTGAATACAACATTTTAAAAACATATGAAATAAAAGTGTAATAGTGTATTTAATTTTTATATGAAAATTTCATACAACAAATGTTACACTCTTGTATTTAATATGATAATACAATCGATACAGAGATACAAGAGATTTTGTGAATTAAGCAATAGTCAGTAATATGCTCTCTGCGGCCAATATTGTAGACATATCGAACGATCGTATTAACAATACTATTAATTCCCAGACACAACCTCCAATCCATATAGAACTGTCTCAAGTGTCATTAAAGAATAAGTCAACCGGTATTTAATAGCAAGTCAGTAGATGTGCATTAATAGTGAATAATATTCTTAATATTTGTAGGATTCTATCAACAACTACATCAAAATGTGACTCGAAGTTTAAGCTTCTATCTAAAACAACTCCCAGGAACTTAATACGATCTACGAATTCAATTCTAACATTGTTAATTAAAATATTGAAATTAATAGTAAAACGATCGATCATATGGGCTAAAAACAATACGTTTGGTTTTGATAGAATTTATCGTTAGATATTTATATGCAGCACAGTCAAACACAATTTCAATAGAATACTCAATATTACTTTGCAGAACATCGGGAAAATTTCGTTCGCAACCAAATAGTAAGGCAACATCATCTGCGAAAATGAAAGATTTACATATTGATGAATTTACTAGAAATGGAAGTTCATTAATATAAGGAATGAATAACAAGGAGCCAATAACTGAGCCCTGTGGAACTCTCGAAAGGAGACCTTGTGTGACGGAGTTCACACCATTAAGAGTAGTAAATTGAGATCTTCCATGAAGATATGAGAAAATAAGCTTGCAAGCAGATAGAAAATCCAAAATTACCATGAAGCTTATTAATCATTCTTCCATGATCGATTAAATTAAATGCTTTAGAGAGGTCAAGCGAAACAAGTATACTAAATTGTTCTTTATTAATATCTTCTCTAATTGAATCAGTTAAGTCAAGTAGGATTGAAGTAGTACTATAACCTTTGCGGATGATAAATACGTGTGGATGTAGCTTCTAAAATTTGATTCTTCAAGAAATGCTCACAGATTTTTGAAAGCGCAGGAAGAATTGATATGGGCGTTAAATCCTCGGGACCATTGACAATCTTTGATTTGTTATGGCAAGAAATAATTTGTAAGGGAAACATTTAGTTTGAGAGCAATTTATGGGTGGGGAAGAGAGAGTCATTTTTGAGTTGGGTACATGGCGACACGCTTTGCTTTAATATTGTTTGCTACATATACATACATACATATAAATGGTTGATATTATCCAATAATATTTGGAAAATCGCTGGCAAAATTTTCATCTGTATGAACGCGAAGGAAACAACAAAAGAGAATTCCAGATGTTGTCCATCCAAACGTTCGCCCGCCTAAACTCAGACTATGTTAAAATAAATCAAATTTTATAAAAATTTTATCGATTTGCTTACTGCGATAATCAATCGAAAATAATCGATTTAATCGTTAATAAAAATCATCCAAGTATAAATTAATCGATCAATTAATCGGTTGGCCGATTAACTAATAAATGGTTGAGTAACCTAATGCATACATACCCAGTGAAAAAAAATGGAAGTCATTCTAGTGGAACTACATTTTCATTGCTTCCAAAAAATCGATATTTTTAATTTGCCGAGAGTGAGCAAAAAACCATGTAGAAGCTTATTTTAGTCATTCAAAGCCTTGTAACTCCGTCATAAGATTAGAAAATACTCATCAGAATCTACTTTTTTTAAAGAAATTTATAAACTAATTTTTGTCTAAAATTTAAAAGTTATTTGCTTAAATTTAGATGAAAACACTGTTTCGGGCTTAAATTCGTATAAAAAGAAACGAATTGTTAAAATAGGTAACTATTTACCATTTTTCCTAGATGAAAATATTATCATAGAACACAAAAAAGAGAATTTTTCTTAATATCGCTTCCAATTTAGTGACCAGGCATCGAAAAAGAGAACTTCTTGCAATGACAACTCTATGTAAAAATCATTAGATCGGATCGAAATTTTCACTACTTCCAGATCGCAAACTGTACATTTTCATGACTTTTTTGGAGTCTCTTTTTTTACTGGGTATGTAAATACATACATATATATCCCTACAAACATTTGGAAGATATCTTACCCAGAAGATAAAAATTCAATATCTTGTTTTTATCATTTAGAGGAAAATCATCAAAGCAATACTTCTTTGATATTACAATATTTTTATTTAAGTGAAACTTTTTGAATGAACCGTTCGAAATGTATTGACTATCTATTTTTTCCTTTAACAAGGTATTTTGTGTTATTAAAATGTTGCATTTTGTTCAGCGTGGTGTTTCATATGAATTATTTATATCCATATGTTTTTATCTTCTAGATAAAAAAATATTTAATTTAAAATAAAAACAATCAGAAAATTTTCAAAACATTATATCAGGAAATTCCTTTTTATACTAAACATATGATGACTCCTGTGACGATAAACTGAACTTAATTGACCATAAAAATTGCTTTAATTTTAAATTAATGGTAGTATTAATTCAGGGGTGACTTTACGATCCTTTATTTTTCTTCCTTCATATAATTTAAGCAAAATTGTAAATTGTACTTTAGGAGATAATCTAATGTTATAAATAAATAATCTTCCTAAAGATAATCTGGTAATATCATAAATAATTTTATTAGATGATTATCTAGCAATATCACAGTTTTATCTTTTAGAAGCATTGCATTCGTATTTCTTCGAAGTATCGCCCTGGCTGCACAAACTCTCCCGAAGGGGGAAACTTCCGCAATACGAATATGATTGTTGCCGCAATAATATCTTTCTTCCATGCAATACGATTTCGAATCATTTTCGTATCACTTTGCTTGTAGGGTATGTATTTATTTTACCTATTTATGTGAATGCATGAAGGATTTTTTTTTTAATTTTGTAAATATTATCTATACAGCTTCGACAAACATATTCGAGCATATGCGAGCATTACTTGTTTGTTTACATTTTGGATCGTAGTGAATGCGATTTATAAATTAAAATGGCAATGCGTAAGCAAATAATTTAAATTAAAATAGTTTGTTATTATTTGCTTTTATCCACAGAAGATTTTTAAATTAAACATGTGTACTTATTTTACACAAAATAAAAGAATAATAAAATAATGAGTTGGTCGTGTGAACGTGGGTGAAGTAGACAAAAAGCACTCATACAAAAATCTCAAGTTATTGTTCTGTTGTTAAGCAAGTGCAGTATTTATTTACATACTAGTGTGTGTTCTCTTGTCCCTTGTACATACATTTGAAAATTTTTTCCAAACCTATTTTATCAGTGCATTTGCATGCTTTTAATTAGACGTTGTTGAATGTATAATCAAGAGTTAAATGGCAAAGGCGTTAATTTAACTAAACATAAATAATTCTTTTAATTTATTGTGTGTAATAAGTATATCACCAAAAAATTTCAAAAATGCATTTTATTGCTTGAAACTAAAAAGGATGTTCTATGATATTCTTAAAAATGCTGAAAAACCTCATATTTTTATATGACTAATACCAAAAAAGTAATTGAGTATTATTAAATATATAAACTGAAGTTGAAAATCTTTAGCAAAAAAATGGATCATGTATTTTTGGCGCTAATGTCATTTATAATGAGTGAACTATGGGTATTTTTGGACCGAAGATTTTGCTTCATATATTTTATTTTCGATATTGGCAGTAGTTGAATATTTAATTCTGCACTCTATATATAAGAAGTTTTTTACATTATTAATATTTTCTATTTTTAAAATGAATGAAGAGAAATTAATTAGAGAGGACTTTAAAGGGAGATCAGCACTTTATAATGGAAATTTATTCACCAACATCTAAAACGACTTGAATCGGAGTTTATTTTGATGCTGAACAACAAAAACTGATGCATGTAAAACTTGATTTCATTCAACTATGGTTTGTACTAAAACACACAAACTATGATAGGAGTGAACAAGTTAATACAATAGTAGGTTTATTTTTATTTTGATAACATATGATGCTCAAAAAGCGTTCTACGAATATTATTTGATAATCCTAAAACAATAACAAGAAGACTTAACATTACCAAACTGTCTATTGTGTCAATTCAAACATCACATTGCCAATGTTACACGTTTACTCATATTTAAAATTATTTATTGCTAAAATTAAATTAAGTGAGAAATTTTTAGATTCTTTAATTGAACTCTAGTGAATTTTAATCCGAAATATTTCAAAGTCAGGCTCAAGTTCAGTAATTTCAATTCTTATTGAATGAAATATTTTTTATTAATTAATGTGAGTTTCTAAAAAAGAGAAGAAAAATTAAACTTAGACTTTAAGCTGGGAGAAATACCGATACTTTTCTGTGCAGCCACGCATATAAGATTTGAGTAAGAATTGAAATTACTGAACTTGAGCCTGTCCATGAATTATTTCTGATTAAAATTCACTACAGTTCAATTAAAGAATCTAAAAATTTCTCACTTAATACATCATGGGCACGTGACAAAATATGTTCACTTGGCAATCACTGTTCACTTGGCTATCACAGTTTCAGAAGGCTGGAATAACCTAAAATAAAACTGCAGAATGCAACAACAAGTAACATAAGAGCACTACAATATTATTCGATGGTACATCGAATAAGTAAAAATAATTAATGTGATGATCGTAAAAAGATAAGTAAGAATAGTTAAACATACTGAGGTAGAGTAAAATAATTTCGTGCTAACCTAAATAGAAAAATGAAAAATTGGAAAAACCAGAAAATTAATAGTGATACTTATAAATGTGTTTACCAAAGGTAAATCAATTGTATACACAACAATCGTTTCTCATATTCCATTTCATTGTAAATTTAAGTTAAATAACTGATGTTAATAAGAAGCTCTACCCAAGTAGATTGACTAGGGTGCTGATGAAGTGCGTGGCTGCACAGAAAAGTACCGGTTTTTTCCCCAGCTTAAAGTCTAAGTTTAATTTTTCTATGAATTATTTCTGATTAAAATTAAATTTAGTTATTTATTACTAAAGAATTTGTGGCTTTTGTTTACCAGAAAGTAACAGATTCTAGGAAAGGAACTGACTGAAATTACTGTTCTTTAACGATATGTTTTATGTTATCACCATCTTCTAAAAGTGAATAAGAACTGGTTGCAAGCAAAATATAAAATTAAAGCAATTCAAACTGAGAGTTGTTAGTAAAAAATATTTTCTCTCTGTCCAGAAGAGAGAAGTCAAACTACATATAAAAAAAATTTTGTCCGGACAAAAATTTTGTTAGGGAACAATAGGTGAATCCAGCTTTACTGATGTATAAAATAGTTTTATTTAACAAAAAAAAAAATTTATTTAGTTTAAAAAAGTTTAAAATTAAAGTTTAAATTTTCCAGCTCTGAAGCCGTTTGATTTTGCTGGTTTTCAATAACAATTCATTTGTGACCATTTCTGGCACACCAGTCAGAAATTGGAGCTTCGGAAAACCGAGTTCAAGGGCAGACAGACGGACGGATGGTTGGACGTACAGACGGGCATCGTTTATTCGTCTTCCCTATTCTTAAAGGATAGTCTGTCGCACATTAATAATGTGGAAATGACAGACGGAACAAACAAACCTATAAACACCCCTTACCACTTATCGTGAAGGGTATAAAAATAGCCAAAAACCGAAAAAATCGCCAAAACAAAAAAAGCATCAAAACCAAAAAAATCGTCAAAAATGAAAAAGGCGTTAATACTTAGAAACCGCAAAAATCAAAAAAAAAAGAAGAAAACGCCAAAACTAAATAAAACGTTTAATTCTAAAAAAATTTCACAAAAAATGGAAAAATCGCTAAAAAAAAACAAACATACTTTACTGAATTTATTTATTAAAATTTTTTTATCTGATTAAAAATAATGATAATTAACATTAACTTTTTTATTGTACCATTGTTACATTTATTTATCAACAATTTCATTCTTGCCATTCTGTTTTGTTATTTACAGACCATATGTTTTGCATTTCCAATGCTCTACTTTTTTTAGATCTTGTTCGATTTGTTTTCTTACACTCTGTTATTCTTTTATACTATTTTACATCGCCAAGCATAAATATAATTCCTTTCTCAGTGAAATTTGATGACCTTTAATTAAATTTTTTAACTTATTTGCTTTTTTGATTTTGACTGCTGTAAAACAGCTGTTTTCTGGCATTTATTATAGTGCTGCCACAATATTATTTTTTAAACTACACATAAATTATAGTTCACTGATTTACTCCTGTTGAGTTTTAACTACGTATATACCCTTAATTATGAAAGTGTTCTGTCCGAGACTAGTAAAACTTTGAATTACAATGTTGCATAATATGAAAATAGTTTTTGATTTGTTCAAATGTAATCTACTAAATATCTCGACCAAAGAAATATATGACTTACACCACTTTCATAATTAAGGGAACATATATAAATTGTTTAGTTTAACTAAAAAAGTGTTTAAAATTTGACTGATTTATTATCCCTTAGTCACTTACAAATTTTTGCACTGGTTGGCTCTTTGTAATTGTATATTAATGGCTGTAAGATGCATAATTTGAGTTGGTTTAATGTTTAAACAAGAGAGTAAAGTTAATGATAAGAATGAAAGAATTGGTTTTGAAAACTTTCTATTTTACAACGTTATTCGTGGCCTTGCTTGATTTGTTCACATGAAATTAAGTAAATATTTGCTTGTTTCAGCATTTAATTTTCTCATACTAATTAAACTCGTGCAGCTATTTTAAATTCAATTGCGTTCTTTGATTTTGTGTGATTGCCTCATTTACGAGTATGTAGTAGCGTGGCAAAAAAATAAATAAAAAATTACGTAATTAAGGAGTCATTTTGCCTTGTGTCATCATTCTTCATCATCGCTGTTTTTATGTTTTCTTCTTTTAATTTAGTTTCAATACTTATCGCTACTGCTATCAAAATTTAACATCACCAACAGCATTCATTTGCCATTAGCCATATAGAAAGAAAAGGAACAAAAAAAAAGAGAAAGAATGATGCAAACAAAGCTTATGATTTCATTTCCACACACCAGCAGCGGATGAGAAATTTCGTTGTGTAATCAAATTTTAAAAATTCCTAAAACGAAAATTATATGCAGTGCCTTGCTTTTGGAAAGTTGTCTATCATAAATGTTACGAGAGTAGTTGTAGAATTAAAAAAATCTTAGCTGGAGAAAGGTACAGCTTCAAATTTAAACAAGCGATGCAAAAGTAAAATTTTTAACAAGAAATTTTTTTAACATATCACTTATTTACTTCAATAGTGTGACAACTAAAAAAACTAGTTTTGCAGCAAACATATTTAATGGCTTCAATATATATACATATATACAAGTGAATGAAGCCTTGAAAAAATAATCTTCTATCAGGAGGTACTATCTTATTGCTCTAAGCTATTTTTACCTGACTGCGCAAAGCAAAGAAGGGTATTGTGCTTATCAGTCTATATATGTTTGTATGTATGTATGTATGTATGTATTTGTGTTCCTTTGGGGCACTACATAAAGCAAACGCGTGGACCGATTTTGATGATTCTTACATCAGTTGATTCTTATGTCAGTTGTAAAAATTCAATATGGCTGCCAACAAACACCATTTTGTTAACACAAAAAAAAAAAAAAGTCGGCGAACTATATCAAAATGGGTATCATTAGACAGGTATTTTAGAATCATCTCTACGTTTCTCATATAATTTTTCATTTCGAATGATCATTCAGGATATTTAACGCTTCAAAGTTGGCCACAGTCGGTATAAATATTTGTTATGATTTTTTTTTACACAAGATAAATTAAGTAATTCCAATTTTGAAGTAAATAGGCGAAATCTTAAATTTATCTGAATGCAACTCTGCTAATTAAATCGTTGAGGTATTTTTCTCTTGACAGGGAAACTATAAAACGTCATATTAATGATATCTTGCAACTTGGATTTCCGCAGTGTTTACACTAAAAGGAAAAACATTCATTCAGCTAATGAAGGAAGTAGCATTATTGTATTATTAATAATTCTTCATTGTATGAATGAAATTATTTTTTAGCTTATGGAAAAACTTCATTATATGCATTGAATTTTTCAAATATACAATTAATTCTTACTTCAGCTAGTTTTTAATGACAAAATTTATTGATCAAACGAAGGTTTTCCTTTCAGTGTAGGGATGATTGGTAAATACATTATCGTCAAATGGATGTCAGCCATAATATGGTCTATTATTATCTATACATTTGGAAAATTATAATGATATTCATAAATTAAAATGTTTTAAAGTAATAACATGAAAAAATAAAACTGCTGTGAGCAACGTTGCCAAATGTGCAGTTTTTCCTGACTTTAGCATTTTTTTAAGCAAAGATCTGTTTTGCAGTTTCTTGCGCAAAAAATAAGATTTTCTATAAATTGTGCAGTTTTTAATTTTTACTTTATCTCAATTTTAATATTTTAATTCCGATTTCTGAAGCCATTGTTTTACCCATTTTTCTTGATATAAAAATGTGAAAGCTTAGTAGTACTTTTAGCACTTCCTGTATTAATATTAACTCGTCTTGCCTTATTGAAAAAGAAAAAGAGCAAGTTTCACAATTTCTTCATTGAAATAACTCGATCTCTTATAGCACAAAATATATACTAAATTAAAGATTAGACACCATAGCATTTAAGGCCATACAAACTCTCTCAACGAAATATTAGTAATTCACAAAAAAACAACACTTTATTTGGTTAAGTAGTGCATAAATAAATAAATCATTGTGCGCTTCAAATAAAA
Source organism: Tachina fera (assembly GCA_905220375.1). Classification (NCBI taxonomy): domain Eukaryota; kingdom Metazoa; phylum Arthropoda; class Insecta; order Diptera; family Tachinidae; genus Tachina; species Tachina fera. The sequence goes on from LR999963.1 coordinate 63,002,623, forward strand.
CTAAATCTAAAAAAACGCAGCAAAAATTTTAGTTACCTTATTTTTCGAATTTTTGATCCACTTATATCTCTAGGTTGATTCGCAAAAAAATAATTTTCCTGTGTAATTTAATGAGAAATGTCCCATAGTACAACTCAAACACTTCCCTTTCAATTAATTAAAAGAATTATAAGTTTGTAGAGCCATATTTTCTTAACTAATACCGATGATGCTTTCGAGGTGGTAAAGCGTAACAACTTGACTAATGTTTGTCAAGTCATTATAAATATAATGTCAAGTCATTATAAATATATATCAGGTATAGATAGATGTAGTGTTAGCCCCCTCCCTAAATATAAAAAATACTAAAGAATTTTTTATGAACAGTTTTTTCACCTAAATATCAGTTTTTTCTTCTACATTATGATTATGAGCAACCCGTGTTTCAAAATTTACAATTATAAATATTGCACTTATTTATTTTTTCGCCTTAGGACTTTTGGTAAGCTCTCAAAAACAATGAAATTTTGTTTAAACTGTGTTAAAATCTTAAGACATTATGACACTTAAGATACTCCCATAGTTTCGTACCAATGAATTAATAAATAGAAAAAATAACTTTAATTTCTTATTTGTGCTAAACAGCTGTTGTTTGGAAAGCTTTCCAAAATATGTGGAAATATCTTAGTGCTGCCGTACTTTCAACGTAATTTAATAAGAACTCTAATTAACCACTGAACAAATTTAATTTAAATAAGAATTAGCTAAATACGTTCAAACATATGTATGTTTGAACGTAAGTTTAAAATAGTGTTAAAACAACTGCACTCGAAATAGGAATAGTCTTAAAATTGTGCTATTTCTTCGACCTTTTTATTTTTTGACTGCCGAATCATACTTCTGCTACCGAAATTCAAAGAGTCTTAGTTGAAGTTAATACAATAAACGGTTTGACTGACTCCTGCTTTAAATGAATACCAAGTTAATAGTGTTTTCACACTGACATGGTTTTAATAAAAGTTGGTTTTACTATACAAATTGTTTTTATTAAAACCAACTTAAAACAATTTTTGAATTGGTTCTAAGTTGGTATTATGAAATGCAACCTTGTTTTCGCTGCGCTAAGTTCAGTGTTACCAAATTAAATTGTCGAGAAGCATCTGATAATGTTTATGCCACTGAATAAGAATAGATACCAATTGATATATTTGAAACTCAAAAATTGATAATAATTGAAAAATTTTAATGAAAACAACAGAAATATTTTCATTGACCTCTGGGAAGTGAAAAAAGAAAATATGACTGGCATCGATCTGCCGATAAAAAAAATTTTATTTTGTAATATATCTGTACATTTTTTATGTACAATAACTTGATTCCCCAGCACTTCTTAACTTTTTATAAGTAGTTTCATAATTTTAAAATATTTATTTACAAAATATAAAATAATTTCCATTTTACAATGCATTGTACAATTTCGGAGTTTTTCATAAACAGTTGTTGTACAGTTTGTCAAATAAGTGTTATAAAAAGCAAAAAAAAAAAAATACAGCAACAAGTACACATATTTCTGCATGAGATTTATTTAATTTTGAGCAAAGTCTTTGCAGTGTGATTGAAAAATCAGCTGTTTATAGTTTTAACGTTAAAACCAGGTTTTAATTTTCACAGTGAAAACACTGGAACGTAGCAGACATAATTTTACTTAAGTGTGTTTAAATATGTGTTTTGTGTGTGTGTGAGTGTTTTTCCTGTATGTACATATATAATAGTAAAACAAACAACAACAACATTTCTTCCAGCAAGCGATTAAATACACAATTGAAACTGCAAAATCAAAAGAAATTAAAAAACACACAACATCTCTACTACGATAACTTCCAAATTTATTTAAAGCAACTGTTTGACAAACAGAAAACGTTTCGAACATGTCGAGAGCTGAAGCTCTTCGGTTTTTAGTACTATTCGCTTATTGTGTTTAATTTTCAGAAGCAGGAGTATAAGCAGAAGCAAAAGAAAGTACACAAATGGGAAGTTTTTAAACGCTGGCTTAAAATTAAGGGTTAATCGGTTATGGTTTTTTCTATCCATTTTTCAACTTGATTTCTAATTTTATTAAAAATATATTTGCCATACACTCTCATGTCTACTAGAAGTATACATAGTTAGAAAAAAAATTTCAAGGTTATCCACATCACGAATAATGCCTTAAATATTTCATTACTGGGAAACTCTGCTGCAGCCCTCGCATAACATAACAAGTCTATTGCAATTTGTGTTCTCATAGTGACAACAACAAATTGGATTGTGCTGTCTGCTGTCACTTGTTGGGTTGACATATGACGCCATGGTTTCTGGCTGCTAATTGTTGTTCTTCCTTATGTTGGGAAGTTTTTGTTTTTGAAGTAGTATTTCGATTTTTGAGGTTTTTTATATTCTTCTCCTTTCATCTTTGGCTGCTTTTCTGTTTGTTCACGTCACTATTCAGTTTCTTTTAGTTTTTTTTCCAAATAGAATTTTGAGAGCAGTGCAAGTGGACGACTGTCAGTCAATATTATTTGTAATAACAAAAATAAAACTAAAATAATTATACACAGTTTTTTAGCTTAAGCCTTATTTAATCGTGATGGACCATTAAATTAATTTTATTTCTTATAGACAAACCTTAGTGTTTTGTTTTGATTAAAGCATTTATTGCATTTAATAAAGAAAAAAGAAAAGTAATTTTTTTTATAGAATTTTCGAAAAAAATATTCATTTATTGTGTAGAGCATCTATCTTTAAATATTTATTTATGTGTTACGTTTTGACTTGCCAGAAAGAAAACAAAAAAATTGAACCTTAATTTATTTAATGTTTGTTGTGCCAAAAAACAAAATGAAAAAAAAATCAAAAAACATACTACAGGGTGGCCCAGAAAGACCGAAGTGGTGTGAATTCCTTATAACTTTTTATTTAAGACATATTTTTTTAATTTTTTGTTTTTTAAATACAGTAAATTTATAGGGAATATTTTTAGATTAGTTATTAAAAATTGTATCCCGCAAGTGGTGGCCATTTTCTGCTTCGCACAAATGTGCTCTTTCCATTTCCATTATTCATAACTTATTTATGAGTGACGAAGCCCATTTCCAATTAAATGGGTTTGTTAACAAGCAAAACTTTAGGATATGGGCTAAGGAAAACCCGAGAGTACTTCATCAACGACAATTACACCCAGTTAAGTGTACTGTTTGGTGCGGTGTTTCTTCAGAAAGGATCATTGGTCCATATTTTTTGGAAAATGAAAGAGATGTCGCCATTTCCATCAATGGTGATCGATATCGGGCCATGTTGGAAAATTTTGTAAGGCCAGCCGTGGAATACCATCCGCAAATATGGTTCCAACAGGATGGAGCCATAGCGCACACTCCGAGGGCCACAATGGCTATTTTACGCGACATCTTTGGGGAAAGAATAAATTCGCGTAGAAGCAATTTTAATTGGCCTCCGCGTTCCCCGGATTTAACCGCTCCAGACTGTTTCCTTTGGAGTTATTTAAAAAGGAAAGTTTATGTTAATAAGCCTAGGACTATTGAGGAATTAAAAACCAATATTCCAGACGAAATTAACAACATAACACCGGAAGTTTTGCGAAAGGTCATGGAAAATGTGTTGAAAAGAGATCATTTGTGCGAAGCAGAAAATGGCCTCCACTTGCGGGATATCATTTTTAACAACTAATCTAAAAATATTCCCTATAAATTTATTGTATTTAAAAAACAAAAAATTAAAAAAATATGTCTTAAATAAAAAGTTATAAGGAATTTACACCACTTCGGTCTTTCTGAGCCACCCTGTATAAACATAAAAGTTGCCAAAAATTTTATTTCTTACACATTATCTTCTAAAATTTATGTATATTAACAATTATTATTACACTGGTATAATATAGATCTTAGGGCCATTATAACAACTTACAAATAGTTAATTTAAAATGTTATCTGGCGGGTAAATATATTTTGATTATTACAAGTAAACATTAATGTAAAAGTGACTGATAAGCTAACAGCAGATTTATTCTCATAGTAACTTTCAAAGTGAACTTTAAGCATTTTAACTGTCAAAAGTAGCCGGTATCTACTCCAATGTTGCCACATTACATCATTTGTATTATTTATTTTATCTGACAGTTGTAATAATGAAAAAAAAATAAAGGTCACTTTATTGTTCACGTTAGCTAATGTTAAGGTTAACTATAAGCAACTTTGGGTCTTATGCAAAAAAAAAAAACTTAACGAAGCTTTGCAAAGCAATGTTAAGTAAAGATGTATTCTAAAAAAATTATTATATCAAATTTCTAAAGTAGGAACCCACGTTTGTTGAGACTACTTTAAGTTGATATTTTCAAAATGTGTGTTTTGTACCTCAAATATTTTTTGTTAATATAGCACATATTGATTCATCTTACATCTAAAAATGAAGCTAGAAGTGTTAGCTCTTAGTTTAGATTTACTATGTTTAGTTTAAATTTACTATAATGGAAAACATCATCAAATTATCCAACTGATTCGAAATACATATAAAAATCAATACAAAAATATTAAAATAAATACAATTACACACAAATGTTTTAGTGATGCACATACAATCAAAACAATTCGAAAACAGCTGGATTTCAAATACTCCTTTCATTCGAATAAAAGAAATTGTGATAAATATTCTTTTTTCATCATATTTTTTTAATTTTACTTCATAGAAATGTTTATCTGTCTTCCTTTCGATGTCAGAAGCTCATGTTGTTTAAATTATGTTGCTTTACTTCAAGATAATAAAAAGTTATTTAGTAAAGTAAAAACATATTTGAATACCCGAATGAAATTTTATTAAATTTTGTACATCATAAGCTGTTAAGTGGTTGTTGAACCCGGTGGTGTTACCAGTATTTATTATTAAATCATAAAATAATTAAAGTTGTCTTTTACATATAATTTCTTAACAAATCAATTTTATCCTTAAGGTGCTTGGCAACTACCATGAACTTTAAAGTTAAAGTAAAATATTTTTTTTTGCATAAGGGGGTAATTGTGCACTTTTGAAGTTATGACATTAATCACGTAACTGAGGGATATGTGCGTTTTTAACGTTGCCTTTATTTATTTGAAATGAAATTTTAATTAGTTGACTTGTTTGGACGTTTAAATCAAAATTGTTTTTCTTGTTGTTACCGCATGTCAGCTAAATATTTTTTCGTCTGGTCAAATACAGAAATAAAAAAAAACAGAAAAGCGAAATTAATTTTAGGTGCTTTAGTTCTTACATATTTGTTTTTATTTACACATTCTTATTTTTTGCTATAAAAATTTGTTAATTTATAATAATGAAATTGTTTTCGTAAAAGCAAGCAGACAGTATAAAAAATAATAGAAGAGTAAAATAAGCAATTATGCAAAGCGTCAATAATAAGCTGCAAATATAAAATTTCTTCAAAAACGAAATTCTTTTTTCCTAAAATTTTAAATAAATATTAGGACAGATACGCAACATAAAAGGAGTTTTTATATATTTTTAATATCAATTAAACGGGCTTCATTGGAAAAAAAATTTTATGAAATTAATGTTTAAAAATTATTTTTGCCGTTTGGCCGCCACAGCGGGCGAGTAGAAAACGCAATCTGGAACACCAATTTTCAAGAACTTTTCGCAGCATTTGCGGATGTATTTCGCCGATAACTCTTGGAATGTTGATTTCCAGGTCTTCGATAACATAATATAACCTCAAAGAAAATAAAAACTGAGTGTAATATTTTAAGTTATGGAAATGTAAACATATACGGACCAGAGAATGACAATAAGTATTCAAAAAAAAAAAAAACAAAAAAAAAATAAATAGTCTTAATTTTAGCAACTGCATATAATTCTAATTGTAGCACAAACAATACGTACGCACTCATATTTTCTCTCGAATAACTACGACTAAAACCGATTCAAACAATTCTACTTTGTTTATGCAAAAAAATTTAAATACGCTACAACTACAAATAAAAAGGCACATGCGTATTAAAATAATTGACTCTATCTCAGACTTTAATTTTGAATATTTTTTACACACAGAATATTAATATTTATCCAGTAAAAAAAATAATACAGTCATACTCGGAATATTTGATCAACTGTATACAATCATTTGTGCACATAAAATGGAATGGAAAATGTGTGGCTGTGTGTGTCGCTCCGTGTGTCGCTGTGCGTGGCTGTTTGAAATCATGATCTTTGTGTGTGTGAAAATAAAATAGCTCTGTATTACGCATGTGTAGTCGGTTCAATATTTAGAATATTTTTGTATTCAGTATATTTTTATACTCACACAATCGTAGTTGTTTTTGTAGAACAACACTCAAAAAGTACTTAAAACGATACTTTTGTCATTCTCTGATACAGACACCACTACGTGATACAGGATGGCCCAGAAAGACCGAAGTGGTGTGAATTCCTTATAACTTTTTATTTAAGAAATATTTTTTTAATTTTTTGTTTTTTAAATACAGTAAATTTATAGGGAATATTTTTAGATTAGTTATTAAAAATTGTATCCCGCAAGTGGTGGCCATTTTCTGCTTCGCACAAATGTGCTCTTTCCATTTCCATTATTCATAACTTATTTATGAGTGACGAAGCCCATTTCCAATTAAATGGGTTTGTTAACAAGCAAAACTTTAGGATATGGGCTAAGGAAAACCCGAGAGTACTTCATCAACGACAATTACACCCAGTTAAGTGTACTGTTTGGTGCGGTGTTTCTTCAGAAAGGATCATTGGTCCATATTTTTTGGAAAATGAAAGAGATGTCGCCATTTCCATCAATGGTGATCGATATCGGGCCATGTTGGAAAATTTTGGAGGCCAGCCGTGTAATACCATCCGCAAATATGGTTCCAACAGGATGGAGCCACAGCGCACACTCCGAGGGCCACAATGGCTATTTTACGCGACATCTTTGGGGAAAAAATAAATTCGCGTAGAAGCAATTTTAATTGGCCTCCGCGTTCCCCGGATTTAACCGCTCCAGACTGTTTCCTTTGGAGTTATTTAAAAGGGAAAGTTTATGTTAATAAGCCTAGGACTATTGAGGAATTAAAAACCAATATTCCAGACGAAATTAACAACATAACACCGGAAGTTTTGCGAAAGGTCATGGAAAATGTGTTGAAAAGAGATCATTTGTGCGAAGCAGAAAATGGCCTCCACTTGCGGGATATCATTTTTAACAACTAATCTAAAAATATTCCCTATAAATTTACTGTATTTAAAAAACAAAAAATTAAAAAAATATGTCTTAAATAAAAAGTTATAAGGAATTTACACCACTTCGGTCTTTCTGGGCCACCCTGTAAAAGACCAAAAATAAATTCAGTGAATTGCGACCCGCGTACGAAAGGTTCCGTACGGACACTAGACATGATATTCAATACAAACTTTAGCCTACATTAAATATAGTTTTGACATTTTTTTTTGGTTTTTGGATTTTTTTCGGTTTGGGCGATTTTATTTTAATTTTGGCGCTTCTTTAGTTTTGGCACTTTTTTCTGGCTTTGGCGATTTTTGCGGTTTTTGGCGTTTTTTTAACTTTGGCGATGTTTTTATTTTGGCGTTTTTTTTCATTTTGGCGATTTTTTCATATAGGCAATTTTTTTAGTTCTGGCAAATTTTTCGGTGTTTGGCGTTTTTTTTTTTTAATTTTGGCGATTTTGTGGGTTTTGGTGATTTATTTGAGTGTCAGATTTTTTTTAATTTGGCGATTCTTTTCGTTTTGAATATTTTTTTTAACTTTTGGCGTTTTTTTCGGATAGGCGAATTTATAATTTTGGTATTTCTTAGTTTTACCGTTTTTGAAAATGTCACGAGTTTGCCTCTTACGGTTTCCAAGATGCAACAAATTGTCAAAATTGATTAGTCGAAATTCCATTCACTGATAGAACACCCTTTAATTTAATTTTTTTAAATTTTAGTGTTAATTGTTGTAGTCTGTATAAAAATACACTAATTTTACAAATTTCAAGTGTCAATATACATATGTGTGTACATACAATTGTATGTATATTGCACGGGATTTGAAGATTTTTCGTTGCTCGTTTAGGAACACCCTTTAATTTTTAATTTTAATGTAGCGGCCAAGGTTCTACACACTATGTCCAAATTTACGGTTCCTGATAAAATAGCCTGTGACAGACAGATGGACAGCGTAGCGAAATCAATGGGTTCCTTTTCACCTTTGGTGTACGGAACCCTAAAAAATACTCGTGTCTCCCAGTTTTACTCCAAGTTGTGCAATTTTTTTTACGGACCTCCAAAGATTTGGGGCCTTGGTTTAATTTTTGTCAAAAATCGATCATTTTCTCAGGCTAATATCATAAAACCGTTCGGAATTTTGATTTACTCTCTGAGGCAAAGTTGTAGCTCATGTGATTGTAAATCTTGTAAATACAAATCGTAATAGGGGCCTAAGTTCCAATATATTCATATTCATAGCAATTTTTTTTCTAAATTTGTTTTAAATATATTTCCAACTACTTCCTGAAACTTCTTGCTAGTTCATAGTTTGTATTTATTTTTATAATAATTCTAGCTACCTGCTCTACTTTATTTCACATTTCATTGCTCTTAAAAGCCGAGGGTTTGTCTCTTTTTTGTAGCAAATTTGATGGGTTTATTAATTTATTTATTTTTTTCTTAAATATATATTATTGCGGATAATATCTCTCCGTTGTAGTTAGTTTAAAATTTTTGTACGTTTAAATTTATTTCACTTTTGTCGTCTAAATATGTAATTGATGACGTGTGTTGAGGGGAGAGAACAATCCTCCCTCTTTGCTCGTGTTTCATGTTTAGTTTATTTTAAAATAATTTTCAAAGCAAACAGCAAGAAGAGGAAAAAATATTGACATGTTTTTGAATGTCATCCAATTTATTGACCAACAACCTTTAAAAACTTAAAGCGAGCACATAAAATAAGTATAAAATTTTATTCTTTGTCTTGAAATACTTCTGCAGACACATCATACACAATTTTCAATACGAATTATTGTTAAATGTTTTTCTGTCTATGTGTTTATTTTATTTATAATTTTTTGTGTGTTTTCTTTTTCTGTGTTGTTGCAAGACCCTGCAGGAACTTAGTCAGTGTTTACTGCACAGGCAAAACCAAATGGCCCATGGTGAACTAATTTTTTTTTGTTATTGTGATCGATATATGTAATACCGATAAGATGGGATATGCAGGTAAAATTTTTTTATACCATAAGTTAAAAAAATCCTAAATTAAATACGGAAAATTAGGCATTTTTTATTTAGAGTCTTACCCCCGCCAATACCCACACCACCTAGGATAAGTTATTTCTAGCATGAACTTAAAATCGATTTAAAATGTTAATATTCTTTTTTAAAAATTTTCTTTCTTTCGTCTTCTTTTCATGTTGTTTATGAGCGGTGTTGTTCATTTAGATAATTTTTCTATGCTGTTATTTAAATTACAGAAAACTGAATAATTTACGTCAACACTGTTTCTAATATGTCTAAGTAAATTGAATTAAAACTAAATAAATTTATTTATTTTTAAATGAAATGCTGTTTTCGTACCGAATAAAATTTGTTATAACAGTGGACAAGAGTGCCACATGGCACTCTCTCCTGAAGCGGCCTAGATGGGTCCTACATATAACGTGATTAAAAATTTGGGTTAAGGACAAACATATTACTGTCCGTACAAAAAAAGGTTAAAATTGGTTCACAGAGAGCTCGTGTCAATTAATAAGTTAAAATAGTTCTTAAATTTAACTTACAAATTAAGCTTAAAGCTTATACCATTCGTTCCCAGAAATTTCTTGCGAATATCTTAACGTTTCTCTAAAAAAGTAATGCTTTCCAGTCTCTTTATTTCTACATTGTCAATAATTGTTTATTCTTTCTGCTTACAGATTCGATGCCAAACAGACAACAATCTATCTTAAAATGGCCTGAAACAAAGTTGGATTTAATTTAAAAAAAAAACTAACCAGAAAGTCAACTATAAACCAACGCACCCGGAATAACGCTACACAAGTATCGATAAAAAAATACCGAACTAAAATATTTAAAATTGGCAATTAACTTTTGGACTAGTGCAACACAAAATTAAAAAAAATACAATAATAATAATTTACACCAGCCAAACAACATTAATCAACGAAAACTAAATTAAGCCAAATAAAATTCAAAGCAAAGCTTTTAATTCACAATAAGACAAAGAACAAATGTAGTATTGCTGAGCATAAAGCTTAATAGTTTATAGCGCATTCATCATTGAAAAAAAAAAGAAAACCACCAGAAAATAATTAAATTTGAATTGCACTTAACACACACTAATAACACACACTCTCCAGTTCACCTGCTCTCTTCCACTCATTAAGCAATTTAGCTGCAAGCACCCAAATTTGCTGTGAGATTTTTAACAAAAAAAACAAAACAAATAAAATAAATAAAACATTAAAGCTTTCTTCCATTTTAAACCTTGTAAAAATTATACAACAATATCTGAAGAAATAATAGTAATAATTATAAAACTAGACACACTACCACCACCACCACCACAATAACAACAATATACACTATAGAGATCATTGCAATTGATCACTTGCCACTCACGCTCTATCGCCTCTAGCTCGCTGAGGTGACGGAACAGCTTTCGTTATTAAATCAGAGTTACTGCAAAAAATTCGAAATAAAAGTGCTCAAGCCACCAACCGAACGAATTCCTAACTAAGCGAACTTGTCCAGGCAGCCAGACAGCCAGACAGCCAGCCTGATCCGATTCACTGTTACCCCACAGAGGCCAAACAATATCGAAGTTTCATTTAACCGTCCACATTTTATTTGAACTAATGAAATAGTAAAAATAAATATATTTGAAATTATTATTCAAACATTATTCGCAACTGAAATCCAACAACACTTTTTAAATTTTCTAATTGCAACAACTTGCAAAATTGTGTTGGTGTTCAGGCACGAAGCAAGAAACAAAAAAATAGTTTTATCTACCATCTCCATTACCAGCAACAGCAACAACAAGATTTAAAAAAAAAACTTAAAGTACAAAAAACAGATCGAAATCCAAAATGGGTCTTATACGTAAAAGATATACTCACCTGCATGTAATCGTAGCACTGTGCGCGCTCTTAGCGTCTTGCACTATAACGTTCACACTAGCTGCCAGTGACAATAATGACAATGCTACTGATGACAATCAGACACTTGTGCAAAAAGTCACAACAGTGCGAACAATTGTCGAGAGTGATGTGATCGATGATGACGACAATGAGAAAAGTAATGGTGATGGTGATGGTGATGGTGATGGCGATTCGACGTCACTGTCGCCGCTACCGTCCAAATCCATGTCCACATCCACATCACCAACTTTCATGAACAATTCGTTTGCACTGCCGCAGACATCATCCAATGATGTGGAGTGCAGTGAAGGTCTTGTTATTCCGTTGTGGATGCCTCAGACCAATCTCAGTACCGGAGATCGAGTAGCAAGAGGCTTGGTTTACTTTTTCGTCATGGTCTACCTGTTTATCGGCGTTTCAATTGTGTCCGATCGCTTTATGGCGGCAATCGAAGTGATCACGTCCAAGGAAAAAGAAGTGGTGATCAAGAAGAAGAATGGCGAGAAGCAAATTGTGGTGGTAAGAGTTTGGAATGAGACGGTGGCCAATTTGACGCTAATGGCTTTGGGGTCCAGTGCACCAGAGATTCTACTGTCTGTGATTGAAATGTTTGCCAAGAACTTTGAAGCAGGTGATTTGGGCCCTGGCACAATTGTGGGTTCGGCGGCCTATAACTTATTTGTGATCATAGCGCTGTGTGTGTTTGTGGTGCCCGATGGTGAGGTGCGCAGAATCAAACATCTACGGGTGTTCTTTGTCACTGCTACGTGGTCCGTGTTTGCCTATGTTTGGCTGTATTTAATTTTGGCCCAAATCTCACCTGGACGTATTGAAGTCTGGGAGGGTCTGCTAACATTCATGTTCTTCCCCGCCACCGTGCTGACTGCTTACATAGCCGATCGTCGGCTGTTAATCTACAAATATTTGGACAAAAACTATCGCATGAATAAGCGTGGCGTTATTGTAAGCGCTGAGGGCGACGCAGCGCTCGAAATGAATCAACAGGATGAAATCAAACAGCTTGAGGAGACCGAAGAAATGAAAGATTTCGAAGAAGCCAGACGTGAGTACATTTCTTTGCTTAAGGAGCTGCGCAAAAAGTATCCACAAAGTGATCTGGAGCAATTAGAAATGATGGCTCAGGAGCAAATGATCAACCGTGGTCCCAAGTCCAGAGCATTTTATCGCATACAGGCTACACGTAAAATGATGGGTAGTGGCAATATAATGCGCAAAATTCAAGAGCGTGCTCAAAGCGATCTCAGCGAGGTCAAAGCTCAACTTCAGAGGGTGGATGCTACTTCCGATCAAGACGATGCCGCCCTTAAGGTTTTCTTTGAGCCCGGCCATTACACGGTAATGGAAAGCTGCGGTGAATTCGAACTACGTGTAGTAAGACGTGGCGATCTTTCTGGCTACACCACGGTCGAATATCAAACGGAAGATGGTAGTGCCGAGGCCGGCAGCGATTATGTGGGTAAGAAAGGCGTGCTCACCTTTCCGCCCGGCGTCGACGAGCAACGTTTCAAGATCGAAGTTATCGATGATGATGTCTTCGAGCAGGACGAACATTTCTATGTTCGCCTCAGCAATCCTTCGGAGCCGGCTGTATTGTCTGTTCCCAAAGTGGCCACAGTTATGATTTTGGATGACGATCACGCTGGCATTTTCGCCCTTTGTCAAAAAGATCACGAATTGGTTGAATCGATTGGTACGTACGAGCTGAAAGTGCAACGTTATTCGGGTGCGCGCGGCAAAGTAATCATACCATTTTGGACGGAGGATGGTACGGCCAAAGCTGGCAAAGACTATGAACCGCAACAAGGAGAATTGGTGTTTGAAAACAATGAAACTGAGTGAGTATTTATGATTTATGATATACTATGATATTGTTTAGGTTAAGGAGAAAATTTAAGGAACATTTCATTGGGAGAGAAAAACTGAATTACATATCAAATTCAACGAATAAACTTTAAAACTGAAGGAAAAGTGGGTATGAATATGAAGTTGGTTAAAAATAGGTGGAAGCAAAATGATTTTATTTTATTTTCTTACTGAAATTTTATGCCTACCTTATAGCATTAATGTAGTGCGACACATTACTCAATATTATGCTTTTTAGGGTTCCGTACACCAAAGGTGAAAAGTTTTAGCTACGCTGTCCGTCTGTCTGTCTGTCAGTCACAGGCTATTTTCTCGAGAACCTAAAGTTAACCTAAAGTTAAGTTACAACAACAAATACATGATAGTTAAAAATTATAGTGTGTTCCTAAACGAGCAACGAAAAATTTTAAAATCGTCACATTAAAAAAAAACTAAAACTAAAAAAATTGGCAAAAACAATGGAAAAATAGCCAAAATGAAAAAAAAAATCGCCAAAATGAAAAAAATCGTAAAAATTAAAAAAAAAAACGCCAAAATGAAAAAAATTGCCAACATAAAAAGAAGTGCCAAAACCAAAAAAAAAGACAGAACTAAAAAAGCACCAAAGACGACAAAAACGCAAAAAACGCCTAATTAAAATATCGCCAAGAATCGAAAAAATTACAAAACAAAAAATAATTACAAAACTATATATTATATAGGCTAAAGTTCGTATACACACAAAAAAGTAATTTGAATGATTTTGTAATATTAATTAAAATATTTGTAGTATCAATTAATAATTTAATTAAATTTTTACCTATAAGCAATTTGATATTATCAATTAAGTTTTTCCAGTCAAATTAATTAATACAATTAAAAATTTAATTAATACAATTAATTAATTGGTGAACACTTTTTTCTGTGTAGTATTACATATCTAGTGTCCGTACTAAACCCTTTATGTGCGAGTCAAAGTCGCACTTTACTGAATTTTTTTCTCTTTGCCCAGAATCGATCATATAACCAACGAAATTGCCTGCCCGTTGGGCCAGTTTTCTTAATTGATCTCCATCTGTTTTTATACATTCCATTAACAATCTCTTTTGCTGAAGGACTCAACTTTTGTGGCAAAATTTAACGATTTGATCACTGTTGCCAGAGTTGCACATTTATCGATTTGTATCTAAAATAATGACAAGGTGCGATTTCAGAATTTTTGTGAGTAAAATTACGGTTTTCTTAATTGCTAATGCTTACATCACTTTTTATTTTTTGTTGTTTTCGCCACAATGTACGTCTGTCCGTCATAGGCTGTTTTCTCGAGAACCGTAAGAGTTACGGACTTGAAAATTGCATAATTGTCCACATTATGAAATACTAATTTTGCAATTATGCATTAAAAAATATCTATGACACCACAAATTTCCCTGAAAAATTAACAATTCTATTTATTTTTTATTATATACTTCATATTTCACACAACTGAATATATTAGGTAAATAACAAACGTCAAATACTACAACTAACAATTTGATATAAACACGTACGTATTTCAAATCAAAAGAGAATTGCCGAGCACATGAAAGTGCGTACCCTTCCCCAATCTTCTCACCCCTCTTACCAATAAACTCAAAAATCACTGCAACAAAAGTTGCAAGTCTGGACAGGGACTTAGTGTCTTTTAATGCAGACTATCTACATCAGTTAACACTGAAATTTAGGGCCTGTCCCACGATGTCACCAACGATCGACTTGTCGAACACTTGTTACATTGGATACAACAAACAAATTTTAAAATTTGTTTTTGTTTTGAATGTAAGTGTGAGAACGTTGGTGACATCTTGGGACAGGCCCTTAAAAAAATCAAAATTATAGGTATTGTATTACTGATTTTAGGTTTTCTTAGTTTAAGAATACTTTTAGAATGATGTACATGTATGTAAGGCTTGAAAAGAATTGAGAAGAAACAATCTCACATTAATTCTAGTTATGTATGTCGAACATTTTTGTTGACTTTGAAGCATATTATCTATCATCCCTTTAAGATCCTATCTGATTGTCATGTATACAACTTTTTTAAATAATAAATGTGATATAAATGGAAGGTGTATATTTATTACATTCTATAAACCAATCAGTCATTAAATTGTGTCATAAATTAGTTTTTTCTTCCCCAGGGAAATCTTTTAATCTAGATTTCTCTCATATAAATTTTTTTTTATTAATTTCGCTTTAATCTCTTTTGCTGTATAAAATTATTTGCTTAAAAAATGAAAAATAAGAAAGTGAGTAAAATAAATAATTCATTTGTACTCACTCCCAAGCAGTAATTTTGAATACATATATTTTTTATCACGCATTTCCTTGAATTCTCTTACCACTTCTATTGCATAATTTCTTTTCGTTTTTCTATTTCTTCTTTTACTTTTCATCTGCTGCTGATGATGATTAACATTTCAAAACGAAACCGTCTTTAAGGAAAAATAAAATATGATGTAAATACAAGTTCATATAAAACAAAAACAACAACGACGCAGCCATATGTTGGCTTTTTAATGTTTTATCGGCGTATTTCTGTCACCTGTTTTTTGTTTTTCCCACACAATCCCACACGCATTGCCTTCGGCACACAACAAATATAAAAAAGGCCAAGTTGTTCTATTTCCGGTCAATGTCAAACTCGCTTTAGGTTTCTATTGTATTTGGAATTTTTTTGAAAATAATAGAAAAATTATTGTAGAACAAAATGTTAAGATAATGTTGGCCATAAAAATATTCAGCGTAAAAAAACATATTAAAATAAGCAAATGTGATTTAAAGAAAAGACAGCCCTTTATTCAAATTTATTATTAGATCTTACCAACTGCTTAGGATAAGTACATATATTTAACAGGCTGAACCCGGCAAAAGTTGTCTTTAGCTGATAATGTTTTGCTCTATGTGCTTTGTAGCTGACGAATGCCAAAAAACTTCATTTTGTTTTGGTTTTGATAAAATTATTTGTGTGCTTTGAACGTTATTCATTTCTATATACAGCTATGCAAAGTGTATATAACTTGGTGGCAGCGCTACTTCAGCTGATAATATTTTGCTCTATGTGCTTTGTAGCTGTAGAATGTCAGAAACTTCGGTATATTTTGGTTATGATACAAAAATTTTTGTGCTTATGACATTCTTCGGTTCTTTACACAGCTATGGTTGCCGTATTATTTTATTACAAATCCTTACGCAGTCACCTGTATAATTACCATAAAAAATTCTTTATTTTGTTGTGGCAGTGTTATAGAATGCTACGATTAGATGACCCTCTTTGTTAAGCTGATGTAAGATGGAGTTTGCAATAGTTCCACATGATACTTTACTCTGCATACTGTAGCCTTCTTACACGATCATTGAAATCTTAAAAATTTGTTAGCTGGTTTTTTGTTTTTTTGTTTGCAGCAACTACGTTGATAATCCGATTTCTCATATAAAAGTTTTAAAAACATAATTTTATGTATAAAGTTATAAAAATAATAATTCGTTAATATTCAAGATATTTGTTAATATTAAGGAGCAATTTTAAAAAAGTCAAGATACAAACATTATATTCTTGACAATAAATGTTAAGAACATTTACAAGCAACGCATATTTGTGTCGTAAATTTTTGCACAAATTTTGTCATATCATCAATTTACTCCCCTACTAGATTCGCAATTACTGAGGATCAATACGAGGATTTCTAGAAATCTCTTGGCACTTGTTTCGTAGCATCTGGCAACTATAATGCAAAACATACTTTCTGGGTTTCGCATCTTATCACACCTAGAGGGCGTGTGTTGTTCAACACAATTTCAAAAATGGGCTTAGACGTCATTTCGAGTGGAGAGCCCACTTACTGGCCTACATAAAATTCCGGATGTTATAGATTTTGGCGTCATGAAATATATCTCTACGGAATTAGTTCACGTTGAAGCTTCCCTAGATTTATCCTCCAATCACTCTTCCACGATCATTACAAACTGTAGCCCACTGAGAAGTGCTCTACCTTACCCATATGTGAAAATGGTCAGCCGTGTTAATTGGCTGCGATTCAAAAAATATCTTAGTAGTCATTGCACTGAAAATTCATGTTTTCATTAGAACTCATGATGATGTTGAATCTTATATTAACAATCTTAACGAAAATATTCAACAGGCTGCTGAACATGCCACTAGCCCCCATCTGTAGACTGGGTTTAACAGAATTTATTCTGCAGATATTGAACGTCTCGTAGGTGAAAAAAGAAGAGCTGGAAGAGAATGGCAACAGCACAGATCACCTCAACACAAAATCAGATTTAAAGAGTGCACTAAAAGACTCCAAGAGCTGCTTGCACATGAAAAAACTTCATCTCTTAAAATCTATCTGGAAAATCTCGATGTCACACCAGCATCTAATTACTCTTTGTGGCACGCTGCGAAAAGAATTAAAACACCCGTTGAGTTTAAACCACCTCTGCGCACTTCTACCGGAGTTTGGGCCAAGAGTGATACTGAAAAAGGTAACTTGTTTGTAAAGCATTTGAAATCCGTATTTACCCCAAACACATGTACTGGTGTTGTTGATTTTCCAAGCACTACCCCCTCGACCGTTAAAATTTAAGATGTGTGGTGTACAAAAACTAATTGCTGAACTCAACCCGAAGAAAGCTCCGGGTGTTGCTGGAATTAGTAACCAGATGCTAATAAAAGTGCCTCGTATTGCAATTAGAATCATATTATTCATTTTTAATGCCATTTTACGACTAGCGTATTATTCCCACAGCTGGAAGCTTGCCAAGGTTAAAATGATTCCAAAGCCGGGAAAAGCTCTTACCAAGGCAGAATCACACAGTCCAATAAGTCTGCTATCAACAATGTCAAAACTTTTCGAAAAGCTGTTCATGTCAAAATTGTCCCCAATTCTAATTGGTAGTGGGTGCATCCCAGACCATCAGTTTGGCTTTAGAAGTCAGCATAGCACCATTGAACAAACGCATAGATTGGTTCAATTTATAAAAAGAAGATTTGAAGAAAAGAAGTACTGTTCTGCACTGCTTATTGACGTTTCGCAGGCATTTGATAAAGTGTGGCATGAAGGCCTAATTTAAAAATTGAAATCATGTCTACCAATGAATTTTCTGTATTTATTAGAAAGTTACATTACTTCTCGGAAGTTCACGGTTGTGGAAGGATTATTCATGAGTGTGCCCGAATTTATATCATACGGTGTGGTACAGGGGAGCATACTGGGGCCAGTTTTGTATTTGATTTATACTTGTGATATGCCTTTGAGCAGTAATATCCATACATCTGCGTTTGCCGATGACACAGCCTGCCTAAGTATGCACAAAAATCCTCACGAGGCTTTCCGGTATCTACAAGAATATATTACACAACTGGAACTATGGTTAAACTTATGGATAATTAAGGTAAATGAACAAAAGTGTGTTCAAGTAATGTTTACCTTACGGAGTTATACTTGTTCCCTCATTCGGATTAATAATCAAGTTGTTCTTTAACATTCACATGTGAAATATCTTGGTATACACCTTGATCGTGGTCTAAATTAGACCACTTGACACTTATTTATTATGAGCACACGTGTACAAAACAAAGACGATAGTCGTCTTTTTTCAAGCAAATTTAAGTGACTTTGTACAAATTTTGTTTGAGCCAAAAAATTTGAAAAAATATTTATATTGTGCTTATCTACACGCAAAGAAAAAATATGGTTGAGGTAACCATAATTAAACAGCAACATACTATGATTGAATTATATGGTTGTAGTTAAATCATATTATTGTCAATAGGAAAGCAAACTTTTAATAATATTATTATCTGAGTTAATAATAATATTATCAACAAAAACAATGAACTTTGTTACATCTAATCTTATTTTTGTTAATATGACAACACTATTGTTTGATGTGACTAAAATATAATTGAGACTTACTGTACCATGTTCTTATATTAGAATAAGATTGTTAAAGACGAAAACAGTATTACTTAATATAATAATAATATTTTCTTTTTCAATCATATATTTATTGATGGATCTCTTGTTTAAAACAGCTGTGCGTTAAATCCGAAATAAAAAAAATTAATATTGTTGAAATTAAATGTATATATAGAAATGTATACTTACATATGTGTGTATACTCGAAATACAAGCACTTATGTATAAAGAGATAAACATATGTACATACGTATGTATATGTTTTTATTTATCTACCCTTTTGTTTGTTTGTGCTTTATTTATTTATTTAACACGACGCGTGCAATACCGATAGCTTACAAGCGGAACACTGAACTGACAGATTTTTCTGAAAAACATTTTTTTAAAAACTTAAAATAATATGGTTTTTGACAACATTATATTCTTATATACATTATATTATTTTTAAATAATAACAATAATTATGTTTCAGTCATAAATTTTTAACAAAACTATATTGTTAAACTCTAACCATATCACACTTTTTTATGAATATAATAATGTTGTTATTAAATTCAAACATTACTTTGCTTACCGTAACAAAATTAATGTTTAAAATAGCAATAACTTGTTTTCAACAATCACAGATTTGTTTCTGAGAACATAATATTGTTTTCTCAACCATTCTATAACAATAGCTTTTCTTTGCGTGTACACAGAAATACCTTTTAAACCATATATGTTTCACCAATATTGGTAGATACTTAGAAATGTACGAAAAATAATGTGTGCCGTATTTATATATAAGATATGGTTTTGTTTTTAAGTATTTCTATGGACTTCATAGCCCCAGTTGTTAATTAATAACACTGCTCTGCAAAAAATAAATGAAGTCAGGAGCAAGAACTTCATTATGTGATTTTAATGAAATTTTGTGCACTGAATCGAAATCTGTTCTCAGATTATTTTCACCACATCT
The DNA here is from genome assembly GCA_905220375.1 of Tachina fera. Taxonomy (NCBI): domain Eukaryota; kingdom Metazoa; phylum Arthropoda; class Insecta; order Diptera; family Tachinidae; genus Tachina; species Tachina fera. The sequence continues at coordinate 63,022,566 of LR999963.1, forward strand.
GGTTTTTGAGCTATTTTCATTTAAATACAATATTGATATTGGAATATAAAATATGTATTTATTATGATAAAAGTAAAAAATCTTACACATAAATGGCCTCTATGTTATAAATTAAAACCTTAAATAAAGTTAAATATACAAAAACAAACAAAGCCATACAACTACTAATTAGTATATCTCTATCTTTTATAAATTTTATCTTCTGTTTCCCAGCAGAAATCAGTTATTATTTTTGAGGACCACTGGCCGCAATTCTTTCGTTCCATTGGCCCAATATTTCGTTAGAACCTTTCACCATGCTTACCAGATATGACAAAACGAAAAAAAAATTACATGTGAATGCAGGATTTTTTTTAACGGCGACTTTTTTAAATATACATACATATATTCCACAAATAAAGATCCTACTGAGCTCTTTTGAGCAGTAATATCTTGTACCTTTCATAGTTACTGGATGAGCTAATGATATAGATGAATATCGATTTCCATTATGTAGCCACACTGCTTTCCGAGGCATTGGAACCATAAAAAATAATTCCTTTAGATACTATAGTATTTTTGTACAGATTTTCTTTACTTATAACTTTTTTTAATCCCAACATATCTTGCTTTGTGAAAATAAACAAAAATATAACATATTTGCGGTTTTAATTTTTTATAAAGTTTTGAAAACAAATGAAAAAATCAATTTTGCTTTAAAAATATTTTTTTAGTCACTTATTTCAGAACAACTCCGAAACCGTTTCAAAATCGAAAAAAATAGAAAATTCATTTAAAGATAATTTTCTTTGTATCTTTAACTGTTCAATTTATTAAAATCGTACAAGCCGTTATCGAGTTATATTGAAATAACATAGCGTGACCGCTATTGAAATAACTTAGCGTGCCCCTTAAAAAAAATCTGTACGTCATAGACAAAAACTGAAAACGGATTTGATTTTAGGGTACGAATGTCCCCATACATAAAATATATACTTTTATTGAAAACAATTTTTTTTGCAGAAAATTGTACAGTAGTTTTGATTTAGCTGCCTTTTGCTTAAGTGCACTATGTACCTAACTGCCTAAAATGATAAATTTTTGTCACTATTCTTTAAAATCCTATACAAATTCATTTTGAAGTGCACTTTCTTTACCTGCACATTTAAGATAAGTGCCCTAAAATGTTGGTAATTTTAAAATATTTTCATACAAAAAATCAATGTTAGCTGCACATTGGGTAAAGTAAATAAAAAATAAGCATTTGCTTTTTACGTGAAAATTTGCTTAAAAAAACAAAAAACACACACAAGTTTTAGGTTTTAAAACAAATTTTTAAGTAAAAAGAAAATGCTTATTGTTTATTCACTTTGCCCATTGACTTAACTGCACAAAATACATTTTTTTTTTCTGTAATTATTGTTTAAAATCCTTTTTAAGTGCACTTTGTATACCTGCGCATTCAACATAATTTTAGGCAGTTTTAAATTATTCTCATATAAAAAAATATGCAACCATGTATGTTTATAAAACTGAAGTCAAAAATTTTATACCTGCGCATTTAGGCAGGTAAGTGCTTTTAAGATAACAGCATTTTTGACTTATCTGCACAAAAAAGGGTGCAAAGTTGATTGTGCAGCTAAGTCAAAATTACTGTAATATGTTGTTATGCTCAAAATTCAATAAATACAGGACCTAAAAGTATGCAACACTTTTTGCCAAACTGTTATTACAAGTTTTGCGACGTGTGTTTGTATATTTCCGCTATAACTTTCTAAAAAATCGCGCAAACTATTTTACATTTTAATTGGTGTTTTTTATGGGAATTGTTAAAATTTAAGTTTAAATTTTTTTTAAAGCACTAACTAACAATCCTAAATTATTATTTTACTTAAAAATACATTGAAATTGATTATTGAGGGGTTTAGCTGGATCGTATGCGGATTTCACTCTTGCTAATGCAGAACATCAGGGAACCTTTCGTAGAACAACTGGAGTTATTATGTTATAAACTTTGATTTACAACAGACTTACCATTGTCGTTTATTCTTTACTAATTATGCACATGTTAGTTAATTTGGTTATTTTTGTTGTACTTAAGACAAACTTTTTTTGTTTGTTACTATTAAGTATATTTATTTAATTTTTGCCACAGGCCCATGGCTATTAGTTTGAGTTAATTTTAATTATTATTTTTCGAACTAAATTTGTTTCTATATTTATAATTTGAACGGGCTAAGGTTCGTTTCGCTTTTTAAGCCAAATTACATGTGATAATTATTTATGAATAAATAACATCAAAGCTAGTTGTAAATAGTCTGACAAAACATAGTTGAACGGAACAGCCAGCCGTTTTCAAAGGCCACTAAAACTTCATCATCAGCATTATTCTGTGTTGGTCCACTGTGTGTGGTGCCAGTTGACGTAAATGTCTGCCCTATATACGAAACTTTTGACAATTGTAAGTCTGTTGTAAATTAGAGATGTTAAATTTGGGCTTTCATTACAAAACACGATTCAGCAAATTGAAATACGATGAATCAAAACAATTCACGAATTCCATTTGCAAGAAAGTTTCGTATATAAGGCAGAAATCTACATCAACTGACACCACACACAGTTGACCAACACAGAAGAACGCTGATGATGAAGGTTTAGTGGCCTTCGAAAACGGCTGGCTGTTCCGTTCAACTATGTTTTGTTGTCAGAATATTTACAACTAACTTTGATGTTATCTTAGTTTTTGTTAATCAAAAATTTTTCGATATTTTAAAACGAAAATTTATCGAATATTGACTAACAAAACTAAAGCCCTTTAATCTGTACATATTTTGTAATACGAGACCAACAACTTGTTATTATTTGCAGCAATGTTTCAATAGACAACAACTACGTAACTAAAGCAACAACAAGTTACTTCCTTGTTCATTCTTTTTTGTATGTTTTGACTTATATGTATTTTACTATTTTTGTTGTTGTTCTTGCTCAGGTTATTGAATTTAGTTTGACCTCTTTAGCAAATATTGATTGATTTCATTACATGAATTTTTTCCCGTTTCCTTTTCTCATTCTTACATTATTATTGTTTAAATGTCATCAAATTAAGTTTTCGTTGTATTTTTCGTGACATGCATGGAATATGCAAACATTTTATGGTTTCCACACAATGTAGTCACATTGATCGAAAAAAATAAAAATAAAATAAAATTTAAATGCTAAAAAAGTGTAGGAAATCTCAGGTGAAAGTGTTCTAAACAGTTTTTTTGCATGACATAAAATACTTTTTGTGGCATTAGACTTGGATAGGACTTGTTCGTGACATAATTTTGGATTCAAATCTGTGATGAAATCCATGTAGTTTAAATGGGTTTGATAATAGGTTTGTGTCGAAAACGAGCTTATGAGAGAGTTCGATACAAGTCCAAAGTCTACTTATTATACTTGAGGCGATCTCATTCAGTCGGTCGTATTCGACGCAAATATTTGATCAAACACATTTAATGCTAGGAACACAACTGGCACGAACGACGAATTTTATCCACGTCGACGAATTTGTCGATAAGCATTCGCTGCGTAAATACGTCGTGTGAAGCACAATAACGACGAATTTACTCACCGAATTCCTCTCTGATATTTTATAAAGTTCTTTGTTGTGTTTACAAAGGCAGAGAGACTGAGAGAGAAATCTGTTTTTTCGTGGTTAGTTGGTGTACAAAATATAAATAAATCTATTTCAGAGTTCGTCAGGCACGTCGAATTTCGTTTTACGGTGGTGTTGTGTTCAAATGAATTGTTAAATAGGTTCGACCGAAGTCTAATTATTTAATGGGAACGAAGGAAGTATAGTTAACATTCTACAGAGCGAATGTTTTTGAGCTTGACGACACTTAGAAATTTCCACTAGGGTACTAATTTCGCAAAATTATCAATAACAATTAAAATTTACCTAATTAAAATAACAGCAAAACATTTTCATATAACTTTTGTTGTAACCATATTTTTAAGCTGATGCTTCGAAAGTACATGCAGAAGAAAACATGATTATGTTCTGGTCTTATTTAAAAATTTTTGTTTTATTACAATAAATCTTTTTGTAATCCATTATACACTTTTTGTTAAAAAAATCATATTTAGCTTCCCTTAATACTAAATTGAATACTTTAAAGCGCGCATTATGGGTTTTTTTTACTTATGAAAAGGCTTAAAAAATACAAATGCAAACAAATCCATTATAGAAAGAACAGAAAAAAAATACTTTGCATTCTATTAAGTTTTAATTGTATTTCTCATTGCGAAATTTAAAGTTTTCAAACAATCGAATTTGTATTACATTTTATAAATTTTGTTTATTACAAAAAATATGGTTTTAATATATGATTATTTACTTTCAGAAATTGTTAAGCAATTTTTCTTTTATGTCTCTGAAACGTATTTTATGTGTTTTTATATAAAAGAAGTGCTACAATCAATAATCCCTGCGATTGTGCAAAGAGGCTTTTTATATTGAAATATATCACAAGCTTAGAAAATACAAATGATATCAGTAATCTTCTTATGAAAATTTTGAGATTTTGATACAGTGCGTGGGAAAGATTGAAAAGATTAAATAAAATCCATATGATATATTCAACTTCTTGTTAGATAAGGCAAATGTTTTTCAATACAAAATTTCTCCACATTTATATAATAAAAAGTCATCCAATAAGAAATTTCATTTTGATATGTAAAACCAAACGAATTTTTTGAGTGAAACTATTGAATGTTTATTTAATTGTTAAGAGGAATTTAGTCATATATCTTTAACAATAGAGTTGTGTTTAGCAGGCATGTTTGAACTCGTTTGAGAGCGTTCGAATTAAAAGTTGTTTCAAACTCATTTAATTAACATTGATCAAAAGATCTGTTGGACGCAAGTCTAACTAATAATGAGGAATAATATTAACCAAATGGCTGTCACTATGCCTCAATTGCAGAACCATACTTTTTTCATGAAATTGTCCATCACATATTCGCTCATTTTCGGCTGTATTCTCTCGCAACCTTTACATCTTTGAGGTCCTGAATCGATCAAAAATCTTAGTGATCACAGTAAGAGCCTAAGCATAGATAACTATCATCCAAATGTGAATTATGTACAAATCGCACTTATGTCTCTTAGAAAGCAAACTAAAAATTAAAAATTCTCAGTAGAAGCAAAAAAAATTAAATATAAACATAATTTTATTATATACTCGTACTCTTATGTATATCACCAAAACGCATGTCACCGTTTTTTGCGCAAGAAAATGATGTAAGAATTTTACTGTAGTAAAACTTACGGTTGACCCCTTTCCAACGGAAAAAAATAAAAAATTTTTTTTGTTTTTCATGAGTGTGGCGTTATCTGAAGTAGTTAGCACGTGACTACAAAAGCGAAGATATTGAGTTCAATCCCTTTATCCAACAGTCATTAAAATAACACATTTTTCTGATGTGCATTAGTATCTCCTTGTATCAGTTGATATATGATAATTCAAGTAATGAAGGCATAGTCACTGGTCACTGATTTACACCGGCTTCAGCAGACACTAGTCCTAATGTAACATCAGAGCGTCTTCGTTCATGGGTATTGTATAGCAGAGTCAGCGGAAAAGTAAAATAGGCAATAAAATGGCCACTTAACACAGATTCAAAAATTTAATATGCCTCATTGACACCAGAGGTGCTGCAACACTGCAATAATAAAAAAAAGCGTGCAAAAAGCAGAGTTGTGAAAGACTGAAGCTTTTATCTATCTATTTCTCCGCCAACTGTCTTCTCTATAACTATCCCTTTCATAAAGATGGTCACACATATTAATAGTAGAAGGCATTCATTGCCTGAGTGTTACTTTAAAAATAATACACAATTTGTAAAGAGGAAGTTTTACGAAACTCAGACGTTGCTTTGTTTTTAAAAGTTTTGAAATTTGTATACAATTTTTAATATTTTTTACTCTTAATTTTCATGCATATAAATTGCTTTTTAAGACATGAGTGAGCGTTTGCATGATCTTGTCTCTGCAATGCACTTGTATCAGTGGGAAAAAATTACTGAAAGCTTAAAAGGAAAAACGGCCGAAAAAACTGTAGAAATTAATAATTTTAAAGGAAAACATATCTTTGTTTGACAAAAATAATGCACAATTACTTAATAGTTAAAAGAAACTGTGAAAAACATATAAACATTTGGTAACGGTGCTCATAGCCATGTCTAATAGCTAATAAATCACTGAATGTTTAAACATAGTTTAAGTTAATTTTCACAAAAAACTAAAATTGATTTAAATACACTTTCATTTTTTCAGTGCCTAATTAAAGTGAATATCAAATTACGTTGAAAGTATGGTAGCACTACAATATTTCCAAATATTATGGAAAGCTTTCCAAAGAACAGCTGTTTAATATAAATAAGAAAGTTGATTTATAAAATTGCAGAAATATTAAATAGCAAAACACACATTTTATGATACAAAAAGATCATCGGAATGCATTTTTCTATTTATATATTTCATGAAATGAAAATATGTGTTACATTTGTTGTATATTTCCGAAAATTAAACGAAATTATTTTTAATATGACCTCATGATGTTTATGTACATGCATTCAAAAAACACACATATGCACAAAACATATGGTATGTTTGTAAAACTTAAACAACGCTCAAGGCGTATTCAGTATCAGGTGACCTTATCAGTACAACAATTTTACAACACAAAAAACAACATGTAGTTTGCTATGCTAGAAAACCAATCTGTCAAAAGATTCCTGAGCAAATTTTGACGTTTTGGTTCAAATTGCTCAATTTCGCATCAAAAGCTGATAATCAGCTGGGCTGATAAGGTCACCTGATACTGAATTCGCCTTGACAACGCTTAAATGCATAATGTTGGCTATTTCAGGTTCATTTAATTTTGTGGTGAAAAACAAAATTTTGCGTTTAAATCAGATTTAAAAATAAAATACAGATACTCATTGACTGATTTATTTGCCCTAAGGTGCATTGATTGCAAAGAGCACGTTTAGATGAAGGGTGACGCAGCTTCGACAACGCTTATGTTCTCTTATAAAGTCACCTCTTAAGTCCACACCTGTTTACATGAAGATTTTTTGTAGCAATAGTCAGCGGACTCTTTGATATTAATTTGATCAATGTTTTTTATTCGTTCATTTGTAGCAATGTTGCCATTAAAGAACTAATTGTTAGTTTGGGAAACTTAAAATTAATATATCGATATAGTTTAACTTTTTTTGAATTTACTTTATTTGTTTATAATTTGTATACTATATATTTTGCAAACTGGACCGTTTAATAATTCAATATCTTGCACTAACGGTAGTTATGCCAGAGGCATCATTCATAAAAAATTTCATCAAAATCGGAAGCGAAATTTTCCAAAATGTTACTTTTGCTACTTTTTTACTTTTTTTACCCAAAGAAAGCTTAAGTTTTGATGCCTCTTGGCAGGAGCTAGCTTTTCATTTTAGACCCCTATCAGTATGAAATTTTGTTGTACTTTTTTTACATAAAACTGAACCGATTTGAGGGTCGAGAGTAGAAGAAATAAAATAGAAAATAACGGCCACGCTAATGTAGATACGCACAGACGTTGTGTTTATGATCTTTTATTTTTATGCGCCCATACAAACATACACATGTATTGATATTAGTTGTGTGCGGTTGCTTTAAAAAAACACCCTGAAACACGTAAACTAATAACAAGCATACACGCATCAACACTACTTCTTTTGATTGTTTGTTACGAACAAGAAGTCTATACTGAACATCAATACATCCATCGTGCTTCGCTTATTAAACGACAGTATAATACATGTTATGAGAATACATATAAGAAGAACAAGACGTATTTATATTTTAAGACTGTTTACGCAGGCCTATATTGTACATTGAGGCAAATTTATATTAAAAAATCAAATGGCTTGACAGATTTAATTTAGTTTTTTCTGTTTGATGGAAAGTGTTCTTAGCTTAAAAAAAAATCGGTCTAGCCGTTTAGAAGATATCACATCTTTTTCAGATGAATTCTAGTAAATATGTGTGTCTTTGACGCTCTAGGCTCCAAACGGATAAACCGATTTTAATTTAGTTGTTTTTTCGTTTAAAAGGTGACTTGATATTATATCTTTTCATTTATATTTGAAGAAAAATCGATCCAGTTGGAGGTTCTTAAAATTTTTTATTTTTTATACACATGTATATGTACATATGTGTATTAATATAAAAACGGCACACATTTCTTTTTGTCGTACAAAGGTTTAAAAATGTATTTTGGTGTAGACACATATGCACAATATAAATATTTTTTTAAATTAGTAACAAAGAACTCATAAAAAGAAATTTAAATTTGCTTCAAATTAAAAATCTTTTATATCGCTTTCTACTTGCAAGCCAGAGATCTGCATGATTACAAATCAAATGGCATAATTTTGCATTTTCTAAAGTGAATATTGGTCTAACATTAAATAAATGAAAGATGCTATTCATATTCGTATTCATATAAATGAAAATGTTGTTAATAAATACATGAAAGTGCTTGCAATTTGTATTTATTCATTTGATTCAGCCCTTCTGACAAATGTGGTTTTATGTAATATTACAAAAACAGCTAAGCTAATTTTATAAGTTATTTTAATACGCGAGGAACTATTAATTAATACAAAATGTTTTTGTAATTTAAGACTTCATCTAGTCAACGTGCTTTTGTGAGTTATTTGATTACTATACAAAACAATCAAACAACAGTAAAAATTTTTTATTTATTTTTACTAATAGCGCTAAAAAAATTGAGTTAATGACAGCCAGTTGTTAAAGAGGTAACTAATCAAGCAATATCATTAGTACATATTGATGTTAAAGAACAATAGAAAAGCATTGTAAAAGTGGGTGGAGAGCGGGAGTGAATCAACTCATGCAGTTCTCTGTTGCAAACACACATGTGCACACATGTTTATGCTTATTCTTATCCCTACTTATATTTTAAATGTGAGTTTGTTTGCTTGTTAGAGAGGCTTTCACGCCCAAATCGGATTTTGAAAATTCTTTCACCAATGGATAGCTACCTTATCAGCGACAAATGTAGGATATTTTTATCCAGTTCGAAAACGGGTTTTTTATATTTGGTATGGACTTGTTTCCAAAAAACATATTTTTGAGTTGCTTAGGGTAATTTTCGTTTCGGTTTTGAATTTCTAACTAGTTTCAAACCGGTTTTTAAGTATTATTTAAATAGATGAACGAAAGCGGATATATGTATACAAATATTTATTAAATATTAATAAAGTATAGTTTAATTTTTCTTCTCATCTTAAAAAACTCACATTAATTAATAAAAATATTTCATTCAAAAAGAATTGAAATTAATGAACTTAAATTGAAATAAAAGATTTTTAAAAATTTTACAAATATTACATAATTTATTTTACTCTATATTTTCTTTTTTAAATAAATTCATTATTCCTTTACTTGTAATATGAGTAGTGCTCAATGTCAAAACCTTGACCGTACATTGAATCAGAAACCACTGTATTATGTTTTATTTCATATTATTATTAATTAAGTGCATTTTTATGTTTTCTTTATATTTTCGTTTGAGTTAAGTCATATGGCAAAAAGAAAATTAGATTTGGGCATAAAATTCTACAATTCGTTGTTTGTGTCATTTCTAAGTTTTATGAACTTTCAAACGAACAAAACTACATACCATTAATGTAATTATGGTAAAAACTTTTATAGGAAAAATTAAGTTTTGCTATAATTTCCTGCAAATGAAGAAAAAAAACACAAGAGTTTACTCGTTTAAATAGGCTACGAATTTTTTTTTTGGTGGGTTGTTATTAGAGTTTTTTCCCCGGACTTTTTCATTTCCCGGGAAATACCCCGGGATACCTCTATAGAAATAATACACATTAAATATGCCAGGTATTAAAACAAATTTGATTATAAAGCTTAATACACTCACTAAGACACATCATATATAAATAAACACTCGTATGTTAATTCAAATTGGGTTTTGAAACAAGAACTTTTAGTTTTAAAATTCCTTAAAGGTTTTTTCTAACACGAAAATCTTCGTTATATGACATCAAAAAAGTAAACAAATATAAGTAATTACATAATATTTAAAACAAAACAAAACAAACATAAAATACAAAATTCTCAATGTTTGAGGTCGAAAACAGATCAGTAGATAATTGAGTTTTCAATGTAAAGCAATTTTATAAAAATAAAGAAAGAGAATAATGATTTCAAAAAAATATACCTTAAAACCAGTGAGCAAAAATAATTGTTATTTATTTTCTTTCTGAACAGGTTACTTGAAAATAACCATTATCTACTTTAGGTTGTTAGTAACCATTGTCGTGAGATACTCGTATCCATTATTATTATGACCGTTTTGTTAAGTTTTCCGAAGACATTTCAATATTTTGCAATGTAAATGCATCTATTACATCTAAAATACGATTTGTATTCTTTTAGCGATAACTGAATAGCTTCGACAATGGTCATTGGCAACCAAAAAGTTTTTTGGTTGACATAATAGCTCTTTATAACTAAGAAATATTTCTCATTTATATTGGTTACGATTATAACCATTATTTAAAATCATTAAATAGTTAAAAATACTTTCTCCATTTCTCTTATAACTGTTATGTTCCTGCTTAGAACATCAATCTATGTGAGATAATAAAAGTATTCACGTCAACTCTTGCAACTGTGCAAAAAAGCATAATTGCACTCTCTGACGTGAGCAACCCATTTTGTTTAGTTGTCTATAAAGCAACACAGTATGTGCAAAGATATGCTGTACTCGTATGTTTCTTAATTGTTAAAAGAGTTTGTTTAAATTAAATTGTTTTAATTAATTCACTAATAAAAATATAAATATTAATAATATTGGTATTATTTAACAAAATTCTAATAACAATTTAAGCCATACATAGGTCTTTTGAATATAGCAAAATTATGTATTTGTGATCTTAAAGTCAAATTTAAAGATTACTTTTCAATTTCTAGCTTTGAATTTTTTAAAAAATTATAATTTTTCAATTACTTTATTTGTACCGAAAACATCTTTAACCACTTGTTTTTTTTTCATTTAAAAGAAATATATTTAGGTATTTCTGCGTTGTAATTTGATGTATGGTTGATTTTTTAAGTACTTTTTGCAAATCTTTTTGGATTGGCAATACCATAATAAGTTGCACAACTTTGCAAAATTTACCCTGATAATCTTGCACTTACTCAGACCCTGACAATTTTGCATCATTTGTGCAAAATAATTTTCTATGTGGTTGTTGTTACATTTTTTGAAAATTTTGCAATTTTGCTTTTACGCACCAGTGCAACTTTTGACGTGAATACCTTTAATATATCTTTAAATAAAAAATTTGTTAGAAAAATCGCTGCTCGCAAAAAATTTTCACAAATGGCAAAGTGAAAGCAGTTGTTTTCTATATGTAAAGCAGTCAAATCCCACAGGAAAAATCCCGAGAAATCGGGAAATTTTAAACCCTAGTTCTTATACAACCCATTTTAAATAAAACAAAATATAGTAGTGCTATAAATGTTTTTACTTTAATTAAAAAAAAAATAGTTTATTTAATTATTTTCTTAATTCGCTCTCTACTTGCTGTGGTCGATTTAAATTTTGGTTGTAAATTCTGTTTGAGGCCTTTTTGAGGGCTGGAATACAAAAACTTTTAAAAATTTTTAACAAAATGCACATACAGTACAATTGGCTTTGCATACGTGTGATTGCTGCAATATACTCGTGCCATTTTAATTGCACAACTACAAACGTAGAGCTTTACTGCCTTATTCATAAAAAATATTTCTGTTAAGAGGTTTATGGAAAATTGATTAATAAACTTTTTATAAAATCAAAATATTTTTTATGAATTAGGCCCTTAAATAAAAATAATCTAGAGTCGGTTAATTAAAAAATAAGAGTTTCGGCAGGAATGCCTACTCTTTGTCACGTACGAAAACAAACAAATATGCTTGGTTTTTAAAAGAAAATTCTACTGTTTTTTACATTTTTATATATTTATGATTGATTTTTTTAACAAACACAACCCGCGAAGCGAAGCTGGAATCGACTGAGAAGATAGCATCGCTACCACTCAGACACAAGGACATAGGATATAAGCAGATCTACATTATTTTAAGTTTTTGGAAAAATCGATTCACATTGTTCTGAAATAAAAGCTGAATTGCTAATGTCGCATGTCTCAAAAAAATGTATTTTATCGTAAAAATGCCCATATACGTGCTAATATTTTACTACTATAGTGCTATACGAAGTCAATGCCAATCAGGCTATAAAATTTCTATATTTACATATTTATAGATACTTTAACTCACTTTGAATGAAATTAAAGAAAATATATTTCCAAGAAGCCACGAAAATTTAGAATTTCAAATCAGTAGAGTAACTTTTAATGACCCGACAATCATAACTTTTGTCTATAAATTTTGTCGCTTAAAATAACGATTTTGTGATTGTGACGCAGCTGATATTTCCTGTTTATTTTTTTGATAAAATTAGGAGCACTTAAATTATTGTCTCTTAAATAACGACACAGCTGACATTAACCTAATACGAATATGGTTAAAAATGTTACTGAATAGCAAATTCGATAAACTTTCGTTTCGTTCGTTTCATCGTTAAAAAAAATTAGTAAATCCCACTACTGGAAGTAATGCAAAATTTTGATCTAATGATTTTTACATACTCATATCATTGCAAAAACTTCTCTTTTATAATTCCTAATCACCGAATTGAAAGTTATGTTGAAAAAATTTGCTTTTTGGCGTGCTATAATTTCACGTTTTTGCAACTCGTTTCTTTTTATGCGAAGTTTTTTTTTTCATGTAAATTTTAGTTACAAAAAATTTTAACATAAATGATTTCATAAATTTCATTAAAAAATAAATAAATTTGCTTAAAAGCATTGCAAGTGTTTTTTAAAACTATAATGATATTTAAAATTTTTTAATGGCCGATATAAATTTCGTTTTGCAGGTAATTAGTAGAATAGTAAATCTACTAATTAATTTATTAATTAATTAATAAAACTATAAAAAGCGCCAAAAGTTTAGAATTCGTCAAAATGAAACAAAAACGCTAAAACTTAAAAAACTTTAAAATTAAAAAAAAACGTGAATACTAAAAAAAAATCGCAAAAAAGAACGAAGCGTCGCGACCTTTTGTACTTAACCAATCGTGTGCGAGTCAAAATCGCACTTTACTGCATTTAATAATTTATAACTTTAATTAGTGAAAATGTTTGTTTAATTCCATTTCTTTTAAGAATTACTAAACAGCAAAACATCACAACTTAAAAAGATTTAAAATGTATCGAATCATTAAAACTTTATTATTTCGTTTTCTGCATCTAAATACATCAGTAGCAAAGAAAAGTCTCATTATATTGCTTCTACCCTTATCGTATCAAAATTAGCAACAACAACAAATAATTTTTTCTTAGAATCACAATGCAAATTTTAAGTGTCTGAATGCCTTGCGAGCAGTCAGTATCTCAGTGTCCCTCGTCAAAAGGAATTTTAGAAATATAGTATAAAGTATATACATATTAAAATTTATGATGTCTTGTATTTTAACAAAGAGATTAGAATGAAGTCTTAATGAGTGGCACAAAAGTGAAATTGGGTTTTTTGTTCCAACGTTTTACCATTTTCTTTGGTTGTCCTTAACAAGTCTGTCTGTGGCTGGCATTTAGATATTAAATTTAACCCAAATATTTGAACAGCGAATGGAAAGTAAGAAGTAAAACCCTTTTCTATATACGTACATACATACATACATACATACATACATATGTATGTGTGTTTGTATATATCTATGAAATTGACTAATGTACCCTACTAAATATTAAATGTCTGCATGCAGAGACAATTACGCCGTTAGTTCCCTTAATGTTCATTTAAAATTACATTAAAGTGAGTTTTAAATGCGGAAATTACAAAATCATTTTAGTTTTTAATTTTGTCAATGGCATTTGGAAGACAATTTGTATATTTCTAAGCACAGACAGGGGGCTGGAATTGGGATGGTGTGGAGGAGAATAGTTTACACATTGTAATCGTGTAGACGAGTTTATTTCACAACGTGTAAACAATCTTTGTTTCATAAAAAAACGGTCAATGAAGTTAGTTAAATTTAGTTTTTCAAAACTATTTTATATCTTTTTTATACAACAAAATTTTTTAATTAAAAAAATGAAGGCATGATATTGCGTTACACTGTAGAAAAGATAAATATCTTACGTTTTCCTAAGATTATAAAATAATATAAAAATAGAACGAAAATGAACAGCATTTGATAGATAGTGTGGATATCCTATTTTTTATCAATCGACTTTAAAAAAAGAAGAAGCTTTCCATGATTTGTAAAATTCTATTTTTTTGTACATTGCCTCAATAGCAGGCGTAATCATGTCCACTTAATTTTAACTTTGATTAAATTTACTTCTGCTTATACGATTTAATAAATTTTTGGGTTGGGAAATTAGCTTCACCCCCTCCCAAAAATTAAAAAAAAGATATACAAAAAGAATTTTGGAAATTTTTCCACAAATGGCGAAGTTACTCGTATACTCGTTTATATTATAGAATTTTAAGCTTTGTGGAAGTATTAACATTATTTAAACAAGTGGGCTTAATTGAAAATATTTACCCTATTGCTCATTTCAGAGTCCCAGTTAAATGTTGTGAAAAATTCCAGGAAAATTGGTCCAGAGGTCTGTTCTTCTAAAGGTTTTTTGTAAAGAGTGACACAAGTTTAAATCATAATAAAACAAGGCAAAATATTTTTAATATCAATGAAACGGGTTTTATGAAAAATAAAATTTTATGAAATTAATGTCTAAACATGATTTCTGTTATGTAGCCGCCACGGCTGGCGCGTAGAATGCGCAATCTGGAGCACCAATTTCGCCTATAAGTCTTCGAATGTTGTTTTCCAGGTGTTCAATTGTTTGTGGTTTATCGACGTAGACAAGTGATTTAACAAAATCCTAAAGAAAATAAGCCAATGTAGTTAAATTACACGATCTTGGTGGCCAATTAATTGGCAAATGAAATTATTTTTTCATAAAAAATTTCTTTGAGTAAATTAATTGTAGCGCCCGTTGTGTAGCATGTGGCTCCATCCTATTGGCACCACATATCAGCAAGATTAATGCCACGTAATTGAGGTATGATATCCAAAAACCCCGGAATCGGGATTTCGGGATTGGCATCCCTAATTTTGGCACAATCTTTTAAAATGGAGTATACTACTGCGCTCTACGCCTTAAAGTCGTTTTTGTGTGTCATTTTGAAAGTTAGTGTTATCAAGTCAAAAGATGGGGATTAATCCAATCGTAGAAGTTAAATTTGTATCATATTCTCGCAACTTGTTTAATAAAAATTATTTTAATGGTGACAACACTGAAGTAGATTTTCTACAAAAAATTTTTAAACTGCGGTTCTTCCTAATATAAGTAATGAGGTTCAATGAATTTTTTTGTATAAAAAATAAGAATTATTAAAGATTTATATCCATTAATCCCGGCAAATTGAAATTTTTTTTTGTCTCTAAATGTAAATGAAGAATCAGAAAACTTAATTGATAATAATAAATCGATAGAAAATATAAAAAACTCGTTTTTTTCAATAATTCTATTAATTAAGATTTAGAAGTTATTCCTGAATATAATTTTATTCTGATCAATTTTCAAAAAAAAAAATTATTTTATTTATACTATTATATTATTTATTTTTATCATAATTACCCTTAACGAGAATCTCAATGAAATAACTTTAAGGGAATATTTTTTTTATTCCCATGAACAATAACTTGGCATCACCTATTGTTAGGGAATAAAATAAGCATCTTTAGTAAGTTTCTACTTGCTATTGTGAATTGATGTAATTTTGTTGGTTAAGCGTATTTTTATACTTTATCATAAAAATTTTTATTACTCAGCAAAATTTATAAAAATTATTAAGAATTTATAAAGACTTTTTAAGAAAATTTTGGGTAAAAATTTGATCTAAAAAACCTTTTTAAAGCTTTAATAAGTTTTATAAATAAGGCTGATAGTATTGGGTAAAATAGCGCTACTTACAAATGTGTCTATTAAAGGTAAATCAAAAATTTTATACACCACAATCATTTCTCGTATTCCGTTTCATAAAAATTTACGTTAAATAGCTGATGTTAATAACAAAGTCTAGCCAATTAGATAGACTAGGGTGCTGATGAAGTGTGTTGCTGCACCGAAAAATGTCGGTATTTCGCCCAGCTAATAAAGTCTAGTTTAATTTGTCTCCTCTTCTTTAGAAACTCACATTAATTAATAAAAATATTTCATTCAATAATTCTGATTAAAATTTACTATAGTGCAATTAAATCTAATGCTGGAATGTTAAATCCACTGTAGAAATCAAAAACAATGTAATATAAGATTTAAAAAAACAACAAAAAAACTTCTTACAAAATGTTTGTGAATAATAAACATCATTTTGGGAGAAAAACACACGGGAATAAAAATCGATGATGTCACATATTTCTAGAACATTTGAGTTTTTTTCTCATTGAAAAACTTTAAGATTGCAACTTCAGGGAATATATATTCACAATAGTCGCCCTTTAAATTCTTAAGATCACGTTTAGCTGTGTCGAAGTTTAGGTTCTCTTTTGTAGTCGCTTTTTAAATCCACGTGCGTTTACATGAAGATTATTATTTTGTCGCAATCAGTCATTGATATTGATTTGGTCAGTGTTTTTATTCGTTCATTCCCTGTAGTCTTGCCATAACAGAAGTAACTTTTAGTTTTGGTAATTTAGAACTTATGTTTCGACATAGTTTAACTTTTTTTAATTTACCTTCAAAATACAATATTTCTCCTTCGCTCTTAAATTTATTTGTTTTTTATTTTTATAATTTAACTGTGTATTTGACGCTCGTTATAAACTAACTAATCACTAATTTTCCAATACCTCAAAAAAATAGGTCTAACTGGCAACTCTGTTCATACATAGCATAAGAAAAATATGAGATAAAGATATATGTAAAATAAGAAGAGTTAAAATTGTTGCTTGTATACCCATTACATGCCATTCTTACTACCTCTCAAGCTTCTTCTTAACGAGCTCTAATAAAAAGAACCTTCAGTGCGGATTTACAAAAATTTGGCCTTAATTATGAAAGTGGTTTAAGTCTTATATTCTTCTGGCCGAGATATTTAGTAGATTACATTTGAACAAAATTTTAATTTAGAGTTGCATAAGTCTCGATTTAAATTTATAAATTTATTTAATATTCTTTAAATATTTATTGAAGTTTTTCAAAGATTTATTTGATATTTCGAAGCAAAATTACATATGACTTAGACCACTTTCATAATTAAGGGCACAAATGTGTTTTATTTGGTTTCTGAACAATTATGTTTTTGTGACTTACTAAGTTTTGACGTTGTGCAACCGATTTGCTTGTAACAATCAACAATATCTTAAAACAGAATCACGTATCTTTATTTAACTGCTCTAGTGAAAGCTCCCTTGTCGCTTAAACATAAACTTTTAAATTTTCGCAGTTGTGTACATACATATGAATTTATTAATGTATCCTTTGCCAGCTTAAAAGTGAATGACATTAGAAGTAGGAAATTATTTTTAAGGTAACCAACCACTTTTACATGCCGCAGATAGGTTGATTGCATCAGCTGTAGTTACCAAACACCATACATATGTAGTTATGTGTGTATGTCAGAGCTGGCCATCGAGGAAACATTAGAGAAATGTATTAGCGTATGTGTTTTCATTTGTACAAGAAGCCGATTGATGTTTGGCACTCTGGTGCTACTTTGGACAGCTCAGGTTTATGTTGTTGTGTAATTTCAACCGGAATTATTCGTGTTGCATAAATTCCCAAACACTTGACAATTAACAGTAGTCAGCATAATATTAAACGAAACTCCACACCCGTTTTAAACTGCCAGCAAGGAATTATGCGAGAAACATTTTTATGCGTTAATTATACACAAGCGTAATTGCATAAAAATTCATATTAACAAAAAAATCATACCGCATAAACGTGCAACAGAATATGACCATTAACACTGTTCTACTTGCTTATTGCTGGCTATAATGTTTGCCCCTACACCCGAACACGACTTTGATTTAAATTAAAAATGGAAAATATTTTCCACAACTACTTGGCAAAATTAAAATACAAAAAATTACGCTGGAAGGGACAGACATCAAGCATCAATTTTCATTAACTTTTAATTTGCTGCTGAAATGACCCTTGTCATTTGAATTGAAAAGAAAACAATTAAAAATGTGAAAAAATTAAATAGAAAAAAAAGTTTGGAAAACTCCTGCGACTGTTGACTGCTGACTGTTCATTGCAAATAAAAGTTAAAAAAAATATAAAGTTGAATTAGTTATTTATATAATGTGCTCAAAATTCATTTAAATTATTAATGTAATTAAGAAAATATTTTAAGAGTTATGGATTTTTTTGGGAAAAAGAAATTTATTAGGATTTTCCTAGGATAGAAAAAATTAAAAAAAAAGTTGTCAAGTGCTACAGGTAGCGTTAAACCTACCTGTAGCAAAAATTAAGCAAAATCTATGTAAAAGTATTACAATTGCCCATTAACAAAACTTATAGGGATATTTTAATGATTTAAGTGATCAAAATTCAAATTTCTTTGCATGAGACTATGCGAACAATATTCAATGTTTTTCACGAATTTCCTGAGCACTCCGTGCTCTCATGTTTGGTCTAAATTTGATTTTCTAACTTTGCGTACATTCAGAAGAAGCTGCAACTTAAAAATATGAATACATCATATTAATTAAAAAATTTTCAATATAATAGAAAAATTATTTAAGAAATTTAATATTCGACATATTGTCATAAGTATGTGTATTTTAATTGAAATTCATTTGCTGGTGGTTAAGCATTATCTATATGTATTTCATGATATGGCAAAGCATTAATGAAATGCATTAAGACAATGCTTTAACACCAGCAGATATATTTCAATAGAAAAATTATATTAAAATACAAGTAAAATCAATAACACAACCCCACGGTGGTTTTCCCCTTAAATCCTGGTACGGAGTTTTTACTGAATTTCAGGTTTGTAAATTTAGATTTATTTAATAATACTGTAGCATTTTGTGTAGAATTATGTTTTCATACAAACAAATTAATTTGTTTTTGATTTTATAACACAAAAAAACACTAAAAGTTAATCTTTAATGAAATTTATTTGACATATTGTCAGAAGTGTAAATACTATAATAATTGAAATTTATTTGCTGGTGGTTTAGCATGTCTATATACGTATTTCATTGGCGTTTGAAACAAATCATCAGTAGACTTCAACCACAAATTTTGAACAGTCACAAACCTCTTACTTTATGCACAGATTTTCAAAAACTATATGAGAATTCATAAAATAATAATATTTTTGAAAATCACAAAGACACAATAAGCTTAGTAGGCCTTGAAATTAATTACAATTTGATGAAAATTAGAAATGTCAAAAACTCCGTCACTAAACAATTGTTTGAATATTAATTTTTGTTTCAAAACAAAAATCCATCCTGTTTTTGCCTATTTTGACAGCGATTGTGGTTAAACAACACCGAAATCTTCTGAAAAGTTGTCACAGGATTACTTTTTTAGTCGATTGTGAACAAAGGAGACACCCTTGAGGAAAATTTTCTCATATCCCTCATTTTTTTAAGTGTAGAGAGTCTAAGTGGGTTTCCAGAACGTTGGTGCTTGTATGGCCACTACGAAATTCAATAAAGCAGTTTTTTAACATTGAAGTTTATGCTGATGAGTTTATGGTCAATAAAGCGTAGCCTTGGTTTGAGTGATGTTTTTTTCCACAAAAATAATGTTTGATGAGCAAAACAAACCCACTTTTTTCATTTTCTTTTTAAATCACGCGGTAAACTACTGTTTCTACGTTTCTAAGGATGACTTGCTCGCAAAGTAAAATATTTCAAACAGAGTACTTTGCCGTATAAACGGCGAATTAATTTTTTATTTGCAATCAGCTAACTCACAAAAACAATTCCTGTTTAACGCACTACTCGCAAATAAAATGCTTAAGGTTGACACGCTTACAAATGTTTGATAAAGGTGCCTATACACTACATGTTTTTTACATTGCTCCTGTGAAATTTTAGATAATTCGGTAAAAACATGTAGTTGGTGACCTCAAAAACTTTGCTTGTATATTTTACACATAAACATAAGACAAATTTTCATCTTGTTCTATTTTCTTATGTTCACACATGTGGTTTCAAATGTCTATGCCATGTGAAAACATTTATCGACGGTTGAATGTCTCCGATATCATTAGCCGTTCGTTTCAAGTATTTGTATTAGTGATAAATTACCTATTTTTTATCTCATTTTAAAATTTCAATAACAATGATATAAAGTATACAACAAGTGTTGACACCAGCTCCATATTTTGCAGATTAAAAAGAAAAAAACTTAAATAAATATTTTTGACGCCGGCACTTCAGTGACGACGGCACTTCAGCAACGCTAGCAAAGAAATTTCCAGCGGCTGTTGTAAACAATCATGTCCGATGTCACGTGTAATTGTACATTCAAGTTGGTGACCAAAAATTAAAAACCGTATGTAAATTAATCAAGTTTGACAGAAACAAACAAAAACATGAGAATTGTTAACTTAAAAAAACACCAGCAAAAACATGTAGTGTATTGTATTGTATTAACAAGAAACAATAAATAGATAAATGTTTTCTCGCGGCATTTTTTATACTAAGGCAATAATAAATGCTGTCGTATTATAAGCGAAGCACGATGGATGTATGAGTGTTAACAAGCGATTTCGCTAAGACTTCTTCTTCATAACAAACATACAACAGATGTATGTGTTGATGCATGTATGATTGTTATTTTGCATATTGTACGTTTGAGTGTGTGTGTAAGATGTAGATGGTAAGCTGTTGTGTGTTTAAGGGAGGTTTTTTATAGCAAGCCCACACATTTTATTTCAATGCATGTATGCGTTTGCAAGTGCGCAGAAAAACAAAAGAGCATACACACCGGTGAACTGTATGAATTGATTCGCTTTCGCTGTCCACTCACTTTTACATGTTTTTGTCTTGTTCTTTAACATCAATATGTACTAATGATATTGCTTGCACTGTTGCCTCTCTAACAACTGACTGCTTTTAACTCAATCTCTGTTTTTTGGTGATGTTAGTAAAAATCAATAGAAACTCTTACTGTTGTTTGATTGTTTTGTATAGCAATCAATTAACTCACAAAAGCATGTTGACTAGATGAAGTCTTATGTTAATAAAACATGGCGTATTAATTAATAATTTTTCTCGTATTAAAACAATTTATAAAATAAAATGGGGCTAGCTATTTTATTTTATAATATTGCATAAAACTGTATTTGTCAGAAGGAGTTCTTAGAAGTATTCAAAACAATAATACTGATTCATTGCTTTAGTGAATTATTTGAATAAATATAGATTGCAAGCAGTGGCATGCATGTATTAACAACACTCTCATTGATATGAATCAATATTCATTTTAGAAAATGCAATATTATGCCGTTTAGTTCGTAATCATGCAGATCACTGATACACACACCGTATGTATGTATGTACTGAAATGCCGATTACCGATGCGTATGGAGAAGCAAGCGTCACAAATTGTTTCGTCACGAAGTATTTTCTTCTTTACTTCTATACCTGCAATAACTGAAACAAATATCTTGCCTACAGTGTTGATTAGAGTTTCTTTTAGAAGATTTCACTGTAGTAAGGCATTTCAAAAATCCCTCATGTTTTAAAAGTTCTTATAAGTAGTCTGGTGCAGGACTTTAAAAAAATAATGAACATAAAATTTTGATAGAAGCAAATAATGATAATCATAACAAATAATTATTTGATATTTTATACATTTACACCATTTTTATTTTGTCAACATAAGTAAGTTTTCTATAGAAGTTCTAACAAGTTTGTGTACTTTTGCTATGCCGTATAATAAACAGTGAGATTCTTTATTTGCAAATATCTTTATTTGCAAATAGTGCGTGTGTAAATGAAGTTTCCCAGCACAAAATAACAAAAAAGGTATTGGAGTTTGGAATTGAGCAGTTGTGGTAGAAATTGTTCCCTACTGGATTACCAACTTAATGATCTTAACAAGGCGTGAGATTAAAATAATTGATTCTTCAAAAGTACTTACTCTTTTTTTATTTGACTACTTGTTCACCTAATCTACTTAATCTAAAAAATAACATTCTCCTCATTTAGCAATTTGTACGTCATGTTTTTAAATTTTGGGTAATGTGATTTGTAAGTGAGTAATGAAATTTGGTAATCAGAAAAGTAAGTCATTATATGGCAAGTAGTGTAATGTGTAATTTTTTGCTGGGATGTTAATGGCTATTGAACACAAACTAAAGCTCAAATTATTTAAGTTTTGACGGGAGTGATAATTGCCTGTTGAATTGTGAGATGTGGGCAACTTAAGGCGTCACAGACGCAGTGTTTTGGTTTTGTATCCATCAACAACAGAATCCACTTCCAGATTGTTGGCAAATATTTTACTACGGAAACAGTTTTTCAAGTTTGTAAATAGAAAATAATTTGTGGTAGCGTATTTTGCGCAATAAGGCATTTGGTTGGCGGTTGCATGGTCTTATTGAAAAAAAAATCTTTTTTTCACCAAGTACATACTTTTGCTCGCCTTTTTTATCGCTCAAATGCTGCAATAAGTCAGCCTTGAATTGCTTTTCACTTTGGAAGATAATCAATAAAAATTATTCGAAGCTCATGAAAAAAAACAGACACCAAGACCTTGCCTATACATTAAACTGTATTCGTTTACTTTGGGCAAAATTCTTCTCTTTCAGTCCACTGCTTTGGGTGTTGCTTTATGCCACCTGTAAAGTCGTGGAACCACGTGTCTTTCATGGTTATGAATTAATGGAAAAACATCGGCTTTATTATGTTGAAACATCAGCAAACATTCTGCTGAAAATGCTACAATACGCATTTTTTGTACTGCTGTTAGCAAACGCGGCAGCCTTTTGTGAGGTTTTTGCTCCTCCTTAAAGGGAATAATTAATTTGTAATTTTTATAATTGAAACATTTATTTTTTTTATAAATTGTTTTCGTCTATTATTCACACACTACTGGATGAATTTGTAACACAAGCAGCTCCTCTTGCTTCCGACTTGTGCATATTACTCATTAGTGTTATGTAATGTCCAATATCTTTTCTTTTTCTTGTTAAATTTTCTGTTTCTTCTTTAGCTTGTGAGTTACTTTTCAAAGAAATTGTTTCGTAGTAAAACTTAATTCTAAATTTTATTTTAACATTTCTCTTTTTATTTGGTGGCAACTTTATTTGGCTACAGAAAGACTAAAATTAATACTTGGATTACATCTTTGTGGCCCCGTCTGTCTTTCTGGTTTTTTTCTTGCATTTATCTTCAAACTAACTCTCAAATGCGTAAACACTATTAGCAAGTTAAATACAAACAGTTAAAAATACTCTCAAGTTGTTCTGTACTGTTCAAATATGTCGTGGTATTTCTCATCTGCGTTTTATTTGTTTTAGAACTGGAGACATTTCATTTATTTATTTGGTTTTATTTTTTTTTTGGCAAGAAAAAGGAAAGCATTGATGCATTAACGCAAATAGAAATTTTACTTAAATTAAAATTTTAGGGATGAGTAATAAAATTTGGGAAAAGAAAAATGTAAAGCGTTGGATTAGCAATAAATGTGTTTAGATTTCTGGCTGTAATAGTTAAAATTAAAGACAAAAGATTTTGGAATAAAAAATATCCATCATATTCTCCATATTGAAATACATTTCAAATTCATTTTAAATTTTATGAATATGAGAGTACACGTTTTGAACGTCATATAAAATTAAAGGGAGAATCCTGAAATTTTGTAAGTCTCAGTAATTTGTTAACTTTCGCTAAACATATTCGATATTTTTAAGCATATTTGGATAAATATGCTGCGTAATAATGATTTTGATATTTTTTTGTAAGTTGTGCCTTTCTTGATTTCATATTACGATATGTATCCTTGCGTGTACTTTAAAATAGATAAAAAAAACATTGAATGTAATCATCATGTGTAATGAATGCAAATATACTTCTTTACATTATTTGTAAAGCTTTGATTGCAGTTTAAATTTTTCCTTTTGGGATTTTCTCAGCGAAGGCATCTGCATTTACTTCTTTAGCAAATGTATAATGAAGAGAAAATATATGACAAATTAGATATAATTAGGGAAATTTTTTTCTACCATCTTGCTATTGGCAATTATTTAAATTTAATAAGTATCATTGCTACGTCTCTTGTGCAAAGTAGGCCCATAACTTTAAGAATGTAATCAAACTCATTATTAATATGACTTTGCCAACCCTTGCTTTCTATAAATATCGATCAAGGGATTCACTGTGCTTAGCATTAGCATATACATTGATTCATGTCAAAAAATCTATGGTGATTAAAGTATCGCACTCGGCCTCTTAAACACACAGAAACAAAATATTTTTCCAATCAATTACTTTATTTAAAAACGAACCAAAAACAATTAAAAATTTAATTTCGTCAGTATAATTTTTTAAATAATTAAATTTTTCAACAAAATTTTAATTTAATCACTTAATATTTCAATTAATCGTTTAACAAACTAAATTTGTAAACAAAAGTTTAAATGACTCAATTAAATTTTTAATCGATTATTTTTATATTTTTTCAAATAAAAATGTTAATTGGAGGAAAGAAGATTTTGTGTATCGTTATTTGCTTGAAACACAAAGGCACAGTCCAAAAGAAAGTTTGTTAACCTTTAGCTCACTGCGTTATTGGAACGATTCCGAAAGGTGTGCAGAGTAGCAATAGCTTTTACGAACTCAGTTTCTTGGAACCGTACTGCGCTTTTTGCCTACGATACTCTTAGTATAAAATATTACGGCTATAAAAAAAATATACTAAAAAGTTTGGAACCAAAATAGAACCCACCAAGATCATCAAGTACGGCAGAAAACGTGTAAAAGTGTTAATCAGCCTATTCGTGATAATTCTAAATTTTATTCAGGAAACGCTTAAACGCTCATATGTCATGATTGCACTCATTATACTTAAAAATCTATCGTTGCATGCTTGAAAAAGTCTTGGAAGAAAATTGGAAGAATT
Source organism: Tachina fera (assembly GCA_905220375.1). Taxonomy (NCBI): domain Eukaryota; kingdom Metazoa; phylum Arthropoda; class Insecta; order Diptera; family Tachinidae; genus Tachina; species Tachina fera. The sequence goes on from LR999963.1 coordinate 63,047,844, forward strand.
AAAGTTTCAGGATATCATGAGAGGATTGACTTTCCAGCAAATTGGATTTTCATAAGAGATGAGATAAATTGGCCTCAACACAATTCTCTATGAAGTGTTTTCTCTGGTGTTATTTCAAATCTAAGATTAACGCCAATAAACTGACTTCCTTGGCGCTTTTAAAATAGTCAAGCTGCCGAGGAATGATAAGGAAATTACCTTCGCCTGTGCGAGAGCTTAAATTTGAATGATATTATGTTCTTAAGAAATACATGATCAAATCCTGCGTATTTAAATAAATCACTAATATTAATTAATTAATTAATAATATTATTAATATTCTACGTGAAATTAAAACGAGTGCCATGAAATTGTTATTGGAAATATGTTTTTATAAAACCAATGCTATGACAATTCCACCCGTCTTAATTTTACGAGGAATGCCGAACATACCCGAATTTCTTATATATTAATCGATTCATAGAATACAAACTTTCTTTTGTGAACTCTCGTATTAAGAAACGTATGAGTAATATTATTAAAGTGGTTTTTGCTAAGTACATACATTAATCATACGTCATGACTGTTTTGTACCAGGAAAAATTAATAAAACTAATGAGTAGAGAAAATACACTCTAAGGGCCTAATTCATAAAAAATATTTTAGTTTTATAAAAGGTTTATTAATCAAATTTTCATAGAAAATTTGTTTTATAAACCTTTTTTTTTAAAGAAATATTTTTTATGAATAAGGCAATAAAACATTAACTCAAATTTAGGATTATATATTGTATAAGTTGTTGTTGAAATATTCTTAATGTCTAAATTTCAATCGATTTTGTTTTCATTTGTGTCTTCTTTTACACAAAAGTTCAAATCTTCTGCTAAAAGTGTTTATTTTTAAGCAAAGTGTGCTTAAAATACAGCCACGTATATCGTTATAATTTTTAAAACTAAGCACTCCAACTCATTTAATTTCTTATATTTATACATTCATACATACATATTGCACCTGTTTTTTTAAACTTGTATTATTTTGTTTAAAATAAAAACGATAAACATTGTTCATATCTTTATTCTAAAATACTTTTGTTGAAAATTAGGTCGATAATAGTTGCAACACTTTGCAGACTACTTTCGACCTAAAATTACACAACTATATATTTTAAATATTTTGTGGATTTTTGAGCACAATATGTTTAATTCTGAATAAAATATGTTTAATCAAGGGTGAGAGTAAATTTCATTTACGCCATTTCCGATAAAATTGCAAACATTCACCGAGAACACCTGATCACAATATCAGAACACAAATTATTTAAAAAAAACATGGTTTTTATCTCTAATTAATCCGTGAAATGCACTATATAAATATTATAATTGGCAAATACCTTCCCGTATTTCGAATACGCATTAATGTAAATAATACTCGTAGATTCTTTTAATTTTGCATATAATCATTTTTTACAGCTTCACAATACTTACTTACACTGAGAGAAAAAGCTTCGTAAATGCAACAATTTTTGACATTATATGCATATACAATTTTGTCATTATTTTTCAACCAATGCAACGCTTCATTCGTATTATGAAAATTGTTTCATTAGCTGAAAAAATGTCATATATACAACGAAATATTTTCATCCAAGTAACAACATGATTTTTACTAAGCAACGTACATTTTCGTATTTTAAATGAAAAATGTAATCATTGCGATGAAACTTTTTAGTTTATACAATACTGAGACGTAACATATCATTTCTTGATGATATCGTATCATTGTGTTAACAACATAAGTCATTATTGTAATGAATAAGTAATTTACTTTATTATCATTGTATCTTATTAATTATTCAACTTTCGTGTGTATATTATCAAAGGTATCAGCAAAACGTTTGTATGATATAATTGGCTTCCCCGGCCAAAATTTGAACTTGGAACTCTTCATGTGGTAGTTATCACGCTTACCGCTGCAGCCACAACAACCTCAAATATTATTAAATTTTAATTCAAAGTTATTTAATTGATCTAATTAATTCAGTATTATTTAATTTATTTGAAAATTATTTAATTTATTTGAAAAGTTATAATTTATAAATATATACATATAAATATATGTATTAAAAAAACTTTGACTTATCTCCAGGATTTGAACCTGTGACTACAAGAGTAACACACTGCCTACTAGCCAACAGCAGGATGTTTTTTTCGTTGTATTTACAAAAATATTTCATCAAAATTGCCACAAAATTATAATTTCTATAACTATAGATTATTTGCAATTGTGGTTTGATATTTTGAAATTATTTTATGTCAATCATTTTAATATATTTAATCAATTTAAAATATTTCATTCATTACTCGAATGAAAATTATTTCGTAACATAAATGATACTAGAAAATGTAAAATATTAAGCACTAGAATGGTTTAATTCCATTAATGAAATTTGCATCAATATAATGTAATGTTTCATTTTATCAATTAAATTTGTCGTTGTTTTATTGAAAGCGGTTCAACGTAGCGTTTTCATTCCCATTTCGAAGTGTTTTTCTTTTAGTGTATCACTATGTATATAAAAACACGATTACTATTGGTTTTTTTTAAGCACAAAAATCTTAATTTTAATTCATTTAATAAAATATTTACCGGCCTCCTATTGCAACTTTTTTTTTTTTTTTTTTTGTATTTTTATATATTTTTCCAAACATATTAATGCTGTTTTACGCATGTATGCCTTTTTTTCAATATTCTGATGCTATTTAAACACACATATGTGACTGTGTTTTAAGCACATGTTGCTTAGAAACTAACAGCTTTATGTATAAGCAAAATTTGGCATGTAGTTAGCAAACGTGACGCAATTGCATTAACTGTTAACGAGCACCTCCATACAATTTGACATTAAGAATATTCGCATTACCTAATCTCAATCCACCTCTTAGTCCTACCATGAGTTTTAATGTGAAGTTTCATGGCAAAACTATTTAAGATCATGTTCAATTTTGCCACTTATGCTAATTTCATGCCAATTTTTGCTTATACATAGGGCCGTTATACTTTAACAACATATTTTAATTTTTGAGTAAAAAATGACAAATATTGTTTTTTTATACAAATAACAACAAAGTCAACACAAAATTTGGACATTAGGAATATTTCAACAAAATTTTAGACAATATATGATTCTGAATTTGATTTGTTTTAGAGTGTACCCAGTGTAAAAATTTTGCATCATTGCCTCTACTAACTCACAAAAAAAGCCGTTGCATTCTTATTCCTCAACGAATTTACATACATATATAAAAAATAAGAATAATTGAATTTGTAAATTTTGAGTTCAGAGAAAAAAATTTCTATCAATTAATAAATTGAAAATTGAATTCAATGAACTAAATTTTTAAGTTCTTTAATTAAAGGTGCCGCGAAATGACTCTGAAATATAGAATATTTTTTTTTGTTTAATCCTTGACTCAAATTATTTGCATATCTAGTTTGCTCTATTTAATATGATTTACTTATTGAATTGTATTTTTACCACACAATGTGAACTACCTTAATGTTTTCTTATTTGTCTTATATACTTAAATTCTTTTTATACTTATGTACAATTTGTTGTTCTTTTATACGTTGATCTCACTGCAGATCTAAGTTTTGTTGAGTTATCCCGTTAGTTTGAGTGTATATAAATATGTATGAATATAATAACACAAGAAAAATTAAAAAAAAAATTTACGTATATAATTGAATAGTTGCCCAACAAAATATTTTATCAAACACTATTAGTTTGTAAAGGACATGTACTGCGGTAAGTTCATTAGGAGATTATAATATAATATTTGTATGATTTGATGTACATTTTTACATCGCTATTTAAAGAAATTTGTATGGTGTTTTTTGATGTTGTTAAACTCGCCTTATAAAAAACTGCGGTCGCAGCCAGCCACAAAAGGGAATGGGAAAACTTAATTGATATTATTAAATTATTTATTGGTGAAAAATTAATACATTTTTTAATTGATGTTAGGAGATTTTAATCGATTTTACAAAATTTCACATTAATTTTTTCTGTTTGAATCCCATTGTGAGAAACAAATGTAACATTGTATGTACATAAATATATTCAAACTGGAAAACAGAAATATGCATACATATATTGCCTTCTGAAATTACGGTAAATCCCGGCTTTAACGAACTCCGGAGGAGCAGGCATTTGTATTCATTATGGCAATTAATCCTTCTGCGATGCATAGAAAGTAACAAACCTTCAACAGAATAATGCAAAGCAGACAATTTTAGTGCTTTTTGTTTGCCTGTTATTATCTTTATTAGTTGATCTTGTGTTGAACATAATTTGATCGCTTATTAACATTTAAACATCTTGGTCTATACTTCTACTTCTAGTATTGAATGACAAATAATTTTAGTCACTTTCCGTTATTCGTTTCTCTTCTTTGCAATAGACAATTTAAGAAGGACTTTACATGGATTTATTATGCAAAACTATTTAACTAGAACCAAATTTTGTCTTATATTAAAGAAAACAAGTGTAGAGCCTCAAAATTTTTATTATTTTCTTTTCAAACTTAAGTTTTCAGGTTGTTCAGATTGATACATAGTTATTGTACATAAAACAGTTTGTAAGAGTTTGCAAAAATTTTTTTTTATTATTATTGAAGATAGTTAATATCGGAAAAATGATTATAGTCTAAATATTTATCCAATTTTTTTTTATAAGACTAGTTTGGGCTAAAGTGACCGAAACTAAACAACAATTTCATTAATTTTACAATACAAAAACTTAAGTTTTCGGAAGAAACTGAACTGCAAATAATCCCTAAAGCTTAGGATACATTTTATTTTTTTTCTCAAAAAAGCAAAACAAACAGCAGCAATTGTGGGAGCAATTTTAGTTTGTTATACTAAGAAAACCTTTTTCTCGTTCCTAAAGCGCTTTATGTTTTGGAAAACAAGATATTCGTATTTGTGGAATTAAAACGTACATATGTATGTACTATACAAGCACACAAGCATATCTGTCCATTTTTTGTTATAGGTTTTTATTATTATACATACAAGTGACCTGCACAAGACCATTTATAAGACCTTTTAAGACATGAGAGATTTTTAAAAAGCTTTACTACAGCGAAATATTCTAAAACAAACGCTAATCAATTGTGTTGGCAAGACAACCAACAGAAAAAAATTCCTTGCCTACAGTGTTGCTTAGCGTTTGTTTTAGATTATTTTGCTTTAGTAAAGCATTTGAAAAATCTCTCACGTCTTGAAATGTCTTTTAAATGGTCTTGTGCAGGTCACTAATACATACAACAAAATGTAAGTGGGTGTACTCTTACAAAACTATATATATATAGTATATGTTTATAGTAGATATGTGTATGATTGCTTGGAAATTGTCTAAACTCCATTTACCACGAATGATACATTCAAGTTTCCTTTTCTTTTATTACGGCCACAACTTTGAAACAAGTTTTGTTTTATTGCTACTTGGTTATTTGAAACAAAATAATATAAGAAGCACGAATGCAAGCTCCTTGAAAAAAAATCATTACTTTTATTTTACTACTTCTATTCTTGGACTTTAAAAAGAAATTTAATTTTATACATTTTGGACTTTAACTTTAACTTTATAGTCCAAATTATAATATATGTATGTATGTATGTTCACATGTTTGTATATTTTAATAAAGTATTTTCTTCATATTTAGTTTACATTCAAAGAAAATATTTAAAAAAATATTTTTGTCTTCTTGGGAAGTTTTTTTTTCGTTTTATAAATATTACAAATTTTGTCTTCAAAGAAACTGTCAATGATATTTGTCTTTCGATTTGAGAGTTTAGCCCAAAAACTCAATTTTTGAGAATTTCTCCCGACAATCGAACCCAACAAAAAAAAGACATTCCAAAAAAGTCATGAAAATGTAGCGTTTGCGATCTGGAAGTAGTGAAAATTTCGATCCGATCTAATGATTTTTACATAGGGTTGTCATTGCAAGAATTTCTCTTTTTCGATGCATGGTCACTAAATTGGAAGCGATATTAGGAAAAATTACCTTGTTTATGTTCTATGATAATATTTTCATCTAGGAAAAATTGTAAATAGTTACCTATTTTAACAATTCGTTTTTTTATACGAATTTAAGCCCGAATTAGTAGTATCGCGTAAATTTAATCAAATAACTCTTTTTAAATAAATTTAGTTCATAAATTTCTTTAAAAAAATAATTTTTTCTTAATTCTGGTTAATATTTTCTAACACTATGGAGGAGTTACAAGTTTTTGTATGACTAAAATAAGCTTCTACATGGTTTTCTTGGCAAATTAAAAATATCGATTTTTTGGAAGCAATGAAAATGTACTTCCGCTAGAATGACTTCCATTTTTTTCACTGGGAAAGAACATAATACAGAAACTTGTGCTGAAAATTCATATTATGCGTTCTGCGCCTTGTCTCATATTAGGCATGAGGGTTCCGAACCACTCAATTCAAAGATGATTTAACCCATAACAATCGTTATTTATGGCAAAAGAGGTTAAATGTAAAAAATCAGCAAAATCGCCAAAAGTTGTGAAACTGAAAATCATGCGTGTGCTTGAAATATTAAGCATGTGTGTTCATATATGACCACTATTATAACTTGGCGTCAGTTAAAAGTAGGACTTTATCGGAAGGGTAAAAACTAAAACCTAAAAGTATGCGATAACCTAAAGACAAGTTACCCTAACGGCGCTTAATCATACATTGTGAAAAGGGACGTAACTGTAGTTTCATCGTGAATCTATGTCATTTGAAGTTGCCAAATTTCTATAAGCTGAAGTATGCACCCATATCGTGAAAAAATAGTAAAATTTTAAATCCCATAATATTTTCATTCCCTATGAAAGAGAAATTTGCTATCGCGAATTTCATGGGAACGCTTGTTCCAGCTATCAATTCCTAGTGAATGTGAAAAACGGGAACAAGTTTTGGAAAGGGTAAAAAGTAATTGAAAGCAAAATTTAGCTTTAAAATCAAATGTGTTATGTGTGAAGTTGTGTTTTTAAATATTTTAAGTGCCGTGAGAATAATTCATTAAAATTCTTTAAAATTAAAATTTACTGTATGTTAACCAAAGAGAATCATATACATCGTGAACATTATTTACTGTTCTTGTCCTAAAAATAATTATTCATAATGTTTGATATTTAATTTGAAGTAAAATATTACAATTACGCAATGCATTAACTCAGATCGCTTGCAAAAATAAAGTGAAGCAAAAAAATATTTTTCATGATAAGGGAATCAAACAGGGGAGCACATTTAACGATTGCAATATGGGGAAAAGGAAAACCATTTCTGGAAAAACTGCTCACAAAAGGGGTGACTTTTTCAAAATACAGTCAAATTTTAATTTATTTATTTAAATAAAATATGACAAAAAATAAAACAAAAAATATAACACAAAACTCATTTTGATGCAAAAAAAAAAATAACAACATGAACAAATATGATTTCCTTATGTTTGTAATTGAAGCAAATAAACAAAAGCAATTAAAATAGGTATTAATTAATTAACAATCAATGTAAGGGTCATTCTACGTTATGAGGTCATTTGATATTAGGAAGGGCGGCATGATAAAAATACTGAAAATAATAATTTTTTCCAAAATAATAATATTTAATCAAGTATTTTGAATGCATGTTTAACAATAGCCAGGCAATTGATCTACTTTTACGGGTATTGTAAGTGACCAGTGGAGATACTCTATACAGGGTAGAGACATGAAGGCCACCTTACTTTACAGGGGAAGATAAATTGAAAACAAACTTTATTTTCGTAAGAATCAACTTAAATTATTCACTATTTGATGATAGTTTATAATAAACCAAAATCAGACTATAATTTCTACAAAGTCTTTTTTGTTTAACTTGAATTAGGTATTAAAATTCGAAAACAAAAATATGTACTCAGTATCTGCTTACAAAAATAACATAAAATTTTTTTTCTAAAATGACATAAAAGTACTCGAAAAAAAGTAAATTATTTAATTGCACATATTTTGCAATGGGATGTGACAAAAACATGTAGAGCACCAATGCTCTGATAAAAACTTTAAACTTAAATAAGAACTTTTACTTATAAAAACAAACATTAACAAATATAACATTGAGATCACACCTCTTCAAAGACATTATCAGTTTCGTCAAAAGCATAAAAAATATTATTATCCTTGTTCGTTTCCAAACTGACATGCCTTCTCGGAACAAGACTGAGAAGATAGTACAAGCTGATTCGATTTTCTATAATTTATTAGTGGTTCATCGACAGGTTCACTTTCAGTCCCGTATAAATTATCAACATTATGGCGAGGTTTATAAATAATATACGTGAAATACAAATAAAGAAGTAATATCTCACTTCCTTATCTACCCTGGACGCAAAGTCTCTACTATTGCATCTTATGAAGCAGGGGAGAGACGTTTTCATTAAAAAAAATCAATAAAATCAGAAAAATATGCACTGTAATGAAAAAACACACTAACACGGTAAACTTTGCTGAAGTTAAAATAAATTAATATTAAAAATAAAGTTAAACGATAAATAACAAGTAAATAAAACTTATCAGGGGAGATACATCAATCACTGAAACGTTTGAGCGTGGTCGAATTATTGGCCCAATGAGAGCTCGCTAGTGCCTCGAGCGATGCTTATTGTTAAATTCAGTTCAAATTAAATGCCCTGCTATTAAAATTTGCAGCGTAAACGCATTTGGTCGGCGTTTTTAAACAAATGAAAATGGGCTGGGGAGGAGACTTAAAATACGAGGGAAAAAACTGCGTAATATTTTCTAATATAATATAAAAGTAATTTGAAATTTTTTTAAATAATTATCATTGTTATTTATACTACTTTATATAACCAACAACGCTTAGATGTTTAATAGAGTACCCAGTAAAAAAAGAGACTCCAAAAAATTCATGAAAATGTAGAGTTTGCGATCTGGAAGTAATGCAAATTTCGATCCGATCTACTGATTTTTACATAGGATTGTAATTGCAAGAAGTTTTCTTTTTCGATGCCTGGTCACTGCATTGGAAGCGATATTAAGAAAAATTCCCTTTTTTGTGTTCTATGATAATATTTTCATCTATGAATAATAATAATAATAATAAAAATACGAATTTGAGCCCGAAACAGTGTTTTCATGTAAATTTAAGCAAATAACTTTTAAACTTTAAACTAAAATCAGTACATAAATTTCTTTAAAAAAAATATTTTTTTTTATTTCTGGTGAGTATTTTCTATCACTATGGAGGAGTAACAAGGTTTTGTGTGAATAAAATAAGCTTCAACATAGTTTTTTGCTCACTCTCGGCAAATTAAAAATATCGATTTCTTGGAAGCAATGAAAATGTAGTTCCACTTGAATGACTTCCATTTCCACTGGGTAGTAATGTGTAAAATTTCAAAGATTTTGTTACAGAATAGTAAAGGGATAGGCAAGGGTAAATACTTTTTTCTTGGTAAAAATGAAGTTATGAATAAACTAAGCTAATTTAGGTATTGCAATTTATTGCTAAAAAAGTATACTTTATGTTTTATTAATTTTTAATATTTCCGCAAAATTTTTTGATGTAGCCGTCGATAGTGCCTCTTAACGTAGAATTACCCATAAACAGTATCACCAGCACTGTTGCCACTACACAAAAAATTTATTATTTATGTTTTCAGACAGTTGTAGAAATGGAACAATTTTAAAGGTTTATTTGTTTATTTTGCTAAACTTAGAATTAGCTATCTGGAATTTTAACGCAAGCACTAATGATGGCTCCTCCATACACCTACGCATACATATTTATGTTTTAAGTTTCATCAAAATCGGTTAGATAGTTTCGGGGAGACATTACTTGATCCTGGTTTTAAAACTATATATATATATATGTATATGTATAAAAAGAACATGTGTGTCCTTTTAAACGAAGAATGAATTTCAAAAATCGATAAGACGCAAATTTTTGGAAGTTCATAAAAATCAGTTGGAAAGTTTTGGCTATAATATATATATTTGGTTTTAAGCTATAAAAACTATCTAGCCAATGGGTTCTTAGACACAAATATATAAATATTTTTTTTTTAATTTCAACAAAATCGGTTCAACCATTTAGCCAATAAAGGGTAACGAACAAATATACTTACTTTTTAATTTGGACTAGGGACCGCCAGATGGACACAGCTCATGCCACATTCTACATGAACTTGACTTGATGAAGTGATGTGGCATTTATATATTAGATGCGTATAACTAGGGAAGTTGTGGCGAATCAGTAATGCATTTTGATTTTATTGGTTTATGTTCAAGTTAATAGTTTAAAAGGGCTAAAATGCCTTTCATAGGGGCATCAATTGATTTTTTGTATAATATTTGCCTGCAAATCTTATTATTAAAAAAATAATACTAATATAATGCATGTGTTATATTTTATTTAGAGCACAAACAAAAATTAGCAAAAGAATTTGTTGCTTAAAAAATTAAATAATTAGTCCTAATTTACACTATGCAAGTCTTATTGCTAAGCTGATTAATTTGTTAGGGGAGAGAGACAAGGGGAACAGAAACGTTTCTTTTCCCCTCGTCTCTATCCCCTAACAAACTAAGCAGCTTAGCAATAAGATAGGACTTAGCAAATAAATATACTTTTATGCAATTCTAATTTTATTGCATATAATTCCAAAGTAATTAGTCAAACAGTTGTTCAATTCTGATTTTACTGTTTGCAAAATTTTTTTTGTGTTAAAATTTTTAAGAGAATTTATCTTTATGAGATTACTTGTTTTTCAGAGTATCACAACTTTGAGTTGGCAACACTGTTTTATTTGAGTATTCATTTAAAAGCTGATAGTTGATTTTTGTTTATTTTGTTTTGAAATTTCATTATAAATTAACTTATACCAGAGCAACGCATACAAATTATTGACATTTTAAATAAAAATAATTGTTTGCCTTTTCAAATCGTCAAGCTCATTGATATTGATTTCGAATTTCCATTCAAAATTGTATTTTCCGCTTAAACCCATTTATGGTTTAATGGGTACGTCAATAAGAAGAATTTTTGCGTTTGAAGTGAGGGGAATACACAAGCTTTTGTCCAAATACCATTAGATCCACAGAAAGTTACTGGTTGGTGCACTTTATGGGCTGGTGGAGTCATTGGCCCATATGTCTTCAAAAACCATAATGGTCAGAATGTTACTGTCAATGCGGAACGGTATAGGAACATGATTCGAACTTTTTTCGTATCTCAATTACGTGGCATTAAACTTGCCATGTGGTTTCAACAGGACGGAGCCACATGCCACACAGCGGGCGCTTGTGCACACAACTTTTATTAATTCGTTAAGCATGAATTTGTATAATTATTACAAAAACATGGTGCGCTACTACTACCATTTACTTTTTGCTCCACTGTAGTGCTACTAATGCCCGTTATTTCTACAAAGAGGTAATCTAACTAAGGTTTTTACCTACAAGTTTGCCTTATAAAATTTTACTTACATGATAGATATCTAAAGGTAGAAATAACGGGCATACATGTAAAAATTTTGCTATTTTCTGTTGCTACACATTTGAAAGCATTTTATTAAATACATATATAATAAATTTATAAAGAAATCAAATGATTACAGATACACAGATTTTCCCCTTCTTACATTTGGTTTCTGTAACATATTTTTGGTCTTTTTTATTTTTTTGAATATAAATCTCACCTAATTATTTATGTATGTGTCTTTGATATCTATTTTTATTTCTACGGCAAAAGTTTGTATCTGAAATAGTTGCTGTTTTATTAATAGTTTGCAACTGAAAATATTCTAATGACAATTTTATTACGAAAAAAAACATATTCTTACAGTCTGCTTTCGTTTTAGCACCGCTGACTCTTCACTGTCGTTAGCAGCATATACGTAGACGTAGAGTTTCTACGCGGGAAAAAAATCCCGGGAATTATTTTTTACAAATCCCGGGAAATTTTCAACGGGAATTTTCGGGAATTTAATATTTACGTTTTTGGAATTTGCTTTTTTTACATTCCTGGGCGTTGGTTTATTACCTAAAAATACAAGTATGTAAGCAGAGGTAAAGAGGTTTGCGAAATATTTGTTTTTGAAGTATTTTTTTCATCAAATGAACGAATATACAAAGAGAAAATATATTTGTTGTTATGCTTGAGTTAATGTCGACGTCGTTGACTGCGTCTTAACGCCCAAATTCTGATGTTCGTCGTAAAATTTCATTTTGCTGTTAATGTAAACGCCGTCGACGACGTTAACACAGCTGTGTACTACTGCATTGAATATACAACAACATTGAAAATACAACAACATTGAATATACAACAACATTGAGCAACACCGTAACGACACCGAAAAAGTTGAAACAGATTGGACTTTTTCGACGTCGAATTTCTTACGGCGTTGAGATTAACTGCCCTCATACAATTTCATACGAATCAATTTTTTTTTGACATTTGACATTGATATTCGTTGTAATTAACAAATATAGCTTTTGTAAGGAGGAATTTTTCATTGGCAATATGTGAATTCTTAGAATGAAATACATAAGTATGATTGTATGTATGTATGTATGTACATATAAACAATTTTTGCAAAATACTTACCTGTTAAGTACATTATTATATTTATCGCAAATTACTCGTATTTTTAATTTTTTTCTTATAATCTGAAGAGAAATGAGAAAATCTTTGATCTCTTGCCGGCATTCGGCTTTATTACACAGGGACATTTTCCTATCAAGAAACTACAAATTATTTGCACAAATAATTTCACTTCAGAATAATAGTAATAACCAGGGAAACCACAAATATGCAATTGCAGGTTTTTTCTTGTCTGATATATCAATGCAGAATTAAGATATTTATCCGTTTAAGAACTTTTTATGAATTCTGGCATCGATTTGTTGGTGCATATTTTTGCATACTTTTTCCTTTAAATCATGTTTTTGCATACTTTAGTCTAACACGCATATTTTGAGCATTTTTCGAATTTTTAGAACATATTTTATTTTAATATTTAAAAAAATTTTTGGTAATAATTTCTACTTTTTCCGTCAAAATTTTGTAGTGAAAGAAACAGTAGTATGGGGAAGCATTATAAAGTTAGACTTTAAAAAAGGCCATTGTTATGTTCTGGCTTCCGAATCGATTTAACACGTTTTCTTGTGAGTACTGATGGTGAGACACATGCTACACGTGTTTAAGTTGAAATTTAGAATATACTAATTATCAGTATGTGTTCTAACATCCAAATTTAGAAGAAAAAAAATTGAAAATGAATGATTTAATTTTTTTTAATTTTCACTCACTTGTAAAAAGTCTTGTAAAACTAAAACGAAACAAGAAAATTAAAAAACTCCTAATCGTCCATATCCAATTTTTCCAATTTCAACTTAAACAGGTGTAAAATGTGTTTTAACATCCTTACTGGACGCTAATTTCAATAAAAACTTGGTTTGGTAATTGTGACGAACGATGCCCCGAACACTTTCAATGTATAAAAGATTATTTAGATGTGACCGGCGATTATATTTATAAAAAGCTAAGTGAATAATTTTTATTTATTGCAATAACAATTATAAATAAAAAGCTTATCTTATTCTTCAAAATGCAGTTCCAAAGTTTTACATCTCATATCGTGATCGCTTTTGAAGTAAAAGTTAAATTTTTGTTCTTAAGTAATTTTTTTTTTGTTTCCTTCTTCTGTCTATTTTATTTTTGTCTTGTTTTATATGTAAGTTTTATTGAATTGCTGAACTAAAATTAGATTTTCATTGCCAAATAATCCAATTTATTTTACTTTTAAAAGCATATCTTTTGAGTTTTAAGTGCATATTTCGAAGTTTTTAGTGCATATCGAATGCGCATAAAACACTTTTTTGGAGCATATTTCTGGTTTCCCTGGTAATAACACTTCGAATATTTTGCGATACATGTATATAATAATGTCCTTATTTTTTTTTTGTTAAATCAAGATTTTGTGTAATTATTCTGCAAAAGACATTTTTGAAATGACATTTCTATTTGATTTTTATTTTTTGATTATTATGTACATTCTAATTTTTCCACAAGTGGGGAATAATTAATTGAGAGAACAAAATATGTTTTTTTTGTATTCAGAATAAAAAATTGTTTGGGCTAAAATTTTATTCAGTTATCTTTTATTTTTTTGCAATTGAATTTCAGGCCGCTGGCAAATGATTAGCTACCCAGCAAAAAATAAATGAACGCGTTCAAAATTAAATAATGTTTCATGCTTTCTTGAGCATTTGTTTCTTCGAATGCATTCTGAATATCATCGCAAATCACAAATAATGCTATAGTTTTTTAACTCATTAAAAAGGCATGAGACATTACTGGATAATATATTAAAATAAATACCCAGCAAAAATGGAATTAAATCAGTGTGGGGCAGACACAATACACTTTAATATGTCTCATATGTGCTATTGCGGGAAGCAGCAAAAAACGACTGTTTTGATTTATTTTGACGAAATGATAACAAAGCAACATCAACAAAGAAGCTTATAGTGTACGTGTGTCAACGTACCGCAAGCAGAATTTTCTTCCTGTGCACGCGTGCATAGGATTTCAAAAATCTGTCCGAC